>OY728129.1:717602659-718802659 GCA_963277665.1 Viscum album | reverse complement strand
AGAAGAAGAAGAACTTTTATTGAAGTCTAAGGTGATTCGAACAACTTACATGAGAAGGAAGAACATTACAAAGGCAAATTGGCATAATAACATTACAATGAAAAGAAAGCACCCATGATCCCTAAATCCACCACCACTCCTACATTAAATAGGAAAAAATTAATCCTTGGCCGATCCCCCAACATCCCATGTGCCTTTAATTAATTATGTTGGGGAAAGGTGGGTGGAACATTAATGATGAGAGACTTTTCCACTTCTTGCCCCGAAGTTGCAGCCAGCTTGCATCCACCGGAAAGACGCGCCTAAAGGACCTTCTAGAAGGCCGAATTGGAGTGGGAACTAGAATACTTAAATTAATCCCCGGATGTCCCCTAACATCATGTAAAATTTCAGCCCAAAATACGTTTTGGTTCGGGAGATATGATTTAAATAGTGGGCTGTTTTTCTGGGACGCAGACTCTGGCCCAAAATTAAATCTTCAACTTGGGCCGCCTTAATCACAACCATTGAGGACGAATTTTCACTAGATACAGAAGAATTATTTGTTCCCCTATATGTCTTATATCCTTAAATAAATTTTGGGCCTCATTGGGCTTGTATTATGGGCCCCATAGTCCGATCAGTGGGATGATATCCAATCTGCCTTCTCCAGAATTGTTTCCTTTAATCGCCAAATATATCCATCATCCTTTATTAATAATCCATTGATCCCTGAATAAAAAATGTTCATAATTAAGTTCATATCCATTTCCAAAAATATCAAATTAAAATATGGATAGTTACATTATTTAAAATCAGATGAAACATTGGGCCTAAATTGGTGCACATTAGGCATGAAGTGCACAAATGATGAGAATGGGTGTTCAAAATGTAAAATGCACTAAAATGGTATTTATGAATAGCAAGGCACATGAAAACTAAATATATTAGCAATGAATATTATCCTCTTACAGTGGCTAATCAGTTTCATCATCCCTTTCTATTTTCATCATATAGACACCTTCCACAAAAGTTGATCTTGACATATCATGACCAATAAAATGATCTTATAATTTATCTATGACAAGTAAACTTCTAATGGATTTAGGCATGCCGACTTGGTATAACCAATCGAGACTTATTTTTACTTTACTTATACCATCCACGTATCATCTCTCTTGAATACCCACCACAATATTCAAAATAATAATCTCCTTTTCACTTTGATACATGGAATCCATTATTGAATTTTAATTTATCTTGTAAATTTTAGTCAATTTTTATATACTAATTGTAAGAATTATTATTCACAATGAATAATGAATCATCATCCATGGTGAATATAAAACCATCTCTATAGTTTTATCATTCCTACGCAGTATGCATCTCTAGAATATTCTTATTCCACATGCACTTGTAGAACTTGTTTATAGGCCAACTACTTGTGCATCTTCAACATTGACTAAACCCAAGTCAATCTGGCTCCCACTATCTCTAATAGAGATGTGAACCCTTATATAGGAATATAGTCTATCACTTGACTGACACTTTTCCATATTAGGTATTTATTTAATATCCTAAGCAACTATACGAATAATTACTAAGATACACAATGTGTTTATCTTGATGCAAGTTTGTTTATATCCTAAAAAACTCTTTTCATGTAGACACATGTTCTATGACATAATGGATTTCCATTATACTATGAACTCATATGATATCTATTTTTAATTTATAGTTGGCATATGGTTATGGAAGTTCACCTTTATTTTCAAATCATGTCTTGAAATATGATGGATGTTTCTACAGTTTTCAATATTGATACTACTTACATCATGACTCTAAAGTATAAAATGTGCATTTAGGAATTTCTCCACGCTAAATTTTGTTGATCAATGTTAACATTTAAAACTAGTCATCATTCCTCCTTATTTTCATCAATTTCATGATTTGGAAAAGGTAATGTGTGTTTTAGAATTGCTCTACTCTATATTATATTGATCGATAATGCTTGGTCAAGATATTCTTTGGCATACCATCCCAAAGAAACTCATATCTTCTGGCCATGAATATAATTCACTATAACATTACTTAATTACTTAAAAGAATATTATAAAGTATATTTACCACTAGCTTCCCCTTGAAATAGTTCATGATCTCTTGTTGAACTAATTCTTAAAGATTTGTAACAATCCTTGATTTCTAAATGTTTCTTAGTCCAAAATAAATACATCGATAATACCAAAGGTTTTTTAGCTTTACTGAGCCTAAAAACTAAACTGGGTATATCATTGATTTCCCCTTTTAGTTTTACTTCTCAAAGAATAAACTCATCACAACTGGGTAAAAGTCTTACATTTTATATTCATCACATTTTTCCTATGATTCATGTTCCACTGAACTATTGGTTGAGTATGAAACACCATAAACAACATTAATTCTAAAACCAAGAATAATGTCTCATTGTTTCCAAAGGACATGTGAGATAAATGTTTTGTTTATACTCAACAATAGTTCTACTAGAATAAATCACTTGGAAATTAGAAGTTATGTGTTTCTCACCACTGACTTAGGAATCACCATTTCTCAGCTGGTTTGAGAATACACCTTACTTCTTATTTTGTTTCTATTAATTAATATATTTAAATACACATATGTTGTTGGAATATTTTATTCAATACCCAAGAAGTATATTAGAAACAATACTTATATATGATGAATATAAACTGAAGAATAATTGGGTACTTATTTAATTCAATTCATTTCACTTCAACTTCCATAATTTTTTTTCATGATATGCTAAGAAAATAACCTCCTGTGAATACCTATTATCATTTAAGGGTATTGAAAAAGTTTCTCTGGCATTACTCTTTCCATTAACCTTATTTCCTTGTCTTTCAATATCTTCTCTATAATAACTAAATATTAACTTGTCTTTAATATTCTTATTACTTAGAGAACCTTATCGAAAAGGTAATAAAGCAATTACTCCATCCTATTCATTTTTTAACCTTAAACAAAACTGGAGTATTTGGGTGAAAATATATAAGAGTGGTATGCCTTGAAAGATTGTGATATGTATTTTATATTTACACAAAGCCATTTTAATTATCACTCATTCATATTTCTCTTCACTTTCTCCTCGTAAACTTATCATAGATGAGACTACTTATTATATCATCCATGTCCTGATGTAGTGACCACAACAAACATTGAATGTTGGTGATAGAATTATGACATAACCATCGTATGCTTTAAACGTGATTCTCTTATAATAAATATTACACCCTTGCATCCTGAGGTAATTTAATAGATATTGGGACACCAGCAACTTGAATTTCCTAAATCGTAGTAATACATGCAAGTGCATGTAATATACATGAAAATTCATGCTAGTTTGGACATTAACTGTGTCCATGATTATCGTAGTTTGTTTCTTGTGGTATATCTTTCCATTTTCTAAAAAAGTGAAATTCTAGAAGATCGTACTTTTTATCCTGATTACTAGTTTAGAAATTATTGATTAATTAATTAAATCATAAAATATGTCCAGCTATTTTATCAAATTATAGGAACCCTCTATACTAGAATCATAAAACTCTGTCACTTGAGTATTCTAGTGAAAAGGATCCCCAAACCCCCCCTCATAGTCTACAAGATATGGCAATGCCACTACTCGGAGGGTTCAAGGTAGTCATTTGGTTGGAAAACCACATTAACTCGTGATTCCTTCATCTGTTGAGTGAAGTCCTAACTTCTAAAATCATAACTTGATTTACTCAACGCTTGACTCTAAAATTATAACAAGATATCTATGGCTAATACTTACTATAACTTTAGTTAATTCAACCTACCACTCTCATAATAACACCCTAGTAGTAAGAGTAACCCTCAGCTATGGCATGATGAGCACACCAAACACCTGGTTTTGTTTAAATTTGAATGATGGAAAATGGGAATGACTTAATATTTATTTGATCGTTGTGGTGTTTTTCTCTCGATGAATATAATACATTTCTATTAATCTTGTTCATCTATGTTTGTCATGCTAACAACTAAACATCAATATAAAAACATAAATCGCTTCTTTATGCATTTAATTCTTTATTATTTTACGTATTTTCCCGCTATTATAAAATGTATAAAATAATAAATAAATTCATAAAGGAAATCTACTACCCGACTGGTCTTGAGCATCTAAAACAACCTAGGGTCATCATACCTAAGTTTTAGCTTGACTCTTGATGCAGCTCGTCCCCATCATGTATGTCTTCTTCTCATCTAGAGTACGCCTCTACTTGGTGGGGTCCATATCATGCATATCTTCTTCAAGGCATATCACATTATCTTGGTGTGGTCCATGATGTACACCTTCTTCATCTAGTATTCAAAAATTACTCATGCACGGGCGAGGGAACTAGGGGTGTAATGTACATCAGATGATTTTGGACATGCAGGTCCTTATAAAAATTGACCGAAAAAAACGATGCACAAACTACCATTTAATTAATTATTTTACAAACATTGCAGTCAATTAAATAATTAATGAAATAAATAAACATGACATACACTGGTCAAGTCATAACTCAAGACCGATTAGGGTAAAATAAATGCGTGATAAAATTAAATTTCATTAAATAAAGTATGATGGGATTAATTAAATTAAATGAATTAAATAATTAAAATAATTTAATTATTTTTGGTCCACTGTTAATTTAATTTTAATTCCAAAAATTATATTAACAAATTAATTAAATTTAAGACCAAAATTAAATTAAATTTATCTCAGGTATTAATAAATCCAAAATTAATATTTTAATACATTTAATTTAATTTTAAAATTAAATCAATTAAATATACTAAATTTGAATAAACCGAACCTCGAAACACCACACAGGCCCAATACAGGCCGTGCACAACTCGTTCTGGGCTTTTTCGGGACATGAAGGTCAGTCCAAACCCATTTTGGGTTGAGCACACCGGCCCGAACCCAATTCGAGGTGGGTCTGGTCGTGCTATAAGCTGACAGGGGTTCATGGTGCAGCTCGTGGAATTCAAGGCCAGTTATTGGGTCTAGTCACAGGCACCGGTGACGATATAGGAGGCAGGGTGGTGAGCGTGGCTGGCATGGACCAGCGAGGGGTGCGGTAGCGTGCGACCGAGGGTGGCCGATGCGGTGTGGTCCTTGTTCGAGGCAGCAGAGGCTAGGAACCTAGTGTCCAGGGGCAACACTAGTAGGGGGTTCTCAAATTTTTTGGGGTTTCATGGTCCGCAGCTCTAAACAATGGTAGAAAGGGCCCCAGATGAGAAGCGGCACCGGCAGACAGTGGAGGAGGTCGCGCCAGTGATATGGGCTTTGGAACTAGTGAGGGAGTCTCACTAGATCTCTGTGGTGCTGCGCGCAGCCTTGGCCAGGATGAAAAGAGGGCGTTGTGGGTCTCAAGGCAGTCTGGCTACAAGCGGAGGGCGGTGTCGGTCAGGGTGTGGTGGACGGCTTGAGGAGGGCAGAGGCCGCTACGAGTCCTTGTGTGGAAGGAGAACCAAAGGGAGGGGAAGGCATGTTGGCATCGACTAGAGAGGCATCATTCCATAGACCAAGTCGGCATGTCGTGGAAGGTGCGGTCGGCTGCGCAGCCAGGCTGTTTGAGGGATGGGGTGAGGGTCCAGCTGGGTACCCGCGGTGTTTCTGGCGGGTGGCCGACCAGGCAGTTCCAGCCGAAGGCAAGCTGGTCTAGGCTTCCTAAGTGGGAGATAGCCTTGTTTGGGGTCTCCGCAGGACAGGTTGATGGAGACAAGAGGGGGTCCTGCCAGAGACATTATTTTTCCCTTTTTTTATGTGTGGATTTCCACACGCTTTCCCACACCCCTTTAAAATTTTCCAAAAGCTATAGAGTTAGCCTTTTGTTAATAATAATAATAATTATTATAATAATAAAATAATTCTAACTATTAGAATTATCTTTATAATAAAAAGGATTATTATTATTAGTGGAAACAACTTTGGTAGGAAACATGAACAAATATAGATTGTTTGTAATTTTAATACCCATAGCGACTGATTTCAATCCATAATTTTTTTTTCAAATGGCTGTAACTTGGCCATCCGGCCTTGAATTGAATCATGGATAGATCTGTTGAGAGCATTTTTAAACCCTCTACTGAAATTTAAATCAATTTAATTTTTTCTTGACTCAAAAAAATTACACGATCACTCTGATACCAATTAAAGGAGTCAGGGCGATCAGTGGAAGCTGTTAGGATGGTGATTTTAAAAAAAAAATCATCATCTAGATGACAAAAATTTTCACCACCAACGATCCGAGCCCCGTTACGGTCCGATGAACTTGTGTAAATTCAATGAGTGCATAAATTAAAACTAGAAACATAGCTATTTGGATCTAAGTCCATGCTTTACTGCAACTCATTGTTTTCGATCGTTGTTTGAAGGTTACATAGCAGGATCCATCCAGATTGTCCACACATGCTTCAAAATTTCCACTGGAGCATTGTATGTCGAATTCTAGGTTCTAGCGTAGAGATCTGACAATGGCTTTGAAGCCCCAATGATCACCACATAGATATGTCTTTGATGCCAAAGGGAGATCATGATCCGATCACCTGGATCGAGAGTCTCTCTCTCTAGAAAGCAGTAGAGGAGAGAGTGGCTCTTGTTTTCTTATTGTGAATAGTACATGGCAAGAGCCTCTCTCCTTCTATAAATAGTGGATGTTGAAAATACCTTGTTGGGTTCCCCGACCCCCATTTATTTAACGTCCACTAAATAAATGATTATGACTAACTAAACTGAGTCAATATTATTTATTATTTTATCACATATCTATAATATATATATAATATATTACATGATAAACATGAGTCATTTAACTCGACTCGAAATTCCTGCTTAATATTAAACAAACATGGAATACTAAAATAATATTTTCTCATATTTACTTAACTTGTAAATACATTTAATAAATAAATTCAATACCAATTATTATTTACTTGAATAATATTTATTTATTTATTTATCACTGATCAATAACTTGGATGACACTCAAACCCTGTGGTGGGTCCCACCATCTCCAATATACATATTCAACTGAATAAAGTATATTCTGGAAACATTATTGTATGTGACCCTCTAGGCCCTTATATCAATATTAGTGCATAAAATCCACAGACCAAGAGTGGATTATAGTAACCCATCAAGGCCCCTAAAGAGGTAAGGAGTGTCATAGCAATAACCACCAACCTACAAACACATACTATGTACTATAATATCTTTCTCTTTAAATATCTCATAAAGAAGGACACACACTTGTGTCATCTCCCTTTCCTTGCTTTATTGTTTGTTGATCTAACCGAATGGATTTACCTTTCGACTACTTTGTCCAAAGACTTATGAAGATAGAACCATCCTGGTCAACTAGGCCTGAGATATATAACTTCCTTAACTTGGAAGTGATAAATCCTTTCTTGACCATTCAACCAATGTCATACCACCAATGACGTACCCAACACAAACTACCTCACCATGATTTCATTATCATGGTTTTCACCTTTCATCAAAGTACGTGATCAAATGGAACACACTGGTAATGATCTCAAGTCATGATACTAATACACATATCTGTAGATAGAAAAAATCAATGTCACCCAAAACATGTGGTGTTCCTATTAGAGGATCTGTCCTCATGATCTGACTACTATAGATTACAAAGTGGAAACTTCATGAGAATAAGTATCAATGCTTATGATCCCCCTGTACCTGATAGTCAGACATAAACTATGTTCAGTCGGTATAATGTATCTTAATCATAATACCTTTGTTTAAGATTAATTTCATAGTATCTCTAGGTTCTCATTATAGCTTGGGATGTGCTATAATCTTTTGATATGAAAATTAATTTATGGACATTACCATTAAATAGTAGACGCAGAAATATCTATACTATAATAATAAGGAAACATCATGTATATATAATTGTATTCATGATATGGTAATCAAAAGTACTGTATAGTTGTGTCTAGGGCACCTACCATTTCAAAAAATGTTCTCATGTTAAGAAAATAGGCTTTCTCTTGGAAGCCTCTTTAGAAATAGTGGTCTTAAGCCAATATCTTGGTAACAGAGACTCAAGTAAAAGTAAAAGGGTTATAAGGGAAGGATAATTCTCATAGTTTCATGTGGAAACCAAATTATTTGAGCGGTATTCAAGGGTTAGTGAGAGGCCCTTTTATAAGTGGTGAGAATGATAGTTTTGTAATTATAACCACTTAATATAAAGGGAGAACATGTTATACATGTTATGTGGATCCAAATATAGGAAATAATTAAATATAGGATGATATAAGGTTGATAATCTATCAACCACATAATTAGAAATATGCTTTTAACATGTTTCAATCACTTTATCCCTATATTTTTTACTTTTACCATTTCAAAATTTACCATGGTAACTAGTTTTACCTAAGGTAATTTATCCATTATAACCTAAAATAAACACTAGTATAAAAAAAATTACGTTGTCATTTTTTACGTCGGTTATAAATAACCGATGTGAAAATCCCTATAATTGATTTATCACGTCAGTTATATAATAACCAATGTTAAAAATTCATTATATTGATTTATCACATTTGTTATTTTATAACTGATGTGATAAATCAAATATCTCACTTTATCACATCAGTTATAAAATAATCGACGTGATAAATCCACTATCTTGCTTTATCACATCAGTTTTAAAATAACTGACATCGATGGAAAATTGTTTTTTATATCCTAAAAACATGGGAATTTTAATATCTTTTTACGACGGTTATCATAAAATTGACGTGAATGATAAGTTTTATATCCTGCCAATGCAGAATTTTAATTTTTTACAGCGCGACATTGAATTTTTGATTGCCGCCTAAAACTTTTAATATCGCTTCTTCTTTTACCATATCATTTATATGTTTTCATTATACACATATGGTTAATTTTTTTATTATAATTTATTTCAACCATCACCATCTAACTGAGTCGACTCGTTTGATCTTCAACATGAATCCATTATTTCTTCTTTTTGCGATCTTATCAAGGTATTTGTTATTATTTTTCCATGATTTATGTTTTTTATGATTATTTTCCTTAATTATTATACAATTTAATGATTCTTATTTTATTATAATGAATAATAATGTTTTGTATCATTTTAAAACTACAATTCATCCTTCGGATTCAAAAAAAAAATTTGAGACGAAGTTCTTCATTCTGCAATCTCATCAAGGCATTCGTTATTATTTTTCCATGATTTATATTTTTTATGATTATTTTTCTTAATTGATATACAATTTAATGATTATTATTTTATTATAATGAATAATAATTTTTATTATCATGGTAAAACAACAAATCCTCATTCGGATTCAAAAAAACCTTTTAAGACGAAGCTTTCGTTGGCTCATTCAATGTTTCCTCAGAAAAAAATATCAATCTTCTGATAGTCATAACTTTTGAACCGTAACTCTGTTTGAGCTCTACGACCTATCAAATCGAAGCTCAAGAAATTATCTACAACATGGTTAACATTTTTCACGTTGTTTTTTAAAAAACCGATGTAAAAAAATTCTTTTTTAACGACGGTTTTTTAAAAACTGACGTGAAAAATATAGTTTAATCATCATTTTTTTAAACGAATTGTCTTTCACGTCGGTTTTTAAATAACCGACGTGAAAAATGAAAAAAAATATTTTTAACATCGGTTATTTAATAACCGATGTGAAAAAGTTTTTTTTATGATTTTCACGCCGGTTATTTAAAAACCGATATGAAAAATAGAGTTTCAACGTCATTTTTTTTGAAAAATGGATAGTCTTTCACGTCTGTTTTCAAATAACCGACGTGAAAAATCATGAAAAAAATATTTATAACATAGATTAATAAATAACCAACATTAAAACAAATATTTTGAACATCGCTCGCAAACATTTCAGTTCAAAACCAACGTGAAAAAGCTAAAATAACCGACATAAAAAAATATTTTTTTACGAGTGAAAATGGTCTTTATTAAATTAGTTGGACCTTATAATTCTATACATGAAATCCATTTTATTATATTAATTTTCAAAAATTGATGGGAAATAATTTTAAAATAATAATTGTATAATGTATTAAGGATTTTTTTAAAAAAAAATATAACTTCAGTTCTAAAATGTAAAATATAATTTTTAAATTTTAAATAAATACTTTTAAATCATAAAGTTACTTATAAAGTATATATTCATTCTATAAAATAGTTATAAATTTTCAAGTCATGATTTTATACTAATAATGTTGTTAAAAGTCAGGGTATTTGTAAAAATAGTATTTTTTAACTATTCACCTAAAATCAATATTTTTAGGAAAATACCAAATATTAATATTAATATAATATTTACATGATAATTCCAAAAATTTAATTTTTTTAATCTTTTATTCTATTATTCATAAATTTAACTTTTAAATAGAATCATATAGTATGGTGAAAAACTGTTTTTTATAAGAAATCATTCTTTAGGTATATTAATTATTCTTCTAAAATTAGTGAAAATATATTATTTATACTAAAAATATATCACACTTGAAAAATATAAAATTTTAAAAATAAATTTTAAGTATGAAAATATTTTTAATAATTGTTTAGTTGCACTAGTTGAAATAGTCTTAAAAGGGGCCTTTATTTTATAAAGAGGTTACAATTGTTTATACCCACTTATTTAATGGCTATCTTACAGTGGTCAATATATAATTTATTAAAATGTTTCATGGTTTTTTAAGTTTTGATGTTTCATATGGATAAATCTATAGAAAATGATATTTATTTAAGGAGGAATATTTCACTAAAATTTTAGGCCATTACAGTATGAGGGGATAAATCAAGAGAGGCCAACTAACATTAACCATTAGTGTCAAATAATAATTTTTTTAAAAGTTTTTATATATAATTTATTTTATAACTAACTTAGAAAAAGATTAGAAATTTTTTTTACATCTTTTATATTATAAAAAACATAAAAAATCAACATTCAACGTCGTTTATTCTACAACTGATGTAGAAACTTTAGCATCATAATTTTATACATCAATTTATCATAACCAATTTAAAAAATGTCACATATTAAATACATATTTCTCTCATGAATTTTAATTTTAAATGGAACAATCCTTTAATGAATAGTGACATTCACTCTTCCTGATAACTAAATGCAACTATTTACATTTTTCTTTATCATCGCATATCCTAAACTCTTAAGGATATTAAGTGATATCTTTTTAAGATTAGATAGGTATATTATTTTATTTGTTATTATCTACGTCTAATCATACTCCCAATATCCTCTTAGACATTATATCCATATCAGAATATCATGCTAAGATTCAAAAACTCCTTTGTGTTGAAAATAACTATTATTACCTCTTAGTAGAAAAATTTAACAAACTATTGTTTCCATGCCACATGTGGTATTCTATGTGTTTGGAGAATTTTCTTATAAAAATAAGATTATTCATAAAAATATTCCAATGACGACTGGTGGTAATATCTTCCATCATGTTTTAAAAAATATCTAGATAAATACTTTCTCCTGGATAAAACATTTTCTCCCTTATCTCTTCTTTGAAAACATGTTATAAAATTCGATGAATCATTAACCATGTGTATACAATTAAACATCTCATTTTTTTCATAACAACTCTTTATTAACAAATAATTTATCTTATCAAATAAGATAAATGAGATAAATATACACATCCTTTTAATATTTATATGAGCTTGAAATATTCTTTTACATTCAGATATATGATATACAAACTCTTTTCTCCATCGCTTGAATGCAAACTACAATCTCTATCAACTCTTCCCTTGATTTTAAAATCCTATATACATAAAATACTTGTAAAGTAAGCATTTGGTATCACATAACTTTCATAAGGGAATAATTAATTTCTATAACATTGATACCTAACATGGAGTTTTACAAGCCCCTTTATATATATCAAACAATCTCATCATATAGAATCATTACTCATTCCTTAATGATTTTTCCTTTAGGTTTAAATAACCTTATCTGACTACTTTAAGAAACATCATTGGAATATTTAACAAACTTATCTTCTTCCAGTATAAACTTTTAACCATTTATACTATCTATATAGAACTAGAACTTAAACATATCATACCTAGTTCATCTATTCTCAACTCTTGGTAATATCAAGTAAACTTTTCTTGAATTTATTTATCTTATCAGAACATTTCCATATATGAAAAAAATAAATTCCTTAACTAGAATAAGACTTGAGGAAACTTCTAGTCCCACCAAGTTCTTAACATACTCGATCATATTGAATATATGAGTAGAGACTAAAATTCCTTTAGTATCCTAACTTTCAGCATTTCCCAACTAAGTGTAAACCAAAGAAAATGCCAATAGTAGGTTTACACAAGACAATTAAAGGGTATTCGACTATAGAATGAAACTACTTACCCAGTTGGATAATCTAGGGTTACTTATTAATTTCTTTCCTTACACAAGATAATTCATGGACAACTTTCTATAATAGAACTTACTTGGTTGAATGATTGAGATCTTGAAATGTGATTGTTTTAAAAGGAATCTAACACTTGGTATTTTAAAGGGGTTTTAATCACATCATATTATCTCATGTTATTCTCTTTATATATCCATGATTATAATTATTTAGTTTTGGAATCCATATTCTATCCACGAAACTAATATATTCAACCCATATTGATGTGTAACTCTTTACTCAACCCATAGTATGTGTGAATCACCAAAAAATAGCAGCTAAATATATTCATACATATCCAAATTCATCTCATTGATAAGGTAAATGAACTCTTCATATAAATTCTCAAGTTTATATGAGACAAACTCTACATGAGTAATCTCGGAGTGATATATGGATAAACCCCCATCTTTTTAGAACAAGGTATAATCCTCTAGGCTGGTGGGAATTCCAACCCCAAGTCCCTCTCCTTGAGGAGACTTTACTAAAGAGAGAATATAATTAATCATAACTCTAAAACCCAATATGTACAAACAATATTCATCAAATAAATTCAAGATGATAACTTTAATTACAAATTGAGTTCAAGATAGATAAAAAATAAATCTTATATTTATCTTCCTAACATTAAATGAAAGTCTTGATAATTTTATACAAAGTATTTTAGTATCTTGGAATAAAGAATACAATTATTCAAAATATATTAAAAAAAATTATAACTATGAATAAAGTAGGTAATAACCTTTAAACAAATTAACATTTCAAATATATAAACATGGGATAATATTATTAATAATTCATGTAAGGCTAATAATAAACACTTTATAATTTAGATAATTCATTATAGTTATTCCATAATCATTGAATATAAACACTTTGTATCTATTTATAATATAAAATTTTCATATTATTTATTATATGGAATTTTATTTAAAATTTTGATCATATCAAAATATCAAAAATCTTTTGATAAGGTTGAAATAATTTCTAAACGAGGTTCTTTTAATTTAAACATCTCAAATTAATCATTATGAACATTTAATAATTTTCTTAAATAAAAACACTTTATATTAATCCTTATTTTTTAATTTATAAACACTTTATAAATTACCAATTATGATTACTAAATAAACATTTTCTTTTTTTTATCACAAGGATTTCCATATAAATTTTCAAAATTTATTTTTAATATTTTAATATTAAGAAATATTTAATTATAAATATTTTATAAGCATTCATTTATTAAATAAAAACTCTTATAAATAGTTAATTTATAAAATATATATAAATTATTAAATATTCCCAAAATAAATTTTATCATTATTTATAAACAATTTAAAAATAATAAATTTAACTTTTAATAGAATATAAATCAAAATAAATATTTTCTTTCAAGTCGTATTTTACAATCCATAGAGTCATAGGCTACGATAGATAGAGTCGACTTATATATGTTATCAGTTGTAAAGTGAGATTGATAGAAGTATTGTTAAATATGATATATATAAATATCTAAGGTTTCTTCTTTATCATACTCTATGATAGAAATTCATATCATTAATGATACTTCAAGAGAGAAATGT
Source organism: Viscum album (assembly GCA_963277665.1). Lineage (NCBI taxonomy): Eukaryota > Viridiplantae > Streptophyta > Magnoliopsida > Santalales > Viscaceae > Viscum > Viscum album. The sequence goes on along the minus strand of OY728129.1, from coordinate 718,788,541 downwards.
GAGTGGATTGACAAGAATGACCGCATATTGATCAGAGGATTCAACAAGGGGGTGATTAACAAAGAGAATCACTACTAGAAATGGGGGATTTGGAGCCCCCCCTGACATGGGTGGCCACCATTTGTGGTTTCTAAGCTTAAAAAAACCCTCATCCCCCGCCCCCTCATGTTCCAAGCCCCCTCGCACCCACCAGAACCCTACCTGCGGCGCCGACCGCTGCTGCCCTCGCGTTGACCGTCACCGCCCTCGCACCCATTGGCTGCCCTCGCACCGTATGCCCCACCCTCCCCCCCTTGCACCCTCACACTTGAAACCCCATCACGCACCCCCTCACACCCCTGGAACCGTACCCTACAGCGCCAACCGCTACCACCGGAACCGTTCCCCACACCGCTGACGACATCCGTCTCCGCCCCGCCCTCCCCCACCCTTGTGGTTGAACCCCCCTCGCGCCCGAACCCTACCTGTAGCGCCTATTCTCCCTCGTCTCACTGCCACCGCCCGTCACCGGTCACCGTCGACATCGCACCACTGACGCCATGCGACCGCCTTTTCCCCCCCTCGCAGTCGAACCCCCCTCACTCCCGAACCCTACCCGTAGCTTCTGTTCTCCCCTGCCGCAACGCCGCCGCCTGTCACCGATCACTGTCGACATCACGTGACCACCTCTGGCCTCCTGTTGTCACCCATCCTCTCCCTCGCTGCACTACCTCAGTCTCTAGTTCCCCTATGCTTCCCCTCCTCTCTCTCGCAGCACCACCTCCGGCTCCCCTCCCTTCCAGATTTGTAGCGCTATCAGGTATGCCCTAACTTCCGTTTAAGTGTTTTGATTTTGGGCATTTTACAGAACAAATTTGGCATGCATGAAGATTATATGAATATTGTGTGTGAATAATAATTGTGGAAATTTAAGTACATGTGTATATGGGATTGTGTGCATGAAGAATTATGAAACAATGTGTGTTAACAGTGTTTGTATAAGAATACATCACACTTTACTTGAGGTTGTAAGTTACATACAATGTACAATCCATGTATATGTTGACTGGATTAATATTAAGTTGTGTTGTTATTTGATTTATAGTATTCTTGAGTCTATGTGTGTATCCCATGAGAAAATGTTTAAGGCTTGACCACATTTTTGTAAAAGTTTGTTATACAAATATTATTATGGATAAGAGTTGTATTGATCTTTCAAATCGAATGTCTAGAGAATATTTCGAAGGCATTATGCAGTTTATTGAGTTCACTGGAGGATTTAAAAGTGATTATATTAGTTTTCCATGTAGAAAATGTGCAAATAGATATCAATTCACACGAGATACCGTGAGAGAGAAACTATTCTTGAACGGATTTCTGAAAAATTATAAGAGTTGAACTCATCATGGGGAAGAATATATTCATTGTCAAAATAAAAATGTAGTTCATATGAATGATGATGTGAGGATGAATGATCCAATGCATTAAATGCTTACTAAAATGGTACGTGGGTTGGATCCTGAAGGCATTGACATTCAGAACGTTGAGACCGGTGAAATAAATCTACGCTCTGGTGAAAATCGTGATTCGAGAAGGTTTTATGAAGTACTTAATGATGCAAAAATGAAATTATATCCTGGATGTACTGCTTACAATAAATTGTTGTTTATCGTGGTGTTGTTTCATTTAAAGACTTTGAATCAGTGGTCAGAAACATTGTTTGACATTTTGTTGGCGTTATTGAAAAAGGTTCTTCCTGTCGATGCTAATATTCCTGAGTCGTATTACCATGCTCGTAAGTTGGCAGAGAACTTAGGTTTTATATATGATACAATAGATTCATGTGAAAACAATTGTATGTTGTTTAGAAAGGAAACTGCACATTTAGATAATTTTATGGTATGTGGCACTTCTAGGTGGAAAGAGAACATGAGAAATCAGACTCATCAAATTCAGACTGTGAAATAGGGAAAACTGATTTTCGTAAAGCAAATGTGTTACTTTCCCCTAAATCCGAGGTTGAAAATATTTTTTATGTCATCTAAAGTTTCTAATTTAATGAGATGACATGCAAAAAGGAATTAGGAAAGTGATATGTTAACCCACCTGGAATACTCTCGTGCATGGAGGGATTTCGATAAGAGACTCCCCAACTTTTCTAAAGATGGTCTTAATGTCCGATTGGGGTTGGCAGTAGATGGTTTCAATCCATTCAAGTCTATGGTTGGTGCAACTCATAGCACATGTCCCATGGTGTTGGTTCTGTATAATCTTCCTTTGTGGCTTTGTATGAAGCAACAATTTATATTACTTTACACTCTTATTGATGGACCGAGAAGTTCAGGGGATAAGATTGATGTTTACCTTCATCCATTGATTGATGAGTTGAATAAATTTTTGGGTGATGGTGTGATAACTTATGACTGTGAAATGAATGAAATGTTCAAATTGCAGGATTCTTTATTGTGGAAAATCAATGATTTCCTGGCTTATGCAAATTTATCAGGCTAAAGTACGAAAGGGGAATTTACAGGCCCTTATTGCAATAAAAGTTAAAAATTTGTATGGATTAAACATTCCAAAAAATGGGCATACATGGCTCATAGACGTCTTCTCCCCCTCAACACAGGTTCATAAAGAACAAAGTAACATTTTATGGTTCTAGAGAGTTCAACCCAGCACCAAAGATCATTACAGGAGTCGAAATGTTATCACAAATTGAGGAAGAAGACATCCACATGGTATATGAATTTCAGGATTTAGTGAATCATCCATTATGTAATATTCATGGTGCAGGTAGACAACGCAGTCACAATTGGAAAAAGAAAAGTATTTTTTACCATCTCCCCTATTAGAAAACTAACATTCTAAGGCACAATTTGGATGTCATGCACATTGAAAAAAATGTTTATGATAATATATTGTGGACCATTTTAGGTGTTAGTGAAAAATCAAAGGACCATGTTAATGCACGTCGTGATTTGGAAGAAATGGGCATAAGGAAACAGTTGCATTTACAGTTAGCTGAGGGAAACAAGGCATATATGCCTTCTGCATAGTATATGATGACTACAAAGGAGAAAGAGACATTTCTTTCCATTTTGAAGATGTTCAAGGCGCCTGATGGTTACTCTTCTAATATTTCAAAGTGTGTGTGAATTTGAAGATCAAGACATTTCAAGGGTTGAAAAGTCATGACAATCATATACTACTTTAGAAGTTGATTCCAATTGAAATTTTTGATTGTTTATCCCCTAATTTTGTTCAACCGTTGATTGAGATGAGTAATTTTTTTAGACAGATTTGTTTAAGAAATCAACGAATGAGTGATTTAAAAAGTTTGTAGGACCGAATTGTACTTACGCTTTGTCACTTTGAAAAACTATTTCCCCCCTCATTTTTTGATTTCATGGTTCACTTGATAGTGCACCTAACTGCTGAAGTAATGGTTGTTGGTCTAGTGCAATTTAGGTGGATGTATCCTATTGAGCAGTATCTGAATACATTGAAACGATTTGTATGCAATAGATCTCGTCCGGAGGCATCAATAGCCAACGGTTATTTGATGGATGAGTGTACTAATTTTTTTTGAAGAATATCTTATGGATGTTGAAACAAAATTAGATAAGCCCTCTCGGATTCATGATGGTCCATTTAGAGAAGGAACCACATTTGATATGGACAACATTGAGTGGATACAAGCACATCGATACATATTGTTCAATACTCCATCAGTTGCACCATTAATGCAGTAAGTGTCTTATCAATTTTATTATTTAACTTTTACATGTTTTGTTTTCATAAGTTTTTCATTTAAACATCAAGATTATTCATTTTCATGAAACACATTAATGAGTTAAAACAAGAGATGTATTGTGCGGCAGATTATCAAATTAAACAATTCCATTATGCGTCATTTCATGATTGGTTCAAGGATTTTGTACGTATAAATTGATTTTCATTACGAGTGAAGTATTATAATAATTTATTTTTGCAGAAATCATTATTGAATTCTGTGAATTATGTAGGTTCATAAGCTGAGGGAGTTAGGTGACCCCACACTAACTGAAGAATTTATCCAACTAGTTGAGGGTTCATCTATAACGGATTGTTGTTATAAAGCTATAGATGCTAATGGATTTTGATTTCACATTAAAGATGTGGACGACAAATGAGCAACACAAAATAGTGGAATCATTTGTCCATTCGTCTATTCTGGTTATTACTATGGTTAATTGACAGATATCATTGAAGTTTTATACGCACATGGGTTGAAGTACATATTGTTAAAGTGTAATTGGGTTGATCCAGTGCGTGGAAGTAAAGTCAATCAATATCAGTTTACAATGGTGAATTTTAACTATATGTTATACAGAAATGAACAAACTGATAATGAACCTTTCATTTTGACATCACAAGCAGAATAAGTATTCTTTGTTACTTTGCCTTCGGATCCTAGTTGGAAAGTTGTTGTGAAAATTTCACGGCGAGGAGTGTTTCTATTTGAACAAGATGAACCTGAGACTGATCATTTTATTTCCCAACATCTTGATCAACATACTGTGGTTTAATGTGAAGAATATATTTATTGGGTCAGAGCGGCCGTTGAAGGAGAAATGGTTGATTTTTAGGTTTAATAAAAGGTGTATAATTGTTTTCCTGCCAAACCCCGGACATCCCCCACCCCCCCAGATAGCCCCCCCACCCCCAAAAGCCCCCTACCCTGGACAGCCCCCCACCCCTCGGACAACCCCCTTCACCCCGGACAGCCCTCGCTCACCCACCTCGGACAACCCCCCCACCCCACCCTGGACAGCACCCCCCCACCCCCAAACAGCCCCCACCCTCAAATAGCCCCCACCCCGGATAGCCCCCCCTCACCCCCCGAACAACCCCCTCACCCCAAAAAGCCCCTGTTCACCCACCCCAGATAGCTCCCCCCCAGAGAGCCCCCCAACCCCGAACACCCCCACCCCGAACATCCCCCCCAAACTCCTGGACAACCCCCCTCACCATGGACACCCCCTCACCCCCTCACACGCCCCCCGGACAGCCCCCCACCTCACCCGAACACCCCCCCACCCCCAAACAGCCCCCACCCCCGGACACCCCCCCCACACACCCTAGACAGCCCCCCTCACCCCATCCATCCCCCACTCACCCACCCCGGACAGCTCCCCCCCACCCCGAATAGCCCCCCCACCCCCAGACACCCCCACCCACCCCGGACAACCCCCCAACCTCTGGATAGCCCCCCTCACCCTGAAACCCCCCCCCCCCCACCCCCGAACAGCCCCCCCAGACAGCCCCCCAACCCCCAGACAGCCCCCCATCACCCCGAACAGTCCCCCCCTCACCCCCTAATAGCCCCCCCCCCCCCCCCACCCCAGACAGCCCCCCCCCACCCCCCACACCCCCGGATACCCCCCCCCCCCCCCACCCCAGACACCCACCCCACCCTGGACATCCCCACAACACCCCCTCTAAATACAATCCTTTTTTACATAATTTTATTTCTGTTTTGTTAATTTTTTTGATTTTTTAAAATCCATTTACAATTAATTATTCTATCCCTTATTGTTTGATTGACTATTTTACAAGTTTGATTTTTTAAAAAACAATCCAATTTATCTTTTTGACATTGTGGATGGTCCCCTTATTAATATTTTGTACGATCGCAGGCATGTTAGGGGAACAAGCAGCAGATCCACATCATCCATTTGAGCCATCTATGTCTCAGGGTCGAGGTATGTTTGAATGTAACTGTTTCTGATTTTTTATGTAATTTCTAAACATATATATATATATGTGTGTGTGTGTATATTTATGTATGAAAATCTGTCAAATTATGTATAAAATTGTTTTCAACAGGATCAGACTCGACTACTTCTTCCTCTCGCAAGATAGTCCCTTGTCGTGGGATTTTATCATGGAATTCCGACACGATTTATGATGTTTCATTTGATGATAGATTTCATCCTGTGGGACCTACTTCCCCTGCATTTATTCATCAGTTGGGTCATATCATACGTGACCCACATCGATTTCCATTTCCCACATGTGACTGGACTTCTATCCCTCAGGATACATTAGATTATATTTGGAGGGAAGTTAAGGTAAGAATACCAATTTAGTTTCTTCCCAATGTTTAAAAAAATACTAACATGTGTGATTTTTTTTATTAAATAGAATAATATGAAAGTATTACCTGATGAGTTTTGGACTATGTGTATGAGAAAATGTCGTAATATGTGGAAATATTATAAAGTCAAAGTCAAGAGGGAGCACTGGATACCAAATATGGGTGCTGCAGACAATCTGGAAAAAGTCCCGAGAAGTGTTCTCCCGTCTCAATGGCGTGACTTAGTTGCATATTGGTCTACTGAGGCCATCATGTTTGGTATATTTATTTTGGTATATATATTTTAAAGAATTTGTGACATTATATTTTCTTGAAATTTGAATTAATTGTATGTAGGAGGTGTCAACACGCCATTCCGAGAATCGAGCGTTGCAGGGACCACCTCACGGGCTTGGGACTCATCACGTGTCTCAGATCCGACATGAGGTATTTATTATTCTTTTTTTATTATTTATTATGGTTTTGGTTATACTATTATATTTTATTGGTATACAGTTACAGGAGAAAGGTGCACCGACTGATAAAATGTCGGCGTGGATGAAGATTCGTGATCGAAATGATCTTGAGGCTGCAAATCTTATAGTAAGTGCTTGTACTCATTAAAAATAATTACATGCATCTTTATATAAACATATATATGTATATATATTTAAATATTGCACAGACTCAATTTTAAGCTGAGTTAGAACAGCTGTTAGAGGATCAACGACAACTTCCCATGTGAAGGGATGAGATATTCCATCGCATTATTGGTCATGACGGACATGGATATAGTTTGACCTATGGAATAGGGATTCCTCATTCTGTAGTATCATGCACTGAGGTTGTCGGTCCTATTTTTGCTTAGATGACACAATAGCTTTTAGATTTCAAGGTACGATTGCGTGGTTCTGAGGAGATAAATGTGCAATTGATCGCTGCGGTTAGAACACTGCGGGAATATGTGTGTTCGGGTACTAGTGCAGGAGATCATACGACACAAGTTCATACTTAATTTATTTATTTAATTTATGTTATTTTAATTATTAAATATTTATAATTTTTATTTATTGTAGGACCCTGACACACCAGATGGAGGTAGCAACAATGACCGCGCATGACGCATCATATTCACAAGGTGTGTTTCTTTTATATTTATTATTGAATTAATATTATATTTTTTTTAGACTTTAAATGTAAATTTTTTTAGGGGGAGTTGTCTGGGGGTGAGGGGGCTGTCTGGGGGTGAGGGGGAGCTGTCTGGGGGGTGGGGGTGTACGGGGGATGGGGGGCTGTATGGGGTGAGGGGGGCTATCCGAGGGTGAGGGGGCACTGTCCGGGGGGTGAGGGGGGGGGGGGGTTGGGGTGGGGGGGGCTATCCAGGGGTGAGAGGGGTTGTCCAAGGGGAGGGGGGTGTTCAGGGGGTGAGGGGGGCTATTTGGGGTGAGGGAGGGGGGTCCGGGGGTGAGGTGGGCTATCCAGGGGGTGGCAGGGTTGTCCGAGAGTGAGGGGAGATGTCCGGGGTGAGAGAGGGGGGTTGTCTGGGGTGAGGGGGGTTTTCTGGGGGTTGGGGGGCTGTCTAGGGTGAGGGGGGCTGTCCGGGGTGGGGGGCTATATGGGGGTGAGGGTGGCTGTCCGGGGTGAGGGGGGTTGTCCGGGGGGTTGGGGGGCTGTTCGGGGTGGGGGGCTATCCGAGGTGTGGGGGGGCTGTCTGGGTGAGGGGGGACTGTCCGGGGGTTGGGGGCTGTCCGGGGTGTGGGGGGGGGGCTATCCGGGGGTGGGGGGGGGGCAGTCCGGGGTGGGGAGGGAGCTGTCTGGGGTGGGTGAGTGGGGGATGTCTAGGGGTTGGGGGAGCAGTCTGAATGGCGTGTTGTCTCCTCGTACACCTCACCAATAATAATTATGGTGTTCTTGTGTGATTTCATGTCATGCTGATGTCGTTCGGTTTGCATTTGACTGTTAAATGTATGTTTTTGTCCGTTTACGACATGCAGAGTGCATTTTTGGTCACTGCGGTCACACAACACCTCCAATTTATGTTTCATCTCCCTGACCATTTCAAAATTCACCCACCTTTTATTGTCGTCCGATTTCATGGCATTCTGAGGTCGTTTGGCCGGTTTTGACCACCCCACGGATGCTTTTCAAGCACGCTAAACACCTAAAAAACACATATTCAGTTGTGTCACACAAACCTTGCGTACGAATGATGTGTCGTCTCCTCATACACCTCACTAGTAATAATTTGGGTGTTGTCTTGTGATGCCACTTCATGCTAATGTCGTTCAGTATGCAATTGACCGTTAAACACATGTTTTGGCCATTTACGACACGTGGAGTGCGTTTTTTAGTCATCGTGGTCACACGACACCTCCGATTGACGTTTTTTCTACCCGAATATTTTACAATTCACCCACCCTTTGTTTTTGTCCGATTTCATGGCATTCCGAGGTCATTCAACAAGTTTTGACCACCCCACAAACGCTTTTCAAGCCTGCCAAATGCTAAAAAAACACATATTCAGTCATACTGCGCAAACCTTGTGTCTGAATGATGTTTATTCTCCTCATACACCTCACCGGTAATAATTATGGTGTTCTTGTGTGATTTCACATCATGACGATGTAGTTAGGTATGCATTAGACCGTTAAATGCATGCTTTGTCCATTTACGACATGCGAAGTGCGTTTTCGGTCACCACGGTCACACGACACCTCTGATTGACATACCGTCTACTCGACCATTTCACAATTCACCCACCCTTTGTTTTTGTCCGATTTCATGGAATTCCGAGGTCGTTCGTCCAGTTTTGACCACTCCACGGACGCTTTTCAAGCGCGCCAAACACCAAAAAAACACATATTCAGCCGTGTTGTGCAAAACTTGCATCTGAATGACGTGTCGTCTCCTCGTACACCTCACCAATAATAATTAGGGCGTTCTCGTGTGATTTCACATCATGATGATGTCGTTCGGTATGCATTTGACAATTAAACACTTGTTTTGTCCATTTACAACACGTATAGTGATTTTTTGGTCACTACGGTCACATGACACCTTCGACTAATGTGTAGTCTGCCCAACTATTTCACAATTCACCCACCCTTTGTTGTCGTCTGATTTCATGGTATTCTGAGGTCGTTCAGCCATTTTTTACCACCCCACGGATGATTTTCAAGGGCGCCAAACACCTAAAAAACATATATTTAGCCGTTCCGTGAAAACCTTGCATCTGAATGAAATTTTGTCTCCTATTACACCTCACCAGTAATAATTAGGGTGTTCTTGTGTGATTTCACATCATGTCGATGTCGTTCGGTATGCATTTGATCGTTAAACGCATGTTTTGGCCATTTACGACATGCAGAGTGCATTTTCAGTCACCACAGTCACATGACACCTCTGATTGACGTTCCGTCTACCCGACCAATTCACAATTCACCCACCCTTTGTTTTCGTCCAATTTCATGGCATTCTGAGGTTGTTCGGCCGGTTTTGACCACCCCACGGATGCTTTCCAAGCACTCCAAACACCTAAAAAACACATATTCAGCCATTTCATGCAAACCTTGAGTCCAAATGATGTTTAGTATCCTTTCACACCTCACCAATAATAATTAGAGTGTTCTCATATGATTTCACGTCATTCTGATGTCGTTCGGTATGCATTTGATGGTTAAACACATGTTTTGGCCATTTACGATATGCCAAGTGCGTTTTCGGTCACTGAGGTCACACAACACATCCTATTGACGCGTCGTTTGTCTGAAAATTTCACAATTCACCCACCCTTTTTTTTCATCTAATTTCATGTCATTATGCGGTTGTTCGGCCAGTTTTGACCACCCCACAGACCCTTTTCAAGCACGCCAAACATAAAAAAAAACACATATTCAGTCGTGTCGCGCAAACCTTGTATCTGAATGATGTGTTATCTCCTCGTACACCTCACCAGTAATAATTAGGGTGTTATCGTGTGATTTCACATCATGAATATGTCGTTAGGTATGTATTTGACCATTAAACGCATGTTTTGGCCATTTACGACACTAGAGTGCGTTTTCGGCCACTGCGGTCACACTACACCTTCGATTGACATTCCGTCTACCCGACCATTTCACAATTCATCCACCCTTTGTTTTTGTCCAATTTTATGGAATTTCGAGGTCGTTCGGCCGGTTTTGACCACCCTACGGACACTTTTCAAGCGCGCCAAACACCTAAAAAACACACATTTAGTCGTGTAGTGCAAACCTTGCGTCCGAATGATGTGTAATCTCCTTGTACATATCAACAGTAATAATTAGGGTGTTATCATGTGATTTCACATCATGTAGATCTTATTTGGTATGCATTTGATCATTAAACGCATGTTCTGGCCATTTACGACACGCAGAGTGCATTTTCGGTCATCGCGGTCACACGACACCACCGATTGATGTGCGTTTGCCCGACCATTTCAAAATTCACCCACCCTTTGTTTTCGTCTGATTTCATGGCATTCCAAGGTCATTCAGCCAGTTTTGACCACCCCATGAATGCTTTTCAAGCGCACCAAACACCTAAAAAACACATATTCAGCTGTGTCGAACAAAACTTGCATTCAAATGACGTGTTTTCTCCTCGTACACCTCACCAATAATAATTAGGGTGTTCTCATGTGATTTCATGTCATGATGATGTCGTTCGGTATGCATTTGACCGTTAAATGTATGTTTTTTCCATTTACGACACACAAACTCGTGGGGTGGGGGGGGCTGTCCGGGGGGGTGGGGGGCTGTCCGGGGGGTAGGGGGGATGTCCGAGGGTGAGGGGGGTGTCCGGGGTAGTTCGGGGTGAGGGGGGGGATGTCCGGGGGTGGGGGCAGTCCAGGGGGGTGGGGGGGGGGGCTGTCCAGAGTGAGGGGGGGACTAACACGCTAACGCCTCCCTAACGCCCTAATGGCATATTAGTGTAACATCGTAATGAACAAATGGCCTAATAACATATTAGCCTATAGATCTAATGACCCAATTCGATTTATATATATACACTAACTTAATAAATATGTCCAATTTTCATTTGATTTGTTTAGTTGTTTCTTTTGTATCTTATTGTAGGGTAATTGAATCAGAAGATTGGAATGGATTAGAGCTGTTTGGATTGTTGCATGTGAATAAGTATGTCTGTCATTTATTGTTTTTGAGGAATCTGATGTTTATATTGTTTTGAATTGGTTTTGTTTTTCATTTTATCTGTGTTTATTCTTCTTGGAAATTGTTTTTGTGATTGTGGGAAATGGGATGTATAAATTATTATTTTTTTTTAAAAAAAAACCAGGTTTGAGGCCGCCATTGGCGGTCTCTATTGGTCAATACCAATAATGATTACCATTGGTGATCAATGCCAACAGCGACCGCCATTGGCGGTCGCTCTAGACCCACCTAACAGTGACCGCCATGCAGTCGCGGTGTACCAAATTTCCAGTTACCTATAGCGACTGCCATTGGTAGTCGCTATATCCCTACAATGACATGCCAAATATGACCACCACTAGCGATCTCAAAGCGGTCGCTATAGGCCGAATTTCTAATAGTGGGAATACTTGAAATCTTGGGACTATTTGGAATGCCATTTTGAATACATTTTAAATGATGATCCAGATTATCAGGTAAGTTTTATAGCTTTGAAATTATTTAGGGAGATAGATTCCAATCGACTTAAGATTTTCTTTGATAATTCAATTGTCTCCTTTGTTGTTTGATCAGAATTTGTTGTGCGAGTTCTCACTTCTCCTTAAAAGTGTTTCATAATAAAAAAAGTTACTTTGGATGGATATCATTAAATATGATAATTCTTCAATGTCTGGATATCGTATTTAATGATATGAATCATACCATTTTTATGAAAAGATGCTTTATTTTTCAATTTTATTACACATCTATCACATTCTAATATATATGGAAGTTGTACACTATGACCAGTGAAATCTCATGGAATTATACCATGACATGGATTATGATATCTTATACCGTATATTGTGATATAGAACCCATAGTACAAAAATTATATCATATTTTTTTACTATTAAATCATATGAAATAAAATATTCATAAATTTCATTTCCCATATGTTTTAATGTATCTAAATGCATGGATAGCTCTAGTATCACTGATAAGTTTTATAGGGGATCAAACGACTCTTTTTAACCAGTATAAGAGATTATAAACCCAAAAAAATATCATACCATTCAAGATATATGAAATAAACATAATTTATAAATTAATAAAACTTGTTAACTCTATACATTTCACTATTGAACCTCTACATCATCTCCATTACCTTTGAATGAATTTTATGATGATCCCTGAAGTGGAAGCCAAAGGACTCCCACCTTCAAAGGTATTCGTTGGTTATGCCTAAATCATTCATCATATGAATGAGATCCAATATCATCCATGATATGTTAGGGTCTCATTAGGCCAAGGAGGTAGATGAAGTGAGATTTTAGTTAGGGAGAGTCATGGCCAAGCATAAAGTGTGATCACAAACACAACCATCATGTGGAAGTGGGGTTTATAAATCCCCCAAGGACTCTCCTTGGTTATCTATGCATTAAATCATGTATTATAACACATGAGTCAATTCCATGGGTGATTCATGAGACCCTTTACATGAATTCATCTACTCTCATATGTTACTTCTTGAGTAATGTATCCTTAAATGATAGTCATTATGGAAGATCATTTGAAGACAACATGATTCCAGATCGACCGTACCCTAGAAATGCATAGTAATGGATCCTTAAGACCTTAGGAAATTTTATATTACAATTGAATATAATGGTGAAGGAAGTGGCATGAAAATAACTTATATACCATTTACAATGCATCCCTATCATAAGTTATAATCTGACTATGCATCTCATGCAAACAGAAAAACAAATAGCCGTTTACAATTCCCCTTATCCATAAAATATGACTTCCTCATTCATATCACATGTAAATGGGATTTATGGGATTTAGGTCATATAATCTCCTTCATAAGAATGGTTTAATGTTAAAACTTAAAGTTCATATACCATAACTATCATAGGATGCATGATTTCATCATACCTTATGATTTTACTAAAAACATCCATATGATATCACCAAATCATACAATTTTATTAGGTTTAATAGTGGCATGGAATCTTCATTCCATGACTTATGATATACCATATAGTAAAAGATGATATGCCCAAACCAACTTGATTTCTACATGTCATACAATACTATATGTTTATATTATATCCTCTAATATAGTCCAAAACACATCATATGTGTTAAGGATTTAGGGTATATCTCCTTCAATTTTTTGGCATGCTACTGTTGTTACAAATTAAATATTTTTATGTTTTTTATTTTTTGATTCCATATATTTATTTACATATTATATAATAATTTTTCCTTTTTATACATTTTTGTTAGTTTTATTGTGTTATTATTTTTATAACTGGATTATATTTCTAGGGTTTTTTTAAACCTTGCATAAGGTTCCTATGAAACTTATATATGAGTTATTTTATTCTTAAATTTATCATTTTTGATGTAGATATACACTTATATTTGAGTTTTGTTACCTTTATATGTAACTTTTCATGATACGAGAGTATGAAGTGACAAATTTATTGACCCTTATGCATCCCTTGGTGTTGTGGGATGGGGGAAATGTATAGTGAAAAGGGAGGTAAAATCCCCATTGATTCGAATGTTTACACTGAGAGGGGGTGAATCATTGTAGCCTTCTTTTTAAAATTTCTTTGAAATAATACTTTTCATTCGGTTAAGACACAACCATATCAATTAGAAATCTCACTCTCACCCAAGTACAATGAATTATAAATAAGAATAAGGAAAAAATGAGTTTTTATATGGATTAGCCTAAATGTGAGAGATTAATCCTTGTTGTAGCTAATTGTTATCCTATGCTATATATTTTTTACTAATATCATTTTATCAATACAAGTGTTTGGGATAGTTATTTTCTGAGGACCCATGCTTCCCAGAATATACACTAATGTTGTAGATTCCACTATCTCTCAAAAATTATAATGAAAAACACATAGAACCAGATGATAGTGGTCTTCTTTTGAATGTTGATTGATTTATAAGCATATGATATAACCTTCTATTTGATACAATAAGATAATATAAAAAAATAAATAGATCACCCTCTTTAAGAATAGTCACTTCAGAATATATCAGGTGAATAAACATTAAAGAACTTAGTCTACTCAACTCACTTAGTACAGTACCCTATGTGGGTTTGCTTATTTTCTCTCTCTCAGACTTAGTATTGTAAGATTGGGAAAAAAAAATTATATGAACACCACCTCAGCTATAGGTTCTACTCTTTCTTATTATTCACACCTTTGAAAACTTGGGTATATATATTTTTACATACTCACATAACCTTAGATATAGGTACTTCTTATTCTTATATTGAACTCAGTCTCACACACTTTCACACATATGGTATCTCATCTATCACTCGGCTTCCCACTCAAAATTATTTTATTTATTTATAAACATTTTCTCTTTCTTAAATATTTATTTTTACCATATAGGTAGAAACATTAATATATCTATTATTTTTAGCTTAACTGAAATATAATAATCCAAGTAGCATCAGTATTTCTAAAACAAAGTCAAATGTTCACTTTACCATTTTTATTCATACATGATCTCATGTGGTATTATTATAAATAACAACATGTGGGATGGTTACCCATGTCCCTTGGTATTAAGTATTTTCCTTAAATACCCTTAACATTTTAGCATTATCGAACTAGTGGATTCAATATTCACATTAAAACTCAAAAAAAAATCATTGATCATCAAAACACTCAATAGAAATAATTTAAACTTATGTATAAAAAATACCTAGGAAACCTATACTCGTATGAATCAACTTATTTTATAAAATTAATCTTCAAATAACTCAATATTTTAAAAAAATATCATCTTTAATCACCATAATATTTTCTAGTAATTATAGAAGTTAGGATCAATAAAAGTATTATCCCATTTAATATTTTCATTATTCTTAAAAACCAAACCAATTTCATTTTGAGTTCTTCACAATATATTATTTTCATGAATTATGTTGTTGTTATTAATGTGAGAATCATGGAAAATTCATGTTTTTTGTATCAGATATCATTTTTGATATTTTATACATTGAAGATCTGCTTTATAATCATTTGTATTCATTTATTTAAAATATTTAATCATCTGAAATTCTCAGAATCCCATAATACTTTACAAGTCACATGAAGAAAAATATCTTATTCACACTTGTGAAATAATTATGAACAAATGTTTGATATGGTATGAAGTCTCTCTCAAGGTCCTTCTGAATTCATATATTCACAGTAAAAGTTATACACTAGGTTTCATCAAATCCTTATATTGAAAGTCATATACCCCCAACACATATTTTTACACTATTCCATGAAAAGTCTTACACATTTTCTAATTATTTATATTTCTAGATTAATTCAAAATAATACCAAAAAAATCAACCACTTCATAGGAATATCAATCACTCGAAATCGTCTTAAAAACACTTCAAGAACTTAGTCAAAAAAATACAACAATCATAAAGCCTTCAACAATTCCTCTAATCCAAAGAGTTTTCTGGTCTCCCCCTTTGGATTTTTTTCTAACACTTTTTCAACTATTTATCAAGCTACTCAAACTCATCATTAATTTTATTAAACATACTCAAAAATAATTAAATCACAGCTTATCACAAGTAAGATGCATATTGAGACCACACCATGGGATAATGTAGTGATTTTAAGATAATTTTATTCCTTGATGATAATAAACTAATGTAAAACTAATTAAAATTATTTTTCCTTATAATATCATTAAAATCATTGAAAATTACCCCCATTTTTCAATAATAATATCTCTAGAAAAAAAAATCACACTCATCCTTTGATAATGTTTTCCCTCTATGAAAAATAACTAAGAGTTGTGTAATTTTTCTTGCCCCTTTTAAAACACAATCCAAAGCCTTATGGAGGTGTCCCTACACACATTTTTATGTGATATGGGAAGAATGAACATGAATTTTTATCCTTAATTTGTAAAACATGTCCTTTGGAAATACTTTGGGGAAAGTATCTATAACTTTTTTCTTAGTTCCAACAAAATCAAGATTTAAAACACCTTATACCACTTTATATTTATTGAAATAATATTTAACATCAATTTTATTTGATATAGAGTTTTGAAACAAATTTTTGTAATGGTCTATATTAATTTTACTTCCCAAATAAATACATTGTGGATTCTCAACCTCAACTCTCAAGTCAAATAGTTAAACCTGTATCTATATCATATGAGTACAAGAATGTGTGGTTATATTTTACTTGGATTTAGTTGTGCTCAATGCCACTAAAATTTGATTCTTATTATGCCATGATACATAAATTTTACCAATAAATAATTATCCACTTAAATTGTACTTCCTATCAATACAATATTCAACCCAGTCAGCATATATATAGCTTCGCAATATAAAATCATATTTTTTTGGTATATCATGACAAATACCAATGTTATTTTTATATATCTTAGAATCCTCATAGATACTAACATGTGATATTCCTTAGTATTACTTTGAAATTTATCACATTATTTTATAGAAAAAATAATTCCAAGTTTGAAATATGTTAGATAGAGAAGGAATCCAATCATTTTGTTATAATCCCATTGACTCACGCTAGTTCCAGCCACATATTTGATCAACTTGGTTCTAATAGATATGGTATTGTAAATTAATTTTATTATATCCATTCAAAACCTCTTCAAAAATTATATAGATTATTTTTATTGGGATAGAAAAATATGACCATCCCCTTGAATGATTTACAGTCCCAAAAAATATGAAATCTCACCCAACATAGAAATCCTAAAATGCCTCTTCATTTTCTTAGTAAAATACTCATAAAGATTCTCTTTTTCACTTGTAAAAATTATTTCATCAACATATGTTATAACAATAAGATTCCATATGGTTATCTCCTTCACATAGATATTACTATCAACTTTGCCTTTTGAAAGATTAATTCTTCCCAAGAATCTCTCCATATCAGAATACCAAGATCTTGGGGCCTATTATTATACATATAAATCCTCATTAAGCTTATATTCTATGATTCTATCTTTATCAAGAATAAAAAACTTAGGTTGTTCAATGTAACTCTCTTCCTCAATATCATCATTTAGGAAGGAAGATTTCATATCCATTTGATAAATTATATAATTTTTGTGAGCTACCACTACCAAGAAAATTACTATGGCCCCAATTATTGAAACTAGTGCAAAGGTTTCCTTAATGTCACGACCCGTCCTCGGGGCCCATGTCGTGACTACCCCAAGCCCACCTTCCATAGGCCAGGGGCTGGCGACTAGCACCAAGGCGTAAATCTCGGTAAAAAGGGAAGGCATTGCCTTTGTAAAGAAAACAAGCACCATAGAGTAAGAAAGCAGAAAAAAGTAAACACTAAGTAAAAACTGGTACAACAGTAAGTGCGGAAAGTAAGTGGGCCAGAATACAAACCCAAACTGAAAGTAAAGTACAACTCGAAAGGGAAAACAACAACTGAAAAGTAAAGCCACAACGTCGAGCCGTCCTCAGGAAGTCCCACCTGAAGAGTGGGTATAGACAGCCTCCACAGATCCTCGGTCCAGCCGTCCGCTCCGAGTACACCCCGCCCAGTGGTCCACCTCCAGGTACCGTCCTGCTCCGCCAACCTCGACCACGATCAGCGCTATCCATCATCTGCAACCAACACAACGTAGTGCGGGCATAGCCCGTGCAGGGGTGAGTATAATCTACTCAGTAGGGACCTCGAGACCCCCAAAGGTCTCCGAAAATCCACAAAGGATAAACCACAAAGGAAAGATACAATCATGAAGTAACATCTGACACTGCTTAGGTATATGCTCATACATATACCTAAGTCATCAATTTCCGTTTGGCTCCAACATCCAAGCCCAAGCACAACCCAGTCCACACAGGAAATCAAAATGTAAATCCACACAGGATAGCACAACACAATACAAAAAGGAAAGCAAAAAGTAATTCACATAGGATAGCACAACACAATCCAAAAAGGAAAGCAAAACGTAATCCACATAGGAAAGTAAACAGGATTCAGCTCACACAGGTACTTCTTCGTATGATGTTAGAGATGGTCAGATGTAACCACTGATTCATCTAAGTCGTCAGACCCACAAGGATCTGTAGGTACTAACCCCCGCAATGAACCACACAGGATCGATCATGAAGTTGAAACCCAAAGCTATTGGGAAACTCCTTCTCCATCAAGTATAGTGGTTATGCCACTACAACCAAGCGCTTCTCTCTCACCTTGGACTGCTGTAGTACTCCACCTATCGAGTACTGTGGGCCTGCTTCTACAACCAAGTGCTTCCCACCATGGGTCTTCCACTACAACCAAGCGCTCCCCCTCATAGACTCTAGAGGAACCCCTTCTGTTGAGTACCACGGGTCAGCCGCTACAACCAAGCGTTCCTCCGTCGTGGGTATTCCGCTACAACCAAGCGCTCCCCCGTGCTGCTATAACCAAGTGCTCCTCCGTCGTGGGTCTGCCGCTATAACCAAGCGCTCCCCCTCATAGCCTCCAGAGGTACTCCTTCTGTTGAGTACTGCGGGTCTACCGCTACAAACAAGCGCTCCTCCGCCGTGGGTCTGCCGCTACAACCAAGCGCTCCCCACTGGGCTATCTGTAACACACCGAGTTGTTCGATCAGCAGTCGTCAAGTCTCAACCGTCTCTAGGGTTTCTGCCCATGGCATGCTCATTCCGGGAGGGTCCACTCCGCGAGCTAAGAGGTCGATGCATCAACTGACATGTAGTCCGGAGTTGACGTATCCCAAGATGTACCGTAGTAATCACTGCCGAAAACACGGAGGATTCCCATACTGTTTTCATCATCGTCGCAGTCGAATCCACTGAGGATCTCTGTACAGTCGTCGTCGTTACAGCAGCAGTTGAAGCTAGCTCTAGGGTTCCTGCACACAGCAAGCTCATTCGGGAGGGTCTGCTCCACGAGCCGAGAGGCTGATACATCAAATGACACATATTCCAAAGTTGATGTATCCAAAAGTTCCGTATCGTCAACAGGAACTCAACGTCGCAGACGGCGCGTCAATCGGACGCCCGGTCTGAGAGTTATTGGCCCGGTTGGTTTTTAAGGAAAAACCAATCCGACCATACTCCACCTATGTCCAAACCTTGGGCAGAGTAAGCCAAAATATTCATCTCACTTAGAGGTATCCAACAAAGTCGATGGCACGTCAATCGGATGTCCGAAGCTCAAGATATGAGCGTTTCCGCTCCGAGGGCCCGGTTGGTTTCGTGTACGAACCAACCCGGCCGAACCCAAAGTATTTTGAAACCTTGAGTGTGATATACCGAAACAACCGTCTCAATCCAAGGATCGCATCTCCGCTGACGGCGCGTCATTCGGAGGTCCGTAGCTCAAGTTATAAGAAAAAGACCGAAAAGGTCCGAAAACGGGGGGTCTGGGCCCGGACCGACCCGGCCCGACCCCCCCTGGTCGGCCCGACCTGGTTCGACCCAACTCGGGTCCGGTCCGACCCGGTTGGGCGCGACCCGGCCCGGCCCGGCCTGGGCGCGACCCGGCCGGCGGGTCGGCTCGGCTCGGCTCGGCCGAGCGGCTGAGCAAGGGACCGCGGCCCCCGCGCAGGGGCCACTCTGCGGTTCCCAGACGCGGCTTGAGCCGCGCCCCGCCTCCCGGTTCCGCGCGGCCGCGGAACCGTCTCGCCGCCGCGGCTTCAGCGGCGGCAGGTTTTGCCGACGGCGCGCCGGCAGGAGCTTCCGCGGGCCACCGGGTGCGCTCCGGTGGTCCGTTTTGCATGCGGTCTTTGCCAGTGGTCCTCCCAGGACCTGATCTTCACTGCCAGGACCTCAAATAGACTTTGAGGCTTCGTTTGACATCGTCTGCCGTTCCGCACACCAACAAAAAACTACAGAGGGTTTTCGGGCCGTGTTTTTTTGGCCCGCACCCTCCGCATTAGGTGATAACAAACGGGAATAAAATATTCAACACATGAAAAACAACAAGGCATAATTTTAATAAAATTAAAATTGAACTTTGATCCGGGTTCTTTGTTTTAGCTGAACAACCATGGGAATAAATATTGTTCTCAAATAAAACCCCTACCTCGTCGAAGTCATCGAACGAGCGTTCTACGTGGAATTGATCGTCGCGGAAAAAGAGGATCGTCGCGTCGCGGAAGGGCGTCGCGTCGTCACGGTATACGGCGTTGCATCGACGAACTCCGAGGATCAAGAACCTACAGATTTAATTATAACAATTAAATCCATGTTGTTATTATAAACCACAAAGATTTAAAAGGTCCGCAATCTCTTACCTCAACGGAGGATTGAAGATTTGTCGCGGATGAAGGAACGTCGCAGAAGAACATCGCGGGAGAAGAATCGTCGGCGTCGCGGTACTTGGTGTCGCGTCGTCGATCTCTGAGGGCTTGGCGTTCTTCGTTGCCCTTCGTTGGAGGCCAGCGTTCTTCGCGTTCTTCGCGAAGGAGGATGAAGGACTTAAGGTTTCTGTCGAATCCTCTCAACGAACAACACTCAAGAAGAAAAATGTTGCTCTTATTTTATTACATGCCAACAAACGAAAAACAAACTAAGTAACGACCCATTAATTCATAAAATTAATTTCAACGAATAAACTGACCAATTAATAGGAGCGTTTAATTGTTTAAGAAAACGCCCTAGTTGACTTTAATTAAAAAGGGTTTTTGCAGGTGCGTTACTTAGCGGAAAAGAAACGGTGGGACTCATGCGGGCCCCACCTCACAAATATCCTACCAAGAGGGTAGGATATTTTGAATTGTACCCTATCTGCTTTAACTCAGCTTAAGAAGCTTTAAGCAGCTTTTAAGTGGCTTTAAGTGAAATAAAAATAAAGTTGTCGCACCACTTTATTTTATTTCTTAACTTAAAGCCCAAAAATTAAAAAAACACACCCGAGCAAACGCAACTCCGGAAGAGGCATTTGTAAGAAAATACCAGCGTTGCGATTCCATCGGTGCCCTCAGAATTCGATTCCGAGCACCGGTTCAAAAGTTAGAAAAACCCGCTCGTTCGTTCACTGAACGTACCTGAGCCAAACTTCCGAAAATGATTCCGGGCACATCGGGCCTCAGAATCAGGTGTCGTCAGAAACTGTGTTCTTGTAAAATTCCAAAGAAAATTAAGAAAAAAAAATTTCCTTGAAATTTACGGGTCTTTATTCTTAAAGTAAACTCCTTACATTTGAGATTACCCATTGAAAACTATCCTTGACTTCTTCCTTTTGATTTCACTTTTCTCGTTCAATTTATTTTTGAAAGTCCACTTGGTGCCTATAATGTTTTTGTTATTATAACTTGATACCAATTCCTAGGTGGTGATATTATATATTTGATCAAGTTCTTCATTTATAGAATAAATCCATTCTTTATGTTCAATTTCCTCTAAAATAGTTTGAGGTTCAACTTGAGAGATAAGTGAAGATTAGTCCTCAATTCTTAACCTTCTTATTTTTTGGAAAGTGCTTCATGTTAGCTAATAATATTCTTTGAAACAATATGTTTATTCATAATTTGTTTCCTCTAACTTTGACCCCTAGCTTATTATTTATCATTAGTCTAATATGAGTTAATATCAACCATAAATTTCTTATTTCCATCCTGTTTTACAATCTATTTGTTAGTAATTTTCATGTTTCCCACTCCAGTAGTTCCATATTCATGATCAATAAGCACATTTGTATTATGTATATTTTCAATAATTTTGACATCTAAACACTATAACATATTGTGTTGATTTTTTATCCAGAATTTCTACCCACTTAAATTGAAAATATAACCTAAAAATGTTCTTTCTTTAGCTCTTTATTTAAACTTTCCATTATTTCTATTATTTATCTTCACATATTAAGGGTTTCTAAATAATTTTAAGTATTTGAAAGTTATCATTTTTTGGTACCAAATTTATTATGTAGTATTGTGTGTCTCATGTATTAGTAAGAATCTATTCTTAATGTGTATAGTACTGTATACAAATTCTCTCCAAAAGAAATATGAAATTTTATTTTAACATAGCATAGTTCTTCCCATGTCCACAGTGATCCTATTTTTCCTCTCAGCCACACCATTTTATTGGGGGTGTATGGTGAACTATACCAATGTCTTATCTCATGATTTTATAAGTATCTCCAAAAGGAATTATATAAGTATTATTTTCTATTATCAGATCTCACCTTTTTTATGTGAACACCAAACTCCTTTTCCACTTGTCTTTTGATGATTTTAAACATTTGGATGGACTCTAATTCAGGCTTCATGAAGAGACATTAGTTATCTAGGTGTAATAATCAATGAAGGTAATGAAATAAAGAACACACTTGGTTAAATTTTTCCTCATAGGAACACACACATCTGAATATATAAGTTACAATGGTCTAGCGGATTGAATATCCACTTTTTTATGTATCCATTGAACCATGTTCCCTTTTATTCATCTGTCACAAAATGATCTCTACCCATTTTTATCTTGGGAAGGTCTCTCGCTAACTCATGTTTGGAAGTCTTGATCATGTTTTTCTAGCTGAGATGGTAAATTATTCTATGTCATAGATCATTATCATCCTTTTTACTCATATAACATGAAATGGATGGGTCACTAATTTGAAAAAATTTCCTTCTTGTTATTTCACCTCTAGTAATTATTTTTACATCCTTTAAAATTTAGATAATATAAGAGGTATTCTAAAAAAATACTTCATTTCCCTCATTACATAGTTGATTATAACTAAGAAAGTTATGTTTTATACTTTCCATAAATAACACATCTTTACATTTGAGTCCTTTAGACTCAATTTTAGTAATTCATACACCTTTATTCCTCAAATAACTATCATTGAAGAATATAAAAAATCATTATTAATTTTGTTAGATACCTTTCAAAATTTGGCGTCTCCAATCATGTGGTAAGAATATCCACTATCAATAATTTATAGTTTTTATCTCTTGTTTTATTTTAGTGACACCTACACTATGAAGGATTTTTCTTATTTATTTTTCTTCTAAACTTATTTCACTTTCCTTATAGAAGAATTGTATAGGGATATTTTTTATTCACTTCTCTATATAGTTCCTTGGTCTCTCACATTTGTCACAGAATTCCTTTAAATTTTCAAATCTGTTCTGATAGGTAGACTTGCAGAAATATTTTTCACAACCTTTTTATTTCGAGACTCATTATTTTTCACTACATAGCTACTCCCCCTCAATTCATGATTTATTTTAGGTAAGTTTATGTTATAATATCATGTGTAGGATTTGTATCCAAAAATACTACAACACCAAAAGTAACACTAAATATGAATCTTCTGTTAAATCCATAATTCTATCCAAAAAAATCATTCTAAATTCTTTCTTTTTCCATATATATGTGCCCTGATTTTGTTTTTTCTTTAAGGAATTTTATTTTTATTACATTTTTATTTCTTCTATAGATGTATAAGACAGGTTCTCATCATATTTTTTTACACATAGTTGTATGGATTTTGAATTAGGACCTAAAATATTAGGAAAAATAGATTCATATTTTTTAAAAAAAATTATGGTATATATTTAACCTGAATTGATGTATTGGAAATCTCATCCATTGTAAATGATCAATCCTTGAATTCACCAAATTTTTTAGAGTCTTATTTTACCTTTTTTAATTCCTATTCAGTTGTAAGGATTTTTTATTCCATATTTCTCATTTATTATTCTTTAAACATGAGTTATCCTTCAATAAATTTCTTGATCTTTTCATAATCAGTAACCTTCAGCTTGAATTTTGTGATCTATTCAATGAGTTCAGTCCCTTCTTTGAGAGATTATTCATTTGATTTAACTTTCTTCCCATCATATTTCATTATGGTTTTAACTTGCCTCTTAAAATTAATATTTTTATCAATAAAATCCTATAATTAATATCTGATAGTTCGTTCCATATAGTTTCCTCACCACCTTCATCATTACTACTTGAGGATATTTCATCCATTTCCACATGTTCAATGAAGTTGTCCATTTTCACAAGTGCTTAATGGACTTATTGGATGCTTTAGGAAGTGTCTTATACTTTATCTTTAATAATAAAATTTATGCTATTTCTTATTAATAATTTATTGCTGTTGTTATCATACTTGTAAATTATTTTAGGGACTATTCCCCATTCCTTATTTTTAGATTTTTCATCTTGATCATTGTAAGATCCTAGACTTTGAGGAGGTATACCCTTATTTAAAATTTTGGTTTTAATCTCCTGTTTAGGGATAATGAAATGTTTCTCGGGTGTATGAGGGGCCTCAGGGGTGTTTTGAGGGTTCATAATATGAAATAAAAGGGAAACCAGGCTAATATGTGCAAGGTTCACTCTTAGCACTACCACAAAACTGGGCAAGGTAGGCGCCTACCTTTATCAGTGCTAATGGAAAAGCGCTGATAAAGGGGTAGAAATTTATCAGTGCTAAAAAAATCATTGATAAATGTACCCTTTATCAGTGCTAAAACAAGCACTGATAAAGGTGTACCCTTTATCAGTGCTTTTTTAGCGCTGATAAAGGGTACATTTATCAACACTTTATATATCCCTTTATCAGCGTTTTTCTTAGCGCTGATAAAGGTTACATTTATCAGCACCTTTCTTAGCGCTGATAATGTTTATTGTATACATTAAATAAAAAACACATGTTATAACTAAATATATATATAATTAAATAATTATAAGATTAATAATAAACATATTTATTAGATTTATAATATTTATTATATTTATTAGATTTATTAATTCATTATATTTATTAGATTTATAAATATATATGTGTTTTCCAATGAATTGGGGTCAATGAATATTATGCGTATATGTTATGTGATCATATATGGGCATGAATAATGTTCATTTATAGATTATAATTACATATCACGTTGATGTGTTATTGATTTATAATTCATTATGTTACCCATATAATATATATGTTCTAAAAATGTTCACTTATAATTAAAATTACATTATATTTAAAAAATAAATATATATTTTATTATATTTTTAATGATATATATATAAATATACCTTTGAAATAATTTTATAAGTATAAATAAAGATACATTTATTTAGAGTTATAATTATTAATAAATATATCTTTATTTATCATAAATATCATTTTAAATAAATATATAATAATATAAAAAAATTATTAAATTTATACATTTATCAGTGCTTTTATTAGCGCTGATAAAGTATGTATTTATCAACGCTATAAAAGCGCTAATAAAGTGGGTCTTTATCAGCGCTAAAATGAAAAGCGCTGATAAAGACACCCTTTATCAGCACTAAAAAAGCACTGATAAAGTCTGACCTTTATCGGCGCTAAAAAAGCACTGATAAAGGTGGTATTTATCAGCCCTTTTCATTTTAGTGCTGATAAAGACCCCCTTTATCATCACTTTTTACTAGCACTAATAAAGGTCCCAACGGGATTTATAAGTTCCACCGGGTCCTCCTCCTCCTCCCCGCACCCTGTCAAGATTTCGCGGAAGCCCTACCTTGTGCCTCCGCTGCTGCCTCCTCTCCACCACGGCCTCCTTCTCCTCCTCCTTTTTCACAGCTACCGCCTCATTCTCCTCCTCCGGCACCTACTTCTCCTCCTCCTCCTCTTTCCGTGGCTCCTCCTCCCCGCACCCTTTCAATCCCGGAAGCCCTACCCAGCACCTCTGCCGCTACCTCCTCTCCGCCTCCTCCTCCTTCTCCTCCTCCTCTGCCACAGCCACCTCCTCATGCTCCTCCTATGGCACCTACTTCTCCTCCTTCTCCTCTTGTCATGGCTCCTCCTCCTCCTCCTCCACCGTGGCTCCTCCTCATCCTCCTCCTCTGCCGCAGATCCTCCTCCTCCTCCTCCTCCGTGGCCTCCTCATCCTCCTTCTCCACCTCTTCCTCCACCTCCTCCTCCTCTTCCTCCTCCTCCACCTACTCCACTACCTTTGCTTCCCCCGATGCCTCTGCTGCCTCCGAGCTACCTCCGCTGCCTCTGCGCTGCCTTCACGCTGCCTCTGCGCTGCCTCCATTGCCTTCGCTGTCAACGCCTCCTCCTCCGCCGCCACCGGGTCCTCCCCCTTAAGGTGAGTAAAATTGAATTTGCATGAATTAATTATTTTTGAATTTATTTTCAATATTGAGATTAATTATGATTTGGCGTGATTCTTGTGTGTGATTCTTGTGTGTGTGACACATGTATATGTGGTTAGTTACTTGTTTGATCTTGATTAGCTCTCCCCGCTATAGCCTTGTGATAGAAACATGAATAGAAAGAGTATTTTTTGTGAAAGTTTGTTACACCATATTAGGATTTCACTCCGTCTAGTGGCCCTTAGTATGGATCTTTTTCTGATTTTGGATACTACCCCATAGTTAGGCCAGGTAGGGTTTGAACCGTCTGTGTTGGTGAATTCATGTCATCAGGTGAGGCATGCCAACGGGATGAGACGTATGTTTTTTATGTTCTATATTGTACACTATTCTACTTGGGTTCGAAAAAAACGAACCTTAATAGGGTTTCTACCAATTCATTCCCACTACCCACTCTCTCTGGGTTGGGTCATATACCAATTTAAATATCACATCTTTTCTTATAACATAACAGTGCCACCAACCTCTCACATTGGGTGTAATTAACATATCCTCTAATTCCACAACATAGTAGATACTCCCCTCTCACTTACGGTGGGTCTCCCCATCACATAACATAAAAAACAATTTGAGGAGGGGATCTCTATAGACAACCTCTAACAAAACTACTCCAAACCAATACTAAGTGATCCCCATTTCTATATCTCACATCATATTATCATACAAAAAATGATCTAAGGAGGGAATCACAATATCCAACCTCTATCACAAGTCAAAATGCACCATCAATAGGTGAATCCCATGGAATTCACACACCAATCCCCTTTGACCAATGCCTTCTAACTCAAAGTAGGGTCCTACCGACACCTTATCACTTAAATAAAGGCCATACATCTTTTCTCATGCAACAAAACATATAAATAGTAATCTAAGGAGGGTATCTAGATAGCCAACCTCTCGTACTAGCTAAACCACATCATCAATAGGAGGGCCCCATGGATGATCATAATTCAACTAGGTGAAAGTCATATGAAGTCCCAATCTCTTAGTCGGTCTGACCATAAATGATAAAAGTCACCATCCATTTATCCTTGCATAATAATCTCCTTAAAACCATCTTGGTTATACATGAAAATTATTCCCAACCTATCAACATTCTAATTCCGCCTATAAGGGAATCTACTGGGTTCTACAAACCTAACCCATCTCTACTCATTGACACCAACACACACTCATCTCTACATGGCAATGTCACAACCCACATGCTATACTTGATCTAGGCCTCGATGGTCTAGTCTATATCACCTTATAATTCCCACATTAAAACTCATTAAAACTAAATAATGACCATCCTAATAAACTCACACTAAGAGCCTTGGATACCCTATGCTAAGTCATCCAAACTATTATCATGACCCTCACTTAGGTACCACATCACATCTCCCCTTGGAGATCTCTTAATCCAATTATAAGGAGGAAATCCTCTATGTCACACTTCACCAATCCCTATATGGAATATCCTACTCATCACACACACCATGACTCTTATATATCCTTAATAGGGTGTTCCCCATCATACGTGAGATATAAAACTATATTATCCATCTTCTTTAGGCCTAAGACTCTAATACCTACTCAAATATCCTTAGAAAACCTAACTAGGCTATACAAATCTCATACCAAACCCGATCCTCTCATAAACACAACTATAAACCTCACCTCCATGGAGACATAATCTCTGGATGATCACAAAATCACAAACATTCAATAGAACCCTCACTCTATCTCTTGGTGGATCGAAAACACCCCATTTATTTACCTA
Organism: Viscum album; assembly: GCA_963277665.1. Classification (NCBI taxonomy): domain Eukaryota; kingdom Viridiplantae; phylum Streptophyta; class Magnoliopsida; order Santalales; family Viscaceae; genus Viscum; species Viscum album. The sequence goes on along the minus strand of OY728129.1, from coordinate 718,760,348 downwards.
GGTTGCTCTTGATTTCTATCCCTTTCACTGGAACACATATACTCATGCATTAATGCACAATCATGCATAAATTGGAACATGGTTTTGTATTATAGGGTCCACCTACCTCAAAAAATGGAGTAACCCCCTCACCAAGATCAACTCATCCTCAACCAAGACTATACATGCCTTATCTAATCTTGTACCAATGATTGAGACCCAGTCTCAAGGAAAAATTCCCAAATAATTAATTATAGAAACTTATAATTAATTATTCACCTTAATATAATTAGGAATAATCTTTTAAAAACTCATTGGGAAACACACCACCACCTAAACCACACAAAACATGGTGCGTTCATCATACGAGGATAACCTCTAGCCAATAAAAACAAAATCTACATCATCTGAATTGATTTGAAGATGATATAGTGAAATCATCACAAAAATCCTAGTTAAAATCATCCCAAATCATAGGTAAATAAAGGGTAATAGTAATAGAGGAAGTATGAGGGAAGAACTCACTAATTCACTATAAAAAACTCCCAAGAACCACCCCTCATCAGGGGGGATCAAAGAGAGGAAGAGAATGGATGAATCCCAAGAACCACCCAAGATTTGATATTAATGAGCACGCCCCCACCATTTTTTAAGTATCTAGTTTTTTATCTAAATTATACTCATATTCCTTATCCCCTAACCTATATACCCATCCTTTGGATTTCAAATAGGATGAATATAAATAAATAATGGATGAATTCTAATCAGTTGACAAAAGAGTATGAAGAAGGCGTGAAAGAGTTTATCAAGTTTGCAAAAGATCATGCATATGACCCTTCTTAAATCCTTTGTCCATGTTTACATTGTTGTTATTCAAAACAAATTATTCCAGAGGAGTTGGAAGAACACTTGATCTGTCACGGAATAGATCAGAGTTATACAAGTTGGAATAAACACGGGGAAACAACGAATGTAGGTAGTGGCTAGGATAACACTACGTTTTATGGATCATCTGATATGATTAAAATTATGAACAATGAAGATAACTATATGGAGGATGTGATTACAGATGTGAATGATGATAAAGATCGTATTGAGGAAATGACAATGACCATTAAAGATGAACTTCGTGATTTCCCAAAATTGTTTGAGAAGTTAAAATGTTGTGAAAAGACGCCATTGTATGCCGGTTGCACTAAATATACAGCACTGTCAGCCGTACTGAAGCTGTATAATTTGAAAGCAGACAATGGGTGGAGTGACGCCGGTTTTACAGAACTAATTACTCTCTTGAATGACATGATCCCAAAAGATAATGATCTCCTGAGCCGAACATACGACGCCAAACGAATGCTACGCTCGATGGGTATGATCTCTACAAGAATACACGCCTACCCGAATGACTATATACTGTTTCGCAAGGACCACAAATCACTTAAAGAATTCCCAAAGTGTGGTTCTTCTCTATATAAGAAAGATAAATCCAGTCCTACTAAAGTTGTATGGTACTTTCCAATCATTCCAAGGTTTAGGAGCCTATATGGAAGTGAGGAGACTGCAGAACAATTGAAATGGAACGCAGATACAAGAATTAAATATGGGATACTACGTCACCCAGCAGACTCTCCTTAGTGGAAGAGAATTGATCATGAGTATAATGAATTTGGAAACGAGTCGAGAAATATTTGTCTTGCGTTATCTATAGATGGAGTGAATCCTTTTGGTTTTCAAAGCAACAGTCACAGTATATGGCCAGTTATGTTGATAAATTATAACTTACCACCGTGGTTATGCATTAAATGAAAATACATCATGTTATCTATGCTTATATCAAGACCAAAACAATTGGGTAATGATATTGATGTTTATTTGTCTCCATTGATTGAAGATTTGAAATTATTTTGGGATTCAGGTGTTACATTGTATGATGCTTACAAAAAGGAAGATTTCACTTTGAGAGTCATGTTGTACGGGATGATAAATGACTTCCCTGCTTATGTAAATTTGTTAGGATATAGCATTAAAGGAACTCAAGGGTGTCCTGTTTGTGAACAAGGTACACAATCAATTAGGTTGAAACATTCATCGAAGACCGTGTTTCTAGGACATCGTAGATTTATACCCTGACGACATAAGTACCGATCTTGGATGACATCATTCGATAGAAGTTCAAAAGAACATACAACACCGTCTCCACTAACAGGCGATCAATTTTTTGAGAAAGTTAAAAATGTGGACACTAATTTTGGTAAACCGTTTTCGAAAAACCTTACGAAAATCAGTTGTAAAAAGAGATCATTTTTTTGAATTACCATAATGGAATTGTCTGTATGTCAGAAATTTTCTTGATGTTATGCATGTAGAAAAAAATGTATTTGATAGTGTCATAGGCATGTTTCTAAATAAACCTGGAAAAACAAAATATGGAATTAAGACTAGCTTGTACATGGTTGAGATGAGAATATGAGAAGAGTTGGCACCAGTGAAGGGTGAAAAATGAACATTTCTTCCTCCTGCTGCTTACACTCTTTCCAGGCAGGAGAGATATCAGTTTTTCAACTTTTTGAATGACGTAAAGATTCCAGAGGGGTATTCGTCAAATATCAGGAACCTCATGTTAATGAGCGATTTGAAGTTAAAAGGTTTGAAATCACATGAATGCCATGTTTTGATACAAGATCTCATTCCTATTTCTTTACATTGCATTTTTCCCAAGAATGTCCACCATACATTAACAAAAATATGTTTCTTCTTCAAAGCTATATGCAGTAAAGTTATAGACCCGTTGAAATTGCCAACTATGTAAAGAGAAATTGTCGTCATATTATGTGAATTAGAAATGTTCTTCCCACCTTCATTTTTTTATATGATGGTTCATTTGATGGTCCAATTAGTAATAGAGATTCAACTATGTGGTCCTATACATTACGGATAGATGTACCCCATTGAATGGTATCTGAATATTTTGAAAGGGTATGTCAAAAATCGAAGTCGACCAGAGGGTTGTATTGCGGAGCGATATATTGTTGAGGAAGATGTTAAATTCTGTACCGAATACCTATCTAGTGTGGAAATCATTGGCCTACCAAAATATTTTCACACTGGGTGGATTGAGGGTGAATGAATTTCTGGAAGATAGGTTATCACAATCAATATTACAGATCGGGAGCAGACCCACCTTTATGTTTTTCATAACAATTTTGACGTTGACCCATATGTTGAAACCCAAAAAGAAATTATTAAGCATTTGAATCCATCTAGGGCAGAAAATGGATATCAGATACACATAATCGACAGTTTATAGGATGGTTTCGGGACCATATTTTTAAGATGACAGATGAAAATCCAGAGTCAATTTCAGACCGACTTCGATGGCTAGTCGGAGGACCAAGTGTGTATGTATTATCTTACAATGCTTATGTAGTTAATGGTTATACAATTTATACTAATGAACATGATGAAGACAGTACCATGTAGAATAGTGGGGTTACACTTGTGGATTAAGTGATGCATGTTTCCAGTGCTAAGGACAGAAATCCAATTTATGTGAATATGCCATACTTTGGAATCATCAAACAAATATGGGAGTTGGATTATACGGAATTCCAAGTTATGATTTTTCAATGCAAGTGGGTTGATAATAGGAGTGCTATTAAAATAGATGAATTAGGATTCGTGAAAGTTGATTTCAGTAAGGAAGAGGAGAAATATGAACCGTTTATAATGGCATCACAGGCAGTGCAAGTATTTTATGTTCTAGATCCCGAAAACCGAAACTGGTCAATTGTTCTGTTATCGACCAAAACAACTGAAGGGTCACATGAAAATTCAATGGAGGATGACCCTTTCATTGGGACTTCACAATAATTTCACAGTGGTCCCAATGTAGACGACATTTTGTATGTCAGAGGAGACCACAATGAATGGATATGGATAGTCAATAGAGGGGTCAAATCCCTTCATCCTTTTAAAAAAAGAGAGTTCAATAATCATGTTATTTTTTATTATAATATAGATTGTGTTACATTATGTTATTATCTATTAGATGATACTTTTATGTGATCTAAATTAAATGTTAAACCACTTCTGCAGATAATGACTTCTGCACCTACTAATGCACCCAATCCCGAGACACAATAAGTTTCTCAACCAGTTGCAGCTGGTCCCACTACTGAGGTACAACATGTCTCTCAACCTGTTGCAGTTGGTCCCACTATTGAGGTATAATAGGTTTCTCAACCTATTGTTGTTGGTCCCACTGCTGAGGTACAATAGGTTTCTCAACCTGTTGTTTCTGGTCCCAGTGTCGATGCTAGCACTTTGGAGGAACATAATGATGATACAGAAACTGAGGAAATGGTAGGCAATGAAACCCCGACGGCACAAAAAAAATAGGTGCGCCGTAGTTTGACAGTTTTAGCCAAAATCCTTAAGGCAAAATCAAAAGGCATCAAATATGAGGTGGTATGGAATAAGTGAGGCCAGCATGTAAACCCCAACAAAGCCATGTTTTGTAGCTACATTGGAATCATCACTTGACAAAGTGTGCCGATTGATATAGAGTCGTGGCACCATGTTGTCAATGGGCTGAAAACATTAATGTGGGAAGATATTATGGTAACATTATGATATCATTTATTTAATTTATTAAAATAAAATAAAATAAAATACTGAAATATTGACTAACTCTACGTCATCTCTTGCAGAGTGCATTTATAGTAGATGTCTTGCACAAAGAATTTGTATTAAGACTGGCAGGAAGGGTTTATAGAGGCTTTCACACCATTTTAATGAAATTTCATCTGAAAGATGCTGAATGGAAAATCAAGCTGCACCCACCTCCTCTTTATGCACACTTGATATCCCAAGGAGCGTGGGATGTGTTTTTCAACCGTCGTGTGGAGCAGACTTTTCAGGTACATTGTGCTTGGTAACACGTTGTTTAACTTTTCTTGTATTCATCACTTTGATTGACAGTTTTTTATTTATAAAATAGCAACTGAGTGCTGAAAATAAAGAACAGGCAGCAAAACCAGCGTACCCCTACCGTAAAGCAAGGGTAGGGTACGCTTCAATTGAAAAACAATTGGTACGTATTTTAAAAGTACTATAATACTTTTATTTGACATAAAAAAACATTATAACCATGTTTATCTATTTATATGCAGATTAATGAATCAAAATTTCAAGCCACTTCCATCCCATTCCATGTGCTATGGAAGGAGGCTCGTATTAATAAAGAGGGGAAACTGGTAGATAAAAACACACAAAAAAGTGTGGGAAACATGTGTAAGTATGACATAATATAAATTTGTTTTGATTTAAATCACTATTACATAACGATGATTACTTATTTTCCCATATTTTCTATTTGACATAGTCACGGGATCAACAACACCCGCACAAGATGCGGACATACTTTCAGCGGCCTTGAAACTGCCAGAACAGTATAGCCTCATCAGAGGTGCGGGTTTTGGGGTGACACCCCAGACATATTTTCAAAAAAAAAACAAGAGGATCAAACTAAAGAAATGCAAATAATGAGAGATAGACTAGCTACCCTTGAAGAAAAATTCCAAAGTTTGGGAGAGTTTCTAGAAACTTTGATGGGGGATAGGCTAAGAGAAGAAACAACTCAAGAACAACCCGCCCCACCCCCACTGTCTTTGAGGCGAGCCATTCCCCTCAAAGACCTGACTTAACCGAGGTAATCAATGTTCTAATATTTGTTTCTATGAAATTTGAATTACATAGACACTAATAACTTTCTTGTAATGATATTCTACAGGGTGAAAATGACTGTGATTTATATCTATCAACTCCCACCCATCACCTTGTAGTGAGGGCTACGATGTTCAATATGCAGAATGACATGCTACACTCCAGACCACTTCCAACTGGTCATGTCGAAGTGTCGATTAACATAGCTCATGAGACGAGCGCCGAGCTACCCATGCCAAATGACGATGACGACATTCATATGGTGGAAAAAGCTTTTGGAACATTCATTGCATGGCTGTTGAATCTTGTAAAAAAAATGTCGACCAGGAGGTATTCATTTCCAATTCATTTTTCAAGTAGAACCTTTAACATTTAATTATCAAAGGGTTGAACTGATGAATGTTATTACAGAAAGACAAAAGGAAGGAGCAAAAATTAAATAATGACTCAAAAGGATCAACCAACCGATCAAAACGATCTATTGAGGGCACCTTCACCCTGCCCATTCTATATCCACATTTAATATCATTGCAAGCTCATGTGGATACAAAAATGAAAGGTGGAAATAATCACACAATTTTTTTTGAAAAAGATATGTATAGAGAGGAAACATTAGATTTCGTTAGTGCTGACCTTGTAGCTGAAATCATTACATACGACTGGCTTGGTGCTTTATTCATAAATGTATACACAAGGTATGTTTTCATGATTTGATTTTACAGAAGCTGATATACTCTGATAATTATGGCTAAATACATTTCATATTTTTTGCAGGAATATATATGAAAAACAATTGAAGGGATTTTCCTGTGAATAAAAATTTGGACTCGTTAGTCCTCACACCATGTCTACACAGCAAAAAGAAATATATTCCTATTTTCAGGCTGAATTAATGTTAAACCTACTCAGAACGTTTAAATGAAAAACTACGCCCGACGGGCTCTTTTTAATACCAACGTTACAGGGTTAAAACTCTACATTTTAATCATATCAATTATATTTTAATTTCTATCATTACTTATTCCTTTTTGTGTTTTTAGGTAGCATTTGATGCTCATTGCAGTCAATTTGGATGCTCCAAAGATTTATTTTCTGGATTCACTGCATGGATATCCAACAAACCAACCACACATGATGGAGATTTTCAATTTGTAATACACTAGATATAACATTTTAGAACTAAATATCTAGTTATATAATTTATATTATCTTTTAATGAGGATACTGTTATGATAGGGTGGTGTATGAATATCGTCTAAAGGCTGGAATGAATCCAGGGCATAAGGACGACAAGGCACACAAGATCTAAAAATGGACAAGTATTAGGGTATATATAATTATATTGCACTATACCAATACATATCAAAACATATTACTTATTTTTCTCGATGTTTCTGCATTGTTCGAAACAAACAAACTGAAAGGACTGCGATTATTATGTTTCTAAATTTATGAAAGAGATCATATTTCATGAACAAACTAGCATCCCTGAAGAGGTATTTTTGAAAATAATTACTAGTTCATTTAAAATATTTATTAATACTTTGTGTATTTATATTTTTTCAGTACTACTATGACTGTCGCAAAAACTCCTATTCACAAGATGATATAGATGTGTTTAGAAACGAATGGGCAGTGTACCTGATGGAAGAATGTAAACAAATAGGACAATGAAAATGAATTCCTAATACTTATGTTATCTTTATATGATCATTGATATCTCCCTTATTTACACTTATTGAGCATCTATGATAACCCTTTCTTATGTTTCATATCCTTAGATTATGAAAAATGGTTTTAGAAATGATTTGAGTTTCCAGTAAAGAATAACTTAATGAGAGACTCTTATGAACTACTGACATATGGAAAACCAAGAAAATGCATTTGGATTGTTTTGATACTTTAGGAAAATTATCCATGATTCATTTTTGATGTGTACAAATCAACCGCACTTCAATCTGACACACGGTGTGACCGGTATGGCTAAAAGTGTCTGATATTAGTTTAAAATTGACATTAAATTTAGAAAACAACACAAGTGACATACGGAAAACATAGAAAACACATTAGGATTGTTTTTATACTTTAGTAAAACAATCCATGAGTCATTTTTGATGTTTAAGAATCAACCACACCTCAATCCGATGCACAGTGTGATTGGTATGGCTAAAAGTGTCCAATATCAGTTTAAAATTGACATTAACTTTAGAAAACAACACAAGTGACATACAGAAAACCAAGAAAATTCATTCTGATTGTTTTGATACTTTAGTAAAATGATACATGAGTCATTTTTGATGTGTATGAATCAACTACACCTCAATCCGACACACGGTGTGACCGGTATACCTAAAAGTGTCTGATATCAGTTTGAAATTGATATTAACTTTAGAAAACAACACAAATGACATACGGAAAACTGAGAAAACGCATTCGGATTGTTTTGATACTTTAGGAAAACGATCCATGAGTCATTTGTGATGTGTAAGAATCAACTAAACCTCAATCCAATGCATGGTGTGACCGGTATGGCTAAAAGTGTCTGATATCAGTTTGAAATTGACATTAAATTTAGAAAACAACACAAGTGATATACGAAAAACCGAGAAAACACGTTCAGATTGTTTTGATACTTGAGGAAAACGATCCATGGGTCATTTTTGATGTTTATGAATCAACCTCAGCTCAATCTGACACACGGTGTGACCGGTATGGCTAAAAGTGTCTGATATCAGTTTGAAATTGACATTAACTTTATAAAACAACACAAGTGACATATGAAAAACCGAGAAAAAGCATTCGGATTGTTTTGATAATTTAGGGAAAATATCCATAATTCATTTGTGATGTGTAAGAATCAACCACACCTCAATCCGATGCACGGTGTGATCGATATGGATAAAAGTGTTTGATATCAGTTTAAAATTGGCATTAAATTTAGAAAACAACACAAGTGACATACGGAAAACTGATCAAACGCGTTAGGATTATTTTTATACTTCAGGAAAATGATACATGAGTCATTTTTGACGTATACGAATCAACCACACCTCAATCCGACGCATGGTGTGACCGGTATGACTAAAAGTGTCTGATATCAAATTAAAATTGACATTAACTTTAGAAGACAACACAAGTGACATGCGAAAAACCGAGAACATGCGTTCATATTGTTTTGATACTTTAGGAAAATTATCCATGAGTCATTTTTGACATTTAAGAATCAACCACACCTCAATCTGACGCACAGTGTGACCGATATGGCTAAAAGTGTGTGATATCAGTTTAAAATTGATATTAAATTTAGAAAACAACACAAGTGACATACGACAAACCGATAAAATGCGTTCAAATTGTTTTTATACTTTAGGACAATGATCCATGAGTCATTTTTGATGTGTATGAATCAAACAAACCTCAATCCGACGCACGGTGTGAATGGTATGTCTAAAAGTGTCTGATATCAGTTTGAAATTGACATTAACTTTAGAAAACAACACAAGTGACATACAATAAACCAAGAAAATTCATTAGGATTGTTTTGATACTTTAGGACAATGATCCATGAGTCATTTGTGACTTGTAAAAATCAACCGAACCTCAATCCGACACACGGTGTGACCGGTATGGCTAAAAGTGTCTGATATCATTTTGAAATTGACATTAACTTTAGAAAACAAGACAAGTGACATACGACAAACCAAGAAAACGCGTTCAGATTTTTTTTATACTTTATTAAAACAGTCTATGAGTCATTTTTGACGTGTACGAATCAACTGCACCTCAATATGACACACAGTGTGACCGGTATGGCTAAAAGTGTCTGATATCAGTTTGAAATTGACATTAACTTTAGAAAACAACATAAGTGGAATACGGAAAACTGAGAAAATGCATTCAGATTGTTTTGATACTTTAGAAAAATGATGCATGAGTCATTTTTGACATGTACAAATCAACCTAACCTCAATCTGACGCACGGTGTGACCGGTATGGCTAAAAGTGTCTGATATCAGTTTGAAATTGACATTAACTTTAGAAAACAACAAAAGTGGCATACGACAAACTGAGAAAATGCGTTCGGGTTGTTTTGATACTTTAGGAAAATGATCCATGAGTCATTTTTGACCTGTAAAAATTAATTGCACCTCAATCCAATGCACGGTGTGAGTGGTATGGCTAAAAGTGTCTGATATCAGTTTGAAATTGACATTAACTTTAGAAAACAACACAAGTGGCATATGGAAAACTGAGAAAATGCATTACGATTGTTTTTATACTTTAGGAAAAAAATCCATGAGTCATTTGTGATGTGTAAGAATCAACCACACCTCAATCTGACACACGGTGTGACCGGTATGGATAAAAGTGTCTGATATCAGTTTGAAATTGACATTAACTTTAGAAAACAACACAAGTGGCATATGGTAAACCAAGAAAACACTTTTGGATTGTTTTGATACTTTAGGAAAACTATACATGAGTCATTTTTTACATGTATGAATCAACCGCACTTCAATCCGATGAACAGTGTGATCGGTATGGCTAAAAGTGTTTGATATCAGTTTGAAATTGACATTAACTTTAGAAAACAACACAAGTGACATACAACAAACTGAGAAAACATGTTCAGATTGTTTTGATACTTTTGGAAAATGATCCATGAGTCATTTTTGATGTGTATGAATCAACCGTACCTCAATCCTATGCATAGTGTGACCGGTATGGCTAAAAGTGTCTGATATCAGTTTGAAATTGACATTAACTTTAGAAAACAACACAAAGTGACATACGGAAAACCGAGCAAACATGTTTGTTTATTTTGATACTTTAGTAAAACGATCCATGAGTCATTTTTGACGTGTAAGAATTAACCACACCTCAATCCAACGCACGGTGTGACCGGTATGGCTAAAAGTATCTAATATCAGTTTGAAATTGACATTAACTTTAGAAAACAACACAAGTGACATAGGGAAAACCAAACAAACGTGTTTGGATTGTTTTTATACTTTAGGACAACGATCCATGAGTCATTTTTGACATGTAATAATCAACTTCACCTCAATCCGATGCACGGTGTGACCGGTATGGCTAAAAGTTTCTGATATCAGTTTGAAATTGACATTAACTTTAGAAAACAACACAAGTGACATACAGCAAACCAATAAAACACATTCAGATTGTTTTGATAATTTAGGAAAAATATCCATGAGTCATTTTTGATGTGTATGAATCAGTATCACCTCAATTTGATGCACGGTGTGACCGGTATGGCTATAAGTGTCTGATATCAGTTTGAAATTGACATTAACTTTAGAAAACAACACAAGTGACATACGAAAAACTGAGAAAACTCATTCGGATTGTTTTGATACTTTAGTACAATGATCCATGAGTCATTTTTAATGTGTACGAATCAACCTCACCTCAATCTGATGCACGGTGTGACTGGTATGGCTATAAGTGTCTGATATTAGTTTGAAATTGACATTAACTTTAGAAAACAACACAAGTGACATACGGCAAACTGAGCAAACGCGTTCGGATTGTTTTGATACTTTAGGACAATGATCCATGAGTCATTTGTGACGTTTACGAATCAACCTCACCTCAATCCGATGCACGGTGTGACAGAAAAAATCTTTTCATTAGATAAAGAATCACTATTTATTAAATGAGATAAATCATCCAAAAACATATTGATTTTACATTATTCCCTTTCATTGTTATCAGAATGAAAACATTTGAGTTTATCATTTCCATATTTTAGTTTCACATTTCCATATTAATGTATTCTTTCATATTAATGTTTTAATTTATTTCATTATTTTATTAATAACATAATATTTTTTTTCTTATATAGGTGAGTTTTTTTCCTTGAGTTCGGATGCTTTGTTCAACAACAAATACTATGGACGGCAATTTTTGAGATAGGATCACGGATATCAAAGGATGAAACATTAATTTTTATAACTATTTTTGGATAATTATAATTTTAACCATGTAAAACATTGTTTGAAATGTATATATCATCATGTTTTTTTGTATTCATGATGTTAAGTAAATGTATGTAGCATTGTTTGTCAAAATATTGTGTGCGTTGTGTCGTCTTTCGGTTCTTGGTGTGTGTGCAGGTGCTATTTTGTGTAGGTTTACAGGTGTGCAGGTGCTGGTTGTGCAGGTGTAGGGGAAGGTACCTTTATCAGCACTTTTTTGAGCACCGATAAAGGATACCTTTAACAGCGCTAAAAGAGCGCTGATAAAGGGCTATATTATCAGCACTCAAGATAGCGCTGATAAATGCACCCCTTTATCAGCGTTATAAGAGCGTTGTTCTAGTGCTGTTAATGTCGGTTTTTAGCACTGATAAAAGGTCAAGTTGTAGTAGTGTAGGTAAATCGTGCGGCCTGCCTAGGAAAACCGTGCAAACTTAGGTACTGAAATATCACATGATTGGCACATGGTTTATCAAACCGTGTGACCTACTTAGGTAACCATGCAACCCAGCTTCTCTTGGGTAGTGAATTGCGCACAGTTTGCACATGGTTTATAAAATTGTGTGAGTAAACTATATAGTCCAGTAATGTTGGAAAAATTTTAAAAAATTCCATTACGTAATTTTTATATTCCACCCAATTTTCCATCATTTATTACCTTCTAAACCCTAGGGATAAATCAAATCGACCCAAGATTCCAAAGGGTGGTTCTCCTTGGATTCTTGGTTATTTGGAGTGTTTTTTGTTGCGGTTCAAAGCTTCGGGTAAGTCTAACGCTCCTCTTGCATCTCTTTTCTAGATTAGGGTTTGTAGTTTATATCAACTTATTATAAATCCCAAAACCCTCATTTTCTGGTGGAATGTAGGTTGTGGATTCAAGGGGTTCTTGAATTTAGATCCAAGTATATGATTAGGATTGTGTTCATCATCATATTTGAGGTAGGTGGTCTAAAAGTTATATCCCATAGTTTTTTTATAGATTTGTGCATGTGTGTTGGGACATTGCTTTCCTCTTGTTTTCATTTGTCACCATGAGTAAGATTCAGTATAATGGTTGGATAAATAATTATTTATACCCCTCACGATCTCCATGGGATGTGTTTAGGATGAAGGGAATGATTTAAGGTCATCCATGGGGTGTGCCAGCATTTTCAAACCTATAAATTGTTAGGGTTAAGTGAAGAGTTTATGTGTGATAATGTAGATCCCTTGAAGAACATGTGAATATGGTTGGTTGAGTTGAAATGGAGTAATTATAGTTATCCTCTAGGGTTAGTATTGGTATAAGGGGGTCGTTGGTTTGAATACCAATGGGTTATATGAACTATGAAATGGAAAAAGGGTGATGGATTGAAGGTCTAAGGATTAAGAATGATAAAAGAGTTAAATGAGTTGATTGAGAGGGTGTTAATGGTTTATGAATCATGTTGAAATATTGAGATGATTAGCTTATATGAAATGATTAACATGTTAAGTTCACAATAGCTTGTGAATTGAAGAACATGTAAATGGGTGGCATAAGGGAATTGATAAATATGTTGAATGGGTTAATACATGGGAATTATGGGGTATACCTAATGGGTTAAATGTAATAAAGTGGTTGTGATATGTGGTATAAAAATTGTACTTGTGAAATGATAAATGTGGTATATGGGATAATGTATGGTAATGGGTGAATATTGGATAATGTAAGGGAATACTTTAATAAATTAATGGGTTAAGGCATAGTATTAATTCTCATGTTTATGGTTATGAAATATGATTGCTATTTTTATTGGTCGTGATATGGTATGCATGTGATGAATGGTTAAATAAGTATGTGCACATGGCTTGGTAGAGTGGGTATTGACATGAGGTTCTATGCCCATGGGTCGACTCAGACTGAGGCTCTAAACTCGACCCCAAAATGCACAGGTTAGGGAAGGGTATGGAGGATCTATTCCCATAATGGTTGAATTCCACCTAAACTGAGGCATTTAGGTGAGGATAATGTGTTGATTTTATGTGTTTATCCCTAGTGAAATAAAGACACGACTTATTCCCTTATTCATAGTGATTAGTTTCCTTAGACTCATATGTAGATGATGTATGTGCCTAAACCATGGAACTCATGAAGATAGTGGATTAAGTAAAGAAGATAGATAAGTGGTGAATATAGTAATAATGATATAAATGGATAGGATACACATTGTTAAATAATGGCTACTAATTGTTCTTTTGGTTTACCTTGTCATTTATTTCATACTTTCTTGAACTATCTATTAGACATGATATTTTATAGACATCGTTGGTGGTGGACTACTAATTTTTTCACTCACACCCTTCTCAAGTTGTCGTTGGGTACTTGAGTAGATTTCATGGTTACAAGTGAGGACAAGATCAATGGTCATATGCTAGGATGTTGATTTGGGCTTGGGATATTCACAGATGAGGATCCAGAATTGGAGTCAGGACCTGTTTTAAAAATTTATCCATTTATTTTTATTTTGGGTTTCATTCACTTTGGAACTGTTAGCAAGTCATGACATGGTTAATGTTGATTTGTGGCTTATACCTAGTTTTGGGAGATATTTTTCTATGCATTTTTATTGGTTGTTTCATATTGTTTCCACTATTTATATCATGTTTTCTTGTGTCTTACTCTAGTAAAGAGGGTATAGTCTCCCCACATAAATTATTAGACCCTCACTAATAATATACAACCTATGGTGTATGGGGTGGTGCACTTGAGGTTATATCATGACCCGAATCAGGGAACTGGTTTAGTGGAACCCGGGTCAGGGATGTTACAAAGTGGTATTAGAGGAGTTTATTTTCTCCTTCTTTGTCTTACTATTTTTGGATGGTATATTGGAGGTTAGGAAGTGTTGGGCCTTGGTAATGAGCTCATTATTGGGATTAATTAACCCATGTACAGGTGAAAACCCAAGTTACCCAAGGTGGGAGTTGTTGTTTTTTATGTGTGTTGTTACAGTTGAATGATATTTCACCATTGGGTGATGCACAGTTTTTTGATGTGATTGATTTATTATATTTTTCTCATGGACGAAATGGCATGAGTTTATGCATTCATGCATCATTTTTGGCACCTAAGGATATAGGTGGCATGCATCATGATAGGCACACAAAGGATGGGTGTGTGGGTAATAGAGAGTGGAATGCATTTTATTTCCTTGAAAAAATTGATGTAAATAGTGCCTAATAATATAATTCAAGGGGGTAAATCCAAATAATGTAAATGAATAGTCAAATAATAGTGTGTGTAATGAAACTTTATGACCGGTTTAAAATTTTGGGTAGTTTAAGGATGACGGTATAAGAACTTTTATATATGTGGTTTAAATCATATCAATCATTCATCGAAGTGTTTGTTGAGGAAAATGTTTTGGATCTTGGTCATGAATAAGGTAGGGAATTTAAAATGTTGGGTGAATGGGGAGTTTAATATGTGAATGGTTAAGTTAATTATAAAAATATGGGTAATGATGGAACTTTTGGGAGAAACGGGTAGTGGGTATTCCTTGTGTCGTTGAATTGACATGTCTAAGGGTGGTTTGGGATAGTGATAACACCCTAGTTTGAGACCTTGGATTTGGGTTATAAGACCTTTTTAGTTATGATGTTTCATAGGATATGTGTTTAGATAACCCTTGGTAGGGTTGTGGACTTTGGGTCACAAGACCTTGTTCGATAATGTGAGTGTGGAAACTATCATGAGTCGTAATCATACAGAGAGTATGATGGACATTAAGGATGGTTCCTTGTTTTAGTGACTTTGTGGGTAGGGACCCTGGAAAGTTGTGTTTTGGATCCCAGATAGGTTGTTTGACCTGTAGTTCCAATGTATGTGTACGATTATCTTGGGTGTAGAACTTGGAGTGAATGGTCAATTGGTATGCTAGGCACAATGTGTATCGGAACGAGGGTGATAGTGTCATTCACAAATATTTCTTTGTTTGTAACATGATTTATGTGGTTTGGGAAGAGGACCAATGGATTTTCCTTATTGTGACTCTAGTTTAGGGATTTGGTATTATTCTAGCTTGAAGTTGACCTATGAGATAGGTCAAATGGGGTTCCTAGTGATTTTTGGGTGTGTTTTTCTCATGGTATGTCTTGGACCATGTCAGTGGGACACAGAGAATACTACCCAATGCAAGTTTGTCCTATAGGGATAAGTGGAATATTGATAGTTAGTTGTGCGACTCAAGTTGTGATTACATATTGAAAGATTTAGTAAAATTAAGGGTGGCCTCATAGGATGTTAACCCAGTGTTTTGGGTTCCTTGGAATAGGAAACATGGGGTATGCTTCAGAGGTGGAATCGATGCATAATGAGTGTCATCAGGAATCTGTAAGTGGTATGTTTATGCCCTATTTTTTCATAAGGTTTCCTGAGTGATTCTAGTAGGTTGTATAGTTCTTTTGAAGGGTTTTATTGTATAGATGCCTGACCCATATGTTTGGATGATGATTAATGGAGGCCTCAATGTTGTTCTCGGGGAGAGAGACAAGGGTGATTAAAGCATGGTTAGATTCTTTTGTCTGAAAGTGAAACCTGATGTGAGGATGGTCATGTGTCTGACCTTGTTTGTATTAAGGGGTTGGTAAGTAAGTGGGTGTTGGGATACAAATAGGTGATGGTTGGATTACGGAAACTAAAGTTGGTTTAACTATGGTCGCAAGAAAGTGTGAAACTTAAGGGATATAATGAGGGCCAGATGTGGGTATGTGCTGGTTAGAAACGATTTTGATCAGGATAAGCATCTTTAAATATTTTCAAAGCCAAAATGGGAAGCATGGCTATGTGAAAGACCGTTAGTTTTTATTGGTGTGATAGAAAGCTGTGTTTGGTTGATACCCATCAAGGTCTTGTTGGAAGAGCTTGAGGAGTGTGGTAGAAGTGGTACCATAGGAAACATTAGTTCACAGTTGCTCGGAAAATGATCATGGAGTGGTGGTGAGTCTTGGTTGGCAATCATGTCTGATCGGTGGTGGTCAAGTGCTGATGAGATGTGTGTAGCAGAGAAACCTGAGATCCTTGGTCGATCATGGTATCCCATAGTGGGAGGTGACATCATAAATGAATAAGTGGATAGTGAATTTCTTTAAAAACTTCGTAGAGTGCATCAACTAGTGATGATCATGCCCAACATCTTGACATCATCCCATGTATATTGAGAAGATCTAGATTTAATCCAAGATACTTGAAGGTGTTCTTGGTAGGATAAGGGATAACATGGAGTTTATGCTCATGGGAGTGGTGTATGTGGATCTAGATAGTGGGATGTACACCATCGACGGTTCTAGGTGATCTCATCAGGATGAACCAGATTTTGAAAAACTCCATGGGTTCCATTAATGGAAGTTTGGAATGAGTATTAGTTGATGTTCATTTTCATTTTTTAGAGAAATCTAGACATCCATGCTAAAATTTTGTGTTCGAATTATGATTGAGTGTTAACTGTGGTTGTTGCAAACCCTTGTGAGGATAAATGGTAACAAAACTCTTAAGGTAGGGAGTGATACATCAATCTCAGGTGAGGATATGATAACTTTTGGTTGATTTGGTGACATCAGGATTCCAATGAGAAACATGTGAGATACATGTTGGGTCCCTCATAGAGGCCAGTTGGGCCTTGGATGTGGTGTTGGGATTAGACAAGTATTGGATTCAGGCATAGGGTGGTTCCAAATGAATTCAAGATGCCTATGGTAATGTCATTGAATGAGTGGTAAGACATGACAACAGTTGAGGCTAGAGAGGTTGGGTTCTATAACTCTAAAAAATTCAAGAGTAGACTCGGGTAAGTATCTTTGGATTATAGTGACGGGGTTAAAGTTAGTAAGCACCTTAGTAAGGTAAAAAGGGGTAGCATACCATCAGTGGAAGATGGGTGTTTTGGGAAAGATAATTGGGGTGTTCCAACACAGTAGGGTAAACAAGAATAATTGTGATGAATTTGACCCACCTATGCTTTGGTTTTTGTGGTGGCAAGGACTTTTTGGAAATGAAGTCGTACTCGAGTGAGGTCAAGTTGATCTTAGTCCTCGAATGGATAGTGTAGGAATGCACTTACGAGTGGTTCCAATAGAAATTTTGGAGGCCAGTGAAGGGAGAGAACCATAATGGATGGGTGATTGGTTGATTAAATGATCAGATTTTAATGTTTTAGGGACTTGAGTGATCATCATTCAAGTGAGTTGGCCCTAATAGTGATGGTTTTCATGGGTCTAAATGGATGATTACCCAAGAGTTTTTGTGGAGTTTGGATGTATTGTTATGGAATAGGATATTTAGGACATGAGTGGTGGATCGATGTAAGTTGGGAAATGTGGTTGGATGGTTCATATGTTTTCCTTCAAATGATATTGGGTTTTGGCCACCATTAGAGTTTCAAAAAAAAAGATAAAAATGATGCCAATTGATTTGGGTCATGAGTTGCGAAGAGGATCAGACTGATGGGGTGTTGATTGGTTCCTTCATGATGACATGTTGTTGTGTGAAAAGTTTTTGTGTGTAGTAAATTAGGAATTTTTACCTATGCTTTCCCTATGAAGTTCTAGTGGTCAAGGTATGGTTAAAGTTGATATGCCTTTCAAGGAGTATCTGTTTCATATGGTGGATCATAGTGAGAAATTATCATGGGAAAAGATAGTGCCCTTCATTCATGTTTTATGAAAGCATAGTAATGTTCAAGAGGAAACTTGGGAATGGGTAATGGATATGCAGGCCTAGTGGCTTGGTCTCCTTATTTAGGAATCCCAATAATTCTTTGGAATGCATTTCAAGGACGAACCGTTATAAGGTGGGGAGGTTGTAAGATCCGAGACTTCAAGGAGGTATGTCCTTATTTAAAATTTTTGTTTTAATATATTGTTTAAATATAATTAAATGTTTCTTGGGTGTATGAGAGGACTTAGGGGTATTCCTAAGGTTTGGAACATGAAATTAAGGGAAAATCGAGCCAATCTCTGTAAGGCGCATAGTTTGCGCGCGGTTAGGTAAACTGTATGGCCTGCCTAGGAAAACCGTGCAACCTTAGGCAGTGGCATATCACATGATTGATGCATGGTCTATCAAACTGTTCAACCTTGCTAAGTAACTATTCAACCCATCTTC
The DNA here is from genome assembly GCA_963277665.1 of Viscum album. Lineage (NCBI taxonomy): Eukaryota > Viridiplantae > Streptophyta > Magnoliopsida > Santalales > Viscaceae > Viscum > Viscum album. The sequence continues at coordinate 718,741,526 of OY728129.1, read as the reverse complement.
CCTTGGGCAGTGCCTTGCACACGGTTTATGCATAGTTTGGAAAACCATGCGAGTAAATTGTGTGGCCCAGTAATTTCCATTATGTAATTTTCATGTTCCACCTGATTTATCCCTCATTTCTTCCCCTATCAACCTTAGGGATGAACCAAATCAAACTAAGCTTCCCAAGTGTGGTTATCCTTTGATTATTGTCTATTTGGAGTGTCATTTGTTGCGAATCGAATCCTTGGGTAAGTCTAACGCTCCTCTTACGTCTCCTTTCTAGATTAGGGTTTGTAGTTTCTCCCATCTTCTTCTAAATCCATAAAGCCCTATTTTTCTGGTGGAATATAGGTTGGAGCTTCAAGGGGTTCTTGGATCTATATTTAAGGATATGATTATAAGTGCGTTCATCATTGTATTCAAGGTAGGTGGTCAACAAGTTATATCCCATAGTTTTGTTATAGATTTGTGCATGTTTGTTGGGACATTGCCTTTGTCTTGTTGTGAATTTTTCACCCTGAGTAATATTCAGTATAATGGTTGGATAAATAATGATTTATACCCCTAAATATCCCCATGGAATGTGTTGAGGATGAATAGAATGATTTAAGGCCACCCATGGGGTGCACCAGTATTAACAAACCTAGAAATTGTTAGGATTAAGTGTAGAGTTGATGTGTGATACTATAGAGACCTTTAAGAACATGCGAATATGGTTGGTTGAATTGAAATGGAGTAATTATAGTTATTATATAGTGTTAGTAATGGAAAAAGGGGGTTGTTGGGTCGAACACCAATGGGTTATATGAACTATGAAATGGAAAAAGGGTGATGGGTTGATGGTCTAAAGCTTAGTAATGATAAAAAAGTTAAATGAGTTAATTGATATAGTGTTTAACGGTTTATGAATCATGTTGAAATGTATAAATGATTAATGTATATGAAATGATGAACATGTTAAGTTGAAAATGTATTGTGAATTGAAGAACGTGTAAATGGTTGGCATGAGGTAATTGATAAATATGTTGAATGGGTTAATACATAGGAATTATGGGGTATACCTAATGGGTTGAAAGTAATAAAGTGGTTGTTCTATGTGATATAAAAATTGTACTTGTGAAATGATAAATGGGATATATGGGCTAATGTATGGTAATGGGTGAATATTGGATAATGTAAGGGAATCCTTAAATAACTTAATGGGTTAAGGCATAGTATTAATTCCTATATTTATGGTTATGAAATGTGATTGCTATTTTTATTGTTCGTGATATGGTATGTGTGTGGATATGGTTAAATAAGAATGTGCACATGGCTTGGTAGAGTGGGGTATTGACATGAGGTTCTACACCCACAGGTCGAGTCAGACTGAGGCTCTAAAATCCACACCAAAATGTGTGGGTTAGGGAAAGGGATGGAGGATCTATTCCCCTGATGGTTTCATTACATCCAGACTGAGTCTTCGAGGTGAGGATACTGTATTTATTTGATGTTTTTATCCCTAGTTAAATATGGAGTTGACTTATTCCCTTATTCATAGTGATTGGTTTCCTTAGACTTATATGTAGATGATGTATCTTCCCAACCCATGAAACTCATAAAGATACTTTATTAAGTAAAGAATATAGATAAGTGGTAAATATAGTAATAATGATAGAAATGGTTAGGATACACATTTTTAACTAATGGCTATTGAGTTGTTATTTTGGTTTACCTTGTCATTTATTTCATACTTTCATGCACTATATATTAGACTCGATATTTTCTAGCCACCATTGGTGGTGGCCTACTGAGTTTTGTACTCACACCCTGCTCAGGCCACCGTTGGGTACCCGAGAAGATTTGATGGTTGCAGGTTGGGACAAGAGCAAAGTTTCTATGCTAGGATGTTGAGTTGGGCTTGGGATATGCACAAATGAGGATTTGGACTTGGAGTCAGGACCCGTTCTGGAGATTTATCTGTTTGTTTTTATTTTTGGTTTCATTCAATTTGGCACTATTATAATTTTATGACATGGTAAATGTTGATTTGTGGATTGTACCCAGTTTTGGGAGATGTTTGGCTATGAATTCTTATTGGTTGTTTCATATTTTTTCCACTATTTATATTGTGTTCTATTGTGCCTTACTTTGGTAAAGAGGTTATAGTCTCCCCACATGACTTATTAGACCCTATCCACTAGTCGTAAACCTCGGGTGTATGGGATGACATGATTGAGGTTATTTGATGACCCGACTTGGGGCACCAATTTAGTGGCACCCGGGTCGGGGATGTTACAATCATCAGCAATAAACACATAATTTTTCTTCTTTGTTAAATTGACTGTAAAGTGACGAATGCCTCTACATCTGATCCAACGAGCATGTACCCGAGTGGTAAAGGCTCCTACTTGGAATCCAAGAGACCCAAGATCAAATCTGGGTGAGGGTGAATTTCTGGGGTACTGTAGTAGTATTGTAGCAGTACTGTAGCAGGTATTGTTCGGTACTGTAGCAGCCGACACTATTCATCTGATTTGGACCTTTGGACCACCGGTTTGGGCCTATGGGTCTTAGGGCCTTTGGACCACCAAAGGATTTTGGGCCATAGGGTCTTTGGTCTATAGGACCTTCAGCCCACCAATGGACTTAGGTACACCAATGGCCTTCGGGCTATAAGGATTCAGGGCCATAGAAAGGACCAAAGAAGTGATACCACATAGGAGCAGGCCCAGACAAAGATTTAGAGCAAAAATAACAACCCCCAGAGAAGATCTAACCGGATTGGAATAATGAGAGGGTATGACAACTGTCATCGGGACCAGGCATTGTGCAGCTGTGCACGGGGAAATTCTAGCCAATCAACCATGCGATATGGGGAGCAAGGCGCCTTCAAGATGCAGATGCTTGGGAGGGACTGTTTTAAGTGTGTCAGGTCTTAGGACTTTGAGGTCATTTATTTGGTCATGTATGGGCCTTGTGCCTTGGGACTATGGGTCATATAAGGTTCCCCTTCAACCCTTAAAAGGGGTATTATCCAAAATCAAATAAAAATTAAGGCCTTCGGGCCATTCAGTCCTCTACATTCGAAGCATTTTAAGGGAAGTTTCCCCTTGCATTTTCCATTTCATTTTTCTAAAACTTTTTATATAAGAGACATGATTCTCTTTCTTTAATTATATATATCCTTATCATCATTAAACTCATAATAAGTTTTAGGTTCTTCTTATATAAGATTCAACGTTTTCATGGCTTAAAATCCATATCATCTTTTACCTTCTTCTTAATGGAATGTTTCTTTTTAATTTCATAGGAAATGAGGATATTATGTAACTCATAAAATGATAGATCTATTCTATCTTTAAGAGTGGAAATTTTTTGATCAAATCTTTCAGTAAAATTTCTCATGATTTTCTTCACAATAATATAATCATCTAGTTTTTCACCAAAACCTCTAATGTTACTCACTATCTCATTTACTATAGTGAAGTAATCATTACTAGATCCATCCACAACCATCTTTATGTATTTAAACTTTCTTCTATAAATTTTTATCTTGGATTATTTCACTTTAAAATTTCCTTCATAAATACTTTAAAAGTTATCAAAAATATCTTTAGTAGTTTTCAACACCATCACTTTAGTAAATTACTTCTTAGAGAGAGACATCAAAATAGAATTCCTGAATTTTCGATCAAGTTCAAGGTTTATTTTATCAAAAAATATCATTTTCTCACCCTTTTTAAAGGATGGAAATCCCACTATGGATATATAAATAACTTAAGTCTAAATGTCAATAAATATGGAAGTATTCTATTTTTCTAACTATAGAAATTATTTCCATAAAACATGGGAATACCTATATTATTCACAGATTTTATATTATCCATCCATTACAAATAGAGAATATGATCAATGAAATCTTATATTGTGATATCAAATGAAAGTACATGTGAATAAAATTGATACACTAATTAAAGGGTGAATTGGTGTAGAATTATTTTTATAAGTTACTTATTTGAAATAAACCTATGTGGTCGATTAACGCATGACCCACTCAATTAGAAATTTCATCCTCACCTAAGTGTAATAAATGATATTTTATGTGGTTTGGCCTCAATGTGAGAGAATACTTCTTACTGTAGTCAATTTTTATCCCATTTACATATTATCCACTAATATTTTTTATCAATACAAGTAGTTAACTCAGTTATTATCTATAGAACCATGCTTCCCAACACATAAACTGCTCCCATGGGTCCTACTATTTCCCAATAGTTATAATGAAGAATGCATAGTACTGGATGAGGGAGGTATTTTTTAAAATGTTGGTTACTTTAGAAACAAATGATAGAACCATTTATTTGATCCAATAAGATAATATCCATAATACATATCTCACCCTCTTCATTAAAAAACACCTTAGAATCTACCTGGTAAATAAACAATGAAGAACATGGTCTACTTAACTCACTACATATAGTGCTCTATATAGGTTTTCTTCGTATTCTATTATCAAAATTAACACTATAAGCATTGGGAAAATAGATTTTTAGATTACTAACACCATGGATACATATTATTTTAATTCTCCTTCTTTTTATAACCTCTAAAAACTTGGGTATTTATATTTTTAAACAACTCACGTATCCTCAGTTTCAGGCACTTCTTCTTCTTCTCTTGCACTTAGTCTCACACGCATGCACACCTATGGAATATAATATATCACTAAACTTCCTATTCAAAAGTATGTTATTTCTTTATAAACATTTTCTCTTTTCAATACTTCTCTTTCCTATACAGGTGGAAGAATTAATATATAAATTATTTTAATATTACCTAAAATAAAATGATCTATGTTTCATCAGGCAAGCCAAAATAAATTCAAATGGTCACTTAACCATTTTTCTCCATCTACAGCCTCATGGGATCTTCTCATAAATCCCAATACATGGGTCAGTTACCCATGTACCTTTGTCTTAAGGATTTTCCACAACCACCCTTGATTGTTTATCCTTATCAAACTAGTAGGTTCAAGCTTCACATTACAATTAGGTAGAAAGAAATCCATTGATCATCAAAACAATCAACATAAATCATTTAAAATTCTACATGAAAAAATACCCGACAAAACTACACTCCTGTGAATCAACTTTTTTTTAAAATTCATCTTTAAATAACCCAATCTATTAAAATGATCTCAGATTGAATCACTAGAATATTTTCTAGAGATTATAAAAGTGAGGATCAATAAATAATCAACACATTTAATGTATTAATGATTCTTGATAACCAATCCAATTTAATTTTGAGTTCTTCACATTAATGTTTTCTCTTGAATGATGGTATTCTTCATGATGTGATAATCATTGAAACTTCATGATGCTTGAATAAAAAATAATTTGTGATGTTTTGGACACTAAATATTGGATTTATAATCATATATATTAATTTATTTATAATATTAAATATTATATAATTCTCATAATTTTGTAAAACTTTACAATTCATATGAATAAAAAAGTCTTACACGTGTTAGTGAAATTCATACGAACTGAATTTTTATGTGTCAAAAAGTATTACATGATATCTTTCCAAAGTCATATGCTCATAGGAAAAGTCATGCCTGAGGTATTATCAAATTATTATGATAAAAGTGATACAGCCTCAATATAAAGTCTTTCATTGCTCCATGAAGAGTCTTACATGCTATCAAATTCTCTAGATTTTTATATTTATTCAAAATAAGACAAAAAAACTCCAAAACACTTCAATAGAATCTTAATAATTTGGAATCAACTAAAAAACACTTCAAGCAATTCATTGAAAATAAATACAATAATCAGTAATCTCTGATCCAAAGGGTTATTTAGGAGGAACCATTATATATCCTTTGGCGGCACGAGATGACCCTTAAATATTGTTTTTAGGTGACCCTTTCATATGGTAACCTATACATATGAATTTTCTGGGAGATAACCCCTATGTATCAGCTCGATTTGACCCTTATGTGTCAATAGTTTGTTGTGGTCTAACCCTTACAAATAATTTTTTTTGGAATTTATTGTAATGACCATTTCTTCTATGAGAATCATGTTCAAACATGTGTCCAAGTTTGATTAGGAATGATTATTTACATGGCTTTATTAGTTCTTGAGGGATGGATTAATTGATGAGAGATAGGGAAACATAAATAGGGATAGAAATTTTGAGTTCTCATTGAAGAGAGAATCCAAAAGTTAAGGAATAGTTTTACTAAAACTTACCAACACGCTCCCATTATTCTTATTCGATGGGGAAGCTCATTAATTGTGAAATTGGAGGAATATAAAGATAGTAACAATTTTATTCAAAATTTTCAAGGATCACTGCTAGGTTCTTGGTGTATGCATGGGTTCGTAAGATTGATCCTCTCATTTATTTTTTAAAATTGTGTATTGGTTTCTTATTCTTTATATTTTCCTAGGGTGTGTTCATGAATAGATGTTCTCTTCACTTCTAGTTTCTCTTCTTGTAGTTGTTGTTTGTTTCTTTTATAATAAAAAGTTTTCATGTGGTTTTATTTCCCTATACATAGGACTAACATGGTCTAAAGAACATAAATTTCTTGTGTTCTTTAATTTTTTTTAAAAAATTATTTTCTTGTTTATGCTCATGATTTTTTGTTGTTTTTTTCTTCTATTATTTTTTTCACATTTTAAAGTTTCTCATAGACTCAGTCCCCTTTTTTCTACAGAGTGGTTGGTTGGTGCTACATGGCCTTCTTTATGGGTGAGTTTTTTTAGTTTCATGGATACATCCCCCCAATAATTGTTATAATATATTTGATATTGGGTTCTATTATGTTTTTTGTTATGTTTAAGATTTATATGTTTGATAAAGTGAATAATTTTAACTTGTGGAGAGTGAAGATGTGTGCACTTATTTTCTATGATGTAATTGAAGAAAATTTGAGTGGATCAAAGAAAAAGATAACTATTGTATATTTCATTGGGAATATTTTAACCTCTTGTGTAGATGTTTACTCTAATATTTTAAAGAAATCCTAATACCCATTATTATTGACCCTGGGTTACATTATACTATGATAATTGGTGTGTGAAACCTTAGTTTTATTTAGTTGAATCTTGAAAATATTTATATGACTAATTCTATTCTTGTCAGGTTGCAAAATAAAATGTATCTTTATAATTTTAAAATAGTCCTCGGTACTCCTATTTGGGTATATTTAGATGATTTTAATAAGTTGGATTTAGACTTTACTAATGTAGATGTTCAGATATTGAATAAGGATCAATATTTTTTGTTATTTAATTCCTTGATGATTCATTTAATCATGTTAAGGATTTGATGATTATTTTAGGGATTATATTACTTTAAAGGAATTTAATTCTATGATAATGTTTAGGGATCCTCAAATGCATGGTTTAAAGATGTTGGGTAGTGGGGTGAAGTCTAGGATTGATTTTCTTAGTGTGAAGGGATAGACTAAGAATAGTATCAAAGAGAAAAAGGTTGGGAATCTGTTTAGGAATTTATGTGTTATCACTATGGAAGAACTATCTATATTAATAGATATTTCCTTGAGAATTATTCTAGGGATAGTATAACCCAGAAAAATGTGGTATAACTTGTTTATGGCAGTTTTTATGTTCTCTAATTTTGTTTAGTGTCCCTTAGATTGGAGTTAAGTATAACTCTAGGTTGTATTTCTTCTAAGATCATATCAATGGATCTGTATGTGTCATGTAAGGTCCCTTGGTTGGAAATAAGGGTGTGAGTTGGTCTAGTGATGATTTATATCATAGTGTTCTATCAAAACAGAATTTATAAATCCCTTATATATAGTATAAAGTTTTCCATGAGTTTATCTTTCAAGGAGATAGGCCTAAAGTACTCACTATTCTTGTACTTATATTTTTTTTGTTTCCTATGTTTTTAAAAGTGGGAGATAATTGAAGGATATTTGGTTTTTATTTTATGAAATTAAAATTAAAATAAAGTCTCAAACACTAAAGTTGACAAGAAAAACATATGGTCTTAGAGTGAATTACAATGTGTTCTATCACCATTTACATTTAGTATAAATCACTCAATCCAATAATAAAATTCAATACAATTTCTATACTTATCCCCCAATATTTTATTATATATTAGAATATTAATCAGCTCAAGGATCCTCAAAAAATTAGTAATATTGGTCTTTATTTTTTTATGTGGAATACTTAACTCATTTTTGAGTTCCAGTGCCCCGAGCCCTTGAGAAGGGTATAATGGTAATTTACCCTAGTAAATGACTTCTAATTTTTTTTTTGATTATCGCATTATTATTAGGATGGGATGTTTATCTTTGGGATATAATTTATTGAGATTCTAAGATGAGTATATTTTTATGTGGTATTTAATAGTTATTAAATAAATACTATTTATTCTTACATGTGGGATTATCAATATCTCTTAAGAGGATCTTGGGATAAAAATTATAACTTTTTGGTTGATTTTTTAATTGAGGGGTTTTACCTAGCTAAGTTATAAACTATTTCTAGGTTCTTAGTCATGAGACATGCCTTTTATGGGTATTTTATTTTATTTTATTTTTGGTCTTCCCCCTCTCCCTTATTCTACCCCCCTACCCACACACACACACATGCATGAGAGGAAGGGAAAAAATTCCCCTAATTGATACTAATAGATTAAAGGAAGGAGTGAGAGAGATAAGGGGTCTTCATATAAGGTGGTTGATTAGAACTATATTAGAAGGTATTGATAATGGAGTATAGAATAAAACATGAAGCTTTAGTGATTCACCATGAGGTGAGGATTATTATTTAAACTTATGTATCACCCTTAATTTGTGTTAATTTTCCTTTATTTTTTGAGGATTTTAATTGATTATGGGTGGATAAATCCCCATATAGGGATGATTTTTAGTGTATCGAGCAATTTCTTAGAGGGTAATGCATCTGGAAATCCTGATCGCACAACATGTTGTTTGAAAATCACATGTTGTGCATATTATTGTTGTGTCTCAGGTTTGAGATAAAGTCCACATGACATTTTATCTATATAGGCATGTCATGTAATGCCTTTGGGTATACGACATGAGGTGTGTCCATTTATATGTTTAGACACCCCATGTATGGTACATAGAATGTATAAGTACAAACCATGTCAAGTATTAAGACATGACTTGAGGTGGCGTACACGACTGGATACCTCATGTGGATTACACACCATGTGTTCCTAGAGTCACGCCATGTATTTGGGAAATAAACACTGATACAAGTATAGGTACATGACTTAAGTGAGTAATTGGTTGTAAACATCATGTACCTCATGGTACATGTCATTCACCTTTCCCTTAGAGGTGTTTTGTGGATTTTCTTGTCCTGAAGATGGATTTGTACAGGTAGATAGTCCATTCTAAGTATCCTTCCATGGAGGGTGTGAGGGTGGGGTCCTCTTTATTGTAAAATACCATTGGTGAGATGATTTTGGTTCTGATGTGGATCTTAGATTTGTGGCATAAATGAAAAGATCCATGTGTTGATACAGAGTAGGTGTGAGGTTGATAAACCCTTAGGAAACTTTCAGACACTAAAGTGTGGGACCCTCACATGTATTCAAATACTGAATCTGATATTTTTTTGGTATTTATGGGTCCTTAAAGGATAGAGACTTGTGAAATAAGTAGTTCAAGATAGACTTTGGAGATTCCCTCTATATATCCAGGTAACCTTAAGGATCTTATAAGCGGGCATGGAACTCAAGGATATTTTCCCTCCTTATCATGCATACTGTGTTGGGTGGGTGTATATGGTTTAGATAGAAGTATGGGGAGTTATTAATACACACCCATTATTCTATAGTCTTCATGTCTAATTCCTACTATAGGTATTATATATTCTCTCTACCTTGTAGTATCCTATGATTTGTTGGGATGAAGGAGTTGGTGGTTAAGAATTATTATTAGTGGATCACCTTTCATAAAATCACCAGTTTTGATGACTATGTGGTATGAGATGTATGGATATTGGAATGGTTACTCCCTCATGAATGTATCATATGATGAGGTGTGGGTTTTATCTTTTGTTTATGAAGTTAATACTTCCGAAGTGATGTGGGGTAAAAGTCCTCCATACTATGAGATGGTTTCTTAGAGCTCCATTTTGAGGAACAATCTAACTCATGTATAGATATATATGATAGTCTCCTTGGTCAGTCTTAGTTTTTAGTGAGGTGTGAGGTGATTTTTGGGGTTATTAAATCCATCATTCGATCTATGCTCACCGGTAAGGAATGAGTCCCCTATTGGGATAAAGGAGATATGATGTAGTGGTAGTGGTATACAGGCTGCGTGGATAGTTTGGGTGCTCAAGGGATCTGTAGTTCACAAGGTTCACCAGGTTTCCCCAATTTAGAATGTCACTCTAGTATATTTGGGATGATTGGGAGAGGATTCACCTTACAGATATTCAATCTCCTCCCTTTATTCATATCTAGGTCATGTGACTCACTTTTTGGATTCTAACATGGATAAGGAGGTGACTTCCCTTTGGTAGGATATGGAAAGGAACACCCCATGGGATGGGGTACGGGACACCACTATGTGGGCCTGATATCCCCCTCAGGCATCATATCATTATCGGGGTGTGGTCCCCCTCTTTAGTTAAACTAAGGATGTTATAATAGTGGGTGCCCTAGACCCAACTAAACAATACTTTTTTATTACTATATCATGAATACAGTGAGTTATACTGAAGGTTTCGGGCACAGCGGAAGTGCGTGGGTGGATGTGCCCACTTGGCTTTTGTCATTAACAATGATCAATCCAGGATCAATACGACGATAAATGCAAGTCTCCATGGATCGAATCATATAAATAGACAAAGAAAAGGAAAGTCCCAGAACCACAAAGTAGGATTTTTACAGGTTGATTATAATTAATTTAATTAATTTAAAAGAAATGCCTTTTGGGTGTTCTTTCTTTGTTGATGTTATTGATCAAGTTCCTATGTGATTCATCGTTGCGTCGCAGAATCCAAGTGTAGACTTCCTCTAGCGGTGATCCACATGTGTACCTCGTATCTCGGGACGTCGCCAAAGGAGTCTCCAGGTGCTAGTGTGGAGAAACCTTTGCTTGAATTGTCCAGTTTAGATCATCTTGATCTGATTCAAGAGGAACTCTCTCAGTCTTGAGAGCATTCTTTGAGGAAGAGGTTCTTTCTTCCTTGAAATAATTCTCCAGAGTTGTGCACAATGATTCTTTTGTGTGTAGGAAAAGAGTTGGGGTTGTGAGGATATTTATAATCAGGTTTGAGGTTATAGAGTTATGACAATAAATAAATGTGTTACGCATTTTTTTTATTTCATTGAATCTTATTTAAAACCCCCATGTCAAATAATTAATTCCTTGACATTCTCCCACACAGATTATAATAAATATCATTTAATAAAACAATATTATATCCTCAAAATATCGACTGGAAAAACTACACGGCGTGTAATAATAAATACATGGCGTGTACTTGTTTTTCATTGAAAACTACACGGCGTGTACATTCAATGTACACAACGTGTATATCTTGTTTTCATCTATTCATTTCCTTTAATAATGAAAACTAAACAGTGTGTACATTTAACAATACACGACTTGTACTTGTTTTCAAAATAAAAACTACACGGCGTGTAATAATTAATACACGGCGTGTACTTGTTTTCATTTTATTCTTCCTCCAACATTAAAACGATTTAGGATTATTTGAATAATTATTAAACCACTTATGGGAATAATCTTTATTCTAATTGAGATACTTGAATATACTTAGTGTGTGACCCTCTAGGCCTCTTCCTCGTTGGCATTAGGCAGGCTTTCCTAAAGTCCAAGATTACTGTCTAGCAACGGGTCAAGGCACCCAAGAGAAAGAAGTTTAAGCTGCATTGACGTATCACCCCATATAAATGCTTACTGTGTAATTTAATCCCTTTGTCTCGATATCTCATCAAGCAGGTTTCATGGAAGTTTCATAAACCCATATGCTTGATCTGTCATTCTTTGACTACCTAAAATAAACTCGTCGTTACACCATGGCCATGAAATTTCATGCGACGGTTCTATTTCAATCAAAGGGTCAAGATATCAACTTCCATAAATGGAAGGTACAAATCCTTCCTCGACTTATCCATTAACAACATGTCACTCATGACGCACCCAACGTACCCTACTTCCCGCCAACTGTCTGCGTGACGATTTTCGTCAGTAAATCTTAGTGCGCAAGTCATGACATGAGTTAATGATAATCTTTCAGTCTAAGGACCATTACACATGCTCTTAGATAGCAATGTCTGATGACACCAAGACATGTGGAATTGCTACTGGCGGGTTTGTTCTCATAATCTCATATCTTGGAGATTACCAAGTGCGAACTCCATGAGAGAGAGTCTCGTCTTCTTATGAGTACTCGCACATGATGCTCTATATACTATGTGTCCTATCATAGTATGTCATCCAACCATAGAACTTTATTTAAGAATATTGTTACAGCATTTCAAGGTTCTCATCATAGCGGGGATCTTCCATGACCTTATTAATGCAACAAATATTCCAGGACATTATTATATTATAGTCATGTAGAACAATGAAAAATATATAATAAGAGTACATTCATGTAATCAAAGTATAAAATAGTTGGTTCTCAAGACACCAACACTTAAAAACTCTCACTTGGACTAGATCCAACTACCTACGACTTTTAGTCCGCTAGACCTCACATGATGATCATGTTTCTGCTGAGTCAAGGCTTTAGTCAAGGGGTCCGCCACATTGTCTTATGTGGAAATACTGCTCACTTCAACTTCACCTCTTTGAGAAAAATCCCTCAAGATATGATACTTCCGAAGTATGTGCTTTGTCCACTGATGTGACCTTGGATCTTTTGCAAGTTCCACCGTTGTAGTATTATCACAATAGAGTGTGATAGGATCTTTACTGCTAGGTACTACATTCAGCTCTTGGACGAAGCTTCACATCCATACTGATTCTTTAGCTACCTCAGAAGCTGCGATATACTCGGACTCTACTGTAGAATCTTCCACCACACTTTGCTTTGAGCTTTTCCAGCTCACTACACCTCCATTCAAACTGAAGATGTATCCAGTCTTCAACTTCATGTCATCTTGATCAGTCTGGAAACTAGCATCTACATGTCCTCTGATGACTAGTTCCTCATCTCCTCCATAAACCAGGAACATATCCTTAGTATGCCTCAAATACTTAAGGATAGTCCTGACTGCCATCCAATGGCAGTCTCCTGGATCATCTTGATATCTACCTACCACACTTAATACGTAAGCAACATCTAGCCTCATACATATCATATCATACATGACTGACCCAATCACGGATGCGTAAGTGATCCTTTCCATTCTATTTCTTTCCTCTTGTGTCTGAGGACACATTTTATTGGAAAGATGAATTCCATGTGACACTGGCAATAATACCCTCTTGGATTGTTCCATACTGAATCTCTTCAGTATCTTGTCAATGTATGTACTTTGACTCAGGCCCAGCATTCTCTTAGATCTATCATGATGGATCTTGATCCCAAGAATATATGCTGCCTCGCCCAAGTCTTTCATGGAGAATCATTTATGCAACCATGCCTTAACTGAATGTAAGACAGGTACTTCGTTTCCAATTAGTAATATGTCATCAACATATACTATTAGAAAAACGACTAAACTTCCACTAAACCTCTTGTATACACAAGGCTCACATTCGTTCTTAACAAATCCAAATTTCGTTACAGCTTTATCAAAACGAATGTTTCATGACCTTGATGCTTTCTTTAATCCATAAATGGATTTCTGCAACTTGCATACCTATTTGGCATCCTTTGGAGTCACAAACCCTTCAGGTTGTGTCACGTAGACATCTTATTGGAGGTTCCCATTAAGGAATGATGTTTTGATATCCATTTGCCAAATTTCAAAGTCATGGTAAGCAGCAATGGCCAATAGGATTCTGATGGATTTCAGCATCGCAACCGGTGAAAAGGTTTCATCATAGTCAATTCCTTGGCGTTGTCTAAAACCTTTTGAAACCAGTCGTGCCTTATAGGTGTTGACTTTCCCCACCATGTCCAGTTTCTTCTTGAATACCCATTTATTACCAATAGGATTTACATCAACTGGAGGATCTACCAAAATCCAGACTTGGTTTTGGTACATGGAATCCATTTCAGAATTCATGGCTTCTTGCCACTTAAAAACTTTTGTGCCTTCAACTTCTTCCTTGTAGGTAAGAGGATCATCATTGTCAACCAATAATGAGTCACCATCCTCAGTGACAAGAAAACCATATCGTTCTGGTTATCTCACCTCTCTCGTGCTCCTATGCAGTTCTTATGTCTCTAGAACAGATTGTTCTTCCATGGGGCTTTGTGGAATCTGTTCTTGTACCAACTCCTATGTATCTTGATCCTCGACTTCATCGAAGTCTATCTCACTCCCACTATCTATTTTGGAGATGTTCTCCCTCTCAAGGAATATGGTGTGTCTTGCCACTATAACCTTTTTGTCAAAGGGGTTGTATAGGTAATATCTCCTTGTTTCCTTGGTATATCCTATAAAGATACACTTTGTGCCTCAGGGTGCAAGTTTGTTACCTGAAGAGGCATTAACAAATGCTTCGCTACCACACACATGTAAATTCGATAACATGGCTTTGCATCCACTCCATAACTCGTATGAAATACCATTTATTGATTTAGTTGGTACTTGGTTTAGTATGTGTGTTGTTATTTGTAATTCATATCCTCAAAAGGATAATGGAATACTTGCGTGACTCATCATTGATCTCACCATGTCTAACTGGGTGCGGTTCCTCATTTCACTTACACCATTCCACTGAGGTGTGTAAGGAGGAGTGAGTTGATATAGAATCCCAAACTCCCGTAAGAAATCAATGACGTCCTGATTAAGATATTCTCCTCCTCTGTCTGAGCAAAGTTTCTTAATCTTCTTACCAAGATGGTTCTAAACTTCATTCTTGTATTCTTTGAACCGATAAAAAGAATCTGACTTATACCTCATTAAGTAAATATATCCATATCTACTAAAATCATCAGTAAAATTTATGAAGTATGAGAACCCACCCCATGCTTCAATTGGAAATGTTCCACACACATCTGCGTGAACTAATTCTAGAATCTCTTTAGCCCTTTAACCTTTCCCACTAAATGGGGCTTTGGTCATTTTTCCTTGTAGAAACGCATGACATACACCATGTGGTTTTAGTTCGAAAGAATCTAAATACCCATCTTGATTTAATTTTGTCAAACGTTTCTTATTGACATGACCTAGCCGGTGATGACAAAGTTGGGTGTGGTATGATTCATGTGAATTAAATTTTTCATCAATTGCCATTACTTGGTTTGTGTATTCTAACACATAAAGGCCATTATATAAATGTGCCCTACCAAAACAAATGCTATCTATATAAAAGTAGCAACATCCACTTCCAAACTTGAAGATGAATCCATCAGTATCTAATATGGATACTGAAATAATGTTTTTGGTTATAGAGGGTACATAATAACATCCTTTCAAAACCAAGACCATCCCAATAGGCAATGTGATATGGTAGTCTCCGACAGATATAGCAGCGAGTTTGGCTCTGTTGGCTACTTATAGATCCACCTCACATCGGTCAATCTTTTTGAATCTACTTGGTTCCTGTATTTGGGTACATATGTGAGAAAAAAAAGCTGTATCTAATACCCAATTTTTAGAAACAGATAGATTGCATTCGATGACAAACACACCTGAATCTTCCCCTTGCTTCCTTGGCTGTGTGCAGTTTTTCTTCCAGTGACCCTTCTTTCCACATGCAAAACAAACAGCATCTTATTCTCTTACCTCCCCTTTAATATTCTTTTTCTTAGAAGGCCTTGAAGAATATTTGGGCTTAAAGCTCTTTGCCTTCCCTTTACTTTTATTCACCATGATGACAGAAGGATTTTCACGCTATATGTCATTGTCCACTTGGCGAATAAGGATAAGAAGATCAGAAAGAGACTTCTCAATGTTGTTCATGTTGAAGTTCACAACAAAGTTTGAGAAGCTCTGGGGAAGTGATGCAAGAATGAGATCGGTACCCAGTTCTTCGGGGATTTTAAACCCTAGAACCTCCAAGCGCTCAATGTATCCAATGATCTTGACTACATGAGGCCCGGCTGGGTCACCTTCTCCAAGCTTGCTCTGAAATAGAGCCTTGGAGATCTCAAACCTTTGTTGTCTTGCTCTATCATGGTATAGACCACATAGGTGCTCGAGCATGCTATAGTCATCCATGTCTTAATGAGACTTCATGAGCTCACTATACATTGATGATATAATCAAACATTGAACTTCAAGAGCATCGTTCAAATGTTGATCATAGACCAGGAAATCTTCATCACTTGCCCCTTGGGCGGGCGAATCAGGAAGTGAGGACTCCATCACGTAAAACTTTCGTTCATGGCATAGGATAACCCAAAGGAACCTAAAACATTCCTGAAAGTTACTGCCAGTGAGGATATTATCTTTATCCAGAATTGATCGCTGAGAAAATATGGTTGACGTGTTTTTCATTTTGATTCTACAAATTAAAAGAGCAGATTTATCAGTACTTTCTTGATTACATTTTTATGAGAAATAATAAATGAATTTATTAATTCTCCCACTATTTTATCAAGTCCCAATGGCCCTCACCATTTAACTCAAATGTCCAGTTTCTTTGACATTCTAGTGGAAAGGATCCACATTCCCCTTCGCATAACCCCAACAAGGGTTGTTCAAGCTATTAGAAGGTATTTAGGTAGGCAGGTATTTTCCAACTGTGAGCTTACAGTTCCTTGATCTGTTGAGTGGAATCCCCAATCATGAAATACTTACTTGGATTTCCTCAAATCTTGCCTCCAATATTACACCAAGTATAGAAAGTGAAACTCCTCTTGATGTAATATGGTTAAGTCAACTCGAAACCTTTCATAAGGGCTTCCTTTATAAAAGTAAGTGTCCCAAAAAGGGTTGGTCAAACACATAGTTTTATTGAGTCTTTCCCTTAATCAAGTAACGGAAGGATTGGTATGACTTAATATGGTATTGAGGGATTTTAATATTTATGCATAGTTTCACATTATCACATGCTTTTTAATATTAAGTGATGCTTTCTTAAGTGAGTAACCATGTTCTGATAATGTTTACTCATAGTTCAGTTTTTATTTTATTCCATCTTTGCATGCTTTGTTTATTTCATTAATTATGTGATCGTGACAACACAAACATAATAAATAAACCATGCAATTAGACAGAAATAAAATAAGATGGTATGATCATGAGGTTCTATTGGTTAGCTTATCTATCGGTTTGATAAGCTAACCCTGACCTAGGGAAAAACACCTTGAACCGATGGTTCGTGTTTTGAAGCTCTCACTTGTCCACCTTTGTATCTTCTTGGGTTGGTTTCGCCTCAGCATTAGGTTTTGAACCATCTCCTCTAGCATGGGAGATCCTCCATTACATGGGTTTACATTAAATAAACCATGGGCACACAGGCCCTACATTTTATTGGAAGAAGGCTTGCAGGCCAAAAAAATTAAATTAAACAAATTTAAATGAAACCAAACACACATACAAAGGGTCTTTGGTCTATCTCATGATCATCCATAGCATGAAACGACATTTACGCATATTTAGAATTAAAATTATTTTAATCGTTCTTTCATTTAAGATAAGTCACGCTCGAATTCAATTAACTGTTATCTTATAATTAATCAATTCTTTATCTTAAATTCCTTTATAAATTTCCTTGAGATTCTTCTCATCCATATTCCTTACACAGGTCTTTGTAGTTTTGGAGGAAACATGGTGAAATTCTATTTCTGGAAAGTACATGGCGTGTAGTTTATATTTACACGGCGTTTATTTATTTTCACCCTTTATCCAAAGTACACACCGGGGGATTTGGTATGTTTTCTGTACTTTGGAAATTTTGGAGTACATGGTGTGTAGATAAATCATACACGGCGTGTACTTCCTTGTTACGCGGTAACCGGCCTTGAGATCCCGTGTACGTGGTACGCGGCTTCTCCTTTGTACATGGTTTCACTTAGGCCGGATCGGACTACACGACGTGTTGCTCCAACATACACGCCGTGTATTTCGTTTCCCATGTGCCATTTAATTCTGGTCAACACGAGGTGTTAAATACTTAGGTGTAGTCAATTCACAAGGCGTGGTTTGGTGGACCAGTACCGGTTCGTTGAACCTAAGTACATAGCGTGTAGTTTTTTATTACACGCCGTGTATTTCCGTGTTGTATAGACAGAAATAGCGGCTCCTCCAGATGAGTTCCTCAATTTTATTTTAATCAAAATTAAAATTAAAAGGTTGTTTCTGTGATATGAATCGAGAAATTAAGGAGGAAGAAAAGATCTTGTTTATTCATATTTATAGAACGATTTATTTCAAATTGAATCAAATATAAATGTGTAAATTATCAATAAAAATTAAATAACTATAATCAACGTTGTAACCTCGCTCTGATAGCATTTGAAGGTTCCGAGTGTAGCAGAAGCGCGTCGGTGGATGTGCCCACTTGGATTTTTGTCATTAACAATGATCAATCCGGGATCAATACGAAGATAAACGCCAGTCTCCACGGATCGAATCATAGAAATAGACAAAGAAAAGGAAAGTCCCGAAACCACAAAGTAGGATTGTTGCAGGTTTATTATAATTGATTTAATCAATTTAAACTAAATACCTTTTGGGTGTTCTTTCTTTGTTGATATTCTTGATCACGTTCTGATGGGATTCGTTGTTGCCTCGCAGAAGCCAAGTGTAGACTTCCTCTAGCGGTGATCCACATGTGTACCTCGTATCTCAGGACGTCGCCATAGGAGTCTCCGGGTGCTAGCGTGGATAAAACTTTGCTTGCGTTGTCTGCCTTAGATCGTCTTGATCTGATGGGAGAGGATCTCTCTGGGTCTTGAGAGAGTTCTTAGAGGAAGAGGTTCTTTCGGCCTTGAAATAATTCTCCAGAGTTGTTGTGCACAACGATTCTCCTGTGTGTAGGAAAAGAGTTCGGGTTGTGAGGATATTTATAATCAGGTTTGAGGTTGTAGAGTTATGACAATAAATAAACGCATTACGCATTTTATTTATTTCATTGAATCTTATTTAAAACCCCCATGTCAAATAATTAATTCCTTGACATGCGTGCACGCTGATTATAATAAATATCATTTAATAAAACGATATTATATCATTAAAATCCCGACTAGAAAAACTACACAGCGTGTAATAATAAATACACGGAGTGTACTTGTTTTTCATTGAAAACTAAACGGCGTGTACATTCAATGTACACGGCGTGTATATCTTGTTTTCATTTATTCATTTCCTTTCATAATGAAAACTACACAGTGTGTACATTTAACAATACATGGCATGTACTTGTTTTCAAAATAAAAACTACACGGCGTGTAATAATTAATACATGGCGTGTACTTGTTTTCATTTTATTCTTCCTCCAACATTAAAAAGATTTAGGATTCCTTGAATAATTATTAAACCATGTATGAGAATAATATTTATTCTACTTGAGATACTTGAATACACTTATTGGGTGACCCTCTAGGCCTCTTTCTCGTTGGCATTAGGCGGACTTGCCTAAAGTCCAAGATTACTGTCTAGCAACGGGTCAAGGCACCCAAGAGAAAGAAGTTGATGCCGCATTGACGTATCACCTCATATGAACACTTACTATGTAATTTAATCCCTTTGTCTCAATATCTCATCAAGTAGGTTTCATGGAAGTGTCATAGACCCATATGCTTGATCCTTCGTTCTTTGACTACCTGAAATAAACTCGTCATTACACCATGGACATGGAATTTCATGCGACGGTTCTATTTCAATAAAAGGGATGAGATATCAACTTCCATAAATGGAAGGGACAAATCCTTCCTCGACTTATCCATTAACAACATGTCACTCATGATGCACCCAACGTACCCTACTTCCCGCCAACTGTCTGCATGACGGTTTTCATCAGTAAATCCAAGTGTGCGAGTCATGACATGAGTTAATGATAATCTTCCAGTCTAAGGACCATTACACACGCTCGTAGATAGCAATGTCTGATGACACCAAGACATGCTGAATTGCTACTGATGGGTCTGTTCTCATAATCTCATATCTTGGAGATTACCAAGTGCGAACTCCATGAGAGAGAGTCTCGTCTTCTTATGAGTACTCGCACATGACGGTATGTATACTATGTGTCCTATCATAATATGTCATCCAACCGTAGAACTTTATTTAATAATATTTTTATAGAATTTCAAGGTTCTCATCATAGAGGGGATCTGCAATGACCTTATTAATGCAACAAATATTCCAAGACATTATTATATTATAGTCATGAAAAAAATGAACAATATATAATAAGAGTACATTCATGTAATCAAAGTACAAAACAGTTGGTTCTCAGGACACCAACCCTTACATATACATGATGTACACTTTTCATTATAGTGTAGATATTTCTACATTTTATTATTTAAATAGTAATTTCTATAGATTTTTTGTCATATAAAAAGTTTATAGTGGATCCCAAGCTATAATGAGAACCTTGAAATACTATGACATTGATCTTAAATATATGTCTTATGGTCTAGATACATCATACTAACTGGACACAGTTGATGTCTGACTATCAGGTACTGAGGAATCATAAACACTGAGACTTATTATCATGAAGTTCTCAATTGGTGATCTATGGTAGGTGAGATCATGAGGACAAACCTTTAAATATTAACACTACATGTTTTGGGTGTCATTGATCATTCCTATCTATGGACATGTGTATTGGTCTTCTGACTTTATATCATTATCAACATGTTCCATTTTATTTCATACTTTGATACAAGATGAAAACCATGATAATGAATTCATAGAGAGGTATTTTTTGTTGGGTGTGTAATTGGTGGTATGAAATTGGTTGAATGATCACGATATAATTTGTCACTTCTAAATTGAGGAAGTGATATCTCGGGCCTAATTGATCAGGATGGTTTTACCTTCATTAAATCCATGTTCATGTTAGTTGAAGGTAAATCCATCTAGTTAGATCAAAAAACATTAAAGTAAGAATGGATGATGACACAAGTGTGCATCCTTATCTATGATATATCTTATGAAAAAGAGATTATATTATATAGTATGTTTTCATAGGATGGTTGTAGTTGATATAAATTTTTCTCTGTCTCTTTAGGGGCCTTGATGGGTTCCAAGACTCTACTTTTAGTCTGTGGATATTATTCACTGCTATTGAGATAAAGGACTACAGGGTCAAAAATAATATCGTGTTCAAGATTCATCCCTATCATGATGAATAAGTATATAGGACATGGTGGGAACCACCACGGGGTTCGAATGTTGTCTAAGTTATATCGATCACCAATAAATAAATAAATTCATTATTATTTGAGTATAGAATAATTGAGTTGAATTTATTTTTTAAAAGTATTTATGAGTGTTTAAGTAAATACTTGGAATAATATTAAATGAATGAATATTATTTTAATATTCAATGTTCATTTAATATTAGTGGGTTTTATGAGTTGAGTTAATGACTTGGGATTATCACGTAATATATTTAATATATATTACAAGTATGTGATAAAATATAAATAATATTTATGATGCATTTAGTTCATCATAATTATTTATATATTACTTATTTAGTGGATGTTAAATATATAGGGGTTGGGGAACCATAATCGGGTATTTTCACATCCATTGTATAAGTAGACGAGGAGCACATTTCTAGTAGTAAATTCATTCCAACATATTGGGAGCTCCTCTTGATTATCACATCCTTGATAGAGAAATACATCATCCAAGCAATAAATCCAAGAGTATATTCATGTATCGTAGCAATGGAGTCAAGTTTATCATCATGATGTTGAATGAATCATCGTATCTCCGAGCTAGCACTTGAAATTCGATGATCGGCATTCTCACAAATTCATGAAGCTGTGTGGATGATCTTGAGGCGTTCAGCTTCAGATCCTTCGAGAAACAATCGTCGATGATGAGCAACAGTTGAATGCAAGATGAATCAAACAAGGTACTTGTTTATTTATTTTTGGGATTATTAAATTCACATGAGATCCTCAAACCTCTACTGGGGCTCAAATCATCATAGATGATGGAGTTATGTCACTTCGGTGATGAAAATTTTAAAATCCTTGGACCACTAGATTCCACTACACACCCCAGTAGCTTCAATTGGTATTATAGGAATCATGTAAATTTTTTTAGTTGAATAAAAATTAATTTTCATTAAATTAATTATATTCAATTAAATCGGTCCCAATGGAACATACCGCGTGTCGATCCGATTTCGGATGACCAAGTTATGGCCATCTGGAATTTTTGGTATGGATCGAAAACGCGGTTGTTTCCGGTTAAAAAAATAAAGAAGAGTATAAATTTATATATATTCATGTTTTAATTTTTGGGTGATCTAGTTTCAACCAAGTTTTTATGAGAACAATTTTTATGATAGTCAGAACAATTTTTTTCCCGATGAGTTTTGGATTCCCATGGAATCTTTTACAAAAGAAAAACATGCATGTCTTTTGATTACTTCCAACAAAAAAAATCTACCAAGATTCTTATGGAACCTTGGACCCGACGCGCCTCCTCTGAGACACTTGCCTCCTCAACCTCAAGCTGAGGCTGACCACCCTCGACCACCCCATGTGGACACCGCTGCACGGCCTTCATCCGGCCAAGTCCCGACATCTAGCCACTCCCATGTCGCCCTTCCCAGTTTGACTGATGTCATCTAACTGAGGTCCCCACTACCCTATGTGAGTGAAATAAACCACCTTCTAGCCCCGACTGTTGCTCTCCCCATCAGCATGTCACTGTGAGACACTGACCTCTTCGTCCCAATCGATGAAGTTGATTCACCATCACACCGGTGCAAACCACCTCCTTTGTGCCCAGACCCCCTGTAGGTATGAGGTAACCCTTTCCTTTTACTGGTCCACCACTCATATTGGATCAAAATAGGTTTTCTCAACCCAAAACTTCTATGCACGGGACTACCCCTATGAAAGCCATGGGCAGAATTTTCCCTACTCGAAATGGGCCTTCATGATTTTAGCCCGACCTGCAATGGGCTTGGGTTATAATTTTGGATTCGTAAAATATTTTGATTCAGCCAAAGTTAATTTATTGGTTTTTTGGTTTTAAAAAATAATAATTTTATTATTTAAAATAATTAATTTAATTTTAGTATTAAATTAAATAATTTGATTAATTTATTTTTTGGAATATAAATTAAATCAATCTATGGACCAAAGAAGATAAATTATTTGAATTGAATAATTAATTTAATTTATATTTAAGCCCTCGATTTTAAATTTATTTCACTTTAATTTTGTTGGGCATTTACTTTTTATACCAACTGGTCTTGAGAAATTGACTGAACCTATGCATGTCTGTATAATTTCATTTAATTATATATTATTATGTGTGATGTTTGTAATAATTCTTTAATTTAAGACAGTATACATGTCATCATTTTCTATTATTCAATATGTATAAGGGCCTAAATGTCCAATTTATTAGTTGTATATTGCGCTACCTAAACCCCCTCACATGTGTGTGAGTATACTTGCATTATTTGATGATGACAAATAAAGACGTGGACCACACCAAGATTAGGAGAAATCTAGACAAGTATTGGACACACAGGATGGGGATGAGCTACATCCAAAGTCAATACATGACTCAGGTATGATACCCATAGGTCATGGTTGATCCATTGAGTTTAAATGGTTCAACCATTATTATATGATCAAGACCAGTCTGGTATTTTATTTACTTTATTATTTGTTTATTGTTTTATGTATGCACATTTTTTTATTTCGAGAACACATAAAATAATAAATAGGAAAAATGCATAAAGACACGATGAATGATTTTCTATTAATTTTCAGTTGAGAGAGCGACAACATGTTATGAACAAATTAATAGAAATGGATTACATTCATCAAAAAATATAAAACCCTTAAATAAATATTAAGTCTCAAATTCCTTCCATCGTTTGAATTTGAACAAAACCAGGTGTACAGGGTTCTCTATCACCCATAGTTGAGGGTGTCTTATACTACTAGGGAGTTCTTATGAGAATGATGGGTTGACTTAACTAAAGTTGGAACCAAATTAGTGGTCATATCTAGCTTGTTTCAGCTTCAGAGGCAAGCGTTGAGTAAATATAATGTTTCTTATTTTAGAAGTTGGTACTTCACTCAATAGATTAAGGATTCATGAGTCAATGTGGTTGGTCATTCAAACACCTACCTTAAACTCTCTGAGTAGTTGTGTATCCATAGCTTGTAGACTATGAGGAGAGGTTCAAGGATCCTTTCCACTAGAATACTAAAGTGATAGAGTATTCTGATTCTAGTACATAAGGTTTCTAGATTTTGATAAAATAGTGGGATACATTTAATGATTTATTTAATTAATCAATAATGTCTAAATCGGTAATCAAGATAAAAAGTACTAATATGATAGTTTTATTTTTGTAGAAAATGGAAAGTAATACCACAATACATACTATGATAATTGTTGGATAAAGAACATGTCCTAATTGGAATGAGTTTAGAAAGGGTAGTATAAGCGCATGCATAAAGTACTATGACATTAGAAATACAAGTTTCTTGTGTCCCCAATACCTATTAATCCACCTCAGGAAGTGAGGGAGTAAAAATGATTACAGGAGACTCATGTATAGAGAATATGATGGTCATGTCACAATGATTTCATCAAAGTTCAATTTTAGTTATGGATATTATGTCAGGACATAGATGATATTACATGTAGTCTCATCTCTGAGAAGCTTTCAAGGAGAAAGTTAAGTAAGATATGAATAGGATAATGGTTTACACTGGATATGTGTAAATATGAAAGGAAAATCACATTCTTTCATGACATCTAAATCTTAATCTTTTTCACCCAGTTACTCCAATTTCATTTAAGATTAAAAAATTAATATTATGGAGGATATGCTTCGTTACCTTTTAGGTAAGGTTCTAAAAGCAAATAAGATCTTTAATAAATTATAATCTTTAATTATAATGGTGAACAAGTTGAAATACAAGGTGAAAAGGCCAATGAAAAGTGTAACATCAAAAACTCATTTGCAACATCATTCAAAGAAAGAGTTATTAAAAAGGAGGTTATTTTCTTTTCATGTCATGAAATAAATCTATGGAAGTTTAAACATAATGAACTAAATCAAAGAAGCAAGTATTCGCTAATTCTTTAGGTATATTCATCAATTGTTTGTGATGTTTCTATAATATTTCTTGGGTATTTAATAAAATATTCTAATCACATATGTGTATTTAAATATAATAACCAATTAAGTATAGAAATGTTATAAGAAGTAAGGTGTGTTCTCTAAGCAATTGAGAAAGGGTGGTTCCTAAGTCAACGGTGAGAAGTACACAAATTCTATATTTCCAAGTAAATGGTTATAGCTGAAATTTTGTTGAGTATTACCAAAACATTTATCTCACATGTCCTTTAGACACAAGGAGACATTATTCTAGTTTTAGGAATGAATGTTGTTTGCGGTGTTTCATACTCTACCAATAGTTCAGTGATACGTGAATTATAGGCAATACATGATGAATATAAAATGTAATACTTATATACTTAGTTGTGGAAAGATAATTCTATGTTGAGTAAAAATGAAAGTGGATTTCAAGGATATACCCATTATGGTATTTAGACTCAGTTGAGATAAACACCTTATGTATTATCTACATATATACTTATTTAGATTGGATAAAGAAACCTTTATAAATAAAGGTACACCACAAAGCTTTCATAATTAGTTTAGCTAGAGATCATGAATTATTCCAAGAATAAGCTAGTGGTAAATATACTTCATTAGATTAATTTAAATTGTTTATTAAGGGATATAAAATTTAAGTATGGTATATGTATGGTTAGAAGATATGAGTTGCTTCAGGCAGGTGTGTTAAAGAATATCTCGACCAAGCATTCATCGATCAATATAATGCAATGTGGACTAATTCCTAAATGCATATTACCTTATCCACTTAGGGATATGAAGTTAATAATGTGGATCGATGATGAGTCATACATGTTAAAATTGATCAAAAAAATGTATCATGGGGTAATTCCTAAATAAACATTTCCTTATACACATCAAAGTCATGATGTATGTAAAAGGAGTATCAATGTTGAAACTTATATCCATTACCGAAACTTCTATTATTTTCAAGACATACATCACAAATAACAATTTTATCCCATAACCATATGCCAATTATCATGACTAATGGATATCATATGAGTTATAGTATAATGGAAATCCATTATGTCATAAGAACACATGTTTAGATTCAAAGATTTTTTTAGGATGTAAACAAACTTTCATCATGAAAAACACAATGTGCATCTGAAGTAATTATCCTAAATCTTTCTAAGGATATTATAGAAATCCCTATGATATAAAAGGTATGTTCAAGTTATAGACTATATTTATATAAAAGGTTGAACATATCTTTTTGAGGTAGTGGGAGCTATATTGACTTGGGTTTAGTTAATTCCAAATATGCACAAGTAGTTGGTATAAGAACCAGTTCCACAAGAGGTGTGGAAGAGATTATTCAAGAGACACATACTGTGTAGAATGGATAAAACCATGGTGATGGTTTTATATTCACCATTGTCAGTGATACATTATTCGTTGAGAATAATAAATCCTAAAAGTAAGAAGTGTATGGGAATTAGCTAAATTTTACAAGATCAATTAAAATTCAATAATAGATTCCATGTATCAAAGTATAAGGGGATTATTATTTTGAATGCTATAGTGAGTATTCAAGTGAGAATATACATGGATGGTACAAGCATTGTATCAATAAGTCTTGGTTGGTTATACCAATCCGTTATGCCTAAATCCATTAGAATTTTACTTATCATAGATAATTTTTATGATCCTTTAATTGAGAGTCAGATGTAAAGACCATTAATCATGGAATGTGTCTATATGACACAACTAGAAAGATATGGTAACATCATAGAATTCCAATAAGAGATGAAAGTTACTGAAATCTAGTTTAGGATAAAAGTAAGCAACAAGATCATATAATATTCATTTGGAATTAATATTTTCTATGTATCTACCATAGGTTAGTGGGAGTTTCATTATTTTCCAAGAGAAATATGTTTGGTAACATATGGAAAAATTGTTAGTCTAATAGTTAGTTAAGAACAGAATGAAAGTATCTCTATAAATACGGACTTAAAGTAACAACCTAAGTTATAGGGAATAAGATCAACTGTGATAGATCTTACAGTTTCTTATACCTAGTCAATCATACATATATAGACGAGGAATTCAAAAATAAAAGTTGGAACAATTCGAGAGATAATTTTTACCAGTGTCACATGGCATAAATCTCTCCAAGAAGAAATGCATGGGAATAGGAGAAGATTGAAGTGGTGAGTTGAATTTCATATGCTTTTGTGATGGATCAATAAAATATTCCATGATATATATAAGAAATTATATTTCCAAAATATACTTTATGATATAAAAATATCATTTATATCTAGAAGAACTTAATGGGAATCATCCAGAACTATCCAATAGTACTAGAGAAAGTATAAGGGATGTATACCTAGAATGTGGAGAGTAAGGGATGCTAGTTATAAGGGGACACAAACAAGTATTCCTATAGATCAATGTGATATAATATTGCAGTTAGGATAATTTAAGGAGAGATACAATATCATTAAATATATTGGTAGACATATCTATAAATACTAAGCACATTGAGGCTTCTAAGGCAGTTAAAGAAGTGGTGTAAAATATGCAACGATTTCTTCCAGTTCTTGGAATCATACCTAGTAAGTATTTTCATAATGTAAATTATGATTACTCTTACTATCCAAGATGTAAATTTTTGATAGTGTATAAAAAGGAATACACTCAAAGTTTACATCACTTGATAAGTTTTACTCAAGGATATGATGTTTCACATAACAGAATAGCCATGCAATGGAGACGTGGAAGAACCAGAGAAAAAAGTTGTGAATCAGTAGAAACATGATCTTAATCATGTGGGAGATAACAAGGATGGTTAAAAGTTGTATCTAGTTAAAGTGGGAGTGTTGTAATAGTGGGTTCCCTAGACCCAACTAAATATTACTTTTAGATTACCATATCATGAATACAACAAGTTATACATGATGTACACTTACCATTATTGTGTATGTATTTCTGAATCCACTATTGAAATGGTAATTTATATAGATTAATGATCATATCAGATTGTTATAACAAATCCCATGATATAATGAGAACCTTGAGATACTATGATATTAATATTAAATATATATATTATACTATAGATACATCATACTGACTAGACATAATTGATGTATGACTATCAGGTGCTAGGGGTTTATAATCATTGATACTTCTTCTCATGAAGTTCTCACTTGGTGATCTATGGTATGTGAGATCATGAAAATAGAACTTCCAATAGGGACACCACATTTTTTGTGTTTTATTGGTTGTTCCTATCTATGAACATGTGTATTCATCTCTTAAATTGATATCATTATCAATATGTGCCATTTGATCGTGTACTTTGATATAAGGTGAAAATAATGATAATGAAGTAATGGTGGGGTAGATTGTTTTGGGTTCATTATTGGTGGTATGACATTGGTTGAATGATCAAGATAGAATTCATCACTTTTGAATTGAGGAAGTGATATCTAGAGCCTATTTGATCAGGATATTAGTACTTTCATTTAATCCATTTCCATGGTAGTTGAAGGTAAATCAATCCATTTATATCAACAAAAAATAAATCAAGCATGGATGATTTCACAAGCATGTGTCCTGCTTTACGAGATATCGTATGACAAAGATATTATATTACACGGTATGTGTTCATATGATGGTTGTCGTTGTTATGAATTTTCCTTATCTCTTTAGTGGCCATGATGGGTTGCTAGACTCCACTCTAATTCTGTGAATATTATTCAGTGCTATTGATATAAGGTCCTAGAGGTTCACACACAATAATGCATTCAAGATTCTTTTGTATTCTATTAAATAGATATATAGGAAATGGTGGGAACCACCATGGGGTCTGAGTGTTTTCCAAGTTCTATAAATCACTAATAAATAAGTAAATTAATTATTATTCAAGTATAAAATAATTGAGTTGAATTTATTTATTAAAATTATTTATGAGTGTTTTAGTAAATACTTGGAATAATATCAGACAAACAAATATTATTTTAATATTCAAGTTTCATTTAATATTAGTGGGAATTATGAGATTAGTCAATGACTCAAGTTTATCACATAATATATTTGATATATGTTATAAATATGTGAAAAAATATAAATAATATTTATGATGCATTTAGTTCATCATAATTATTTATATATTACTTATTTATTGGATGTTAAATATATGGGGGTCAAGGAACCCTAACTGGGTATTTTGAAATTCACTATATAAATAGATGAGGAGCTCATTTCATATAAGAAATTCATTATAATGGGTTGATAGATCCTCTCTATTCCCACATCCTTAAGATAGAAATATGAAATCCAAACAATTGATCCAAGGATGCCTTCATGGATCATAGGAACAAGGTCGAGGTTATTGTCATGACATTAAAGGACTCGTTAGAGCTCCACGCTAGCACCTAGAATTCAATGATCGGTGTTCATGTAGATTCTTGAAGCATACGTGGACAATATAGAGGGGTTTGGATTTGGATCCTTAGAGAAATGATCACCAATGTTGAGCTACAGTCAAACACACACCAAATCAATCAAGGTACTTGTTTATTTATTTTAGTGCTTATTAAATTCACATGAGATACTCGAACCTCTTCTAGGGTTCAGATCATCAAAGACAATGGAGTTACCTCACCTGGGTGATGAAAATTTTAAAATCTCTAACCCACCATCTTTTTATGTTCACCTCGGTGCCTTAAAAAAATTATGAACATGGTGAGTGTAATGTTTAGATGGGCCTTATGTATACAAAGGCATTATTCTAGGAACAATGATTTTCTAGTGAGTTCAATTGCCTGCCCTAAATAATGGTCAAGTGATGATGTGAATATATGAGGAGTGGTTCATGGATGATGTTTCCTTTAATATTGAATCTTTCTAACTAGATCCCTAGGTTATGATGTCATGGTTTCATTTATGGTCCCATAATGTAGACTGAGGTGGTTTGATCTTCCATTTTTTAATGGATCGGGGTGGTGTTTACCCCTAAGGAATGTGGTGTATCTATTGTGTATGGGTAGAAAGGAGTTTTATTCTGAGGAATGAGATTTTTTAATTGAGTGGTTATTACATGGAATTAGTTAATATTTGGGGTTATCAATGGTATATTCTTATGAGATCATGTTGTGGTCTTAATGGGAAGTGAAATTAAGGATTGTTCCATGGATAGTGTTCTTCCCCTTGGTTGTGTGTTGTACTATAGACCTATCACCATTTACATTTAGTATAAATCACCCAATTCAATAATCAAATTTAATACAATCCCTATACTTATCCCCCAATATTTTATTATATATTAGAATATTAATCAGATCAAGGATCCTCAAACAAATTAGTAATATTGGTCTTTATTTTTTTATGTAGAAGACTTAACACGTTTTTGAGTTCCAGTTCCTCGAGCCCTTGAGATGGGTATAAATGTAATTTACCCTAGTAAATGACTTCTAATTTTTTTTATTGTCGCATTATTCTTATGATGGTATATTTATCTTTGGGCTAGAATTTATTGAGATTCTAATATTAGTATATTTTTCTATGGTATTTAATAGTTATTAAATAAATACTGTTTATTCTTGCATGTGGGATTATCAATATCTCTTAGGAGAATCTAGGAATGAAAATTATAACTTTGTGGTTGATTCTTTAATTAAGGGTTTTTACTTAGCTGAGTTATAAACTATTTATAGGTTCTTAGTCCTGAGACAGGCCGTTTATGGGTATTTTATTTTTGGTCTTCCCCCTCTTCCTTATTCTACTCCCTCCCCCCCCCCCCCCACACACATGCATGAGAGGAAGGAAAAAATTCCCCTAATTGATACTAATAGATTAAATAAAGGAGTGAGAGAGAGGAGGGGTCTTCATATGAGGTGGTTGATCAGAACTATATTAGAAGGTATTGATAATGGAGTATAGAATAAAACATGAATCTTTAGTGATTCACCATGAGGTGAGGCTTATTATTTAAACTTATGTATCACCCTTAATTTGTGTTAATTTTCCTTTATTGTTTGAGGATTTTAATTGATTATGGGTGGATAAATCCCCATAGAGGGATGATTTTTAGTGAATCGAGCAATTTCTTAGAGGGTTCTACATCTGGAAATCCTGATCGCACAACATGTTGTTTGAAAATCACATGTTGTGTATATTATTTATGTGCCTCGGGTTGGAGATAAAGGCTACATGACATTTTATCTATATAGACATGTTGTGTAATGACTTTGGGTATATGACACGAGGTGTGTCCATGTACATGTTTAGACACCCCATGTATGGTACATGGAATGTATAAGTACACACCATGTAAAGTTTTAAGACATGACTTGAGGTGGGGTACATGACTTGATACCTCATATGGATTACACACCATGTATTCCTAGAGTCACACCATGTATTTGAGATATAAACACTGATACAAGTATAGTTACATGACTCGAGTGAGGAATTGAGTGTAAACATCATGTACCTCATGGTACATGTCATTTACCTTTCCCTTAGAGAGGTTTTGTAAATTTTCTTGTCTTGAAGATGGATTTGTATAGGTAGACAACCCATTCTAAGTATCTTTCCATAGAGGGTGTGATTTTGGGGTCCTCTTCACTATAAAATACCATTGGTGAGATGATTTTGGTTCGGATGTGGATCTTATATTTGTGGCATCAACGAAAGGATCCATGTGTTGATGCAGAGTAGGTGCGAGGTTGATAAACCCTCAGGAAACATTCAGACACTAAAGTGTGGGACCCTCACATGTATTAAAAGACTAAATCTGATATTTTTTTGGCAGTTATTGGTCCTTATAGGATATATAATCATGAAATAAGTAGTTCAAGATAGACTTTGGAGATTCCCTCTATATAGTTAGGTAACCTTAAGGATCTTATAGGCGGGCATGGAACTCAAGGATATTTTCCCTCCTAATCATGCACGATGTGTTGAGTGAGTGTATATGGTTTAGATAGAGGTATGAGGATTTATTAATACACACCCATTATTCTATAGTCTTCATGGCTAGTTCCTGCTATAGGAAGTAGATGTTCTCTCTACCTTGTAGAATCCTATGATTTGTTGGGGTAAAGGAGTTGGCGGTTAAAAATTATTATTAGTGGCTCACCTTTCATAAAATCATTGGTTCTGATGACTATGTGGCATGATATGTATAGAGATTGGAATGGTTACTCCCTTATGAATGTATCATATGATGAGGTGTAGGTTTTCCCTTTTGTTTATGGAGTTAATACTCCCCAAGAGATGTGGGGTAAAAGTCCTCCATGCTATGAGATGGTTTCTCAGATCTCCCTTTTGAGGAACAGACTAACTCATGTATAGATATAGATGATAGTCTCCTTGGTTAGTATTATTTTTTAGTGAGTTTTGAGGTTCTTTGGGGGTTATTAAATCCGTCATTCGATCTATTCTCACCGGTAAGCAATGAGTCTTCTATTGCGATAAAGAAGATGTGATGTAGTGGTAGTGGTATTCAGGATGCATGGATAGTTTGGGTGCTCAATGGATCTATAGTTCACAAGGTTCACCTGGTTTCACCCCTTTAGAGTATCACTCTAGTATATTTGGGATGAGTGGGAGAGGATTCACCTTACATATATTCAATATCTTCCCTTTATTCATATCTAGGTCATGTGGCTCACTTTTTGGATTCCAACATGGATAAGGAGGTGACTTACCTTTGGAAGGATATGGAAAGGAACACCCCATGGGATGGGGTACAGGACACCACTTTGTGGGCTTGATATCCCCCTCAAGCATCATATCATTATCAGGGAGTGGTCCCCCTCTTTAGATAAACTAAGGATGTTATAATAGTGGGTTCCCTAGACCCAACTAAACAGTACTTTTTGATTACTATATCATGAATACAGTGTGTTATACATGATGTACACTTGTCATTATAGTTTAGATATTTTTATATTTATTATTTAAATGGTAATTTATATAGATTAGTTGTCATATAAAAAGGTTATAGTGGATCCCAAGATATAATGAGAACCTTGAAATACTATCACATTAATCTTAAATATATGTCTTATGGTCTAGATACATCATACTGACTGGACACAATTGATGTCTGACTATCAGGTGTCGGGGAATCATAAACATTGAGACTTATTATCATGAAGTTTTCACTTGGTGATCTATGGTTGGTGAGATCATAAGGAAAAACCTTCCAATAGGAACACTACATATTTTGGGTGTCATTGATCATTCCTATCTATGGACATGTGTATTGGTATCCTAACTTTATATCATTATCAATGTGATCCATTTTATTTCATACTTTGATAGAAGATGAAAACCATGATAATGAAGTCGTGGAGAGGTAGTTTTTATTGGGTGTGTCATTGGTGGTATGAAATTTTTTGAATGATCAAGATATAATTTGTCACTTCTAAATTGAGGAAGTGATATCTCAAGCATAATTGATCGGGATGTTTGTGCCTTCATTAAATCCATGTTCATGTTCGTTGAAGGTAAATCCATCTAGTTAGATCAAAAAACATTAAAGTAAGAATGGATGATGACACAAGTGTGCATCATTCTTTATGAGATATCATATGAAAAAGAGATTATATTTTATATTATGTTTTCATAGGATGGTTGTAGTTGATATAAATTTTCCTTGTCTCTTTAGGGGCCTTGATGGGCTCCTAGACTCTACTTTTAGTTTGTGGATATTATTCAGTGCTATTTAGATAAGGGACTATAGGGTCAAAAATAATAGTGCATTCAAGATTCATCCCTATTATGATGAATAAGTGTATAAGACATGGTGGGCACCACCACGGGGTCCGAATGTTGTCTAAGTTATATCGATCACCAATAAATAAATAAATTCATTGTTAATTGAGTATAGAATAATTGAGTTGAATTTATTTTTTAAAATTATTTATGAGTGTTTAAGTACATACTTGGAATAATATTAAATAAATGAAAATTATTTTAATATTCAAGGTTCATTTAATATTAGTGGTTTTTACGAGTTGAGTTAATGACTTGGGATTATCACGTAATATAATTAATATATATTACAAGTATGTGATAAAATATAAATAATTTCTATGATGCAGTTAGTTCATCATAATTATTTATATATTACTTATTTATTGGATGTTAAATATACAGGGGTTGGGGAACCATAATCGGGTATTTTCACATCCATTGTATAAGTAGACAAGGAGCTCATTTCTGGTAATAAATTCATTACAACATATTGAGAGCTCCTCTCTATTATCACATCCTTGATAGAGGAAGACATCCTCCAAGAAATCAATCTAAGAGTATCTTTATGTATCATAGGAATGGAGTCAAGGTTATCATCATGATGTTGAAGGAATCATCAGAGCTTCGCGCTATCACTTGAAATTCGATGATCGTCATTCTCACATATTCTTGAAGCTGTGTGGATGATCTAAAGGGGTTCAACTTTAGATCCTTAGAGAAACAATCGTCGACAATGTGTAACAGTTGAATGCAAGCTGAACCAAACAAGGTACTTGTTTATTTATTTTTGGGATTATTAAATTCACATGAGATCCTCAAACCTCTACTGGGAATCAGATTATCAGAGATGGTGGAGTTATGTCACTTTGGTGATGAAAATTTTAAAATCCTTGGCCCACTAGATTCCACTGCACACACCAGTACCTTCAATTGGTATCAGAGTAATCATGTAATTTTTTTTAATTGAATAAAAATTAATTTTCATTAAATTAAGTATATGGAATCAAATTGGTCCCAACGGAATAGACCGCATGTTGATCCGATTTCGGATGACCAAGTTATGGTCATCTGGAATTTTTGGTATGGATCGAAAACGCGGTTGTTTCTGCTTAAAAAAATAAATAATAGTATAAATTTATATATATTCATGTTTTAATTTTTTGGTGATCTAGTTCCAACCATGTTTTGATCGGAACAATTTTTATGATGACCGGAACAATTTTTTTCCTGATGAGTTTTCGCTTCCCTTAGAATCTTTTACAAAAGAAAAACATGCATGACTTTTGATTACTTCCAACAACAAAAATCTACCAAGCTTCCTATGGAAACTTAGACCCGACGTGCCTCCTATGAGATACTTGCCTCATCATCCTCAAGCTGAGGTTGACCACCCTCGACCACCCCATGTGGACACCGCTGCACGGTCTTCATTCGGCCAAGTTCTGGCATCCCTCTACTCACATGTCGCCC
Source organism: Viscum album (assembly GCA_963277665.1). Lineage (NCBI taxonomy): Eukaryota > Viridiplantae > Streptophyta > Magnoliopsida > Santalales > Viscaceae > Viscum > Viscum album. The sequence goes on along the minus strand of OY728129.1, from coordinate 718,705,918 downwards.
TTCCCAGTTTGACTGATGTCATCTAACTGAGGTCCCTGCTACCATCAATTGTTTAGGTATATTCATCAATTGTTTTTTATGTTTCTATAATATTTTTTTGGGTATTGAATAAAATATTCTAATCACATATGTTTATTTAAATATAATGACCAATTAAGTATAGAAATGTTATAAGAAGTAAGGTGTGTTCTCTAAGCAATTGAGAAAGGGTGGTTCCTAAGCCAGTGGTGAGAAGTATACAAATTCTATATTTCCAAGTAAATGATTATAGATGAACTTTATTTAAGTATTACCAAAACATTTATCTCACGTGTCCTTTAGACACAAGGAGACATTATTATAGTTTTAGGAATGAATGTTGTTTGTGGTGTTTCATACTATACCAATAGTTCGGTGATACGTGAATTATAGGCAATACATGATGAATATAAAATGTAATACTTATATACTTATTTGTGGCAAGATAATTATATGTTGAGTAAAACTGAAAGTGGATATCAAGGATATAACCATTATGGTATTTAAACTTATTAGATATAAACACCTTATTTATTATCTACATATATACTTATTTATTTTGGATAAAGAAACCTTTATAAATAAAGGTACACCATAAAGCTTTCAGAATTAGTTTACCTAGAGATCATGAACTATTCCAAAAATAATACAATAGTAAATACACTTCATTAGATTCCTTTAAATTTTTTATTAATGGATATAAAAGTGTAGTATGGTATATGTATAGTCAGAAGATATGAGTTGCTTCAAGAAAGTGTGCTGAAGAATATCTTGACCAAGCATTCATCGATCAATATAATGTAGTGTGGAATAATTCCTAAATGCATATTCCCTTATCCACTTAGGGATATGAAGTTAATAATGTGGATTGATAATGAGTCATACATGTTAAAATTGATCAAAAAAATGTATCATGGAGTAATTCCTAAATGAACATTTCCTTATACACATCAAAGTCATGATGTATGTTAAAGGAGTATCAATGTTGAAACTTATATCCATTACCAAAACATCCATTATTTTCAAGACATGCATCGCAAATAACAATGTTATCCCATAACCATATGCCAATTATCATGACTAATGGATATCATATGAGTTATAGTATAATGGAAATCCATTATTTCATAAGAACACATGTTTAGATGCAAAGAGTTTTTTAGGATGTAAAAAAACTTTCATCAAGAAAAACACAATGTGTATCTAATGTAATTGTCCTAAATCTTTCTAAGGATATTATAGAAATCCCTATGATATAAAATGTATGGTCAAGTTATAGACTATATTTATATAAAAGGGTGAACATATCTTTTTGAGATAGTGGGAGCTAGTTTGACTTGGGTTTACTCAATGCCAAATATGCACAAGTAGTTGGCATAAGAACCATCTCCACAAGAGGTGTGGAAGAGATTATTCTAGAGACACATACTGTGTTGAAAGGATAAAACCATGGTGATGGTTTTATATTCACCATGTCCAGTGATACATTATTCATTGAGAATAATAAATCCTAAAAGTAAGAAGTGTATGGGAATTAGATAAATTTGACAAGATCAATTAAAATTCAATAATAGATTCCATTTATCAAAGTATAAGGGGCTTATTATTTTTAATGATATAGTGAGTATTCAAGTGATATTATACATGGATGGTGCAAGAATGGTATCAATAAGGCTTGGTTGGTTATACCAAGCTGTTATGCCTAAATCCATTAGAATTTTACTTATCATAGATAATTTCTATGATCCTTTTATTTAGAATTAGATGTAAAGACCATGAATCATGGAATGAGTTTATATGACACAACCAGAAAGAGTTGGTAACATCATAGAATGCCAATAAGGGATGAAAGTTACTGAAATCTAGTTTAGGATAAAAGTAATAAACAAGATCATATAATATTCATTTGGAATTAATATTTTCCATGAATCTACCATAGGTTAGTGAGAGTTCCATTATTTTCCAAGAGAAATATGTTTGGTAAAATATGGAAAAAATGTTAGTCTAATAGTTAGTTAATACTAGAATGAAAGTATCTCTCTAGATACTGACTTAATGTAACAACCTAAGTTATAGGGAATAAGATCAACTGTAATAGATCTTATAGTTTCTTATACCTAGTCAATCATACATATATAGACGAGGTATTTAAAAATACAAGTTGTAACAATTTGAGTGATAATTTTTACCAGTGTCACATGGCATAAATATCTCCAATAATAAATGCATGGGAATAGGAGAATATTGAAGTGGTGAGTTGAATTTCATATGCTTTTGTGATGGGTCAATAAAATATTCCATGATATATATAAGAAATGATATTTCCGAAATATACTTTATGATATCCAAATATCATTTATATCTAGAAGAACTACAAGGGAAGCATCTAGAACTATCCAATAGTATTAGAGAAAGTATAAGGGATATATACTTAGAATGTGGAGAATAAGGGATACTAGTTATAAGGGGACAAAAACTAGTATTCATATAGATCAATGTGATCTGACATTGCAATTAGGATAAGGTAAGGAGGGAGACAATCTCATTCAAGATAGTGGTAGACATATCTATAAATACTAATCACATTTAGGCTTCTAAGGCGGTTAAATAATCAGTGTAAAATATTCAATGATTTGTTTCAGTTATTAGAATCATACCTAGTAAGTAAAGTATTTTCAAAATGTAAATTATGATTATTCTTACTATCCAAGATGTCAAGTTTTGATATTGTACAAAAAGAAATAAACTCAAAGTTTACATCACTTGATATATTTTAATTAAGGATATGAGGTTGTACATAATAGAATAGCCATGTAATGGAGATGTGGAAGACCGAGAAAAAAAAGTTGTGACTCAGTAGAAACATGATTTTAATCATGTGAGAGCTAATGAGGATGGTTATAAAGCTGTGTCTAGTGCAAGTGGGAGTGTTGTAATTGTGGGTTCCCTAGACCCAAATAAATAGTAATTTTAGATTACCATATCATGAGTACAACAAGTTATACATGATGTAAACTTACCATTATAGTGTATATATTTCTGCATCCACTGTTTAAATGGTAATTTATATATATTTATGATTATATCAAATGGTTATAATATATCCCATGATATAATGAGAACCTTGAGATACTATGACATTAATATTAAATATATATATTATATTCTAGATACATCATACTGACTGGACACAGTTGATGTATGACTATGAGGTGCTAGGGGTTTATAATCATTGATACTTCTTCTCATGATGTTCTCAGTTGGTGATCTATGGTAGGTGAGATCATGAAAATAGAACTTCCAATAGGGACACTATATTTTTTGTGTTTCATTGGTTGTTCCTATCTACGAACATGTGTATTTTTCTCCTAACTTGATATCATTATCAATATGTGCCATTTTATCACGTAATTTGATACAAGGTGAAAATAATGATAATGAAGTCCTGGTGGGGTAGATTGTGTTGGGTTCAATGTTGGTGGTATGAAATTGGTTGAATGATCAAGATAGAATTCTTCATTTTTTAATTGAGGAAGTGATATCTCGATCCTAGTTTATCAGGATGGTAGTACCTTCATTAAATCCATATCCATGGTAGTTGAAGGAAAATCCATCCATTTATATCAACAAAAAATAAATCAATAATGGATGATGTCACAATCATGTGTCCTACTTTATGAGATATCGTATAACAAAGATATTATATTACATGATACGTGTTCGTATGATGGTTGTCATTTTTATGAATTTTCCTTATCTCTTTAGTGGCCTTGATGGGTTTCTAGACTCTACTCCTGTTCTATGAATGCTATTCACTGCTATTAATATAAGGTCCTAGAGGGTCACACACAATAATGTATTCAAGATTATTCTGTATTCTATTAAATAAATATATAGGAAATGGTGGGAACCACCATGGTGTCTGAGTGTTTTCCAAGTTCTATCAATCACTAATAAATAAGTAAATTCATTATTATTCAAGTATAAAATAATTGAGTTGAATTTATTTATTAAAATTATTTATGAGTGTTTTAGTAAATACTTGGAATAATATTATATAAATGAATATTATTTTAATATTCAAGTTTCATTTAATATTAGTGGTAATTATGAGATGAGTCAATTACTCAGGTTTATCACGTAATATATTTGATATATATTATAAGTATGTGATAAAATATAAATAATATTTATGATGCATTTAGTTCATCATAATTATTTATATATTACTTATTTATTGGATGTTAAATATATGGGGGTCAGGGAACCCTAATAGGGTATTTTGAAATTCACTATATAAGTAGATGAGGAGCTCATTTCAAATAAGAAATTAATTATAATGGATTGATATCTCCTCTCTATTCCCACATCCTTGAGATAGAAATATGAAATCTAAACAATTGATCCAAGGACGTCTTCATGGATCATAGAAACATGGTCGAGGTGATTTTCATGACATTAAAGGAATCTTTAGAGCTCCATGCTAGAACCTAGAATTTGATGACTGGTTTTCATGTAGATTCTTGAAGCATATGTGGACAATATAGAGGGTTTTGGATTTGGATCCTTAGAGAAATGATCACCAATGTTGAGCTACAGTCAAACACACACCAAATCAATCAAGGTACTTGTTTATTTATTTTTATTTTTTATTAAATTCACACAAGATCCTTGAACCTCTACTGGGGCTCAGATCATCAAAGACAATGGATTTACCTCACCTGGGTGATGAAAATTTTAAAATATCCAACCCAACAGCTTTTTATGTGCACCCCGGTGCCTTCAAAGGATTATTAACATGGTGAGTGTAATGTTTAGATGGGCCTTATGTATCCAAATGCATTATTCTAGGAATAATGATTTTCTAGTGAGTTCAGTTGCCTACCCTAAATAATGGGAAAGTGGTGATGTGAACATATGAGGAGTGGTTCATGGATGATTTTACCTTTAATATGGAATCTTTCTAACTAGGTCCTTGGGTTATGATGTCATGGTTTCTGTTATGGTCCCCTCATGTAGACCGAGGTGGTTTGATCTTCCATTTTTTAATGGATCGGGGTGGTGTTTACCCCTAAGGAATGTGGTGTATCTATTGTGGATGGGTAGAAAGGAGTTTTCTTCTGATGCATGGGATTTTTTAATTAAGTAGTTATTACATGGAATGAGTTAATATTTGGGGTTATCAATAGTATATTATTATGAGATCATGTTTTGGTCATACTGGGAAGTAAAGTTAAGGATTGTTCCATTGCCAGTGTTCTTCCCCTTGGTAAAGTTGGGTGGTTGTATGGTCTGGCACTTGGTTTTGTGTTGAATTGTAGACCTATCACCCTTTTTGTTTTTTTGGTGTCATATTGGGTATGTTTATACTCACATTTTTGTGTTCCATGTGACCATACATGTTTTGTCTAGATTTTTAAGTGGGTGTAAAGATAGTGGGGCAATAGGAGATAGAGATTGGTGGAGCTAGTGGGATTCATGGATGGCATTTCTCAGTTGGGGTTAGTGAAACATGGTGATTCCCTTCTTCCAATTTTCTCAATTTTAAGTGGAATTATATGATTTTAGGCCTTTTATTTTTACCCCTTTTGTTCGTGTGTTTATTTTTTATGCCCCAAAATGTTTAGCATTTGTATCCATGCATATTTTATTTTTAGTTAGATATGTATACTCTATGTGGTTGTATATTTTTGTGTTGGATAATGATTTATATCTACTATAATTTTTATAGGATAAGGCCTCCCATATGTGTAGTATGCCTTATTAGTGATGATCTCCAGCCCTGGCCTATTGAAGGTGGGTTTAGGGTATCACACTCGACCTACCGTTATCCCATATAGGGACCTGATGGGTCAGGTCATGTCAAAGTGGTATCAGAGAAAGTATTTCATAGGGATAGAGTTTGGAGATAGATGTATCGTGAGTTTGGTTCGAGATATAGGGGTGAAAATTCTTAAAGGTTCATAGGTTTTATTGAAATTTTAGGGAACCCGACTATAATGTGGTAGTTGATGCATTCATATGAAAGGACTCTAATGATCTTTTAACTACCTTGAGTACTTAGGGCATTGGTTTTAGGGTATAGTTGGTAGGTCTATGAATCATATAACAGCCAATTCATTTTTGGTTTCATGGAATGATATCCTTATTTCTAAGATATCATCATGCAATGAATATATATTTTTCCCTCATGTAAAAGCTTTTTTAGTGGTGTAATATGGGCCTTCTACTGGTGATGGGAGCCATAGGATTACTTTAATATGTGGGAGCTTCCCAGGTAGTTCTCTATTGATATTTTACATTGTTTATTGGCTAGAGGATTAATCTTTATAAAGTCAATGATGAGGTTTATGAATGATTATTGAATCATTTTTGATATAGGAACTCCCTTGAATGAGGTTTCTTCTAGTGAGGTATGGGTCCCCCACAATCCCCATGTAGGGTAGGTATCCCCCTAGACTAAGGACACTTTACATTGGAGCTAGTATCCACCCTATATAATGATCTTTAATGGGGTGTAGGATCCTCTACTAGAGTCGATATCCCCCCACTTACTTAGGGTGTGGTATCCTCCACCATTGTTCCTATGAGTTTACATAAGGTTCTTAGCATTGGTTATTGAGATACTTGATTGGTGATATGGTATTGATAGAATAAAGGGGTCAGTACTCCCTTAGAAGAGGTTCCTTCTTGTGAGGAACGGGTCCCTATATTACATAGGATTCAGTACTCACCTATATAAAGGGTGTGGGTACTCCTTTTATAGAGGTTATGTGGTGCAGATTCACTATTGATGAGGTTGGTTACCTCCTCGACTAGTACATAGACACCTGACAAGGTGCGACTCCCTCATCGTAGTTCTGAATTTTAGTAAGGATTTGGATGATGTGCGGTATTTGATTATAATCTCCTATTTGAGAGTGCAACTTCAGGTTGATCCATCAATAGGGATTGGTGTAGCCACTTGGTCCCTATCATTCCATGAATGATGGGTGTGGTGAGCCAAATGTCGATCTTGGGAGCCTTGGTTTGATGATATGTTCCTTATCATGTGTGTGGGGAATAAGTTGTGCAGATATCTTATCTCATGGGTGGTATTTAGATGACGTATGATGATCATCATAATGATCATATCCTAGTGTAAGTTATGGATGACTTTGATTAGGTAGAGCCTGATGTGGCTCGAGGTGCTATCAGTTTCCTTTTTTACTTGGTGATTATATTCGTTAGAACTAGAATGTGTTATTATCTCTTGATGGTATTTATGACTTGTAGATAGAGTAGTAGATTTGTTGGAATAGATCCTTGGGACTGGTCACTCTTTCTAGAGGTGACCCAATGCCCCATCCCTATCACTGATTTGAGATGGTTTTGGAATAGGTATTTTCCTAGGATTCTATTATAGTGGAGTGAGGCCCAATGATAATATCATTTGTGATGAATGATCACCCTCAACCTAAGTTTGGTTGGATGACTGTCTTTATATGATGTTTTTCAATCAATTTAAAAGATCACAATCTACTTTTAATGAGAAGTGGAACCCAACCAATGAGCAGGTTCAATCACCGAGAAGTTGAATCTAGTTCTTTCATTGGTTGGAAGGTGTATCTTACTGCACTATGGGTTTTTTAAAGGATTGGTGCTACAATTATAGAGTATGGGGATGGTCCTTTACTTAAGGCATGTCTCGGTAGAACTTGGGGAGATGAGTGCTGAGTTTTATGGGAATATCCTACTTCAAAAGATCGTGTTAATTTGAATAGAAATTGTCTTATACTCTCATATATATATTCTATAGTATGGAACCTCATTCATAGTTCTTAGTGATGTCCTTGGTTTTGGACTAAGGTAGTGGTTGGATAGGCAGCATGAGTTTGGATGTCATGAGTACTCGACTAGATAGAAGTTACTCATCCTAGTTTTATGGACACTTGAGTAGTGTGATGAGAGTTTCATTGGGATGTGTGATGAGGTATAGTGCTCTATAGGATGGAAGTTTTGGATGTTTGAGTTAGGTAATATGTCTAAATTGGATCCCAGAGTGAGGTATTGGGTCATCAATATTGGATGACTAGCTGATTGAGGTTAGTGGTGTAAGTGGTTTCCTTGAAATTAACTGATAGAGAAAGATGGGAGGATCAATGTTATCCTTGTTCCCTGAGTGATACGACATTGATGTTCATTATTGTTAATTTTTTATGTGTATATATAACATAATAGGACCTTATAGAGTGATATGGAACCCATTTTGAGGCATGTGGTGATGGTTTTTATATGGTTATATTATCTCTATATGAAAATATTTGGGTTTTCCCTTTTTAAGTTTGGGAGAATGATGCCCCTATAGGTATTTCCTTGGTAAACAAGCCATATTTGAGTGATATCAATGGTTTATGGAAGTGTTTTGCGCTGGTGTCAATGGACATCCCACAGTTAAAGGAAAAGTCTTTGAACATAAATTCATGATGAAATTCATGTGGAGTCCTTATGGTTTCAGAATATTCCCCAGTGGTGGGTTGAGGTTGTTTGTTGTTATTTGAGGAATAAGAGTCTTAGTTGAAACATCTCTGATCTAATTAATAAAGAAGGGGTTTTTTCATGAGTGGGGTAACATTCTGGGTCCTTATAGATGTTTGGACCTTTAGAATATGGATTAGCTCATGTGTGGGTGTTTTATATTCTTGTGTGATGATTGGTGTGTGGGATTATCATAGAGCCTCTTGGGTTGTTATCTTTTTTAGGAGGAAAAGTCTTATAGGTGGGCAGGTTTTAGTGACCTTAGTTTTCTTATGCATAATACTTAGCTTGTTTTTTGAGTTTTAGAGCCTCAGACCCTTAATAAGGGTAAAATGGTAATTTTCCCTAGTAAACAACCTTTGAAATTTTTTATTATGGTCACGTTTTTTTCAAGATGGAACATTTACCTTTAGGATGGAATTTAGTGAGATTTAGAGCTAGACATATTTTTATAGGATATTTATATTTATTAAATAAATATTATTTATTCCCATATATGATATCATTGATATCTATAAAATGGGGATCCATATAGAAATTATAACTTCATAGTTGTGTCCAAAATAGGGGCTTTTACCTAGGTGATTCATAAACTCTATCTAGGTTTGGGCCTCGGGTCTAACCTTTTATGGTCATTTTATTTTATTTTTATTTTTTGGCTTTTTTCCTCTGCCTTATCCCCCCCCCCAACCCCATATGCATGAGAGTAAGAGAAATCCTTCCTCTCATTTATATCATTGGACTAAAGGGATACAGAGGGAGAGGGAGGGGGATTTATCTAAGGTGGATGGTCGGAGCCGAATCAGGAGGCAACGACTATGGAGCATAGAACTGAACATAAAGCTTCAGTGATTCACTAAGAGGTAGGGATTATTGTTTCAATTTATGCATCATCCTTAATTTTTTATTTTTTTACTTTATTATTTAGGGATTTTGATTATTGTTGGGTGGAAAACCCCCATGGAAGGGTGGTTTGTGACGGATTGGGTAAATCTAACAGTTCATGGAGGGGTTTTTGTTTGGGAATATCAATCACATAACACACTATGTATATTATTTGTGCATCTTAGGATTTAGATAGAGGTCAGATAATGTGTTTTCCATATGGACACCCCATGTAGGACCTTTGGGTACGTGACCCGGGGTGGGGATATATACATTCCATGATGGGTTACACAACATGGCTTGAGGCAGGGTACACGGCTTGGCACCCCGTGTGGCTTACACATTGTGCATTCCTAGAGGCATTCCATGTATTTGTAACATACACGCCAATTTAAGAAAAGGTACATTCCCAAAGTAGGGTGTTTGGTGTATACATTGTGTAGCCCATGGTACGCATCATGTACCTTTCTCTTATAGTGGTTTTGTGGATTTTCACTCACTGGATCCAGATTTGGACAAGTAGATAGTCCATTTTGAGTATATTTTTTATAGTAGAAGAGATGTTGGGATCCTCTTCACCATCAGATACCATTGGAAATATTATTTGGGTTCAGATGTGGATTTTAGCCTCATAGTGTTAATAGCGGGGTCCTAGTGTTAGTGTAGAGTAGGTGTAAGGTGGGTAAACCCCCATGCATCTTTATGACATTGGGGCATGGGACTTGCACATGTATTTGAATGTTGTAATTATCCAAGAGTTTTTTTGGTGGTTATGGATCCTTGGATGATGGTGATTTGTGAACGTGGGAGTTTAGGCTAGTCTTTGGCAGTTCCCTCTATAATGTTTGGTAACCCAAAGGGTATTATAGTCAGACATGGAACTTGAGGATATTTTACATCATTCTTATACACCGTATGTTTATTGGGTGGATGTGGTTTTTATAGGAAGATATGGAGTTAGTTTTGAAACCTGAAGGTTTTGGGCACAGCGAAATCACCTTTATGGGAGAAATAAACCAAGAAGGTTTTTTCAATTCGGTGGATCATTCGCAATATTGTACATGATGTAAACACCAGGACCAAAAACAATTCCACTGAATGTTGACATAGAGAAACCCAAAACCCCTGATATAATCTTTCTCATTAAATTTATAATTAATTTATTTAAGATTGGAATAAATGGTCTCCTCATCTTAGGAACTTTCTCCGATTAAGATATTGTTGATCATTCAAAAACCCTTATCTGGAATACTAGTGTTGTGCTGTAAGGATCCAAGTGTAGAATACCTCTAGCGGTGATCCATGCGTGATCCTTTGATCTATAAATGACACAAATTTATTTTTGGGTGCTATAACAATGAATCAATTATCTTGTGTTATTCTTGTTGATTGATTGCAGTTCCTTTGAGCTTAAAGGAATATCTTTAGCACTTCTTATTTTTTTAGAGTAAGGGAGGAGGAGGAATGTAGATAGAATTATATTATGTGCAATGACTATCAAATATTTATTTTCTCAATTAACCCTACACAATAAACATAACCATTTATTTATAGAGATAGGGTTTGTGGTAATATGTTATTTAATTGTATATCAGTGCTTAAATAATATAAAATTATTGATAACCGCATGTCGTATATTATTATTATTATTATTATTTTACAATGTGTGATAACTCATGCAATGATAAATATTATTTACTGGCTTGAAAATAAATATTTATCATCGGACATGATATTGGTCTACTCCAACTCCTAGACATTTATTTAATACCTAAATAAATATTTAATTAAATATTTCATCCATAAATAAATATTTTATTCAAAATCCAATAAATAAATATTTATTAAATATTCATGTAATCAAATAAATTATTTATTACCTTGTGAAAATTAGCGATCAATAAAACTTAAATAAAATTATTTCTTAGTCTTAAGAATGGTATTTATTCTAATAATTAAATTAAAATATAATTTAATTGAGATAAATGGAAAACACTTAGTGTGTGACCCTCTAGGATTATTTCTCATTAGAATTAGGTGGGTTTCCTAAAGTCCAAGATTATTGTCTAGAAATGGTTCAAGGAACCCAAGAGAAATAACTTAGTGTCACAATGGTGATAATAACATATGAGCACTCATTGTGTAATATAATCTCTTTGTATCAATATCTCATCAAGAAGGTTGTACATCCATGTCATCAACCTATAATCTTGAAATATCTTTCTTTGACTATCTAAAATAAACATATTGTTACACAATGTACATGGAATTTAATGTGAAGGTTTGGTTCCAATCAAAGGGTTGAGATATCAGCTTTCATAAATATAGAAGGGATAAATCCTTCCTCAAATTATCCATTAATAACATGTCATTTATGATGCACCCAACATACCCTACTTCCCATGAATATATTGTGTCACAGTTTTGGTTAGTAAATCTAAGTACACAAGTCATGATATTCAACAATAAGGTCTAAATACCATTAAACACACTTTCGAATAGAACTATCCTATGACACCAAAACATGTGGAATTTCTACTAGCAGTTCTATTCTCATAATATCTCATATTAGAGATTACCAAGTGAAAACTTCATGAGAGGAAGCTTCATCCTCTTACAAGTACTCACACCTAACAGTATACATACTATGTTCCCTATCATAGTATGTTATCTAATTGTAGAACTATATTTAAGGATATATTCATAGCACTTCAAGGTTTTCCATAATAATATAGAAATACTATGACCTTATCAATACGATAGATAACCTAGGACATTATTACATTAAAGTTATGTAGAATAATGAGAAATATATAATAATATTTTTTTTATTAATATTAAAATGATCAAATATATATAACGTAATCAAAGTACAATCAGTTGGTTCTAGAACATCAACTCTGACAAATTCCAACTTAGAATAGAGCCAACTTCCTTTGAATTCAAGTCTTTTAGACCTCACATGATAATCATGTTTCTATTGAGTTAAGGATTTAGTAAAGGTGTATACCATGTTGTCATCCATGGAAATTCCACTCACTAAAATCTCACATCTCTGAGAAAAAACCTCGAGAGATGATACTTATGAAGTATATTGTTAATCTATTGATGTGACCTTGGGTCCTTAGTGAGATCCACCATTGTAGTATTATCACAATATAATGTGATAGGATATTTACTTCTAGGTTCCATGTTAAGATATTGGATGAATTTTTGTATCCATGTTGTTTCTTTATCTTCCTCAAAATCCATAATATACTCATACTCTACTGTAGAATTTGCAACAACATCCTACTTTGAGCTCTTCTAGCTCACTTCACCTTTATTCAAAGTGAATATGTATCTTTTCTATGATTTTTTATCATCATGATCGGTTTGGAAACTATCATATGTATATCCTCTAATGATTAATTCCTCATATCCTCCATAAACTATGAATAATTCCTTAGTATGCCTCAGATACTTAGGATAATATTAACTATCATTCAATGTTAGTAACTTGGGTTAGATTGATATCTTCTTACCACACTTAAGGTGTAGCCGACATCTATCCTAGTACATAGCATAGTATACATGACTGATCCAATCATAGACACGTATGGAATCATTTCCATTCTTTTTCTTTCCTCATGTGTATGAGGACACATTTTCTTAGAAATATGAATTTCATGTGACATTATCAATAATTATCTATTGGGTTATTCCATACTAAACCTCTTCAGTATCTTTTCATTATATGTACCTTGACTTAGGATGAGTAGTATCTTGGATTGATCATGACGAATATTGATCCCATGAATGTATGTTGCCTCACCTAAGTCCTTAATGGAGAAGTATTTATTCAACTAGGATTCAATAGGCTGTAATATTGGTATTTCATTTCTAATAAGTAATATGTATTTGACATAAACTATTAAGAAAATGACTCCACTCCCACTAAACCACTTATAGAAAAAAGTCTCACGTTCATTATTTATGAAACAAAATTTGGTTATAGCTTCATCAAACTGAATGTTCCAAGACCTAGATTCTTACTTTAATCCATAAATTTATTTTTGAAACTTTCATACCTTTTTGGCATCCTTTGGAGTCACAAACCCTTCAGTTTGTGTCATATAGACATGTTCCTGAAGGTTCTCATTAAGGAAGTATGTTTTGACATCTATTTTTCCAATATCATAGTCATAAAAGTCCATGTGAAAATTGAAACTGGTTAGAAGTTTTCATCATAGTTTATTCATTAATTCTATTTTAACACTTTTTTAACTAGTTGTGATGTATAGGTATTAAATTTTCTATCCATTTCTAGTTTCTTCTTGAATATCCATTTTTAACCAATATTATTTACATCCACTAGAGGATATACCAAAATCCATAATTGGTTTTGGAACATGTAAAACATTTCACAATTCATGGATTCTTTCCACTTGAAAACATTTGTGCCACTTACTTCTTCCTTATAGGTTAGAGGATCGTTATTATCAACTAATAATGAGTCAACATCCTTAGTGGCTAAAAAACCATACTGTTATGGTTCTATAACCTCTCTTATACTCCTACATGGTACTTGTGTCTCTAGAACATATTATTTTATGAGGATTTGTGGAATTTGTTCCTATGAAAACTCTTATCTAACTTGATTCTTGAATTCATAAAATTTTATATCATTCCCAGTATCTATTTTTGATAGTGCTCCCTCTCAAGTAATATGGAGTGTCTTGCCACTATTACCATTTTTTTAAGGGTTTGTATAGGTAATATCCCCTTATTTACTTGGGTATCCTATAAAGGTATACTTTTTGTATTAGGGTTCAATTTTATTACCTAGAGAGGCCTTAATAAATGCTTAGCAACCCTACACATGTAAGTATGAAAACACGAGTTTCTTTCTTTTCCACAGTTGGTATGGTATATCATCTTCCACCTTAGTTTCCACATGGTTTATTATTTGTGATGTTGTTTGTAATGTGTATCCCTAAAAGGATAATGGAAGACTCACATGAGTTATCATTAATCTCACCATGTCCAACAGGGTGCAGTTCCTCCATTTACTTACACTATTCCATTGAGGTTTATAAGGAGTAGTGAGTTGAGATAGGATCTCAAAATCACAAAAATAATCAATAAATTCTTGATTAAGATATTATCTACCTTGTTTTGAGTGTATTTTCTTAATATTCTTACCAATATGGTTCTCAGATTAATTCTTTTATTCCCTGAATATCTCAAAGTAATAACTTATAACTCATCAAATAGACATATCCATATCTACTAAATCATCTGTAAAAGTTATAAAGTATGAGTACTCATCCCTTTATTCAACAAAAAATGGTCCACACACATTAATATGAACTCATTAAAGAACCTATTTGTCCCTTTAACCTTTCCGACTAAATGGGTCTTTTTTCATTTTTCCTTATAACCATGTGTTACACACAATAAATGATTTTAGTTCAAAAGAATCTAAATATCCATCTTGGTTCAATTTAGACAAATGTTTTCATTTACATGACCTAGCTGTTTATTACAAAGTTTGGTGTGGTATGATTCATGTAAAGTAGTTTTGTTATTGATTGTAATTAATTGGTTCATGTAATCTAATGCATAAAGACCATTATTTAAATGTTTCTTACAATAAAAAATGTTATCCTTATAAAAGAATAAATATTTATTCCCAAATTTGAAAATAAATCCATCTATATCAATTTTGGATATATAAATAATGTTTTTGGTGACAAATGGAATAAAATATCAATCCTTCAAAACTAATATCATTCCCATCAAAAACATGAGGTGGTAATCCCTGATAGTCACAATAGCTAGTTTAGATCCTTTGGTTGTTCATAGATCTACCTCCCCTCAGTCAATTTTTTTGAATCTACTTGGTTTCTATATTTGAATACATATGTGAGCACCAAAATCTCTATCTAATAACCAATTTTTATAAACAAATAAATTTCACTCAATAACAAATGCACCTGAAGCTTCCTCTTACATCTTTGGTTGGGTACAATTTTTCTTCTAGTGTCCCTTCTTTCCACATGCGAAACAAATAGTATCCTACTCTCTTGTTTTCCCCTTGATCTTTCTCTTCTTATAAGGAAATTAAGAATATTTGTTCTTAGATCTCTTCACTTTTCCTTTCCATTTATTTACTATAAGTATGAAGGTATTTTCATTATTTATCTCCTTATCAACTTGGAAAATAAGATTAAGTATATTTGGGTGATACTTATCAATGTTATTCATGTTAAAATTAACAAAAAAAGATAGAGAATATCTAAGGGAGTGATGAAATAATGAGATGGTAGTATAGTTCATCAGTGATTTTAAACCCTAAAACATATAAGCACTCAATGTATCCAATGCGTTTGACTACATGAGGCACAGTTAGAACACCCTCTGTAAGCTTACTCTGAAAGAGTACCTTGGAGATCTCAAATTATTCCTATATTTATCTCTCCTAGTAAATACCACATAGATGTTCAATCATTCTATAAGAATCCATGTTTTTAAGAGGCTCCATGAGTTCACTAGACATATATGATAGTATCAAACATTGAATGTTTATCATGTCATTTAATTGTTTTCCATATACAAGGAACTCTTCATCAATCGCCTCCTCTGTAGGTGGATTAGGTTATGAGGATTCTAACACATAAGATTTTCATTCATGTAATAACACAACTCGAAGGCATCTAAACCACTCTTGGAAGTTACTACCACTAAAGAGATGGTATTTATCCAATATAGATTTCAGGGATTATGTGGATGAAGAAATTTCCATTATTCTGTGATTTAAAAGAGCATATTATTAGTATATTTCTTGATTAAAAATTATGTGATACATAATAATAATTAAATGTTTTATCAAATCTACCACTATTTTATCAAGTATTAATATCCCTCACCATTGAACTTGGAATTCCTAATTGATTATACATTCTAGTGTCAAGTATATATATACCCCTTTGCATAACCCTAATGAGGTTTAATCAAGCTACTTGAAGGTATTTAGGTAGGCAGGACTTTTCCAACTGTGGGCTTGTAGCTCCTTGATCCATTGAGTGGACTCCTAAATCCAGAAATCCCAACTTGGATTTCCTAAAAACTTTCCTCCAAGTTACATCAATTCTATAAAGGGATACTTCTCTTGATGTAATATTATTAATTCAACCCATAACCTTCATAATAACTCCACATTAAAAGTTTCTCAATGAGGGTTGGTCAAACACTTAGTTCTAAGGCTTTCATTCCTAATAAAGTAATGGAAGGACAAGTTTGACTTAATATTTAGTTGAGGATTTTTTTGTTAATTATGTGTAAAATTATCTTGGTTTATCTTTTACATATCTTTTTAATATTGAGTGTATTTTACTTAAGTGATTAATTATGTTTTCATAAAAATATTTATGCATAATCCATTTATTTATATTCTATATTTTCACATTAATTCATTTATTTATGTGTATGCAGTCTTGCATCCATAAAATAAAAAATTCATAAGATAAAAATAAATAAATGAATAAATTATATGATCATGAGATTATCTAATGATTGATTTATTAAGATGGAAATAGATCAACCAATGACCTAGGGGAAAACTTTTTTTGTCAATCATAGCATGAATTGAATCATTCCACCTATACACATGTGTATCACCTGGGTTGGCATCATCTTGCCTATGTCTTGAACCTTCCCCATGTGCCTTGGGATGCTCCATTTATTACATGTATTTATAACTAATAAGTAGGTGAGGAGAACCAAAGGATTAGTTGAGGGGAGTTACATAAATAACCTTGGACACATAGGTCCTATATGATAATGGAGAGTGGGATGACTCATAATCCATCAATTTAATTTAATAATTAATAATTTCAAATTCATGAAATAAATTAAATTAAATAATTCTAACGCATGCATGGGCCTTATTCAAGCTCATGAATGGTCATAAACATGGAAAGAATACACAAAAGTAAAACATGATAATATTCATTTATAGTCGTTCTTTATTATTAAGATAAAATCACATGGATTAATTAATTAATTAATTAATTCTATTTTATCTTAATGATCATGTGAATTCTCTTAGATATACCCATCATAAAGGAATTCATGGAAAATAAATGATAGAATCAATAATTATAGATAATTAAAATAAATTAATTGAGCATTTAAAAATTCTTTAAAACCATTGTTAAATTTTAAAATATAATAGATTTCAGTCAATATAATAAGGTTTTAACACTAAAATTATCAATTTAATGTAATTTAATTATATTCTTTATTGGGAGACTACACTGCGTGTACTTTCTAATTATAAACTGTGTACCTCGATTGTTGTGTACCCAGGATACATGCCTAAGGCTTTGGTGTGTACCTCAGTTGTACTACACTACATGTACAAGCCAACTACATTCCATGTATCACTCTTTTCATGTGTCTGTGAAACCCACTGAAGGAATTGGTGTGTTCATCAAACACAGGACTACACAATGTGTACAATTCAGTTACACGCCATGTATCTCACACGTCTTGTGCCCTCTTGACTTGATGAATGGATCAGTGTGTATTTCAAATGCGGGAATTAATGAACTACATGTTGTGTATGATGAATACACATAGTTTATATCATTATTACTCCATGATGTCAGTCTCACGTGGTTTTTACCGTGTATATGACAATATGGATTGTGCGAATTTTACAACTAAAACGTATAGACTGCACGGTGTGTATACTAGCTACATGCCCTGTAATCTGATATGTCATGTTCCAGGTTGGCTTGGTCTACACGTAGTGTGAAATAAATGCACCACATGTAGTTATTTCTTGGAACATCATGTATCCCATTACACATCCAGGTGAACTTCACTTGGGTACATGGCGTGTACTTCACTTAGTAGAATCTCTGATCATTCTTCATCTATTATTAGTCCTTTAATAAAATTAAACACTAAATTATGATTATTAAAATTTCAAAAACATGTTAATTAAAATCATATTAAAGAATAAATAATTATTGAAATGAAAATCTAACCACTATAGTTCATATAGATCAATAATCAGATAAATAATTATAAATTTAAAATGTGACTAATCTGATGCCACTTGAAGGTTCTGGGAACAATAGAAGAACCTTGGTGGGATAAATAAACCAAGAAGGCTTTTTTGATTTGGTGGATCATTCTCAATATTGTACATAACTTGAACACCATGACTGGTGAAATTTATCCACTGAATATTGACATAGAGAAACCCAGAACCTTGGAGGGGTTCTTTCACATTAAATTTATAATTAACTTAGTTAAAATCAAAATAAATGGTTACCTCATCTTAGTAAATTTCTCTGATTAATATATTTTTGATCGTATGAAAACTCTTTTTCAGATTACCTTTGCTACACTTTAAGAATTCAAGTATGGAATCTCTCTAGTGGGGATCCACATGTGATTCTTAGATCTTCGAGCCACACCAATTGATTCTTGGGTTCTAGCATGACGGATCAAGTATCTTGAGTTGTTTGTGTTGATCACTTGCAATTCCTTCAAGGTTGAAGGAATCTCTCTAGTACTTCTCATTATTGAGAGGAAGAGAGGATGAGGAATGGAGATAGAATTATGTTGTGCACAACTATTCTCAAATCCCGATTTTTTCGATTAACCCTACACAATAGACATAAACATATATTTATAGATCTAGGGTTTGGGTTAAGATATTATTTAATTGCATACCAGACCTCGAATAATATAAAATTATTAAAAACCATCATATCATATAATAATAATAATAATATTATTATTATTATTTTATGGTGTGCGCTAACTCATGCAATGATAAATATTAATTACTAGCTTACAAATAAATATTTATTACTGGACATGATCTTGGTCCCCTCTAACTCCTTGAAATTTATTAAATACCTGGATAAATATTTCATTAAATATTTCATTCATCAATAATTAAAATAAATATTTTATTCACAATCTAGTGAATAGATATTTATTAAATATTCATGTGATCAAATAAATTATTTATTAACAAGTAAGTAATTATTTATTACCTTGTGAATATTAGTGATTAATAGAACTTGAATAAAATTATTCCTTGGTCTTGAGAATAATATTTAATCTAATAATTAAATTCAAATAGAATTTAATTGAGATCAATGAAAACACTTAGTGTGGGACCCTATAGGATCCTTTCTCATTGGTATTAGGTGGGCATGCTTAAAGTCCAAGATTTCTATTTAACAACGAGTCAAGGAACCCAAGAGAAATAACTTAATGTCATAATGATGACAACCACATATGAACACTCATTGTGTGATATAATCCCATTGTCTTAGTATCACATCAAGTAGGTTGCACATCTGTGTCATCAACCTATAAGCTTGATGCATATTTATTTGAATATCTGAAATAAAAATGATGATTTCACCATGGACATGGAATTTAATGCAAACGTTTTATTCCAATAAAAGGGCTGATATATTAGCTTTTATAAAGATTTAATGGGAAAATCCATCCTTGACTTTTCCATTAATAACATGTCATTTTTTATGCACCCAATGTTCCCTACTTTCCATGAACATATGGTTTTATAGTTTTGGTCAGTAAATATAAGTGTACAAGTCATAACACATATTAATGATAATATTAAAGTGTAAGAACCATTACACATGTTAACAGATAGGAATATCTGATGAAACCAAAACATATGAAATTCCTACTAGCAGATATGTTCATATGATCTATTATCTTAGAGATTACTAAGTGTGAACTTCATAAGAATAATCATCATCCTCTTATGAGTACTCACACCTAAAAGTTTTCATACTATGATCCCATAATAGTATATTATCCAAACGTAAAACTATATTTAATAATATCATCATTTCACTTAAAGTTACTCATTATAGAGGTAAACTATTATGACTATAGAAATATGATAGATACCTTAGGAAATTATTACATTAAATTCATGCAGAACAATGAAAAATATATAATAATATGCTTTTATTAATATTCAAATGTTTGAATATATATATGTAATAAAAGTATAATGATTTGGTTCTAGAACACCAACTCCAACAACACCCACATGTCATTTTTTTATTTAATAATGTTTTATTTTATTTTGGTGGTAATTAAATTTTTTGAAGATTTTTAATCAAAACTTTAGAAATTATGTAAATTTTACTCTATTACATGGATTGTGGATAATCACCACATGGTTTAGTAGACCATGTAGATAAAATTTATGAGAGAATTTCCTTTTATGCATGGTTTGTAAAATTGTCTAGTGTTTTCTTTACATAGAGGTCATAAATAATTTACATAGGGGGTATTTTCATTTCATTTTATCCATGAATGGTTTTTCCTACACGAGTAGCACATGATTTGGTTTGAACCATGCGAGTACCTAGGTAAACTATGTGAGTTTTTTACATGAGGGTGATGGTGCATGCTTTACACATGGTTAGTATAATCTGTGCATCCAAACCATGCAAGGAAATTTTTTTAGATGGTTTCATCCTCATGATTAGTACTTAGTTTGAAAAACCATTATTTTTTCTTAGATTTAATTTAAAGGGGGGGAATGGCCCTTTTTTCTTATTGATTTTAAATGGTTAAGCCCTATTTTTCTTCTCCTCTTACTTATTAAAACTAGTGTACACAAATCAGATATCCTCCCACATTCTTCCTTTGAATTTTTGGCCTCCCTCCTTCAATTTCAAGTGGTTCATTAAAGGAAATAATGTTGTTTCTCTTTTTTCTCTTCTCTCTCTTATCTCATCCCCCACATGAATTCTCACTTGGTTTTTTTTCTCCCACAAACACTAAGGAATGTGGGGATTGGATTTAGGGTTTGGGGTGACCTAATATTAGGTGTTTTAGTAGTTAGGTCCTATGGAGGGCATGTTCTTGCTTGGTTGAGAATTCACTACCATAATAAACACATTTCAGAATGGTCTCTAAATGATTCTTCTTGATCCGAGGTAGGTGTTTTTGTGCATTTCCTTTAAATATCATGTCATTGAGTGACTGATTATTTTAAATGCCATGTTTTATTAAATGAAATGTATATGTGATATCTAGAGTGATTTCTATAAATTTTTTAAGGGTTTTTTCACTTGATATAGGTGTATTAAATATTTTTTCTTGGTTTTTAAAGTGTGGTTTGAATGCTAAGTGTTTTAAAATAATTCCTAAGAAGATTATTTAAATTGAATGTAATGGTTTAATATGTTTGACCCTATTTGGGTACATGGAAAGGAAAAATATGTTCTTCAAAGTGGTTGTTTGAATTAAAGAAGTGGTGTTTTAATTTAAATTATTTTATGGGAAAAGTAGATATTTTGAATGATATTTCAAATGATTTATAAATGTGGGTAAAATGGTTTGAAATTATGATTTGGTTTATTAAAGTAATATTTGGCACATTATAGTGTTTTTTCCAAAACATGTGTGAGACCCTTAATTGATCCTCTGATATTTGATTGTTGGTATGAATTGAGACCCCATTTGGGATGTTTATATTGTCATATATATATATATATATTGATTCTTATAAATGTTTTCAAAAGGGTATATTTCTTATGAGGTAGTAAGAGGTGAGATGAGAGTTATTTCAAGTGATTTAAAATTATTTTATATGATTAATTCTTGTTTTATTTAGTCAGTCACCACCATAATTTGGTATGTCATGGGAGTCCTAAGAGAATACGTAGGATATTTAGATATGTGAAACCACTAGTGTATTTCATGATCTTACTAGTGGTTCACTTCCCATATAAGTTGAGTTCTTCCAAATTCATTATATACCCATGGTATCTATATTTTCCTAGGATGGTTATAGGGACCGACTAGCTCAATGGGGCTGCCAAGATGAATAGGTTATTGTAGGTCATACTAAGATTCATGTCATTAGTCTGGGATCAGGTCACTTTAATCCAATGGATTTTTGATTTAGAAAGATAAATTTTAATGTAAATTGGTGTGTTTGTTATATAAAAATGGATTTTTGTAAACATTTATAAATAATTAATAAAAAATGTTTGGATCCACCCTTACTCATTTAATAATGGGGTGTTTTTATAGAAACAATTGTGGCATGATATTGGTTTTTTTCTAAATTTCATGTGAAAACCCTACTTTCTATTTATATTTCAAACTATAATTAATGAAGTGTTCTATTGAAAGGTAATGGCATAAACTCTTTAGTTAAATCCTATTGGGTGTCTTTTTCTCACACCATGTATACGCCATTCGGTGTATGCGTCTCTTAGGTTTTCTCTTAGGTGCCTTATTCAATTATTTTTTGGAGTTATGTTCGATTTGGACCATTTATAATTGGTTTTGGGACACGGTGCATAACTGTGGGTCATAAGGAGTTGGTTGTTAGTGTCTTGTATTTTTTTTCTTTTATTTTTTTATTTTATTATTTGTATATAGATATCTAATTTACATTCAATTTAAGTTTGAGGTCATGTATGGATTGTTTTAATTACTCTTAATTCACTACTATGAATTACTTTGATTTATTTATTATTTTATTTATATTTGTTTTGGGTTTTTTATAGTGTGTATGTAAAATTTATAAATGGGTCGGGTTGGATTTATGTGTGGGATCATGGTCATGTTTATTACATATACAAGGGTGAAATCATTACCAAGGTTTTATTCTTGATACACAAGCACTATTTGTCAGCCTGTGGTGATTAGGAACATCCTTCGGGCCTTGTGGTGGACCAAATCGGGTGACATGTCAGGTTAGCCTAGGTTAGTTCATTAAAAATTTGTATTAGAGACTAGGTTTCTTAAAGGCCTAGGTTATTGGTAATCCCTCCTATTATTGGGTAAGTTAGGTAGTATGCATATCAGATCATTGTAACTCAATAGGTATGTTTGGGGAGGGCCTCGTGAGCTATTTCTCATCCTAAGCCTTGAATAACCATGGGTAGTTTAGGTTTTAATCTTGAATTTGAGGTTGTTTATAATTATTCTTGATATTTTTTAATATGGTTTGTTGTTATTTGGATCCCCATTGAGTATACCAATGATTTTGGGGTTCCTCTCAAGATTTTGGTGTGAAATGGGAAGAGAACCAGAGTTCAATAATTAGCTCACATGATCTAGAAAACCATTTGGATCACATGTAGTTGGGTCTGAAACTATGGAAATAAATGTTACATAGTTGGCACACGATTGGCCAACATATGTTCCCAAATCATGTATAGTTTTTATTTCTCCCTGGATTTGATATTTTAGATTCTTTTCTTTCCAAATTGACTCTGATAGTTCCTAGCATTAGTGTGAGGATAATTAGGGGTTTTATGGTGGTTTAATGTTCTTGAGTGATGTTTTGATAGATTCTTTGTTCCAAGTTGCTTGTCTTAGTGTTCTAAAAATTGGTTTTTTGTTTTGAAAATTGGATATTTAATAGAAAATAGAATTTTATCGAATTATTTGATTTAAAAACCAATTTTTATGGGGTGATAAAAGAATCTTTGTGGTTATAAAATTTTTTAAATAGGTTCTCTCTTCTCTTTTCATTTTTACTTGGAATTTGTTTTTGAACGAAAAAAAGGATTTTGTGAAATGTGTTGGTTTTTTTAAATCAGGTGTAAATAATTAATTATAAGAGGAAATTTTATTTAATTTTAAACATTTTAGAAGTTTTTGATTTCATTATGATAAAAATAGAGAAATATTTTCAAATCTATGAAAATAATTTGATATGAAAAGTTGATTTTTTTAAGTAGGATAGATGTTTTAAAAGGATATGGAGGTGTTTATAAACCCCTTTTTGAAATAAGGTGATTTTAAGGAAAGGTATTTTGTTTATTTTATAAATAAAATGAAATGGTTTCAAATTGAATTAATTTTTTTTCAAAGCATGTGTGCCTTTGAAAAATGATTTGAATCCCCATGAGAGATGGTGTGATTTTAAAGGGAAATGTAGGTTTTTAAGGATGGTTGGTCAGGTGTTTTTCCCTGGTGGATTTTTGTATTTGTATTTTTCCCTTGAGGTGAATTGTAACTATATTATTTGAGTGTATTGTTAAAAATGAATGGGTTAGACTCATGTTTCATGTTTCTTAATTGTGCCTCCCAAGAAAGTCTTGAGATAAGGCTGAATTTTTTTATCAAGGATGAGACTTAGGTTGAATCCTTTTGGTCATTTAGGTGTGTATATTCTAGTTTTGAACTCATTCCAGACTCTAAAATTATTTTTAGAGCCATAATATCCTTTTCCTTAGGACTTCTTGAGTCATAAATCTCACTCTTGTGGTGGTCAAGGTCTTTTAGAGTTTGTGTTGTGGTTAGATCATTTTCAAAAAATCTAGTAAGTTGGAATTATAGATAGTTTTGGGTGATGGGTTGTTTGAAGATTAGTGTTTATGTGGTTTAGAGTGGGTTGTGATTTTTATGGTAACACTCTATTGTTTCTTTTATGGTTTCTTATTTGTGAGGTTTTGTTATGGTGGTTGTGTATAGCCTCGGTGTTTGTCCTTATTTCTTGATCTTTGTGTGTAATTCTTTCCTTGGTTGGGTTTTGATGGATTGGACATGGGTGAATCTTGGGTTTGAGGTTTGGTTAACTAGGAAAAATGTGGCACCGGTTGATATTATGCATTGGCCAGTGTCAGTTTGGACCTCGTTGGGATCTTCATGAGATGGTAACCAGAGTATGATGTCTTCGTCCCTTCAATTCAGCTTATGACCCTAGGTCTAGATCCATGTCATTTCTTGATGAATCATGTTCTATTTGAGTTGTTACTCCCTTCTTGTGATATGGGATATGATGAAGCTAGGTGACTTTTTTTCAATTATTGTTTGGGTGCTTCCTTGGATTCATCTCATTTTGTGGATTTGAGACAGCTTCTTGTATTTTGGTCATGATTGATGGCCTTTGATGTTTCCTTCAGAAAAAAATTCAAGGAATCATGGTTTTGGGTAATTATTACTTTTTTAGTTCCCTTGAGAGGTTTTTTATATCATCTCCACCACTTTAGAATGGTTATAAATGGTAGGGATACCTCTAGTGGGTCTCTGTATTTTAGGGTTTTGTGTTTGTTGGTGATGAGTTGGTTGTTATTAGAGATATTCATAGATATTGAGGATTTTTTTTCCACTATTTTGATGAATTGAGTGTGTGGAGTGTTTCCTTTATTATAGAATCTCTCTATGTTTTTTCCTGACCCTACCACCTATTATATAGGTGTTTGAATTTTTGGTTTCTCATTTAATCTACTCTTGTAAAGGACTTTCTAGGGGTAAAAAGTGTAATGGTGGGGATAATTGTGACACCAACATGTCACTATTGTTTATTATTTAATATTATTTTATTCTTCTGGTGGGTAATTTAAATTTTTATATAGTTTCATTCAAAACTTTGGAAATTCTTGAAATTTTTCTCTATTGTGCAATTTTCATAAATACACTTCATAGTTTGGTAGACCATGCAGGTGAGATTTACATGGGAATTTCCTTCAATGCATGGTTTGGAAAATTGTATGGTGTTACCTTTTCATAGTGGGTCAATGATACCTTTACCTAGGAGGTCTTTTCAGTTCATTTTGTTCATACACATTTTGTCCTACGTGGGTAGCATATGGTTTATTTTGAACCATATGATCCTCTAGGGAAACCATGAAAGTCTTTTGTGCATGAGGGTGATGGAACGTGGTTTTCACATGGTTAGTAGAAACCTTGTATCCAAACCATGTAAGGGAACTTTGTTTAGACAGTTTCATCTACACGATTTGGAAAATTGTGTGTCCAAACCATGCGGTATGCCCAAATTTCATTTAAAGGGGGAGAATAACCCTTTTTTCCTTTCAATTTTAAAGGTTTGATCCATGTTTTTCTTCTCCTATTGTTCAATGGAACTAGGGCGCATATATAAGAGCTACTCCTCCCTTCTTCCTTTGAAATTTTGGCCCCCCTCCTTCTATTTCAAGTGGTTCCTTGAAGTTAATCCCTTCTTTTATCTTGTTTCTCCCTTTTCTCTTCTCATACACCCATTATCACTTGATTTTGTTTTCTTATATAAACCCTAAGGGTAGTGGGGGTCAAATTTAGGTCTTGGGGTGACCCAATCTTACGGGGGTTGTTTCTAGGTCTTATATAGGGAATGTTCTTACTTGGTTATGCATTCATCATCATAGGCTATATGTTTTAAAATGGTCACAAAACAATTCCACTTGAGTCAAGGTAGGTTTTTTTGTGTGTTTTCTTTAAATGTTATTTCATTGAGTGCTTGATTATTTTAAATTCCCTATTTTATTAAATGAAATTTATATGTGATAGCTAGAGGGATTTTCATAAATGTTTTAAGGGTTGAGTCACTTAACATAAGTGTGTTAAATGGTTTTTATTGGTTTTTAAAGTGTGGTTTGAATTCCAATGATTTTTAAATGATTCCCAGGAGTATTATTTAAATTTAATGTAATGCTTTAAGTTGTTTGACCCTATTTGGTTCTGTGTAAAGGAAAACTATGTTCTTCAAAGTGGTTGTTTGAATTAAAGAAGTGGGTTTGGAATTTAAATGATTTTAAGAAGAAAATAGATATTTTTAATTATATTTAAAATGATTTAAAAATGATTTAAAATGTGGTTAAAATGGATCGACATTCCAAGTAGGTTTATTAAAATCTTGTTTAGCACTTTAAGGTATTTTTCCAAAATGTGTGTGAGACCCTCAATTAGTCCCCTGATATTTGATTTTTGGTATATATTGAGACCCCATTGGAAATATTTATATTTTTTCATTTATATTGATGCTTATGCATGTTTTTGAAATGTATTTTTTCTTGTGAGGGTGTATGAGGTGAAATGAGAGTTATTTTATGTGATTTAAAATTGTTTTATATGATAAATTTGTGTTCTATTTGGTTTCTTAGCACCATTGTTTGATATTTCATGGGATTCCTGGGAGACTAAGTGGGAGAAATATATGTGCACAACATCTAGTGTAGATTGTGATCTTACTAGGGGGCCACTATCTATATAATCGAGTGATTATAGGATTCATTATATACCCATGGTATCTATGCACTCCTAGGATGGTTATAGGAACTAACTAAGTTAATGGGGCTACTAGGATGGAAAATTTCTTGAATGTCGGCCTAAGGTTCATATCTCTATACTGTGATCAAGTTAATTGAGTCCTAGGGATTTTCCCATGAGGCTTAGATATTATTGAGTATTACTTGGTGGTTTCATTGTATGTTTTTTTTGTATCCCATGCCCTTGATTTTTGTGCATGACACAACTTCCTTGGTTGTTATATTGATATGTGGGCATGGATTATGATTTTTTCTTTTTAGTTATGGTTTTGGTTTACTTTTTAAATTGGTTTCTAAAATGATTTGGAGAGTAAAATTTTAAAGTAAAGTGATGTTTTTATTATATAAAAATGTAGTTTGGTAAACATTTTGAAATGCTTAATCAAAAAGGTTTGTATCCACCCTTACCCATTTAATAAGAGGCGTGTTTTTATAAAAATAATTATTGTATGATATTGGGTTTTTTATAAATTTCAAGTGAAAACCCTACATTACACTTATATTTCAAACTATCATTAATGAAATGGTCTTTTGAAAGGTAATGGTGCAAAATCTTTGTTGAAATCCTATTGGACGTGTTTTATTACACCATGAATATGCTATTTAGTATATGTAGCTCTTATATTTTATCTCAGGTACCTTTTCTAGGACTTTGTGGGAGTTATGTTTAGGTTAGACTTTTGATGGTCAGTTTTGGGATATGGTGGGTGATTGTGGGTCACAAGGAGGTGGTTAATAATGGATTCTATTTTGTTTCTTTTATTTTGGGATTTTGATGTATCAACCTTATAGTCTTGGACCTCCCCTTTATTTTATTCTATATATGTATATGTAAACATTATATTTAATTTATGTTTGATTAAATGTATGGATTATCATTATTTATCTTAATTTACTATTGTGAGTTAGTCTAATTCAATTATTGTTTTATTTATATACATTTTGGTTCGTTTTTATGGTGTGGGTATCCAATTTATGGACGGGTTATATCAGATTTATGGGTGGGATATTGGTCACATTAATTAATTCTACAAGGGTGAAATCATTCCTAAGGTTTTATTATTGATGCCCATGGTTTTCAACCTGTGGGGATTGGAAACACCCTTCAGGCCATGTGGAAAACCGAATCGGGTAATGTGTTGGGTTAGCCTGGGTCGGTTCATTACATTAGTAGTACACCCCTATTATGTTATGGTCTGCATGGATAGTTCCTACTATGGATAGTTCATGTTCTTTCCCTGTAACATGCTATGATTTGTTGGGAGAGATGGAGTGGGAAATTGCAGAGTAGTTTTAGTGGTCTACCTTTCATCGGACTGCCAGTTATGATGACTATGTAGTGTGAGATGTATAGATATGGTACTAGGTAATCCATGAGCTTTTATCCTATGAAGAGTTATATTTCAACCCTTGCATTGATGGATTCGGTACTCCCCTATAGATGTGGGGTGTGGGTCCTCAATTCTAGGTGATGATTTCTTGGAGCGCCCTATTTGATGTGCGGTTTAACTCATGTGTGGACGGAGGCGATAGTCTCCTTAGTAAATATTGGCCTTTGGTTGGAGAGAGAGGTCCTACATGGGGTTGGTAACTCCCTCAGACATTTTTTTCACATCATTAAGGCACAATTCCTCTATTTGGGTAGGGGATTGATGGTGTGGTGGTAGTGGTATTCAGGCTACATGGATAGTTTGGGTGCAATGGGGATTTTGGAGTATAGGGTGCACCAGGTTTTTCACCCTTTGGTGTGTCGCTCTAGTAGAGTTAGGCTGAGTGTGTGGGGATTCACCTTTTGAATGGAAAATCTCCCTCATTTGGGTATATCTAGGTTACTAAAATCCTTTTTTGTATTCCAATATGAATGATAAGGTGACTTCCCTTTAGTAGGATGTGGTAAGGAACTCCCCCATAGGAGAGGGTGTGGGATACATATCCATGGGGCGGGAAACCCCTTCATGCATAATATCATTCTAGCGGTGTAGAATCCCTATTTAGTTAGACTAAGGATTCTAGACTCAGTGAATAGGATGTTTATATGGGCCTTTTGTGGCTAAAGTCATTGTTCTGGGAACAATGATTCACTGGTGAGTTCAGTTGTTCTTCTTACATGACAATCGAGGGATGATATAAGCATATGAGGAGTGGATCCTAGATAATGATCCCCTTTATATGGGATATTCTGGACTAGTTCGCCAGGGTTCAATGTGATGGTTTTGGTTGTGTTTCCCTCATACATATCAAGGTGGTCTGATCTTTTGCATTGTGGAGGAGCATAGAGGTGTTTACCCTTGAGGCATGTAGTGTATCTAGTATGGGTAGAGAGGGAGGTATTTTCCCCTCGGGTTTATAAACATGGAGTTGTTTCCCCCTGAGTCATGGGATTTGTTTGTAGAGTTATCATTTCATGGAATGGGTTCATATTTAGGTTTATCCTTGGTATATTTCCATGAGATTGTATCAGGGTCATATTGGGAAGTGAAGTCAAGGATTTTTCCTCATTTAGTGTTCTTCCCCTTGGTGGAGTTAGGTTGTTGTATGCTTCAGCTCTTGACTGTGTATTGAATTGCATCCTTGTCACCCATTTTTTTAGGGTTCCTATTGGGTATTTTTATACTCATACCTATACGGGCCTTGTTCCCACACATGTTGTGTTTATGCCGATGACATACAGGTTTGAGGCATTTTTAATGAGCATGGAGCTAGTGGGTATAGTGGAGCCAGAGCTCGGTGGATCCAGTGATATTCATGGTTGGTAGATCTTGGATGTGGTTAGTGCAATGTGGTGATTCCCCTCTCCTTGGTCGCTTGAGGTAAGGTGGCATTCCCAGATTTCAGGCCTTGTATTTTTACCCCTTTTTTATGGCATTTATTTTACACCTTTGGATGTTTATTAGATGTATACATGCATATTTTCTTTTCAGATAGATATGTATACCCTACATAGTTATGGATTTTTTAGTTGGATAGGGATGTATATCTTTGCAGATTATGTAGGTTAAGGCCTTACATATGTGAATTATTCCTTCTTGGTACTATCCACCAGCCTTTAACTTATTAGATGTGGGTCTGGGGTGGAAAATCGGCCTACTTCTAGCCCAGTAAGGGATCGGGTGGGTCGGTTCATGTTATCATAAACCCATTTTTTCTCCTTGGTGAGTGGGTATGAACACTCATCAATTGAGAGAATGAAGTTTCTCAAACACCTAGTAGTAATTTCATGTCATTCATCCTCTCAAACCACACAACTCCAATTGTATGAAGTTTGATTCGAATGGAGAGGGATTTAAAGTTAAAATAATTGGAAAAATGTAGTGGATTTGATTGAAGATGGAGTATTGATAGCCTCCTCCACCCAAAATGGTTTACTGCTCCAACATCTTAGAGTATGAGATCATAAGTACATCACAAAGGTTGAAAAACAAAAATAAATGGTAGATGAAAGAATATCACAACACAAAAAGAAGAAACAAATATAATTAATATTAGAATGTGGAAATTAAAAATGCCTATCTAAATCAAGCCAAGGTCAAATCCAGGGTCTATAATTTTAATATACTCTCTAAATAACTTCTTTTAAATGGAAAGGTGGGAATATTTATAAGCATTTATTTATTCTTATCTAGCCTCCTAAAACTCAGTTCCAAATAGTGAGATCCCTTATTCCATGTATGGTTTCCATGTATATCGACCAAGGGTGTATATTTCATCAAATGCGTATCTCAAATTTTCTTCTTGGATTGTAACTTCTTCCCATGGTCACTTTATACTTTATCTTGATGAATTTATCATCGAAAACTTTAAAGAGTTATTCTCAATTTGACTAAACTAGATAAATGAATTTTTTATTTTATTTCAAGTCATTTCCATGTGGCCTCTCAGATTTGGAAAACTCCAAATATCATACGCATGCTTCTACCTTAAGAAAAAATATCTCACATATCAACTCTTAGAATTTTTCAAAGTCAAAAAACATACGCAATAACTGCTTCTCTAAAATTATGTTATGTGTGAACTTTTATCTTTAGAAATATCTAACCTATCATCTTCTCTTAAGAAAAAATATGTTATGTATTGTTTGTTTGGGGGGAAATATCATACATATGCTACTTCTCTATGAGAAAATATATTATGTATCAACCTTCACCTTATAATAATGTTATGCATCCTTTTGGCTTCTCAAAAATTATGTTACACATCACCTCTAAGGGGAAAATATGTTATGCATGTGGAGTTCTTATTCAAAAACCTCATGTATCCTCTTCTTCCTAGGAAATATGTTACTATTCGTCTTCCCTTGGTAAAATATTTTTTTTTCAATTGTATCTTCAAACAACAAAGAAAAAAAATCATATGTGTTAGCCATTGTGCCTCAAAAATTCTACATATCTTCTTCCCTGGTGAGAAAATGTTAAATATGATCTTTTTATCCCATAATTATGTTGCATATCATCAATTTTATATTTCTAATCAATATTGAAAACATGAAAAACATTAACTCAGTGTAGTATATATTTCATTTTATTCCATAATTGATTTAAAACAATGAAAATCGAAATTAAAACTACTTATAGATTTAATTAAAAAAATTAAAAAAATAATTTATGTGTTTTAAATTAATTATAAAAATGAATAAAAAACTTAAAATTAATATTGAAACTATTTAACAATTAAATTAAAGATTTAAAAAAGTATCTAAAATGAGTTAATTTCTTAGGTTTAAACTAAATTGTGTGGTTATTTTTTATTGAAGAACATATCAAAAATATGAAAATGTTGTCTCTCATTAACTGGATTTTTGGGTTTTCTTAGGTCCGTGTGCAGGGATGCCTCATGTTTTCTTGTTTTGATTTCTTATTGTGTTTTTTATAATGTCTTATCTCTTGAAATTGAGATTTATATATTTTTGGTTTGATTTTGTTTTGATTTTTTTCCAAGGAAATGTCAACAACTTCTTATTTGTTGTTTTTGGAGGTTCTAGTGGAGAGTTTGGTGGGCATGGTTCCATTATTGGTCAGAGAATCATACAAGAACCACTATTTTTGCGTGGAGATAGGTATATAGATATGGTAAAATATTTTTAATGTTTTTTCTTAGGATATTTTTTATTTATAAGTATGTTTTAGTGGTTGATAGTAGTAGATGAGGTGCTACTATAATACATGTTTCACTGTGGTACATGTTGAGGAGATAATTTAGTTGGAATGATTATGTTAGAGCTTAGGGTTTATGTTAGAATTTTTTTTCTAAACTAGCTGATAAGATGGATTAGTTTGAAAGAACATCATTTGTGTGTTTTATATATTAGTTTTCAAGGCATAGATTTTTTTGGCATGTTTTTGTTATTAGAAATTTAATTTTTTTATATATGTTTATTCCTTGTGTTAATTTCTATATTGCATGATGATTTTTCATTTTCATGTATTTTATTTGGTTTTATTATGTTGTTATTATTTTTACAACTAACATGTGTTTATAGTGGTTTGTTTTTACCCTTATTCAAGGTGTCTATGACCCTTACATATGGGTCATTCTACTCTTACATTTCTCCTTTGTGAAGAAAATATACTCTTTGTATGGTTTATGTTACCTTTACATATGACTTTACCTGATGTGGGAGTGTATAGAGTTAGAGGGATTGACCCTTATGCATCCCTTGGTTTTGTAGGGTGGGGGAATTGTGCAGTGATAAAGGGAGGAACCCTTATGTATCCCTTGGTGGTGTGAGACAACACTTACATGTTGGCTCAGAGTGACCCTTATTCATGATGACCCTTATGTATGCCTTTTCCAAGAGATGACCCTTGTGTATCATTATGAGTCAACCCTTACATATCAGTAGTTTTTTTGTGGGATGACCCTTATACATCAAAGCTATTGGATTTTATTTCAATAACTATTTATTTTGTAAGTTTCTTGTATGAAAATGTGTCTCAGTGTAGTTAGGGATGATTATTGTCATGGATTTATTAGTTCCCAAGGGATGAGTTCATCGATGAGATATTGAGAAACACAAATAGGGATAGAAATTTTGAGTTCACACTAAAGAGATAATCTGTGAGTATAGAAGTTTGTCTAACACTACTGTAAAAACCACCTTTATCAGCACTAGAAAAGGTCTTTGTTGGTGCTAAAAAGTTCTAACATGAAAAGCAACATTAAAAGCATGCATGGTTTTATAGTTCTTTTATTAGCAATGATAAAGGTCATAATAGCTACTGCAAAGCTACAGCCCTACAACAGTCCTATAATAGAAAACCACATTAGAAACATAACCAGATTGGAATACAAATATTACATAAAACCATATTGGAATGCAAATATTACAGAAAACCAAATTGGAATACAAATATTACATTGCATCATCATTTAAATTCAAAATTTACATACAAAATATTTAAATTAATGTGATTTTTACAATTAATAAAAAAAATTACAACCCAATATACAAAAAAACTCTTATAGCAGCTTTTTTCCAACAATCAGCCTTTGAATAAAATCTTGTCCCTGCAATAAAACAAATTTTTAATTTAGATAACAGTATATAAAAAATAAAAATAATAATTTAAATATTATATAATCCACATATGATAAATTATATTGTTAAGTACTGAATATATATTAATGATATTATCAATTATACTATTGATTATATTATTAATGATTGTATTGTAAATTAAATATTAATTTTTAATTGTTAATTATATTATTAATTAATAATTATATTATTAATTATTAATTACATTATTAATTAATAATATATATAAATTATATTGTTAATTACTAAATATATTAATGAAATTATCAGTTATTAATTATCTTAATTACTTAAATATTTTTTAATAATCATATAATTAAAATAAAATGACACTTATATTGAAAATATACACATTGAATCATATCAGCAATATAGTGTGTTATATTGACATGCAGTCAGTTATTACATGATTCAAATGAATTATGTCTCGTTTTACTAAATATTAAAGATAATATGAGCTCGTTTACTCAGTTTTGGATATGTGATGCGCGTTTTAAACTAAAATGGTACTTTTATATTGAAAACACGCACTTTGAGTCATATTAGCCACATCATGTATTGTATTGATATGAGATAAATTACTACACATTACAAATGAATTATGGACCATTTTCCTAAATTTTGAAAACAATATGAGCTCATTTTCTTAGTTTTGACTATGTGATGCATGTTTTAAACTAAAATGACACTTGTATATTGAAAACATGCACATTGAGTCATACTGACCGCATCATGTTTCAGATTGATGTGAGGTCAATTCCTATATATCATAAATTAATTTTGGATCATTTTACAAAATTTTGAAACAATATGGGCTTGTTTTCTTAGTTTTAGTTATGTGACGTGCATTCTAAACTAAAATGATACCTTTATATTGAAAACTTTCACTTTGAGTCATATCAACCATATCATGTGTTGTATTGACTTTTAGTCAATTCCTAAACATCACAAACGAATTATGGATTATTTTTCTAAAGTTTGAAAACAATATGAGATCATTTTCATGGCTTTTTCAATGTGATATGAATTTTAAACTAACACTTTTATATTGAAAACACACACTTTGAGTCATACCAACCACAATGTATGTCACACTAATGTGATTTAAATTCCTACATGTTAAAAATGAATTTTGAATCATTTTACTAATGGTTGAAAACAATTTTATATCGTTTTCTTATTTTTTACAATGTGACATGCGTTTTAAACTAAAATGACACTTATATTGAAAACACGTGCTTTGATTCATACCGACCACATCATGTGTCAGATTGAAGTGAAGTCAATTCATATATGTCACAAATGAATTATGGATTTATTTCCTAAATTTTCAAGAAAATAAGATCTTGTTTACTTTGTTTTTTATTTTTTAGAGTAAAATGACTCTTTTAATGTGAAAACATGCACTTTGAGTCATACCATCAACATCATGTGTTAGATTGATGCGTTAAATTCCTAAACATAATGTGTGAATTATGGATCAGTGTGATAAAGTTTGAAAACAATATGGTCTCTTTTTTCAGTTTTGATAATGTGATTTACATTTTAAAACTAAAAAGATGATTTTATATTGAAAACACACACTTTGAGTCGTATCAGGAACATCGTGTGTCGGATTGATGTGAGCTCATTCCTACACATAAAAAATTAATTATAGATCATTGTATTAAAGTTGGAAAACAATTTGATATCATTTTCATAATTTTGATATTTGATGTGTGTTTTAAACTAAAATGGAACCTTTAAATTGAAAACTCACACTTTGAGTCATATCGACCACATATTGTTTCAGATTGAAGTTTGGTTGATTCATATACATCAAAAATGAATTTTGGATCATTTTTCTAAAGTTTTAAAAAATATGAGCTCATTTGATCGATTTTGGCTATGTGATCCAATTTTAAACTAAAATGACACTTTTATATTAAAAACATTCACTTTGAGTCATATCAGTCACATCATGTGTCAGGTTGATGTGCAGTCAATTTTTATACATCACACATTAATTATTGATAATTTTCCTGAATTTTGAAAACAATATGAGCTCAGTTGATTAGTTTTGATGATGGGATTCATGTTTTAAACTAAAATTAAACTTTTATATTGAAAATGTGCACTTTGAGTCATACCAGTCACATCATGTATTAGATTGATGTGAGATCAATTTATACACATCAAAAATGAATTGTGGATTTTTTACAAAATTTTTTAAAAAATATGAGATAATTTTCTCAGTTTTGACAATGTGATGCATGTTTTAAACTAAAATGATACTTTTATATTGAAAACATGCGCTTTGAGTCATATTAGCCATATTGCGTGTCGTATTGATGTGAGGTAAATTAATACATGTCACAAATGAATTATGGGTCATTTTCCTAAATTTTGAAAATAATATTATCTTGTTTGCTCATTTTTTTCTATGTGATGCATGTTTTAAACTAAAATGGCACTTTTATATTGAAAACACACACTTTGAGTCATATTGGCCACATTGTGTGTCAAGTTAATGTGTATTCAATTCCTATATTTCAAACATGAATTGTGGATTTTTTTATAAAGTTTGAAAACAATACAAACTCATTTTCATAGATTTGACAATGTGACATGTGTTTTAAACTAAAACGGCATTTTTATATTGAAAACACACACTTTGAGTCATATTGGTCACATCATGTATCGGATTGATGTGAGGTCAATTCCTACACATCAAAACTAAATTATGGATCATTTCTCTAATTCTTGAAAACAATATGATCTATTTTTCTCAATTTTTACAATGTGATGCTCATTTTAAACTAAAATGACACTTTTATATTGAAAATATGAACTTAGAGACATACTGGCCACATCATGTGTCAGATTTATGTGTTTTTTATTCCTATAAATAGAAAATTAATTATGGATTGTTTTTCTAAAGTTTTAAAACAATACAATATTATTTTCACAATTTTGACAAAGTGGTGCATGTTTTAAACTAAAATTAATCTTTTATATTAAAAACACACACTTTGAGTCATACTGGACACATCATGTGTTGGATTGACATGAGGTAAATTCATAAACATAACACATGAATTATGGATCATTTTACTAA
The DNA here is from genome assembly GCA_963277665.1 of Viscum album. Taxonomy (NCBI): domain Eukaryota; kingdom Viridiplantae; phylum Streptophyta; class Magnoliopsida; order Santalales; family Viscaceae; genus Viscum; species Viscum album. Next base: position 718,668,792 of record OY728129.1, on the reverse strand, counting down.
AGTTTTAAAATAATCTGATCTTGTTTTCTTAGTTTTGAAAATGTGATTCATGTTTTAAACTAAAATAATCCTTTTATATTGAAAACATGCACTTGGAGACATACTAGGAACATCATGTGTTGGATTGACATGTGGTTGATTCCTACACATAGAAAATTAATCATGGATCATTTTACTAAATTTTTCAAGAAATACAATCTCATTTTCTAGGTTTTTAAAATATAATGCATGTTTTAAACTAAAATGACACTTTTATATTGAAAATAAACACTTTGAGTCATACCATCCACATTATGTATCATATTGATGTGAATTTGATTAATAAATATAAAAAATGAATTAAGGGTAATTATAATAAAGTTTAAAATCAATATAATCTCATTTTCTTGGTTTTGAAAATGTGATGTTTGTTTTAAACTAAATTACCTTATAGAGATCAACTGGTCTCTTTCAAAATTTTCAACTTCCAACCCCATTTAAAATTAATTCACAGTTAATTCCTCATTTTTATTTTGAGAATTGGTCCAATATATGGGTGATGAATCTATAATATTATTTACAATATCTTTTATTTCCATGACTTTGGTTGAATCAAATTTGAAAGTAAATGAGTCCATCTTGATTCTCTATTGTGGGGGTGGAAGTGACTATAATAGGGCCCATAACATTTTTACAAACTCATCAAAAAAAATCAAGACACAAAATTAAAATTATGAGGATATTATCATGGAAGTACCTTCCACATATAAGTGTCACTAATATCAAATCACTTATATAAAACAGGATAAGGCTTCCATTGAAACTCCTCCTGTTTTGGGTAAGGTTCCTTCGTCGCTAAATTTGCATCCTTTTCAACCTGTAGTTATTAGAAAAAAGGGAACTCCAGCTTGAATAAATTACTAAAAACCAAGAAATGAAAAGTATTTTAATTTATTAAAATTAATAAAAATATCCCTAAGGTACACATTGATGCACTTCCAGGGGTGAATTTCATCCCATAAGTTGGTAATGTATCTTTAGTTTTATGGGTAGAAGGATACTTGACCCATTTTCCTATAACAATTATCTTAAATATAGCCTCAAAGTCTAATATCTCATGAGAATGAGTATATTCATACATGTTACTATATATTATAGAATTCGTAGAGTGTATCCCTCTATAATACTTCTCCTTAAGAAAGATCTCATATCTTTCTTGTTGTGCAGGGTCATCGCTAAAATGTTTTTTAGTTTATAGAAACTCATCCTAACCCTGAAGGGAAGGAAATTGGTGAACAGTTAAAAAGAAATGACTATAAATTGAGTAATTATCATATACCATTTAGAATAATTTAAAAATTATAGTAATAATAGGAATATTGAAGTACTCATATGAGATGCAGGTTTAGTAAATGTATCTAAAAGGTTAAATTGAAGTTGAACTGTATCCATAGAAGAAGTGGGTGGATTTGAATGTATCTGAAATTATTTCCCATAAATTTATGGCTTGTTATCGAGATTATATTTTTTTTACTCCCATATATTCTTTCCATAATAATCATGGTCATATCCCCCAAAAAGAAACAAAATAAAGGATTTGACTGGTTTTTTCCTTGATGGGTCCAAAAATAGTTTACCACAATGAGCTACTAAAGTTGTAACACCCTTAATAAAAACTTTCATACTTTTTTCATTAGGTGGAGGAACCACAAGTGAGGGAGGATAATCAAATTTTTATCCTCGCTCAATAGGAGCATAAAATCTATGGTGGGGTGAAAATTCCTTTTGAATAATAGGAGGATCAAATCTAGAAAAATATTTGGATTGAAATTTAAAATATATGATTAAAATAAAAATATAACCAATATATTTTCAATACTATATGAATTTTAATTTAGGAAAAATAAAATCTATTAGTTACAATACTAATGCTCCACATCCCAAATTTATCTCTAAATTCATATCCTATACTAGATCACAAACATAATAGGTAATCACCTCAACTTGATGTAAACAAAAATTTTGACACCATATACTCTTCCCACTCATATCTAAACAAATTTACTTATTCTTTTGAGTATGTGGACTATTAAAAATCTTGGTAGTACTGAGAAAATATAGACAAACAAATTATTAATAAATATTTTAAATGAAATTATAATTACCTTCGAAAATTTCCAATTCGAGTATGGCAGTTTGTTGATGGAATATGATATCTTTAATAAATTTTCAAACATAATATGCATAGTTATTATCATTATTTTTTTCAAACATTATAGAAACATTGACCAGAATAAGTAAATTGTTTTGAAATATGTTTTTATAGTTAAATATTACTATATATACCTTTATTTTTCTCCATTTAAAGAAATGTATAGTGTTTTTTTGTTCATTCACCATCCCCATATCATGATTTAGATGATATTTATAGATCTCACTATCATAAAAAATCTCATTAAAACACAAACTAAAATGTATAATTTGAAATTTATCTATAAAATATTGATTATAGTGAATTATAAATTCACAATAGACATCATGTGTGGTCAATTTGTTTAAAATACATGATTTGGATCCAAAATATAAACATTTAGGGCATCCGAATTGAATGGGATCATCATCCAATGCTTCGTGAAAAAATAAAAACAAATAAGTAATGAAAAAAATAAGAATGTATTTTATATGATTAGATTGTAGATATTTGCCCCTATATTGTAGGAATTAAGAAGAGTCTATTGTATGATATTTTTTTCAAACACCACACTTAATTCATATTTTTTTCTTTTAATTTATTTAAATTCCAAATGAACTTCTAGTGTAGAAATGATAGTAGGGTTAATGAGTCCAAATTTTTCTTTTTAGGGTTTTCCCTTTATATAGTAGTAATATATATTCCTATAGAAAAATCTGAATAGTTATTAACTATAATGAATATATTATAGAATTTTTTAGACAAAAATATTATGAAAATGTACCTCGTGTAATAATTCACAACTTAAACTCTAAACCATTCAAACATGATAATTTCATTTATACTCTCCAGGTCAATCACGTCTATAATGGACACTCCAAATATGTATTATTAATATTAAATGTAGGAAATATTTTCATCTTTTAATGTTTTATTTTCATGAAATTATAATGTTAATGTATTTGGTAGTGGAACTAGTGGGGTGACGGTACTCTTGTAAGTTCCTTTTTATTTCTTGGTTGATCCATTAGATTGTCTTGGTCCAAACTTTCATTTCTCATTAGTTTTTTCAGTATATAATATCATACCTAATTTTATACCATTTTAATTAATTGTTAATGTTTTTTCATTTTAAAAAAATTTTAAATTACATACCTCATGTATCTTTATAAGATTAAATAGCCATGCTATGTAAGTTCCGATAGCATTATCAACTGTAGTGACATCCAGATCATCAAGTGGAATATGAAACTCGATGATCGGCTCATGAGCTACTTAAATCCCCAATATCACATGATATTTTTGGAGTTTTTTATTGTTTATAATGTCTACTTAGATGTTTTACACCATACCCTCACAATAAGGTAATGTGTGGGTGTTTATAAACATAAATCACATACAATTTCATCATATGGAATTTTAGTGATACAATGTTATCAGAAGTTGTTTGATTCACATTTAGGAGAAAGAGTTATGAAAAAATTGATTACCTTGGGTAATTCAGGTGGTTGAGGGGAATGGATAGCCTCAAATATAGTAGGACCATGTGGCTCTTCATATAATGATTATTGCTCTTTTATTTGTTCACTGTAATACTTTCACATATATTGGTCCACCAAACCAGATTGGACAATAATATCTTTTAAAGAATCTATTTTTGTATGTATTCCTTTCATCATCTCATATGCATCTCCTTACAACTTTTTATTATCAAAATATGTTCAAGGTGACACTCCAAAAGTTTCACCTCTAACACGGTCGTATTTTTTGGGTTGCTTCAAAGCTACAGAAAGTAGTTATTCTTCAGGTATATCTGATATTGATTCTTATGTATAAACTATATAAAAACATATGAATATAAATAAATATTTTTCTACAATATTGTTATAAATAATAAAAAAAATACTATTATATCATACTTACACATGATTCTCATACTACTTGTGTGTTTTCATCTATTAGTTTTCCTTGTTTATTTATATGAGCCTCCTTTCATAGCATGTTATGTGGGATAGAAGTGGATTTAGATTTTGATTTATAAATATTCATATAAACAAAATAACATATGTTGTTTCATATCACATAAAAATTTTACTGTAGATTTAAAATACATACTATTTTCTTTTCAAGTGAAGTGTACCTCACCAATGTTTTACAATAGGGATACATTGGTTTTGATTCATTCTGCTTATTTTCATCACTCCTTTTCTATTTCATCAATTAAAAATTTTGAATCAAAGTGAATAAAATAAATATTTAAAAGTACAATATTATCAATTACAATCCACCTAAAATGATTCCTCATCATGGCGACTGATGAAATATTTCCATGTTTCTTGGTTTATAATGTGTCCATACATAGATAATGTGGGCTTACTTTCCCCTTAGTATCCTTGAGATACCACTTTGTTAGAAGTTTCTAGAAGGATATGTGAGATTTTCTAGTAGCCGTTAAGATAAATTTACTATGGAAATCATCTAAAATAAACAAACTCTGTAAGGGATAATGAAAAGTAAATCAAAATTTAATTATATAAATTTTCAATAAAATGGAGAAAGTATATCATGTAATTACCCTAATATCTTCCCAAATAGTTGTATTAAATATAGGAATGATATTATTCCATGTATCTATATCAAGTGGCACATGAATTCAAGTTTTGAAACCAAGGTAACTAATGAACATTAACTTATTGTAGTCAACAAGTTGGCCGCATTAATTCTATCTAACCTAAAATTTTATACCTTTTCTTCTTTCCTTGATAACTCTAGTTAACATGGTGATGTTACACTGCGCTTATTTTTTTCAACCATGTGTTTTTTATCCCCTAATAATTCTATAGTTTTAGAATCAATAGTGTGTTCTTCCTTGCGATTGGTGAGAAGTCATTATCTACATGATTAGTTAAACATTGAATTTAGATTACATAAATGTAGTAGAGAACACATAATATTATAAGAAAAATCATAGTATATTAAAAAACACTTTAACATATTCATTGAAATATATTTTTATTTAAAGGTTAAAAGGATTTGAATCCTATATCGAGTATCCAAATTCCCTCCATGTGGTCCCCTCTAATGTACAAGACATTATATATATTAGGACCATCATAAAATTAGAATGATCTTGCAATGAAAGGTTCATCCTCAATTGAATTTACATACGACCCTATAATTGTTTTAGTCACCAATATAATAGTTGACTAATTTCTATTTATTGGATCTCAGACATAAAATACTTGCACTACATGTTATTCCATTATGAATGGTTCTTCTGTATACCCTTTTACACTAAAATTCACCTTCACAAAGCCAAATTCATTAACTTTAATTGCATTTCTATTTCCAAACCATTTATAATAGAAAATTGACACTTTAAATGTTTTATAATCAAACTAATATATTTTTTTATGATGAAAAAGTATGAAATATTTGCATAAATTGGATTTTTATCCTTGAAACTGGATACATGAATTGATTCCACCACAAGCATAACTCTTCTTTTTTTCATCATACCGTGATAATATTATTACTTGATATAGAATGTATAACCATTAATTAAAAAACTAGTGTAAGAGATAACATTTACATTTAGTCCCCTACCTAGCCTTCAAAGTCGTACAAAAATTGAATTCAGATTTACAAATAACTCCTTATAAATATGATCTTAGAACCATCCTATAAACTATTGATTATGTGTATTCGATATCAATATTTCAACACTCGATGGAGTAAAATGTCTAAGAATTAATTTGTGGGCATCAATGTATGGATAAACCTCTACACTATTATGTAAAATGTAAAGGTGAGTCTGCTCCCGCACTATAATGGTAATTATAACAACATCTCTTTTGGAAATTCCTTCCCCCGTAAGGCATACATTGTGATGAAATTTAGGAGAGCATTGCTATCAATATATGATAGGTAATTGATATAGAATTCAACATCTTCTTCAACAATATATCACTCTAAAATACAACCTTCTAGATGACTTTAATTCTTGACATACCCTTTCAAAATCTTCATATACCATTCAATGGGATACATCCATCTGTAACGAATAGGACCACATAGTTGAATCTCTATAACCAAGTGAACCATCAGGTGTACTATTATATTAAATAATTATGGTGGGAATAATATCTCTAATTCACATAATATGACTAAAATTTCCTTATTTGTGATTGGAAACTTTGTTGGGTCTATAACTTTACTGGATATGGCTTTGAAAAAAATCAATGTCTAGTTAATATATGTCGTACATTTTTAAGAAGAATTTAATGTAAAGTTAAAAACATGAAATATTATATTTAAGCATGAAATTTATGTGATTTTAGACCTTATAACTTCAAATTATTCATTGACATGGCATTATTGATAATTTATGAATACCCCCTCTGGAACTTTTACACCATTAAGAAAGTTGCAAGATTTAAATTTTTCTTGTCCAGATATAGTGTAAGCTATTGGAAGAAGAAAATTTTATCTTTCATCCTTCACTGCGACTAACACTTCCCTTATCTCCATGTCCAAACTAGACTTAATCTTATCTTCCTTTTTTTTGTCGATTACATTTATTAACATGCTAATAACATTATTACATACTTTTTTTTCTATGTGCATGACACTAAAAAAAATCTAACATATAAAAAATTTAAAATATGGTAATTCAAAGAAAATTGATCTCTTTTTCCAACCTGATTTCATAAGGTTTTTCAAAAATGGTTTACCAAAAACAGTGTCAATATCTTTTACTTTCTCGAATAGTTGATCACCCATTAGTGGAGACAATGTTATATCATGTTCTGTATTTCCATAGAATGATTTCATCTAGGATCAGTATTTATATCATCGAAGTAATAATTTGTGATTTTCTAAAAACACAGTATTCAAGGAATGTTTAAACCTAACTGAGTGTACACCTTATTCACAAATGGGACACCCCCACATTCCTTTAATGTTATAGCCTGAAAATTTTCCATAAATAGGAAAGTAATTTATCATCACGTACATTATTTCTCCAAATGTGAACACTTCACTTATATGAGCATTATATAATGTAACACATATATCCCATATAATGTCAGATCTTCGATCAATGGAGACAAATAGACATTAATATCATTACCGGTTTGTTTTGTTCTAGATATAAGCAGAGACAACATAATGTATTTTCACATCATGCATAACCATAGTGGCAAGTTATAATTTACCAATATAACTAGACATGTACTATGAGTACTAATTTTTATACCAAAAAGATTTATTCCATATAAAGATAATGCAAGGTGGAGGTTTCTCGGCTCATTTCTAAATTCAAGATACTCATAATCAATTTTCTTCCATTGAGGAGAGTCTGTTGGGTGACATAGTTTCTCATATTCAATTCTTGTATCTATGTTCCATATCAATTGTCTAGCGGTTTCTTGACATCCATATAGTCATATAAACCTTGTAATAATAGGAAAGTACCAAAAAATCAAAGGACTTGATTCATATTTCTTGTATTGATCTGCACCACACTTAGGGAATTTTCTGAGTGATTCATGTTCCTTTAAAAACAATATATAATCATTTGGAAATGAATTTATTTTTTTCAGAAATCATATCCATTGAATGTAAAATTCATTTAACATCATATTCTTGACAAGGAATCTCATTTTTTTTATAGTATCATGTCATTCTAGAGACTAATTAGTTCTTTAAATTTGGTTTTTCTCCATCCATTTCCATCTTTCAAATTATATAACTTCAATACAGCTAACAATGTTGTATATTTAGTACAACCAATATATAATAGTCTCTTTGTATGTCTATTTAACTTCTCAAACAACTTTGGACAATCATTAAGGTCATATTCAATTTTCATTTTCATTTATTTCATACGATCTCAATTATCATTTACACTGGTATTCATATCAAATGATCCATAAATCGTAATATCATCCTAGTAAGTATGTACATTTGGTTTTTTCCTATGTTTAGTCTATCATTTATAGCTTCGATCTATTTTGTGAAAAATCAAGTGTTCTTATAACTCTCCAGGATAAATTTTTATTAAATAATGATAATGTAAACATGGAAAAGGGATTTGAAAAGGGTTGTATGCATGCTCTATTACAAACTTGATGAACTCTTCAACTTTATCCCCATACTCCTTTGTCATGTGATTAGCATGAAGGCTCAAGGTGCAGTAGAAGCGGATTTTGTGGCTATTATGTTTAAAATTTATTTTAACATAGAGTTTCCCAATAGAAAATCTTTTTGTGCAAAATTTATAATAAATTTATTTATGATTGGAAGAAATGATTTACCTTGGCTTAGGATCATTTCTTCAATGTTGATGTTGATCATCCAAAAACACTTTTTTAGATTACCTTTGTGGAATTATAAGGATACCAAGTATAGAATCCTTCGAGCAGTGATACACATGTGCTCCTTTGATCTCTAAGAAATGTTAATTTATTTTTGGGTACTAGCGTGGTGAATCAATTGTCTTGTTTCATTCGTGTTGATTGCTCATCCTTTGATCTTAAAGGAATCTCTATTGTGTTTCTTATTCTTAAGAGGGAAAGATAAAGTGGAAATCAAGAGAGAAATTTGTTGTGTGTAACGATTTTCTATTTCTAGATTAACCCTACACAATAGACATAACCATCTATTTATAGAGCTATGGTTTAGGTTAAAATATTGTTTAATTACATATTAACCCTTAAATAATATTATAATCTTTATTAAATCTCAGGCCAAACAATAATAATAATTATATTATTATTATTATTATTTTATAGCATTTCCACTAACTTGTGTAATAAAAAATATTATTTTATTGGTTTGTAAATTAATATTTATCACCGGATGTGGTCTTGGTCTGTTTGAACTCCTCGACATTTATAGAATACCCGAATAAACATTTTATTCATTAATAAATATTTTTATCTACAAACCAGTGGATAAATATTTATTAAATATACAATAAAATGAATAAATATTTAAGTTATGCGATTAATAAAACTTGAATAAAATTATTCCTCAATCTTTATAATAATATTTATTCCATTGATTAAATTCAAGTGTAATTTAATCAAGATCAACAGAAACACTTAGTGTGTGACCCTCTAGGATTCTTTCTCATTAATGTTAGGTGGGTACACCTAAAGTCTAAGATTATTGTCTAGAAATGGGTTAAGTCACCTAAGAGAAATAACTTAATATCACAACATCGACAACCATGTATGAATGATCAATGTGTAATATAATCTCTTTGTCTCAATATACCATTAAGAAGGTTGCGCATCTGCATCATCAACCATATGATTAATACGTTTGTCTTTGACTATCCAAAATAAAAATTGTTCAACCATATTCATGGAATTTATACAATAGTTATATTTAAATAAAAGGGTTGAGATATCAAATTCCAGGAAGATGGAAGGGAAAATCCTTCCTCGACTTATCCATTAATAACATGTCATTTTTGACGCACCCAACATACCCTACTTACCACCAACATATGACTTGCCAAATTTTTTCAGTAAATCTAAGTGTGTGATTCATGAAATGCATTAATTATAATCTTAAATTATAAGGACCATTACACATGATTATAGATAAGAATATCTAATGACACCAAATCGTGCAGAATTCTAACTAGCTTGTTTATTCTCATAATTTCTAATCATGGAGATTACCAAGTATGAACTTCATGAGAAGAAGCCACATCCGATTATGAGTAATCACAATTGACTTTATATGTACTATGTTCCCTTTAATAGTTAATTAGCTGACCATAGAACTATTATTAAGAATATCATTATATCATTTCAAGGTTCTCATCATAGTGGGGAACTGTTATACCCTTTTTCAATGCGATAGATACTCTAGGACATTATCACATCAATGTTATGTAGAATAAAAATTTATATGTGATAATATATTTAAATTAATATTCACATATTTGAATATACATCTAATATTAAGTACAAAATTAGTTGGTTCTAGGGCACCAACTCCAACAAACTCTCACTTGCACTAGAGCCAACTGCTAACGACCAGTTAGTTCTCACATGTAGAAACATGCTTCCAAAGAGTATGGATATAGTTATGGTCCTATAATGTTTATGTGGATAGGGTAGTAAAAATCCACATGGCTTTGTGGAAAATCAGTTTGCTATAAAATTATTATCTTGAGAAAATCCCTCAAGTAGTGATATAACCAGGTATCCACTTCTAGTTCCCATATCAAAGTCTTGAAATCCTAGCTAAATCCATAGTCAAATATTATCATGATAGTGATAAAACACTTTCTTTTGGTATAAACCAATATAATAGCGGGATGTTGATAAACCACTCCTTAAGTTGCATCAGAATTCGCAATGTATTCAGATGTTGTGGATACAACTACCACTAAATATAATAAGTTTTTCTTTCATATTAACTTAGAATTTTCTGTGATACTATATTAAATTGAAATAAATGAAGAAAAGTTTTAAATTCACTTGATCATTAGTATCCCCACTTCTCTAAACACCAAGAACTCATCTAGTTATACTTTTCAAAGTGTCATCGGATAGTTCTAACTAAAACTTGATGCAGTTATGTTGGATCTGTTTGATATTCACATACTATGAATCATGAATTAATAATATCAAATGTCATTACATATCATGGAACATGAGATAAGTTCCTAGAAATTAATATTGTGAAATTATATTAATATCAATAGTATATTCTTATGCATATGAATGTTCTACAGGAAGAATTATTTGCCAACAACAATTTAGGCTTGAATTGTTACAACTTTTATTTTTCAATACTTAGTTAATATATTTACTATGAATAAATTTATCAAACCCATGGATCTAAATTTTAGATCTCATTACCTAGAACATGGTTTCTTATTTAAGTCACACTTGGAGAAATTTTATTCCTTGGTCTTAAAAAAACTGGTAATACGTGACATTTTTTTCATATTTTATCAACATATATATCTTAAAAACATATAGTGATCCCAATAACCAGGTAAAAACACATATCATTCATTCATTTCCAAATGAATATTCTATGATCACTATGCATGATTTATTCATAAATGAACTTATATAATCAGTATATCTTATTGGAATGTATTGATTTCATCAAAACTTTTAAGTTATGCCTAGTAGACACATCTTATAGGGTCTCCTTTTGGTCACATCATATAGATATCTACCATAAGGTTTCCTCTAAGTGAGGTGGCCTTTAATATCAATAGCCCAATATGATGATCATAGAAATATTCTTTGAAAATTTATAATTCAAGAAGGATTTTATTCATGATGATTGGTGTATAGGCCTTTTTATAGACTAAACCTTTCAAAAATCAATCATTCTTTATTGGTACCATCTTATACCATCCATGTTTAGGTTCTCTTAAATACTCACTAGCGGTATCAATTATTAGAAACATTAAAAATACAATGTCCCTAAATCTTGATACATGGAGTCCATTAATTGAATATATACATACTTTTTAACCTTATAATATTACCATTTATTATTGTATTGTAAGAATATTTATTCTGAAATAATAATACATGTATCACTCATTGTGTTGAACATAAATCACCTCTTGGATTATAAATTTCTACACAGTTTGTGACTCTAGAACTACTCCTCCCACTAAGCTCAATGGAGTCTAGTATTCCTATTCCAACCCTTATGTATCCAGAGCATTAACTCATAGAAGTTAAGTCTGGTCCCACTATGTTTAAATAGATAGGATTCCATTTTGTAAATATAGTCAGTCTTTATTAGATTTTAATATCCATAGTGTTTATAGGATCACTAACTCAGATGCACCTAAGTGTTTTGATGTTCGTTTTTAGATAAGGCTAACTTTTAGCAAAAAAAAAATTCAACAAACACTTTTGGTAGTGTTCTAATTTATTTTTCTCTATCACATTTGATATGATATCCATTATAAAATATGGTTTTCATATGGTTAGTTATTTCACTTCTATTTACAAAATATATCTTGGAAGGAACAATGGATGATTTTCAATATATATAAGACTCCTCATTGATCTTCCTTATATTTCCATCTTAAAATTTATTTATATAATGAAATGTGAGTTAGGAATAACCTTTACTCCATATATATGATCAATTATTACTTGGATAATATGTTCTCTAATAAACCATCTTGGAGATTACTCAATATTTACCAAGTTCACTCATTTACTTCACTGAGCATTTCTAAAATTTCTTAAAGGAATATCATGAAGTATATGAAGTAACCTTTATTTTATAATGGTTCATGTGGAAATTTTGAACCAACTCTAAACATATTTTTGAATGTACCTTTATTTAAAAAGGTTTCTTTATCTAAAAATGATAGGTGGTTTGTTTGTATATCTAGTATCTTAGATCAATTGAGACTAAAAAAAGTTATGGGTACAAATAGACCAAGTAATTTTAGTTTCATTTGATAAATAATTATTTTCCACAACTAGTTAAGAGTCTTACATTTTATATTCATCATTCATTGCAATGGATTTTTGTGATTCAAGAGTTACAGAACTGTTAGTTTAGTATTAAAGTACCATAAAAACATTTATTCCAAAAAAAAATAATGATTAATTTTGTCTATTTAGACACTGAGACAAATGTTTTGGTAACACTTATTACAAACTCGAATCAATTAAATCTAGAAATGATAAATAGTGAGCTCCCCTTGGCTGGCATAGGAATCACCCTTTCTCAACTCCTTTTTAGTTCACTCTATAACCTTTATATTTTTTCATGTTTCCTATATTTGAATACATTTATGTTGTAAGAATATTGTATTTAATATAAAATTAGTGAATAAAAACTTGATGAATATACCTCAGGCGGATGAAACTAATTTTCTCTTCAATTCATTGAAATTTCTTTTCCAGTATCCATTCTTTCAACATAAGAAGAAAATAGCCTCTATTTATTCTTTTACCTTTGAATATTTTATCTATTTGAAGGATACCATAATGGATATTTTGGATTTATATTATCCATGGGATCTATATCCTCTTCTTTAAAACTTCTCACTAAAGGGGTTGGAGAAATAGGTTTCAACCAATCCTTATCCACTTAGTGAAGTATAGACAAAAGTATCATTCGTGACTTATCCATTTTGTTTATCAAATATTGGAAAAATAAGGATAATCTTGGTGGTAAGGATAAAAATATAATATTAATGGATAATTCATTATCCAAGTGGAAGCCTAATGTTTCTCACTGATCAATATACCCCAGCATTTTGAAAGCATGATCAGTAGCTAGATTTCCTTCTTCCAGTATACACTGATATAGTGCATTGAAAATATTTTTTATTTCTAGACTTTCCTTCTCTTTCTCAAGAGAATGGATATTTCATATTATGGTGTAATAATCCATGTATTTATGTTGTATCATCAACTCTTTGGACATAGTTCATAATATAATACAACAGACATAGGAAGCATCCTCATCATATATTTGGTAGGCATCCTTTTCACCTTCACTCACCTTCTGAGGTGGAAGAATAGGGTAGGGGATCCCAACACATAATAAAAACTTTTTTATAATTATACATCATATAAATTATTGTAACATATCCAAAAAAATATTTGTTAGGACATAACCTAATTTAAAGAATTATCATAATGTTTTGTGGTTTTGGTTTCTATTTTATACAACAATTAAAATAGTTGATTAGTACTTTTATTGATTAAAAATTATGTGAGAAATAGTAATAATTAAACTTTTATTAAATATCCCACTATTTTATCAAGTTTCAAAATCCCTCACCATTGAACTTGGAATGTCTAGTTTCTTGGAAATTCTAGAAGAAAGGATCTATATACCCCTTTTCATAACCCCAAAAGGAGTTGGTCAAGCTACTTGAAGGTATTTAGGTAGATAAGTCTTTTCCAACTATGGTATTGTAGCTCCTTGATTTGTTTAGTGGATTCCCCAATCTAGAAATCCTGATTTGGATTTCCTCAACACTTGCCTCCAAATTACACAAATTCTAACAAGGGTTTCTCCTCTTGATGTAAAATATTTAAGTAAACCTAAAACCTTAATAATAACTCCCCTTATAAAAGTAAGTGTCCCAAAAAGGGTTTCTAAAACACTTAGTTCTATTGGTTTAATTCCTAATCAATAAATGGATGGCCAAGTCTAAATTAATATTTAGTTGAGGGATTTTATTTATTATGCATAAATTTTATTTTATTTTATCCTTTACATAACTTTTTAATATTCAATGGATTTTACTTAATTAATTAATCATGTTGGATAAAACATTTACACATAATACATTTATTTAAATTCCATCTTTATACATTAATTAAATTATTTATGTGATAGTGGTCTTGCATCCATAAAAAAATGTATAAGATGGAAATAATTAATTAATTAATGACTCGATCATGAGCTCATCTAATGGTTGATTTATTGAGTAGACAATAAATCAACCTTTGACTTAGGGTAAAATTACTTATGTTGATATTGGAATGAGTTAGAGAATTCCACATGTACACATGTATATCACCTAGGTTGACATCATTATGGTTCCATATTGAACCACCTCCATGCACCTTGGGATACTCCATTAATTACAAGTATTTATAAATCATTCTTAGGTTAGGGGGACTAAAGGATTGGTTAGTAGGGATTACATAAATAACCATGGACATGAGAATCCTATATAATAATGGAGGTAGGGATGACACATAGACCATCATATTTAATTCAATATCAAATAATTGTAAACCCATATAATAAATTAATCAAAACATCCAATGCACACACATGTATTGGTCAAGCTCATGAATGGTCATACTTGCAAAGTATACACAAAAGTAAACTGGTTAACATTCATTTCTATTCATTCTTTATTATTAAGATAGACACAACTGCATTAATTAATTAATTAATTCTCTTTCATCTTAATGGCCATCTGAATTCATTTAGAGATACCCATCATTAAAGTCATTTATGGAAAATAAATGGGAGAACCAATAATTATATATTATTACAATAAATTAATTGATTATTTAATAATTATTTAAAACATTATTAAATTTTTTAACATAATAAGTGTCAGTCAATATAATATGGATTTAATTCTACAATTGTTAATTTAATGTAATTTTAATTTTTTCCCTTTATTGGAATACTATATAGCATGTACTTACGAGTTACACGTCGTGTACTGCGGTTGTCATGTACCCAGGTTATATACCTAGGGATTCAACATGTAAATCGGTCAGACTACAAGGCATGTACTACTTGATACACATCATGTGTTCCACTTTCTATGTTTTCATTCAACCTATCAAAAGACTTGGCATGTTCATCAAATGTGGTTTTACATGACATGTATAATCCAGATACACACTATGTATATCACATGTTTTGTGTCCACTTGTCTCGCCAAATGGCTTGGCATTTACTTTGTATGTGGGAATTAATAAGTTACACACCATGTACATCGGCTACATTTCGTGTACTCTATTAATAAAATAGGCTCTCATTCATGCATGATTTTGACAACGTATAGTGACCACACAGGTTATGTGAATTTCACTGCTAATGCATGTAGACTACACGGTGTGTATTCTAGCTACACATTGTGTACTCCAACATGTCATGTGCTAGGTTGGCACAGTCCACACGTAGTGTGAAATAAATGCACCATGTGAAATTATTGATCGGTGCATCGTGTATCCCAAGACACGAACAGTTCTAGTGCACTTAGGTACACAACATGTACTCTGGCTACATGTCATGTAATCCCATGCTATCCATCCAGATTCATTGACACTTCCTGATGGAATATTTGATCATTCTTCATATGTTATTAAACATAAGAAAATTTGAATCTTTAAAAAAGAAATTAAAATTTTGAAAACATGTTAATTCAAATCGGATTAAAGAATGAATAATATGAAATGAAAAATTAAAACACAATTATGCATATTGATCAATAATTAAATAAATAATTATAAATTTAAAATGTGACCACTCTAATAACAGTTGAAGGTTTTAGGTGCAGTGGAAGCACCTTTGGTAGGAATTGTGTTTAAAATTTATTTTAACATAGATTTTTCCAAAACCCCAATAGAGGATATTTTCATGTTAAATTTATAATTACTTTATTTAAGATTGGAAGAAATAATTTACCTTGGCTTGGGATCCTTTCTTCAATGTAGATATTGATCTTCTGAAACCCCTTTTATGGATTACCTTCATTGTGATATAAGGATCCATGTGTATAATCCATCTAGCAGTGATCCACATGTGATCCTTTAATCTCCAAGAAACGCTAATTGATTTCTAGGTGCTATCACGGTGAATCAATTATTTTGCATCGTTCATGTTGGTTGTTTGTACATTGATCTTGAAGGAATCTATCTTGTGTTTCTCATTCTTATGAGGGATAGATAAATAGTAATTTGAGAGAGAAACCTATTGTGTGTAACAATTATTTGTTTCTCGATTATCCCTACACAATAGACATAACCATCTATTTATAGAGCTAGGTTTTTGGTTAAAATATTATTTAATTAAATAGGAGTCCTTAAATAATATGATAATCTTTATTAAAGTCATACCACATAATAATGATAATAATATTATTATTATTATTATTATTTTATGGCATTCACACTAACTTGTGCGATAAAAAATATTATTTTACTAGCTTGTAAATTAATATTTATCATCGAACGTAGAATTGGTCTATTCAAACTCCACATAATTCATTGAATGTCCGAATATACATTTTATTCATTAATAAATATTTTTATCCACAAACCAGCGAATAAATATTCAATAAAATAAATATATATATATTATTCACAATTTAATGAATAAATATTTAATTTATACAATAAATAAAACTTTTCCTCTATCTTGATAATAATATTTATTCCATTAACTAAATTCAAATATAATTTAATCGAGATTAACAAAAACGCTTAGTGTGTGACCCTCTAAGATTCTTTCTCATTGGAATTAGGTGGGTACACCTAAATTCCAAGATTACTATCTAGTAATTGGTCAAGGAACCCAAGAGAAATAACTTAATGTCTCAATGTCGACAATCACATATGAACGCTCGTTGTGTGATATAATCCATTTAACTCAATATCTCATTAAGAAGGTTTCACATCTGCATCATCAACCTATATGCTTGATATGTATTTCTTTGAATATTTGAAATAATTTTCATTACACCATGGACATGGAATTTATGTGAAAATTATATTTCAATCAAAGGGTCGAGATATCAACATCCATAAATATGGAAGGGACAAATCCTTCGTCAACTTATCCATTAATAATGTTAGACACCAATGAGAATTGGTGTTTTCCATATGATGTGTGTTGGATTTTTTGTTAACCCTATCACTATAAACCTTGGTGGGTTGGTGGGTTGGATGTGGTGTTTCCATTGACATGGTGTAGTGGATCATGTTGGATTTATTGTTCATCATGTCAAAAACTGCCTAATATGGTGATGTTCCTGATATATGGAAAGTGGTAGAGTGCATGAAGTAATGTGTGATCCTGAAATATTGATCATGATAATACCGAGAGATGGGTTGAAGTTATCAAAGAAAGAGGATCATCCAGATAGGTATGCATCATGCAATGGTCAGTTGTGAAATTCCAACATGATTGTTGACTAGATATGTTGAAAAAACTTCAAGATAGTAGTATGTAATCTCTAGAAGTGGTACAAAAAATTACATGAACAAGGTGGCATCACTTCCTAGTGTTTTCCAAATTTTTGGGGTCAAAATTTTTAGGAAGGGATGAGTTTCATGAAAGATATATTTCTAGGACTTCCTCATAAACATATGGCAAGGTATGGAATTCATGAAAGTTTGGTGTCACTAAGGTTTGGTGATTCATGAAAAAATGTTTCATGAAAGACTATTAAGCTATGAAATAAAAAAGGCAGTAAGTTACGTGATTATGAGAAGTTTTAAAAATGGAAAAAGGTGGTAAGTTTCATGATTGTGAGAAGTTTCATGAATGGAAAAACGTGGTAAGTTACATTATTACAAGAAGTTTCGCAAATAGAAAATTTCCCTGAAGTTTTGCAAAGACATGGAGTTTTGTGAACATTTTTTAAGAGTTTTGTAAAAAGGTGGTGATGAGCGAGAAAAATTTTAGAAGGGGTGGTAGAATATATAAATGGGTTTCTACCCCTCTCATTTAAATCATCCCAACTTATTTAATATCCAAAGGCTCTGAATTTAAGAAAGAGTTTCTTGAAGGTTTTTCTTACATGAAGGATTCATATGAACATATGTTCCGTGAAGAAAGGACTTGTTTCAATCTGAACATGGGGTTTCATGAAGGTTTAGAAATCTTTATGAAATAATGAGATTATCATGAAGGACTATGAGTTTTGTGAAAGTAAAAAAGTTTCATAAACAAGAGAAAAGTTTCGAAAAATTTGTGCAAAGGTTTCATGAAAGTGTTAAGTTTCACAATATAGAAAGTTATTGGAACTTATTGAAGACATTGCCAAAGGAAGTTGGTATTCATTAAAGATTAGTTTAACAAGGAGAAGTTGTTTCATTGGTGATGTTCACAACTATTTTGTAAAAGATCGTAGTGAAGATCAATGGTCACTAATTAGTGCATCAACTATTATACAATGAAGATGTGTATCAGCTTGTGAAACAAAAATTATTCCCTCCAAAATCATTGATAAAATAGAGAGTATAAAGGGAGTGACCCTTGGGTGGTAGTGATATGGACCCTAAATCTTGTAAAAGCAGTGATCTTGGCATGGAGTAACCATAGTTGAATCATTGTATCCACAAGACTAGTTAAGATTAATGGATTTTGGCACATTTAAACAATGTCGGTGTGTTCTCCTTGGACGTAGCCCAATACGGGTGAACCAAGTAAATTCTTATTCCTTGTGTGTTTTCTTTACTTACATTATTCATGACAATAATCAATGCATGTGGATTGAGCGATCATTGATCTTATCTAAATAAGGCCAAGATAAAAAGACTGGTTAATTAGATCATCACTTAATAGGTGAACATAAGAGTGGACCTACTAATAAGTGAGGTCAAGATCAGTTAGGAAATTGATATTTTCATAGGTATGTGGGGAAAAGGAAATGAGTTTCATACCATAATTCACCCCTTCCCACTAAATTCCCTTGTGGGTACAATAAATAACATGTCATTTGTGAAGCACCCAACATACCTATTTATAGCCAACATATGGCATAATGGTTTTGTCAATATATCTAATTTCATGATTCATGACATGAATTAATGATAATATTTAAGTTTAAAGACCATTGCACATGCTTATAGATAGAAGTATCTAATGACACCAAAACACATGCAATTCCTACTAGTGAGTTTATTCTCATAATCTCCCATCTTAAAGATTACCAAGTATGAACTTCATGATAATAAGAATCATCCTCTTATGAGTACTCTCACCTAATAGACTATGTACTATGTGCCCTTATATAGTATGTCATTTAACCATAAAACTAGTATTAAGAATATCGCCATATCATTTCAAGGTTATCATCATAGCGGAGAACTATTATACCCTTTTTTGATGTGACGAATACTCTATGTCATTATCACACCAATGTTATGCATAAGAATAATCAATATGTGATAATATATATAAATTAATATTCACATATTTGAATATACATGCAATCTTAAGTACAAAATTATTTGGTTCTAGGAAACCAACTCTAATAAACCCATCCATTTTCAATTAATATCCATCATATTGGGTTTAATGATATTTATATTGTACAAAAAATAAATAAATACACATAAGGTATGCATATGATGTATATATAAATTGATATTTGAACAAACTATCATATTTTGAGTGTAAATATATAATTATGTATATGTGTGTGTTAAAACATATTTGTGTAAAAATATATAAATCCTATGTTTTAAAGAAGTATAAAATATTCATAATCAAATGAGAAAGTTATGGATACTTCTAAGAAATTTTACTATTTTCTAAGAAAAAAATCAAACTCACTTTAGACACTCAAAGAAGTAATGAAAAAAAAGTTGTAATGACAAAATGGATAGAAGTTATTATGTGTCCATTCATTTGTTTGAATGTGTTTTATTGAAATATTTTTGCATGTTGAATGTTATTATGAGAATTAAAAACTAAATAAGAATGGTTTCAATTATTTACAAAATATTTAAATTTCTTAACACTCAAATGAGGTTGTGACCATAGTTAATGTTCCATTGAACTCTTCTTATTGGTGATCGTTGATTACTTAATCAATCTTACTGAAAGAAAAAAATAATTCTCATTGTGATTAAGATAAATAATCTCTTCAATTTTAACCATCTAAGTTATTAGTTTATAATTATGGATTAAGTACTAAAAATCAATTATTGAAAGAAATATTTTGTACAATTGAGAAGAGGGGCCTCGTAGATTGAACATGTTTGAGGTTACTACTCTAAATCTAGTATTTACTCACATTGAAAGATGAATTCTTCCCTTTTCATCCCTCTTTCACTATTTCACTTGTTTTTTATTCTTCAAAACTCACTGTTTCCACACTCATTTTCCAATAAAATTCCCTATTTTTAATTACATCGTAAATATGTTTTCAATAAATTAAATTTTATTCATTTTGAATCAATTAATATTTTAAGTCACAAAGAAGTCAATTTGAAACCAACTTGAGATACAATTTAGGACAAATATATTTCATTCTTAAGTGAAAAAGTTTTTGATTAGGAATTAGTGATAAAATTATCACTATAAATTTAGCATCATTGTTAGGGGGTTACCAAGAAGCTCATTATTTTTCATATTTTGATTCAAATATTTTTTTAAATTCATGATATTGCTTCCAATTTCTAATTGAAACCCATTTTGTTTTATATCTAAAATCACATTCCAAAACACCCACATACTGATTTAGAGTAGTTTTTCCCTAAAAGAAATATTAATTTTCATAATATAGTCAAAAAAATACATTATAGATAGATTCTAAAATTTTATAAGAGTCTTTTTAGGATGAAATTCATGAAGAAAAACATGAAACATCTACTGTCAAACTTGAAAATTTTTGAAAACTCAAACTTGATTATCCAAACCCTTTGGAAATCATGGTTGAACAAATAACCATGAAGTAATTAGCAGCATCAAACTTGGATAATCAAAAACCTGATAGTCTCAATAGTTTCTAATAGGTTAATCCACTACATGGTATTGATGGGCCAAGGGGAATATAAGTGGTATGGTACATAGGAAAAGAAGAACTAAAAATTGTAAAACAATGCAAGATTGACTAAAAAAGAATAAAATAAATCATATGATTTCGGTTTTGAGAGGGTTGATTTGTCTAAGAAGATCGAGGGGGAGAAACAGTAGAGATCAAATTTCACGAGAGCTTGAATGGTGTAAGTGAGTGGGATTCTGTTAGGGCTGATTTTAAAAGAATGTAAAGAGTTTTATCAATGCTTTTTTTAAGTGTCGATAAAAACTATTTAAAATAAATTACAAAAATATTAAAAAAATATATATTAAAAATAAATTAATTATAAAAAAAGTAAAAAAAATTAGCATTATTAATGAATAAATAATATTAAATGCATGAATGTTATAAACGAATGAAATTTAATAACTAAAAATGAATAGGCTTCAAAAATATTAAAAAATGAATAAGTTTTATTCATTATATAAATTATTAAAAAAAATTAAAAAAAAATTATATTAAAATGAAGATGAATACATATTAAATATTTATATTACACTCATATTAAAAGAATTAAATTTAAATTAATAAATATTTATAAAAAATATTAAAAATGAATAAATTACAAAAATATTAAAAAAATATTAAAAATTAATAAATTATAAAAAACTAAAAAATAATTAACATATTATTGAATAAATAATATTAAATAATATTGAATGAATGAATGTTAAAAATTTGTGAAATTTAATAATTTTAAAATCAATTTATTGTAAAAATATTAAAAAAATAAATGAGTGTTAGTAGTTATATAGATTATTAGAAATGAATATATGTTAAAATGAAAATGAATACCTATTAATTATATAAATTATTAGAGTTAATGTCCTAGTACCAACTGTGTGTACTTTGATTATATTTATATCCAATATATTTAATATTAATAAAACATCTTATTATATACTGTTCATTATTCTGTATGACTCTAATATAATAATGTCATAGAGTATACATCAAATTGATAATGTCATATTAGTTCCCTGGTATGATAATAACCTTGAAGTGTTATGATGATTTTCTTAAATATGGTTCTATATTTGGATAATGTACTATGATGGGACACATAATACATAGACTATCAGGTGTAAGTGATCAGAGGCGGATGAGGCTTTTTCTCATGAATTTTTCATTTAGTAATCTTCAATATGAGAGATTATGAGAACAGACTTGCCAGTAGGAATTCCTCATATTTTTGTGTCATCGTATATTCCTATCTGTGAGAATGTGAAATGGTCCTTAGACTTTAATATTGTCATTAATTAATTTCATGACTGGTACACTTAGATTTTATGATGAAAATCGTGATGTCATATGTTCGCAGTAATGTAGGGTACATTGGGTGCATCACGATTTACATGTCATTAATTGATAAGTCAAGGAAGGATTTTTCTCTTCCATCTTTATGAATGATGATATCTTGGACCTTTGATTGGAATATAATTGTTTCCCTAAATTCTATGTTCATGGTGCAACGACGTGTTTATTTTAGATAGTCAAATAAAGACATATCGATCATATAGGTTGGTGACCCATATGTGTAACCTTCTTGATGAGATATTGGGACAAATATATTATATTACATGGTAAGCATTTGTATATGGTTATTGTCATTTTGATATTAATTTCTTTCTCTTGGGTGTCTTGACCTAATGTTGGATAGTAATCTTGAACTCTAGGCAAGCCTGTCTAATGTCAAGAAGAAAGAATCCTATAGGGCCACACACTAAGTATTACTGATGATCTTGATAAAATTCTAAGTGAATTTAATTAATAGAATAAATGTCATTCTCAAGACTAAAATATTTAATATTTTATTCATTTTTTATTGATCACAAATATTTATTTATGAATAAAATATTTAATATTTATTTGGATGTTTGATAAATTCTAGAGGAGTTCAAACAGACCAAGACCATTTCAAGTGATAAATATTAATTAAAAAGTCATTTAAATAATATTTTTTATTACCCAAATTAGCACACGCCACAAAATAATAATAATATTATCATTATTATTATGCTTAATGAGGTTTATTAAATATTATAATATTATTTAAGGGTCAACATGCAATTAAATAATATTTGAACCTAAACTCTAGCTCTATAAATAGACGGTTATGTCTATTGTGTTGATCATCCAAAAATCAAAAATTGATAATCATTGTGCACGAAAAAACTCTTTCTCGACTTTCCTTTCTTTCCTACTTTCAATGATGATAAATTCAAGAGATATCCCTTCAAGATCGAAGGACGAGCGATCAACACGAATAACGCAAGACAATTACTTTGTCACGTTAGTACATGAAGATCTGTTGACATTACTCAGAGATCAAAGGAGCGTGTGTGGATCACTACAAGAAGGATTCTATCCTTGGATCCTCATATCATAATGAAGGAAAATCAAAAGGGTATTTTCAGATGATCGACATCTACATTGAAGAAAGAATCGTCATATTAGGTATTCATTTCTTTTGATATTAAATAAATTAATTATAAATTTGAAGTGCAAGATCCTTGCTTAGGGTTTCAGGTAACTCAATATTAAAATAAACCTTAATATATCACCCACCATTTCATGCTTACGTTATTCCCAAAACCAACAAGTGGTATCATAGGCTTCACTTTTAAATTTATAATTATTTATTTGATTGTTGATCCATAAGAAATCGTGGTTGAATTTTCATTTCATATTTTTCTTTCTTTAATACGTTTTTAATTAACATGTTATTTAAATATTAATAGAGTTTGTTCAATGTTTCATTTTCTTAAAGGTCTAATAACATATGAAGAATTATTAGAGATTCTATCGGAAACTACTAAATTTTTTTCCAGTAAGACAGGGTTATACGGCGTGTAGCTGGAGTACATATTGTGTAACCTAGTTCGATGAACCTAACCATACCATGAGATACATGGAATGCCACAAAGTTATTATATGTATTGTATACCACATTTTGACCAACCAACTTGGCATTTGGTTTTTAGATTACACGGCATGTATATGGCATACACACCATGATTTCTACATGAGTTAGTGGCATAAATCTCACAATCTGTGTGGTCATTATACATGGTCAAACCGCATGAGAATAAAAACTTAGAGAAGTTATGATATACATGATGTGTATATGGTTTACAAGACATGTAGTTCATCAATTATCACATCCAAGATACATGCCAAGTCCTTGGTCTTATTATCTGGACACACGATGTGTAGCTGGAGGCACACATCATGTAGTCTCTCACCAGAGAAAACACCAATTCTTTTGGCGTGTTGCATGGGAAGGTGGTATTTAGACCACACAACATGTAGTTGTCTTGTAAACATCATGAAATCCATTGAGATACATGTTGAATACCTAGAAAAGTATCTCAAACACACGAAAAGCGAATACACAGTGTGTAGCTGGAATGTATACATCGTGTAGTCTGGCTAAGTCAACATGCTGAAACCCCAAGCGTGTGAACTAAAAACACAGTAATAGAGGTACAAAACATGTAGTTGGATAGTACACATCATGTAGTCTCCCAATTACTAATATAATTAGATTATATTAAATTGAAAATTGCAGCATTAAAACCTTATTGCTTTGATTGGAACTTCAAGTGTTTGACAACTTAATAAGGTTTTTAAATAATTTTAAATGCTAAATTAATTTATTATAATAAATTTTCAAATATTAGCTCTTTATTTTATTTTCCATTAATGCCTTTATAATGGTTATATCCAAATGAATTTGGATAATCATTAAGATGAAACAAAATTAATTAATTAATTCAAGCATGTTATCTTAATAATAAAGAATGGATAAAGAAATGAATGTTACTTTTGCATATACATTGCATGTATGATCATTCATGATCTAGAACAAGACCAATGTATGTGTTGGAATTTATTTAATTTAATTTATTACATGGGTTTGTAATTATTTATTATTAAATTAAATTTTATGTCCTATAATTCATCCTACCCTCCATTATTATGTAGGACATGCATGTCCAAGGATATTTATGTAATCCTCCTTTAACCAACCCTTTGATTATCATTGCCTACGTGTGAGTTATAAAAACTTTTAATTAATAGAGTTTCCCAATTTTCATGGAGGTGGTTCAAGATGGAACAATAATGAGGTCAACCCAGGAGATACACGGGTGGACATGTGGAATGTTGTAACTCATTCCAAGACTGAAAATATGAGTTATTTCCCCTAGGTTAAAGGTTGATTTAATGTTCGTTCATTAAATTGACCATTAAATAAGCTCATGATTGGGTCATTTAATTATTTATTTATTTCTGTCTATATAATTATTTATTTTATGGATGAAAGACCTCAATCGCGTAAATAAATAAATTAATGTGTAGAGACAAAATTTAAATAAATGGATTATGCGTAAATATTTTATCCATCATGGTTGATTAATTATGTAACATCCAATTAATATTAAAAATACATGTAAAGGATAAAACAAGGTAAAATTTATACATAATAAATTAAAATCCCTCAATTAAATATTAATACAAACTTGGTCTTCTATTACTTGATTAGAAATGAAAGCCTTAGAACTAAGTGTTTGACCAACCCTCATTGGGACACTTAATTTTAATGTGGAGTTATTATAAAGGTTATGAGTTAACTTAACTAACTCACATCAAGAGAATTATCTCCTGTTAGACTTGATGTAACTTGGAGGTAAGTGTTAAGCAAATCCAAGTCAAAATTTCAGGATAGGGGAGTCCACTCAATGGATCAAGGAACTACAAGCTCGAAGTTGGTAAAGACCTTCCTGCCTAAATAACTTCAAGTAGCTTAACCAACCCTTGTTGGGGTTATGAGAAGCGGCATATGGATACTTTCCACTTGAATGTCCTAGAATATAGACATTTCAAGTTCAATGGTGAGGGCTATTGGTAATTGATAGAATAGTTGGATATTTAATAAAATCAATTAATTTATTTTTTCTCAAAAAAAATTGTAATCAAGAAAATTACTAATAATATGCTATTTTAATTATATAATGAAATTAAATGTTCATCATACACACTATCCATTAAATATATTTTTGATAAAGACAATATCTACACTAACAGTAACTTCTAGGAGTGGTTCATATGCCTTCGGGTTGTTTTGAATCATGAACATAAATCTTATCTGCTAGAATTCTCGCTTCTTAATCTTCCTACAAAATATGTGAGTGATGAAGAGTTACTTGTCTATGAAAAACATTTGAGCTACTCTATCGATGTTCAATGTTTAATTATTTCATCTTTATCTAGTGAACTCATGAAGTCTCATGAAAATATGGATGCGTATAGCATGCTTGAGCACCTCCATGGTCTTTACCAGGATAGATCTAGATAGGAGCGATTTGAGATTTCCAAGGTGCTCTTTCATAGAAATCTTGGAGAGGGTGTCCTAGGTATGCCTCATGTAGTCAAGGTCATTGGATATATTAAGCACCTAGTGTTTCTAGGGTTTAAACTCTCTGAAGAACTAGGAACTGGTCTCATTCTAGCATCACTCACTCAAAGATTCTTCATCTTTATTATAAATTTTAATATGAACAACATTGAGAAGTCTGTGTCAGATCTTATAACTCTTATTATCCAAGTAGATAAGGATACAAAGCATGAAAATTCTTTGGTCCTTATGTTGAATAAACAGAAAGGGAAATCAAAGATCTATACAACAAAATCTTCTACACACCCTTCTAAGAAGATAAAGATCAAGGGGAAATCAAGGGAATATGATTTTATTTGTTTCTCATGTGGAAAGAAGGGCCATTGGAAGAAAAACTTCACCCATACAAAGAAGCAAGGGGGAGCTTCAGGTGAATTTGTTATCGAGTGAAATTTATCTATTTCTACAAATTTGGTGTTAGATACATCTTGTGGTGCTCACATATGTATTCAAATATAAGAACCAAGTATATTCATTAATATTGACCAAAGGTAGGTAGATCTACGATCATCCAACAGAGCTAAAATTGTTACTATAGCTATCAGGGACTACCACCTCACATTTCCAACTGGAATGATCTTGGTTTTAAAGGGTTGTTATTATGTTCCTTCAGTTAACAAAAACATTATATCTATATCTAAACTTAATACAGATGGATTTATTTTAAAGTTAAGAAATAAATGTTTCTTATTTTATGAAGATAACATTTGTTATGGCAAGGAACATTTAAATAATTGTCTTTATGTATTGGATTACACAAACCATGTAATGGAAATCGATAATGAAACTACATCACATAACTCATACCACACCCAACTATGGGATCTCTGGCTAGGTCGTGTAAATGAAAACAAATTGACTAAATTATATCAAGATGTATATTTATATTATTTTGAACAAAAACCAATCAGTCTATGTATTGCATGTTTACAAGGTAAAATGATCAAATCCCCATTTATTGGAAAAGGTGAAAGGGCCAAATAACTTCTTGAATTAGTTTATATAGATGTGCGTGGATAGTTTTCTATTTAGGTAAGGAGTGGGTGCTCATACTTCATAACTTTTACTGATGATTTTAGTAGATATGGATATTTATACTTAATATGATCTAAGTCATATTCTTTTGATAAATTCACGGAATAAAAAATGAACTTGAGAACCAGTTTGGTAAGAAGATTAAGAAACTCCACTTAGGCTATGGTGGAGGATATCTTAATCAATATTTCATCGATTAATTACAGGAGTTTTCGATCATATCTAAACTCACTCCTCCTTATACACCTTAGTGGAATAGTGTAAGTGAAATGAGGAACCATATATTTTGTACATGGTGAGATCAATGATGAGTCATGTGAGTCTTCCATTATTCTTTTGGGGATATGTGTTACAAATAGTAGTACAAATACTAAACCAAGTTCCAACTAAAGTGACAGATAGTATACCATACCATTTATGGAATAAAAATAAACTCATTTTGTCATACTTACATGTGTGGGGTTGTAAAGAATTTGTCAAGGCCTCTTTAGGTAACAAACTTTCACCCTGAGGCACAAAATGTACCTTTATAGGATACCCCAGAGAAACAAGGGGATATTACCTATATGACCCCTCAGATAAAAAGTTAATTGTGGAAATACACACCATATTCCTTGAGAGTGGTCACATATCTAAAAGAGATAGTGAGATCAAGATATAATTCTATGAAGTTGAGGCTCAAGGTATACAAGAGTTGGTAGAGGAATAGATTCCACAAATCCCTTTGGAAGAAGAAACTATTCCAGAGACACAGGTACTACGTAGAAGTACAAGAGAGGTTAGAGAACCAAAACAGTATAGTTTTCTAGTCACTAAGGATGGTGACTCATTATTAGTTGATAATAATGATACTCTGACCTATAGGGAAGCGGTAAGTGGAAAAAATGTTTCCAAGTGGCAAGAAGCCTTGAATTCTGAAATGGATTCCATGTACCAAAACTAAGTTTTAATTTTGGTTCCTATAATGGATGTAAATATTGTTGTTTGAAATGGGTATTCAAGAATAAACTGGACATGTAAGGACAAGTTGGTACCTATAAGTCATGACAGTTGCAAAAGGGTTTAAATAGCATCAAGGAATTAACTATGATGAAACCTTTTCACCAGTTTCTTTCACACCCTGACCAGACACTTATATATTATTTTATTTATTTTTGGTCTTACATTTATTCTATGCTTTTACCTGGGTTTTTTAGGAAAAATGACAGTTTTTTGGTAGATATAAGAAGGAATACTTTTGGCGCATAGTTGGGAGAAATCATGCACCATCCTAATGCTAATCATGTGACCAAGATGGTGGCACTTTCCAGGGTGCACGGTTATAAACATAATCATGTGCTCCTCCCTAGAAGCCCATGCAGTTTCTACCCCCTTGGGATATAGGAAACTGCATGGTTGGAGCATGGTCTGGAAGACTGTGTGGCCAAACCGTGCGATCTTCCCATTCTTTAAAAAAAAATTATTATTATTTATTGTTGTTGTTGTTTTATTATCAATATTATTATTATTATTTATTATTATTATTATTATTATTATTATTATTATTATATACAAAATGGTTCTCCCCCCCTACCCGCATGATACCTCCCTTCCCCTCTCACTCGCCAGGCCACCCAAAGGGGCTCCCCATGTGTGCGACTCCCCTCCTCCCAGCACCTCTCCTTGGCTAATTTCTTCCTCGTCTCCACTTGAGATTCCCTCTGGTAAGTTCCTTATCCTATCCTACTCTTTATTATTCCTCCTATATTTCTTGTTGTCCCTTCCTCTCCCTTAAAATTCACATGACCCACCCAAGACCTAACTCTATTTTGGGTATTTTTATTATTGGTTATTGGTTCTTAGGACTTGTAGGGTCTGATTAAGGCATGTTCTAGATGTGGTTGTCAAAGGTAGTGGGTTATCCTTTGGTTATAGGTATGTATTCTTCTATTTTAATTATTTTTGTCAATTTTTAATTAGGGATTTCATAATTTTTTTAGTTTTTGGATTTTTTCTAGTGCACTTTGGATCATCGTCCGTGAATGATACTTACACACATATTCATGGGTAAGTCATGTGTGTATGTGTGTGTGTGTACACCCTCTTTGTACATATTCCCTCCTAATGAAGGAAATATCTATATTGTAGATAGGGGTATTTATATATCTATTTGTGTGTGTTTTTGTAAAAATGAATGTGTGTGTAAGCATAGAAGAGTGGATTTAGATTACCTTCATCAAAAGAAGTGTGTTTTGAGCTAGGTTCCCTATGTCTGAGCCTTTAATTGGAATTCTTTGATTGTTTGAGTATTTTAAAAGTGTGTTTTATTATTGTGTGATATACATATGTTATGAAAAATTGGTTGTGCCTCTTTTAAATGGTTTTATTTTGTTTACAAAGTTTACCTAAGATTCCACATAGGTTCTTCATATTAAGAATTTGTTTTTAACCTTATTTTGAAATGAAATGTGTTTTAATAAGATGGTGTGGTCTGGTTGGAACTTAAAATTGTTTTATAAAAATGTAAAACCTCTCTTAAGGAATCCCCCTTTTATTTGAAAATGTTGTGTTTATTATAAATGTATGATTTATGTTATGTGCCTAGTGAAGAATCTTGTGCTTAGTTTGTGTGTGACTTGGAAAGGGGGCGTGCTTAAGGAGGTGGATTAGGGGTGAGAAGTTGGATGGTTTTTGGATAAATAATATGATATATATATATATGTGTGTTATCCTAATAAAAAATCACCTCCATTTTGGCATAGAACATGGAAATCTTGGGTATCTAGGTGGGCAGACTAGGTTTTGTATGCTAGGCGAGCCGGTAGGGCCGAGGCCCTGTCTCCCTAGAAGGATTACACTGCAACACTAACTAAGATTTTATGATGGGGGTTGGTTTCCTTGAGTAGGTGATGGACCTTCTCATCTAGTATTTGATCACCGAGAGTATGAGCATCCTAGGACCCTGTTAACCCTAGTTACTTAGGAATTTCACATGGTTCTTGCACTCTTTTATTCTAGTTTTCATGGTACTATTTTAAAATTTTATTTTTAGTTCTTTTCTTTGTATAAAATAATAAAAATTATGTCTATTTACTCTATTGTTCAGCATCTATCCTACCACATCTATTTTAGCATGTTTTGGGAACTATTTCAAAGATGTAATAGAAAATAGGTTTACTTAAAAATGGAATATTGATACTTGTTTTGGAAAGAATGTAAAACCTTACTTTATATATATTTTATTTTCAAACTAGCATGAATTAGATTTATTTTAAAATTTAAGGCATGGGGAATAGTTTATTCATGCATGCCTAATAAGTTTTAATACTCACGCCTATAGATCTATCTTTATATTTGGCTTTTGGTGTGTCTTATGACTTGGAATCAGTCATCATGGAACAATTTTGGTTCAGTGTTTTATGGTGACCAGTGAGGTCACATAGAGGTATGTCCCATTTTATTTCTTTTCTTTGATGGTGTTTATTTTTATCGTTCGGTTTATATTTATTTATTTTTCTGTTATTTATGGGATGAATCATTCCCAATAGAAGTTGTGATTGATGTCTGACACTAGTTTTCAGCCTAGAAGGATCAGGAACGCCTCTCAATCCTTGTCATAGGCCGGCTCAGGTGACTAATTCAGGTTTGACCTGGGTTGGTTCATGAAAAAATGGTATCAAAGGAATTATACCTTGTTATTTGGGTATATATAGTAGTTTAGAGCTAATATTTTCAAAATTCAAGTGGTTAGTAATGGGAAGGTTCTTGACCACCGCTAATTCGGAAGGATTCTTGAATTTCTAGGGTGGTTCAGGGCGGTCTTACCTCAAAATCCGAGCTTTTCTATTGGGTATTTTCATGATCATTGGTTTTTTGTTTGATCATTTCTAGTTGATTTTGAGGATTTGGTTGTTATTATGGGAGGGATTTAGAGGGTTCATGGTTGTTTTGCATGGTTTGTAAAACCTTTCATAGACTATGTAACTACCTATGATGGCTTCTTATGTGCTCACTCGGTTGGCGCATGGCCTATCAAACCGTGCATCCAAGTTGTGTGTATCAGTTTTTCCTTTGAGATTTTGGGATTTTTTATCAAGTATTGTGTTTCTTTTGTTTATTTTTATTAGTGGTTTTATTTGTTTTTTGGGTGTTTACCTTGGGTTTTAAATTGGAAATTGGTTTATTGAAATTGGATTTTCTCAATGAAAACCTTGGGTTCTTGAAAATGAAATTGGTTATTTTGAAAATGGAAAGTTTTTTGAAAATTATTTTGGGATATTTGAAAGTTTTTACAAAAAATTAATCAGAAATGGATTTGGAAAATTTTTTGGGGTCTTGTAAATGCTTTATTTTGGGATGATAAGGGGTGGGTTCAAATTGGTTGGGAATTTGAATTTGGGTTAAATGTTTTTTTTTAATGTAAAATGTTTTTGATTGACCCATGGTATTCCTATTAATGATCACATATATTAATGTATGCATGTGGAAAGTAGATAGTTGGTGGTATGTGTGGAGGTGTTCTTGAGATGGAATGGGTGTATATATATGTGAGGCTTTATGGAATACCAATGGTAGGTGTTTGGTTTGTAAGGATTATTATGTTTTCTGAAAATGTTTTAATAAGTGGGAGTGTGTGATACTACCTTTTGTGTTTAGATTTTTCTTTTATGGTCTTTGGATTTAATGTGTTGTGGTGTGATTGAAATGATATTTTGAGTTCATTTTGTTGATTTAAAAATGAGTTGTGGAGTTTTTTTTGGTGATGTGATTTGATTCAGTTTCATGCTTCTTGTTTTTAAAGTATTCCCTAGAAGATACTTAGTAAAGAAAGAGTAGATGGTTGGTTTATAAGGTGCCTTTTTTGGTTGTCTGGGTAAAGGATGGTTTTGGGAATTATTTTTTATCATCTTTTAGTTGTTTGAACTTATCAAGATTGAGTTGGATGGAGTATTTGAGGAAATTTTGATTAAGTGTTTCTCTGGGTATTTTCATTTACAACTCAAACTGGACTCTGGATCAAGTGGTGGTTCTAGATCCCTTTCAAAAATTGGAACACACCCGGTTCTTCTTAGGTGGTTTTACACCTTTATCAGCTGAGAAAGAGGATAATACCCCATTCGTGGTTGGCTTACAAGAATATGTTTCACTTGGCATGGACTCTTAGATCACTAAAAAGGGGTTATGTATGTAATATCCTATATTTTTTCAGGTACATCTCTCTCTTATTTTTTATTTAAACTTCCTTTGGTTGAGTTTTTACCTCATATTTAAACCTTGGTGGTCGTGTTTCAAGGTGGATGTATTTTTTTTTTGAATAAACGCTGACTTGGGTTGTGAGGAAACTTGATAAAACTGGATAGGATCCACGTAGGGAGCAGTTCGAGGATTCCATTTGAATTAATGTAATCTAGTTATAAATGGGTCAAGTGTTACCAAGTATTCTTGGTAAGCTGAAAATACTAAAGGGGGTTCAGGTTTTTATAAGGAAACTGTGATGAAAACTATCTACAAGAAATTTACACACCGTGTAAATGGGTTACACAATGTGTAAAAGCCATCAGACTCATGTTGTGAACTGATTCATGATGTGAAATGGTTACACATTGTAAACCAATCGCACGACATGTAATGTTTGGGAGAATTTAATATCCAGCTGAGCTAATGGGTTTTTCAGTGTATCCTTATAAAAAGAAATACATGACGAGTAAATGAATTAATCATCGTGTAATTCCCTGAGCAACAGTTTTAAAGTATATCATGTTGCTGAATTCTTATTCATCTCGCATGTATCCTTCCCCTCTCAACCATATGGCATCTTCCAAGTGATTTTGGAGTGCCTCTCTCAATTCTAGGAATCTTGTTTGTGTGATCGATCCTCAAGTAAGTGGTTTTTCTTTTTTTTCCTTTCTCTTCTATTATTCTCCAACCCGTTGTAGTGTAATCTCTTGACTGTGGTCGTTGTTGGTTTTGATCTTGATCGATTTTGATCTAGTTTATCCTTGCGATCTTCTGCACCTTCATCTTTTTTGGTGTTGGCTGTTGTAAGCATTGTTTTCTTCTCCAGTTAAAGGTAGTGGGTTTAAATCTTAACCCAATGGTATGATTTTAAATTGTGATGTATATGAAATATTGTGATTGTGTTAACGCATGTGCACAATAATTAATTAATTGAATATAATGATGATAATTCCATGTTGGATTCTTTGTTGGATCCCTTTGGATTCAATTGACGATGTGACCTGGCTTATGGCTACATGTTGGGTGAGTGAACCTTTGAAAGTAATGAATTGTCAATGGCTTATATATGATTTTATAATGACATATAATTTAGGTGATTACTTGATATAGATTCACTATGGAAAATGGATTAATTTATTAATTTAAATAATTGTTAAATTGAAAAAAAATGGTAAATAGAAGAATTAACCATTTGGTTTTATATGGTCATATTTTGATAGTCTTTCTATTGTGATATGCACTTGTGAAACATTTTGAGATGATTATATACTAGGTTATTCCCCAACACATTTTGTGATGCTTATATACTGGGCTATTCCCTGACACATACTGAGATGCTTATATACTGGGCTATGCCCTGACACATATTGAGATGCTTATATACAGAGCTATGCCCTAACACATGTTGAGATGATTATATACCAAGATATTCCCTGATACATGCTAAGATTCTTATATATCGGGCTAGTTCCTGACATTTACTGTGATTCTTATATAGTGGGATCAACCTAGTGATTGTTATACCATGGGTATATGGTTGTGGTTGGCATGGTTGTGAGACATGATCAGAGACATTCTAGAATGGTGTTGAGGCAGGTTATGTTTTACCATGTTTATATGGTTATGGTTGGCATGATAGTGATACATTCTCAAAGATATTCTATCATGGTGTTTAAATAGGTTGGTGTATTTAATTAATTTTTTAATTAATTAATACACATGTTTATCACATTATTGCATGAACTTTTTATCATATTGGTTTGTTTAGACATGGTGGTGTCAACCTATTGATTTTTAATCACACCCTATTTGGGCTGTCATTTGGTACCTGAGAATATTTCATAGATGTAGGTTTGGACAAGTTCAAGGGACCTTGTTACTGACTTGTTTCTTCCTAGATGAGATGGAGTTAGGATATGGGTCTGACATGGGGTTCGGGACCAGAGACTTTTGGGTTTATCTTTTGTTAAATTACTCTTATTTGTAATACTTTCATTTTGAAATTTAGATACATATCAGTCTGTCATTACATGATTCTTCATGTTTGGTATATTGATTTCTCCTTTATTTTCCCAGTTCTGTTATTTGGTTTTCATTATGCCTATTACTCTGATTGCTTTTATTTGTATGGATTATTTCCACTACTATGACACTTCATACCAGGGGGTATAGTCTCCCCACTATACATATTACACCCCCACTACTATTTGGAAGCCTCTAGCATATGGGGAGGCGTGCTTGAGGTCTCATAACCAACCTTTTTTATCCACATGAGAGAGTTTCAGGTTGGGGGATGTTACAAAGTGGTATCAAAGGAGCAGGTTTTCTTTTCAATTTCTTTACTATTTAAGAAAGGTATAATGAGATTAGAATGTGTTGGGACTTGGTAATGAGCTTGTTCATGGGAGTAGCTAACCCATGTATGGGGGAAAACCCAAGTGCCTAGGTATGGGATTATTGTTCATGATGTTCACCTATTACGATTTGATGTTATTTCAACTTAGGTGATTCACATGTTGTGTGATGTTATTGTTTCTTGAGATTTATATTTGTGGCCTAGCATGGTGTGAGATGATCATGCATGCATTATGATAGTTGCATAGGGATATATCCTGACATGAATGGTTTATGATAGGGATATACTTATATACATTTGATTTATTTCTTGTGTAGACTATGGTATGAGATATTTTTTATATCTAATAAATGAAATTAGGGAGCTATTGTGTCATGTTAAATAACTTGTTAAGCCATGTTTAGAGAGACCAGGTGTCAGTGGTTCTATATTGAAGTCACTTTTTGAGGTTGAACTTGTTGTTATCTATTGCTCTAATGTGTTTGTTTTTCTTGTAGAGAAAATGACTCATCATTATCTTGGAGTTGAGCATCAGGAGAGTAGAAATTAGCAAGAACCTAGTGTAGCTGAGCTGGAGCTTCCTATGGATCTTGAGTATCATATGTATGTTCATATTCATGACAGCTTTCTAAGGGTCAAGTGATCCATATAGAGGGAGATTGTTCACACCATATCTTGGATTTCTGAGTTGATGAGAGAGTTTCAGCTACAACATCCACCTATGTCCAGTAGAGAGGTAGGCCCCCAAGAAGCCAAGTTCTGGATCAATTCAATCCATACAATCTTCAAGAAACTCAAGATGCCCATAGATAGAAGTGTTAATATTGATGCATAAATTCTTTGTAAACCATTCAAGCAATGGTATGACATTATGGATCAAGTTGGGAAATAAGAGGAGTTATCTTGGAAGTAATTCAAGATGAATTTTCAGAGCCACTTCTATCTATAGATGTTTAGGTATGAGAAGTCTAGTGAGTTAATGCATCTGGCATAGGAGGGAATGTCAATGTTGTACTACGCTAAAAAATTCACTAACCTACAGTTCTTTTCACCATCTTTAGTGGCTGATGAGATCTCTAGGGCAATACTTTTTCAAGATGGTCTTCGCTATGAGATCAGATCATAGTTGAATGTGATTCTTCTGAGTAGTTTTGTAGATATAATAAATCATACACTTATCATAGAAGAAAATCTAATAGAGTCTATAATAAGTGGACATTCTATTTCAGTAGGGATAAGTAGGATCTCTTATTCAGGTAGCAAGAAGCGTCACTATAATAATTTTCACCAAGGAAGTGGTGGTAAGAGCAGTTAGGACAGTGGGTAACAATCTCAGGATCGTGTTCCGTTACAGTTCTATCAGTGTGGAAATTTTGGCCAAAAGTTCATGTAGTGTCCTTACCCCATAGTTGAGTGTCATGTTTGAAGCAGACTGGGTTATCTTTAGATGTTTTGTAGGAACTTCCCACAGTAGAACATTGTTAGTGGATCAGGATAGGCACTTGAGTCTGGAAGGGGCCTAGCTACCCCTTAGCAGGTAGGAAGCTGGAGTTCTACTAGTCGTTCATACTGAGGAAAGGGACATGATACCTCAATACAGGAGTGGTAGTACCACTAAGAGGGGAAATCATAGGGGAGTCATACTGGAGCCCAGGGTAGAGGGGAAATCCATATTCATGCTATAAAGTCTACTCTGAACAGTTTAGATGTAGGACCTTCTACTGTCAGAGGTATAATTATTATATCATCTACCTTATCTTGCATTTTTTTTATACAAGAGCATCACATTCCTTTTTATTTGATCTTTTTTTAAATGGTTTAGGCTTTGATTTGTAAATCTTGGATGGTTCCTTAACCATTGATGCTCTGTTGGGAGTGTAGTTAGAGAATATAAAATGTTGCAAGATGTGTTCTTTAGATATTAGTGGTTACTATTTCTTTTAGGAACCGTTTATGCTAAAAATGATAGGTTTCAATTTGATTCTTGGTATGGATTTTCTAGTTATATACCAAGATCATACAAACTGTTATAGGAGGAAAGTTTCCTTTCTATCTTCATAAGGAGTCATATATTCTCATAAAGGTGAGTAGAATATTCAGGTTGGTCATGCAGGACTAATTCAATGTGGATTAGATTATCTCATGGATCAGATATTCAGTCGTTCTCTAGATGATTGTGGAATACAGCAGGATCATTTTCCTCTAGTGGTAGAGCATTTTCAAGATATATTTCTTAATGAGTTCTATGGCTTACCGCCCAATTGAGAGATCGAGTTCAAGATCGATTTGGTGTTGGGAGTAGAGCCAATTTTTTCTGCCTTATAGAATGACACCAGTAGAGCTTCAGGAGTGAAAATTTTGGTTCGAAGATCTAGAATCTAAAAGTTTCATAAGGAAAAGTAAATAACCTTTGAGATCATGATTTCTCTCCTCCAAAAAGGTTGATTATACCTTGTGCTTATGTTTGGATTATTAGATATTGAACTTGATGATGATCAAGAACTGGTATTCCCTTCCACGCATCGATGATCTCTTTGATCAGCTGAGAGGTGCTAGGATTTTCTACAAGATTGATTTGAGATTAGGATAACACCATTTAATGGTGATAGCATTGAACATACCTCAGACTGATCTTAAGAGCATGTATGGCCTATATGAGTTCGTTGTGATGTCGTTTGGGTTGACTAATGCACTAGTGGTATTCATGGACTTGATGAATAGAATATTTCATCCTTTTTTGGACCATTTTGTGGTGGTTTTTGTTGAATATATCTTAGTGTAATCCCAGTTAGTAGATGAGCATGCCCGACATCTTGAAATCATCCTGAGTACATTGAGAGAGCATCATCTTTATGCTAAGCTAACCAAATATAGTTTTTTGATTGATGAAGTGCACTTCTTGGGTCGTGTCATCTCAAATTCTAGAGTGTATGTGGACCCATAGAAGGTTACAGCCATATTATCTTAGGATAATCCCAATAATTTCTTTGAGATTCAGATATTTTTGGGTTTGTAAGGTTATTATTGATGCTTTATCCAAGATTCTACTATCTAGAAGCACCGATGTCAGGACTAACCAATAAAGGATTAAAGTTTGTTTGATCAGATGTTTGTGAGATATATTTTCAGGAGATAAAAGGAAGTCTGACCTTATCACCTATACTCACTTTACCTATGTTGGGTAATGAATATATCGTATACTATGCTGCATTTTAATTTGGACTCAGAACAATTGTGATGTAGGAGGGTCGAGTGGTTGCTTATGGATCCAGGCAGCTGAGATCGTATGATCAGAATTACCCTACTCATGATCTGGAGTTAGCAATGGCGGTACATGCCCTGAGATGCTGGAAACATTATCATGGATGATAGGTTTTTGGTATACATGGACCACAAGAGCCTTAGGTACATCTTTTATCAGTGGAATCTAAACCTTCGGTATAGGAGGTGGGTTAAGTATCTATAGTCTTTCGACTTCGAGTTGGATTATATGCTATGAAAGGGAAATTTCATTGTTGATTCATTAAGACGAAGGATGTAGAAAGAGGTAATGAGGTATTCTTTCGATGAGTGGAGGATGATGACCCTCTCTGCATACATGCATCTAGATGTTTGGGAGTTTCAGGGATGAGTAGCTCTGACTTCAACATCTTTTATACCCATGCTTTTGAACTATATCAATACTGATCATTTATCTGATTCGGAGGGCTTAGTTCTGAGAGACAACTTATATGGTCAGTAGAAACCATTGGGATGGTCTCTTGGAAGTGACAATTCTCTTTTTCCCTTGGCAGGGTATGGGTTCCTACGGGCTTACACGAGGAATTGATGAGGGAGTTTCATGCTTCTAGATGGATGGTACATCCTAGTTTGACAAAGATGTATCGTGATATCTATATACAATACCAGTGATCAATAATAAAGAAGGGTGTGGTAGGATCTGTGTAAATATGTTTCACTTGTCACTGGGTGAAAGTCGAGCATCAAAG
Source organism: Viscum album (assembly GCA_963277665.1). Lineage (NCBI taxonomy): Eukaryota > Viridiplantae > Streptophyta > Magnoliopsida > Santalales > Viscaceae > Viscum > Viscum album. The sequence continues at coordinate 718,629,252 of OY728129.1, read as the reverse complement.
GCTAGCTGGGATTTTGCAGCCTTTTCTCATTCCTGAGTGGAAATTGGATAATGTCACTATGTATTTTTTTACAGTATTACTCAGGACAAACTATAAAAATTATGTTTTGTGGGTTATTGTGGATCAACTAACAAAGGTATTGTAACGCCCCGACCCCAGCTACCCAGAGTCGGAGCATTACTTCGTAAAATTGGCATGATCACAAAAGATCAAGTCTCGAAAGACCGATTAGTTTAGTAGCCTTAGAAACACTAGATACATTCATAAGTCTTACATTACATCATAAAGTGAAAAACTAATAACAAAGTCTTCATAGTTCACACTCATATCCTCTTATGACTATCCCTACAGGTCATTCATAAAATACTTCTTCACATCCTGGAAAATATTAAAACATTGAAAGGGGTGAGCTCAGATGCTCAGTAAGGATAACAATATTGCGGAAGCTTTCATAAATAAACATAAACATTTAAGGCAATGTATGACCAAAACAAAAGCCTTTTAAACTTGAACATCAACATAATATGGAAAAAGTAAAATGAGATAATGTCATTTACTTCTTCACATGGATATTCTACTGGTCGAATAATCACATGAAATATCAATAACCACTTTCATAATGATGGAATGCATAATGCCAGACTATCATAACCACGTAGTCAAGGCCCCGTGCCAAGACCACAAATAATATTTTGTCAAGGCCTCGTGCCAAGACACTAGTTTGTCTCATGAGACCTGTCGATGCATCGAGGAGCTATAGCGGGCTCCACCCGTCACTTATTAAGTCCAATGCATTCCTCATATGAATAGTTTTAAACATATCATAAACCAAAACATAATCGTATCACATAAAACATGCATAAAGGAAACATAACATTTCCACATTTCAATCACAAGATATCAATAAAACACGTTGATATAATAAAAACTCTTTAAAAACCATTTTCAATACCAAAATAAAAGAAAGTTAAAACTTTGTATTTATTTTCCATTAAAAAAATGATGGCTTGTAGAGGAAGCCGAAACTCAAATAATGGTCACGGTGGCGGAAAAGTCATTGTCACCGCATAAGTACGGAAAGAAAAACATTACCTTTTTTTCGTTTAGTAAAACTCTTTGTATAAAAAAGATTAATTTTGAATAAACTTAAAAGTCAAAGGGGTTTATACACCGTATAAAAGAAAGTTGTGTATAAAACCAAATATGCCTCAATGAAAGGAGATTGAGATGAAGTCCTTAAAAAGATCATTTTTAAAATAAAATAGATCTATTATGTGTATTCACTATAGGTACACATAAAGAAAGTAAAAATACAAAATAGGACATAATAACATCATGACATAATTTGAAAGTAGGAGATTAACCCAAAGAATGGAAATTGGGTTAAGAAGTTCCCTTACCTTGCGTCCTGTCCTGACTCGACCGTTCTTTAACCTCCTGAATAATAAACTAGAGTTAATTTCTATTTACTTAAGAACCTTTTTCATGTTCATTATTCCTTTTATATCCCTTATTACCATGTTATGAACATTATGTAATTATTTAAGTTTATAACGGTCATTTTGTCGATCTTAGGTACTTGAGTCAAAAATAAAATTATTATAATTACAAGTTGTTCATGTGGTGATATATCCATTATATACAGAATTATGTTCATGATGTAGATATCATATATATCATATATATCCAGTATATACATGTATTTATAATATTACATAACATTTAGAGGTAAGAAATGAAATTCACCGTTCATGGAGACGGTAAGCCGTACGTACGCATGAACGCTACTTTCATTTCTATTTCGTATTTAATGGAATGAAATCATAATTATATAAAGGTATAATATAGTTCCAGTATAATATTATATATAATATCATTTACTCCATCCTTTATACATCCCACATATGGCATTAATGATTCACATCACTTTGAGGGGGCGGTAGTCCGCACTTCCTAAAATGAAATTATCGCGTTTACCCATAATGGAAATCATAAGGTATGCCATAAATGAGAAATATAGAAGCATAAGTAAAACATAAACATATTATATATCCTATATAAATATAGTGACATATTAATGGCCACCTTTGAAGGTGTTATATGAGTGTTGAACAATCATCGTTTCGTGAGGCAAAAATTCGCCATCCACAGAAACTGTATGTTCTTTAACCATTAGATGTATGTGTGTGTAAGTGTAGCTCGAATACTTCTTATAACAACATCCTAGAATATTGAGGATAATGGTTTTGTTACAAAATAAATGAATAAAAAGATTTTAGGGGGTTGGAGAAGAAAAATAAAACAAAACAACATTAGAGAAGACATTACCTCAAAATCGGGTAACTCTTTTTGATTTGATCCAAAGGCTTCCTTGGGAAGAGTTCTGCCCAAAGTGAGGATTCTAGTAGTAATAGGGGGAAGTTTAGAGAGTATTTGGTCAGATTTTGGCCGAGCCAAATGGTTTGAAAGTGTGAATGAGGTGGTAGAGGTGGGGGCCTTTTATAAGAGGAGAGGAGGGGCACTCTTGGAAAGTAAGGAAATTTTACATTATTATACAATGCTTTTCGGATTCTAAAGGTCTCAAACTTATATAATTCGTGGATAAGGTGATAAGGGTTCTAAATCTACCCACCCAATAGTCTTTGGACAAGTGTAATGTAACATCCCGAGATTTTATGAAAAATATTCTTTTAATTTCATTAATGTCTTGTGTTGTATTCTACACCAAGATTACCTTGCACTATACGCAACACCGTATTAGCTTGCAGTATACGCAACACTATTCTTGGACTGTGTTACACACAATTTTGATAATAGTTATTCTACGCAACATTGAGTATATATATATATATATATATTAAATGTATAAATGAAATATGGTTGGATTCTGTTATACGAAACAACGAAGGATTCTTTCACAACACGCAACCCTGACTTGGCTTGCATTACACGCAATCACGACCTTCCTCGATAGCGTGTGTTGTACGCAATACCGGGTTTTAATAAACAATGTTATATTATTATAATATTGTCATGAACTAGCCGTTATGAATAGTATTAACTAAATTTTGAATTTTATAACATTATTATTCATCTTACACATTTCTAGAACATGGTATAAGAACAAAATAAATTTTTCGGGTAAAATAAGTATTTTTCAAAAAATGCAGTTTTACCGCCTTTTGATGGCGCACCCACTTTAAATATAGTTTTTGTCATGTTTATATGTTCAATTTGACAAAATAATATTCTTCTTTTGAATCAGGATGTAAAAATTTACATTAGATAAAGTTTTGATATTTTTCCGACAACTTTCATATTTTAATGAATAGTAAAAACACGCTATATTTTAATTAAAAACAACTTTTTTCATCGTAATATATTATGTGGTTAAATTATAATATTGAATGGTTTTAAAGTATATTTAGAATATATTTTTACCACTTAATATAATGTTGGTCATTGGATACAATTTTACAATTAAACCGAACATAAACAAGTGTCAATCTTTTGATAGTTATTATCTCTTAAAAACACACTTTTTGTTTTGACAGCGGGAATTAATTTTAAATTAATTTCTGCCACTTCTGTGTTTTGAATTTAGAAAAATGGATTCCATATTTGGAATCAGGATGTTCAAATTAAGTAAATAGGTAACTTTTATTTTTAGACATTTTGAATAATTACTGCGGTAAATATTTTATTTACCATGGTTAAGGGTAAATCCGGTAAATAAGGGTTAAAAAATAATATTATAATAATATTAAATTACCCTAAAACGTGTCTTAACCCTATTGGTTGATACATGGTCGACCATGGGCATCTTTGGGTCGATTTTGGGACCCCATTGATCCACTTGTAAGTGATAATGACACTTTATTTTAATTAAGTTAAAATGAATACAAAAATGACACAAGCATATATCTTTTATAAAAAAAATTGTTACATAGGGTTATATATGTTGGATTTTAGATTATAAATATTCATTAGAAAGATAAAAAGATTTCCTACATGATGGTATTTTATTTGTAATTTTTAGACATAAAATAAGTTAATTTATTTATGACACAACGATGATGCAGTAATTATCTTATTAATGAAATATTGACATAATTGATGTTATAAACACCAAAATAAATGTAATTTGAGATTTTTATGAATTACACTAATTTTCTAGGTTACTATGATATATTAATGTTGATTTAATCAACTTGTTTCTAACATTTAATTCTGTTATGACTTTCACAAAAATCATATATCAAATAGTGTCAAAATTGACACAAAATAGTTTTTAAATCAAATATTATATTATTAATTGTTATTGTATTCCTAAAAATCTAAGGTTCGGCCAAATGACTTAGATAAGGATATATATATTAATAATAAACAATTTGGGGTTCGTTTGGCATGTTATAGTAAGTTTATTAACCATATAGTGAAAGAAAACAAAAAGACATGGTAAAAGTTAAATTATTTAACTTAGAGTTAAATCTAATTGATAAGGTTAAAATAATATCCTAAACTTGTCTAAATTCTATTGGTTGATAGTATTTCGACCCCTCCCCACCTTATATTCGAAATAAGACCCTTTGGAACCATTATAAACCGATTTTGACTTTAATATAAAATAATATTTTGAGATATTCCTAAGGTGCCCCTCTCCTCCCTTATAAAAGGACACCTCCTCCCCCTCCTCCTCACACCAATTTGAGCACTCAATCTCGGACAAAACCTTCCAAAATCCCTTCTCCACTTCCCTAGAAACATCCTAGAGGTTCTGGTCTTCCTCAAAGACCAATTTTAGTGCCCTAAGAGGAGGTCTCAAAGAGGCACTTCAAAGAAGAGGTAATTACCGTTACCAATTCTTTCATCTTTATTTCTTCTTCCACTTCTTCTTCTTAGGTTGTTTCATTATGAAGTAATAACATCAGTATCACTCATATACTGATATGTTATTATAAGTATGAAACAACCCTATTTCACCATCTATCCATCCTACGGAAAAAGAAATCACCGCGCGTGCGTACGTACGGAATACCGTCTCCACGCCGTGGTGTAATCTATTTTCCACCACCACCTTACATGGATGGGTATAATGGTGTAAAGAATAACTATACATAGTTATTATAAAATCATATTGATTATGATATATTGTATAATCCACTCAAATTCAATTCAATATTTATAGAAATGATATCATCGCTCGTGCGTACGTACGGACTACCGTCTCCACGACGCGATGAGATTCATTCTCCATGTTAACCATTTAAGAATGATTATAAAGTATATATAAGAAATAATAATGAAATATATGACATTATAAAGCTACTGGATTTATGTATATATTTACATATGTATGTCATCTACTTACTTCCATTTCAAGACAATAAGGAAAGGAAAACAGCGTTCATGCGTACGTACGGACTACCGTCTCCATGAACGGTGTTTTTTCATTTTATTTATCTACCTATTATATATATATATATACTGAATATATATGATATATGAATCATATTTTATATTCTGGAAGTAAGTAAATCATGATATAAGTAATAATGATGTCAAGAACAACAAGTCAAAACACCTACGATAAATGAAACGATTTTACCCAAAACGCTTCTTTAACAAGGAATTTACAAAAGAACGGGTAATATAATGTCATAAGTGAACCATATATGATATCATAACAATGAATATGATTCTGTAATAAGTCAATAACATGATTTAAATCATTATACAGGAGGTTCGGACACTTACAAAGCAAGTCGGACCTAAGGTAAGGGAAATATCACAATCTCATTTTTATCCGAGATTGTTTATTCGTAAGTATTTACTGGGGTGTATTTTATCATCCACATCCATGTTTCATCAATATGTAATATTATTTCCATCCACCTACAATTGTTTAAATCCATTTTTACCCTTCGGTGAGTTTTTAGTAATATGTATGAAAGGAATCTTTTGTCGTTTTTCGTACGAGGTACTTTTTGACTTTTCCGACAAAAGTACGAAGAATGTTTTTTTTTTAACTTATATGGCATGAATGGATTTTTAAAACATTATTTCCAAGAAGCTTCCTTTACAAGTTTTCAAGTTTATTTTTAATCAACTTCTTTTATTTTAAATTTGTATGACATGTTATGAAAGGAAAAATGTTTTTGAAGAAGAAAGGATATTTTCCTCAAGAATGGAGTTCAAGTGTTTTATCAAAATTATTTTCCATCTAAGATAATAAAGGGTTCTGTTTTTATCCCTATTATTAAATTGATTTGATCATGTTGTGATGGAATTATTTTTATGAATTCCTTTATCTTATATGAATTGTTTTATGATGTCATGTTGTTTAAGAATCCCATTTTTATTACATGGGTTATGTGATGATGTAAGATTTATGATTATGTGGCACACATAAGAAAGGATTCATTATAAGATGGGTGGGACCTATATCTCCCTCCAATGAATTGGGTAAAGATTTTATATCTCATGAGATAGACATGGCTGGAATGGTAGGTTATACCAGTTCAGTGAAACAGGACTAAAACGAGGGTTACTCGATTCAGAAAGGGACTTTGTCCACTAAGATAGTCTTGGAAATGAGTCATGACTAACAAGAAATGATTTTCTATGATTATGTGTGCATGCCACAAAGTTTTAAGTTTCGTGTTATGATTATGGTGATCTCATTTTCACTTCTATGATTTATCCCATGTTATGATATTATGAGCTCTTTTGCAGGTTAAGATTTCCAAAGGCAATGTTCTTATATATATGATGTGATTGATATTTCTTTTGTTTACCCTTACTGAGCATTTGAGCTCACCCTTTTATGTTTTCTTTTCCCCAGGATATAAAGAAAGGTTTTTAGGTAAAAAAAAGGGAAGATCTTTATGGGAGATATTGAAGATCTTTCACCACGATTAGAAGATTACGTTCCGAGTTTCCAAAGACACTAAACTATTACGATCCTTGTGTGTGTGTTTTTGTTATATACTAAGTATTCCGCAAATGTAATGTAATGTCAATGTACGTCAAGATACGGGTCTCTACATGTAAGCCTTGGATTGTACATTATCTTTTCATTTTATTAAAATCGTTAAATAATGAGGTCATCGCTGCATCATAATGATGTCATAAATAATTTAATTTATTTAATGTCTAAAAATTATAAAAAAAATACTATGTTTTAGGAAATCTTTTTATCTTTCCAATGACTATTTATAGTCAAAAATATTACTTGTATAACTCCATGTAAAAATTGTTTTAGTAAAACATTTCATGTTTGTGTCATTTTTTTACTTTAACATTAAATAAAAGGTATTTATGTCATTTTCTAACTAAAGTGGCTCCATGGGGTCCCCAAGTTGACCCATGGATTGTCTTGGTCGGCCATGGCACATAAAATTAGGGTAGGACATGTTTCAAGCTCATCTCATATTATTAAAACATTATTTTTACCTTAAACTACACTAATTACCTCTAATCACGATTAAGAACTTAAAAGTTACTATTCACCAAAAATTATTTTAATCTCATTGAACCACATTTTACTTCTTAATGACAACCATGTATGTTGTATTTTTGAAAATAAAATCACAGAAGTGGTAATATTTCATTTAAACGAAAAATCAGTTATTTAACTACCACTTAGTGGTTTCACTATTCATCAAAAATTGAAGTTTTTCAGAACAATGCCAAAATTTCACCCTAAGCTATAATTGAAATTCCGAATTCAAAAATGATGTCTATTTTATAAAATTACAAACATATAAGTTGCATTAATTAATTTTATAATTAATTCCCACTGTCACAACAAATAGCGCGTTTTTAAGAAACAATTTATATCAAAAGATTGGCAATTGTTTATGTCCAATTTCAATGTTAAATTAATTATAATGACCACCATTGGATAAAATGGTAAAAATATATTCTAATTATACTTTAAAACCACAAAATAGTATAATTTATCACTATAAATTATTTTGATTAAAAAAAGTTTTTTTTAAGTATTTTTCACTATTCATAAAAAATTAGTTCTCAGAAAAATACCAAAAATTCAACATAGGATAATTTAGATATTCCGAATCCAAAAATGAAGTCCATTTTGAAATATAAAATTTCTATAATTTTAAAAAGTGGTTATTACTATTCATAACAGCTACTTTGATTAGTCGCGGTGTTTTAGAACTCGAAGTTGCGTATAATGCAAGCTATTGCATTATTGAATGAGAAGCGTATTGTGGAAGCTCGGGGTGTTACATTCTCCCATCCTTCAATAAATTTCGTCCTCACAATTTGAAATTTTTCTTGGAAAATAAATGGTTGAAAATAGAAAATACCTTTGTGGAAAACCCACATCGGAAATAAGATTAATAAAATTTATCCTTAATAAGAGGGAAAGGGAAATGAAAAAGTCACCACCCAATTATGATCTCGATTAGGAGAACATTGGTGGCAATTAGAGACATATAATTGGAGGAAAAACGTAAATATTTGTAGGGAGTGATTGAGGTCATCAATCACAATCAATTGTCAAATTGAGGGCCTCAAAGCCTTCAATCTATGTTGATTTAAAATATCATCAATTCAACAAGACATAAGGTATTAGGATAACACATTTTTTTGTTTTAATATCCCTTTACTAAAGTTTAAGAATTAATTTATTCATTGAATAAGAGATAGGTATATATATATTTATGCTTGCCAATTAGAGTTTCAACCTTCAACTCATCTTTCACTCAAAAAGATAATAGAACTCAAAAATATTATACTTATCCTAATTGTATAAGGTTCAAAATGTTAACACATACCATTTAGATTAGTAAAATTATTTTCTAATAACCAGGGACTTCCTGTAGGCTAGTGGTAGGAAATAAAGGCCTGTCGCACTATGGTTGTGGGTTCGATTCCTGCAGCTTTGTCTGACGTGACGGGTTATGCCCCACCCTGCAGGTTGTCCTTTTCCTAAAACTATAGTAGTATAATATTCCAAAAATAATCTTCATAAATTTTTTAACCTTAAACAATACTATCCAAAGATCAAGTTAATCCACTCCAACCTTTATAGTTATCCAAAATACCTCTGTCCAGACTTTCTATAAAAGGTCTCTTAATTCCAAAATCAATTTATCAGATTCCCCAAACAAAGTAAAGTTTCTATTATTGTCACATACTAAAAATATGATTACCTTCATCATATTAAAACCTTACTAAAACAACAAGTACTGCAGTAAAATCCTTATATATATCACATTATTCTAATAACCAGAATATAATCCATGAGTCCAAAAGCACCAATACATTAATTATTCCGCTTCAACTGTAGTAACAGCATAAGATTGTCCTTGATCCCTTGGCCTTTTATGAGGTAAGTTTTCCTGATGCTTAGGACATTCATTTGCATAATGCCCCATTTCCCTACAATTGTAGCATTCAACATTGATAGCCTCTTTCTTTCCCTTGCAATCACGCGCTTGGTGACCTTTTTCTCCACATTTATAACAAACTCTCATTCCTTTTAGGAAAGTACCAGGGTGATTCTTCCCACAATTATCACATAATGGAAAATCCTTCTTTCCCTTTTTCCCTTTATCTGTCTCTTGTTCCACCGTTCTCTTCTTCTCTTGCTTTACTTTGTTGTCATAAGACTTAGAGAATTCCTTTTCTGTCTTGATAGCACATGAGACAATATCTTCGTATGTTGAGAAAGATTGTGATACTAAAGCTCTACGGAGAAATGGTTTTAACCCATCAAAGAAACGATCAATCTTACCTCTTGGGTTACGTATATAATCGACAGCATACCTCTCCAACCTTGTAAAGTTGGTCTCATACTTTGCGACATTCTCATCCTCCTTTTGTCTCAGACTCAGAAATTGCCTTTCCATATCTGCTTGATGGTCATGAGAAAAGTATTTTTCTAAGAAAATTTCTTTGAACTCCCTCCATTCCACATTCGATACGTCATCATCTTCCTTTGTATTTTGAATCAATGACCACCATTGATCGGCATCTCCAGTGAGGCGGTAAACTGCCATGATAACCTTCTCCCTTTCGCTACTCCCCAAGTCGTGGAATATTTTCTCTAAGGAGTTTATCCATTGCTCAGCTACTAACGGATTTGTACCCCCATTAAATGTTGGTGGTTGTTGCCTCATGAATCGGTCTAACATTGATCCTCCACGTTGCGGATCAGGGTGATCCATACGAGTAAGGTTATTATTCATAACCTGAGTGAGTTGTCCCAGTATGGTAATAAGTTGATCAGCACCAGTTGTATCTCCAGATCCACAATAATTATCTTGAGCAGGAGGGAAATACCTACACGGAGTGCGTGCATTGATACGGTTTCCATTCCTTCCACTAGGCGCCATTTCAAAACAATGGAATAAACTAGATTAGTTTATAAATTAAAATACATAATTCCATATTTGTAAAACACTTTACATAAATTGAACTATTTATGGATATAATCCATAATCATAAAAAGGAATGTTTTCTTTGAGGAAGTATATAATCATAACCCTTCATAGTGGTTTGTAAATAAAATGAGAATTATCCTAAGCATATCCCCCGAGAGTGTCGTAACCAAGAGTGCAGCAAGGCCCGTTGTCGTGCACCAGTTCCCGTTCGAGTCTAGCTCAAAGCGGTGTTTTCGGGTTTTACCCCTAGGTACATCTGTGCCAGAGCCGCCTCTACCTGCTCGTATCCAGACAGGGATGTATTGCTCGGAAAACACAAAAAATCTCTATAATACCAAAATTCTAGGAAGTTCTTCTATACTAATCCTTAAAGTCTATCTTCGGGCTATGTGCTCTAATCTGAGTTTATCTAAATCTAGCTTCCAAGGTTAGTACTAAACTGCCTCTGATACCAACTGTAACGCCCCGACCCCAGCTACCCAGAGTCGGTGCATTACTTTGTAACATTGGCATGATCACAAAAGATCAAGTCTCGAAAGACCAATTAGTTTAGTAGCCTTGGAAACACTAGATACATTCATAAGTCTTACATTACATCATAAAGTGAAAAACTAATAACAAAGTCTTCATAGTCCACACTCATATCCTCTTCTGACTATCCCTGTAGGTCATTCATAAAATACTTCTTCACATCCTGGAAAATATTAAAACATTGAAAGGGGTGAGCTCAGATGCTTAGTAAGGATAACAATATTGCGGAAGCTTTCATAAATAAACATAAACATTTAAGGCAATGTATGACGAAAACAAAAGCCTTTTAAACTTGAACATCAACATAATATGGCAAAAGTAAAATGAGATAATGCCATTTACTTCTTCACATGGATATTCTACTGGTCGAATAATCACATGCAATATCAATAACCACTTTCATAATGATGGAATGCATAATGTCAGACTATCATAACCACGTAGTCAAGGCCTCGTGCCAAGACAACAAATAAGATTTTGTTAAGGCCTCGTGCCAAGACACGAGTTTGTCTCATGAGACCTGCCGATGCATCTAGGATCTATAGCAGGCTCCACCTGTCACTTATTAAGTCCAATGCATTCCTCATATGAATAGTTTTAAACATATCATAAACCATAACATAATTGTATCACATAAAACATGCATAAAGGAAACATAACATTTCCACATTTCAATCACAAGATATCAATACAACACGTTGATATAATAAAAACTCTTTAAAACCCATTTTCAATACCAAAATAAAAGAAAGTTAAAACTTTGTATTTATTTTTCATTAAAAAAATATGGCTTGTAGAGGAAGCCGAAACTCAAATAATGGTCACGGTGGCGGAGAAGTCATTGTCGCCGCATAAGTATGGAAAGAAAAACATTCCCTTTTTTTCGTTTAGTAAAACGCTTCGTATAAAAAAGATTCCTTTTGAATAAACTTAAAATTCAAAGGGGTTTATACACCGTATAAAAGAAAGTTGTGTATAAAACCAAATATGCCTCAATGAAAGGAGATTGATACGAAGTCCTTAAAAAGATAATTTTTAAAATAAAATAGATCTATTATGTGTATTCACTATAGGTACACATAAAGAAAGTAAAAATACAAAATAGGACATAATAACATCATGACATAATTTGAAAGTAGGAGATTAACCCAAAGAATGGAAATTGGGTTAAGAAGTTCCCTTACCTTGCGTCCTGTCCTGACTCGACCGTTCTTTAACCTTCTGAATAATAAACTAGAGTTAATTTCTATTTACTTAAGAACCTTTTTCATGTTCATTATTCCTTTTATATCCCTTATTACCATGTTATGAACATTATGTAATTATTTAAGTTTATAACGGTCATTTTGTCGATCTTAGGTACTTGAGTCAAAAATAAAATTATTATAATTACAAGTTGTTCATGTGGTGATATATCCATTATATACAGAATTATGTTCATGATGTAGATATCATATATATCATATATATCCAGTATATACATGTATTTATAATATTACATAACATTTAGAGGTAAGAAATGAAATTCACCGTTCATGGAGACGGTAAGCCGTACGTACGCATGAACGCTACTTTTATTTCTATTTCGTATTTAATGGAATGAAATCATAATTATATAAAGGTATAATATATTTCTAGTATAATATCATATGTAATATCATTTACTCCATCCTTTATACATCCCACATATGGCATTAACGATTCACATCACTTTGAGGGGGCGGTAGTCCGCACTTCCTAAAATGAAATTATCGCGTTTACCCATAATGGAAATCATAAGGTATGCCATAAATGAGAAATACAGAAGCATAAGTAAAACATAAACATATTATATATCCTATATAAATATAGTGACATATTAATGGACACCTTTGAAGGTGTTATATGAGTGTTGAACAATCATCGTTTTGTGAGGCAAAAATTCGCCATCCACAGAAACCATATGTTCTTTAACCATTAGATGTAGGTGTGTGTAAGTGTATCTCGAATACTTATTATAAAAACATCCTAGTATATTTAGGATACTGGTTTTGTTACAAAATAAATGAATAAAAAGAGTTTAGGGGGTTGGAGAAGAAAAATAAAACAAAACAACATTAGAGAAGACATTACCTCAAAATCGGGTAACTCTTTTTGATTTGAGCCAAAGGATTCCTTGGGAAGAGTTCTGCCCAAAGTGAGGCTTCTAGGAGTAAGAGGGGGAAGTTGAGAGAGTATTTGGGCAGAGGTTGGCCGAGACAAATGGTTTGAAAGTGTGAATGAGGTGGTAGAGGTGGGGACCTTTTATAAGAGGAGAGGAGGGGCACTCTTGGAAAGTAAGGAAATTTTACATTATTATACAATGCTTTTCGGATTCTAAAGGTCCCACACTTATATAATTCGTGGATAAGGTGATAAGGGTTCGAAATATACCCACCCAATAGTCTTTGGACAATTTTAATCCTTGTATTGTACATTATCTTTTCATTTTATTAAAATCGTTAAATATTGAGGTCATCGCTGCATCATAATGATGTCATAAATAATTTAATTTATTTAATGTCTAAAAATTATAAAAAAAATACTATGTTGTAGGAAATATTTTTATCTTTCCAATTACTATTTATAGTCAAAAATATGACTTGTATAAACCCATGTAAAAATTGTTTTAGTAAAACATTTCATGTTTGTGTCATTTTTTACTTTAACATTAAATAAAAGGTATTTATGTCATTTTCTAACTAAAGTGTCTCTATGGGGTCCCCAAGTTGACCCATGGATTTTCTTGGTCGGCCATGGCACATAAAATTAGGGTAGGACATGTGTCAAGCTCATATCATATTATTAAAACGTTATTTTTACCTTAAACTACACTAATTACCTCTAATCGCGATTAAGAACTTAAAAGTTACTATTCACCAAAAATTATTTTAATCTCATTGAACCACATTTTACTTCTTAATGACAACCATGTATGTCTGATTTTTGAAAATCAAATCACAGAAGTGGTAATATTTCATTTAAACGAAAAATCAGTTATTTAACTACCACTTAGTGGTTTCACTATTCATCAAAAATTGAAGTTTTTTCAGAACAATGCCAAAATTTCAACCTAAGCTATAATTGACATTCCAAATTCAAAAATGATGTCTATTTTACAAAATTCCAAACATATAAATTGTATTAATTAATTTTATAATTAATTCCCACTGTCACAACAAATAGCGTGTTTTTAAGAAACAATTTATATCAAAAGATTGGCAATTGTTTATGTCCAATTTCAATGTTCAATTAATTATAATGACCAACATTGGATAAAATGGTAAAAATATATTCTAATTATACTTTAAAACCACTAAATAGTATAATTTATCACTATAAATTATTTTTATTAAAAAAAGTTGTTTTTAAGTATTTTTCACTATTCATAAAAAATTAGAAGTTCTCAGAAAAATACCAAAAATTCAACATAGGCTAATTTCGATATTCCGAATCCAAAAATGAAGTCCATTTTGAAATATAAAATTTCTATAATTTTAAAAAGTGGTTATTACTATTCATGACGGCTACTTTGATTAGTCGCGGTGTTTTAGAACTCGAAGTTGCGTACAATGCAAGCTATTGCATTATTGAATGAGAAGCGTATTATGGAAGCTCGAGGTGTTACAGGTATCCAAATTCTTACCTATTATAGAAACCTTCATAATTGATGATCTTGGTAGTCTTTATGTGCGTGAGGTATTTCAGTTGCATGGTGTTCTGAGGAGTATCATTTTAGAAAGAGATCCCCATTTCAAATTGTAATTCTAGAAAGGTATTTAGAAGGATCTAGGATCATAGGTTCTTTTGATCACAACCTACCATCCTCAGACTGAAGGTCAATCTGAGTAGACTATTCAGATTTTGGAGGATATATTATGAGCCTGTGTTTTGGATTTTTGTGGTTCATGGGAGAAACATATGGAACTCATGGAGTTTTCATATAATAATATCTTATAGGCATCAATTCAGATGGCACCTTTTTAGCCTTTGTATGTAAGTTCATGTTGTTCGACTCTTTATTGGTTGGAGGCAGGTGAGTCGGTGCTTGTTAGACCTAGTCTCATGTATGAGACATCTGAGCAGTTGTTTTAAATTATGTTGTGCCATTGATTTCTTATCCATCATTCATTCAACCTTCCCCTCTTGACCTTAGGGCAGCTTCCAGGTGATTTTGAAGTGCCTCTATCCATTTTGGGCATCTTGTTTCCACGATTGATCCCTGGGTAAGTGGTTCTACTATGTTTTCTTTTCTCTTTCTTCATTATCTGGCCTGTTTTGGTTTAATATCTTAATCCTGGTCATTGTTGGTTTTTATCTTGATCGGTTTTGATCTAGGCTCTCCTTACGATATTCTGCACCTTCATCTTTGTTGGAGTTAGCCTTAGGAAGTGTTGTTTTCTTCACCGGTTAAAGGTAAGGGGTCTAAATCTTAACCCTATAGTATAATTTTTAATTATGAAGTATATACAATATTTTGATTGTGTTAATGCATATGTTCAATAATTAGTTAATTTAATAGAATGATGATAATCTTATATTGGATTCTTTTTTGTATCCCTTTAGATTCAATTAACGATGTGACATGGCATATGACTACCCATTGGGTGAGTGAACCTTTAAAATTAATGAATTTGATATGTATTACATGTGATTTTAGTATGACATGTAATTCAGGTGATTGATTGTTATAGATTCATCGTGGAAAATGGATTAATTGATTAATTAAAATAACAGGTAAATTGAAAAACAAATGGTAATTAACATAATTAACCATTTGGTTTTTTATGGTCATGTTATGATATGATTTTTGTTGTGATATTAACTTGTCACACATGCTGAAATTTTTATATATCGGGTTATTCCCTGACACATGTTGAGATGCTTATATATCAGGTTATGACCTAACACATGTTGAGATTCTTATATATCGGTCTATGCCCTGATGCATGTTGAGATGCTTATATATCGGGCTATGCCCTGACACATGATGAGATGTTTATATATTGGGCTATGTCGTGACACATGCTAAGATACTTATATACTAAGATATGCCATGTCGCTTGTTGAGATGCTTATATACCAGGCTAGGCCCTGACACATGTTGTGATGCTTATATAGCGAGCTTGGCCTAGTGATTATTATACCATGGTTATATGTTTGTGGTTGGAATGGTTGTGAGAAATTCTTAGAGACATTCTGGCATGGAACCGAGGCAGGTTGTGTTTTTTCATGGTTATATGGTTATGGTTGTCATGATTATGAGATATCCTCAGAGATATTCTGGCATGGTGCTGAAGCAGGTCATTGTTGTATTTAATTAATTGTTAAATTAATTAATACACGTATTTATCTCATTATTTCATGCACTTATTATCAGACTATTTTGTTTAGACATAGTGGTTTCAACCTACTGAGTTTTATTGACACCCTATTCAGGTCGTTGTTTGGTACCTGGGTAGATTTTGTGGGTGAAGGTTTGGACAAGGGAAAGGGACCTTATTGTTGACCTTTTTCTTACTGGATGGGTTGGAGTTAGGAGATGGGTATAGCATGGGGTCT
This sequence comes from Viscum album, assembly GCA_963277665.1. Lineage (NCBI taxonomy): Eukaryota > Viridiplantae > Streptophyta > Magnoliopsida > Santalales > Viscaceae > Viscum > Viscum album. The sequence continues at coordinate 718,612,723 of OY728129.1, read as the reverse complement.
GGGACTAGATTCTTTTGGGTTTATCTTGTGTTAGATGACTCTTTTATTTTTAAAGTTTTTAGTTTTACATTTAGATACATATCAGCCTATCATTGCATGATTCCACATATTTGGTACATTGGTTTCTCCTTTATTTTTTTAGTTCTGTTATTTAGTTTCCACTATGACTATTACTCTGATTACTTTTTTTATATGGCTTATTTCAACTGTTGTAACACTTTATACCATGGGTTATAGTCTCCCCGCTATACATATCACACCATCGCTGCTAGAAAGTAGCCTCTGGCATACAGGGAGGCATGCTTGAGGTCTCGTAACCAACCCTTTTGGCCATGTGAGAGAGTGTCAGATTGGGGGATGTTACATGTAAGTCTCACTACCGAAAGAGGAATTCTTGGTTAAAGATTTTCTGCTCCTAACTACAGGGTAGAAAATGCTTCAAGATGTCATGGTTGTATCCATAGGCCTCAGAGTGAAGCTTTTCACGTAGCAAAGGATCTTCCTGGTGTGGTGGATGTTGACCCAACCTATTATATCTAACGTTGGAGTGGAAACTATTTAAGTTTCTCCTTAATGTGGATTTTCATTTTTAAAACTTCTTATTGGAAGATCTTGGCGGCCCTATTTTCTTAGTATTTATGTGGTAGTGCCTAAGGGATGAGAAATCTTTAATGGTTATCCTTCTTTGGGAATGGTTTTGGTTTCGGTTGATGCATGTTTGGAGATGCTCTACCTTAGGGAATTATGAATTGTGGTCTCATTTGGTTCATGTTTTGAGTTTCCTTGGTTGGGCCCATTTTTTGTGGATGGTAGTCTATTGAATGTTCCTCATAATTCAATCGCCTGACTAGTCAGTTCCATAATGTTGGGGAGACCCACTATAGGCCCCACTAATGTCTTCTCTTAGGGTGGTCGTGCCACTACAAAAAAAATAGGGCGATTATGAGGGGTTATTTTTTTCATTTAAAAGGGGTTATAACCCCTTCTAAACACTTTAGTGGCGGTTACCCATAACCACTGCTAAAGTGGCTGCCCACTCTGATTAGAGGCAGTTTTGGGTAACTTCTAGTAAAGTGATATTATATTTAGTGGAGATTAGATTAGAGGTGGTTTTAACCCCCTCTAATTTCACCCTAAATGCACTAAAAACAACTAATTTAGGAGTGGTTTTAACTGCCACTAATTTAATTTTCAATTTAGAGGTGGTTAGAACCACCCCTAATTGAGTTCCAAATCCCATAGTTTAGGAAAGTTTTTAATACAACTGCCCCTAAACTACCCCAAATTTTTTTTAAAAAAAAATCCCAGGACAACATAGGACACCCCTCACGCCCCCTAGACACCTCATGGGACACCCCCCCCCCCCCCCAGGCCCCCTGGACACTCCACACCACCCAACAGGATAACCGCCACTAAAGTGGTTTCCCACTCTGATTAGAGGTGGTTCTAGGTAACCGCTGGTAAATTTAGATTATATTTAGCAGTGGTTAGATTAGAGGCAGTTTTAACCCCCTCTGATATCAGCCTCGATGCACCGGAAACAACTTATTTAGGGGCGGTTTTAACCACCTCTAATTTAATTTTCAGTTTAGAGGCGGTTAGAACCGCCCCTAAATGAGTTCCAAATACCCTAGTTTAGGAGTGGTTTTAATAAAACCGCCCCTAAACTACCCCACTTTCTTTAAAAAAATTCCCAGGACAACATGGGACACCCATCACGCCCCACTGGACACCCCAACACCACCCCACAGGACACCCATCACACCCACCCACAACAACACCGCGACAACACAGGCCCCCCTGGACACCCCATGGGACAACACCCCAAACAACCAATGCGCCCCCAATGGACACCCCCGAAAAACCCTGGACAAACACCCCAACCCCGCTGGAAACCCCACCTGTGGAGAACTAGCGAGAGGCCTAAGCCCAGACACCCACCCGCGGACAACCAGTGCGGGTCGAACCACGAGCGCACCTGTCCCAACGCTTAAGAAGTTAAAAATGCTTCCCCAGCTGGGATTCGAACACGGAACCCCGAACAGAGCAGCATCATTGTAACACCCCGAGCTTCCACGATACGCTTCTCATTCAATAATACAATAGCTTGCATTGTACGCAACTTCGAGTTCTAAAACATCGCGAAAAATCAAAGTAGCCGTTATGAATAGTAATAACCACTTTTTAAAATTATAGAAATTTTATATTTCAAAATGGACTTCATTTTTGTATTCCTAATATTGAAATTAGCCTATGTTGAATTTTTTGTAATTTTCTGAGAACTTCAATATTTTTATGAATAGTGAAAAATACTTAAAACAACTTTTTTAATCAAAATAATTCATAGTGATAAATTATACTATTGAGTGGTTTTAGAGTATAATTAGAATATATTTTTACCATTTTATCCAATGGTGGTCATTAGAATTAATTTAACATTGAAATTGGACATAAACAATTGCCAATCTTTTGATATAAATTGTTTCTTAAAAACACGCTATTTGTTGTGACAGCGGGAATTAATTATAAAATTAATTAATGCAACTAATATGTTTGGAATTTTGTAAAATAGAAATCATTTTTGAATTCGTAATATCAATTATAGCTTAGGGTGAAATTTTGGCCTTGTTCTGAAAAACTTCAATTTTTGATGAATAGTGAAACCACTAAGTGGTAGTTAAATAACTGATTTTTTGTTTAAATGAAATATTACCACTTTTGTGATTTGATTTTCAAAAATCCGACATACATGGTTGTCATTAATAAGTAAAATGTGGTTCAATGAGATCAAAATAATTTTTTGGTGAATAGTAACTTTTAAGTTCTTAATCGCGATTAGAGGTAATTAGTGTAGTTTAAGGTAAAAACAATGTTTTATTAATATGATATGAGCTTGACACTTGTCCTACTCCTATTGGATGAGTCATGGCCGACCAAGACAACCCATGGGTCAACTTGGGGACCCCATGGAGCCACTTTAGTTGGAAAATGACATTAATATATATTTATTTAATGTTGAAATTAAATTGACACAAACATGAGTTGTTTTACTAAAACAGTTTTTAAGTGGGGTTACACAAGTCCAAATTTTGATTATAAATATTCATTAGAAAGATAAAAAGATTTCCTACATAATAGTATTTTTTTTATAATTTTTAGACATTAAATAAATTAAATTATTTATGACATCATGATGATGTAGTGATGACCTCATTATTTAACGATTTAAATAAAATGGGAAGATAATGCAAAATCCAAGGCTTACACTTGTCCAAAGCCAATTGGATGAGGAGATTTCGAACCCTTATCACCTTATCCTCGAATTATATAAGTGTGGGACCTTTAGAATCCGAAAAGCATTGTGAAATAATGTAACATTTCAATCTTTCCAAAAGTGCCCCTCCTCTCCACTTATAAAAGGCCCCCACCTCTCCCACCTCATTTACACTTTCAAGTCATTTGGCTCGGCCAACCTCTGCCCAAATACTCTCCCAACTTCCCCCTCTTACTCCTAGAATCCTCACTTTGGGCAGAACTCTTCCCAAGGAAGCCTTTGGCTCAAATCAAAAAGAGTTACCCGATTTTGAGTTAATGTATTTTCTAATGTTGTTTTGTTTTATTTTTCTTCTACAACCCCCTAAACTCTTTTTATTCATTTCTTTTGTAACAACACCAGTATCCTCAATATACTAGGATGTTGTTATAAGAAGGATTCGAGCTACACTTACACACACCTACATCTAATGGTTAAAGAACATACGGTTTCTGTGGATGGCGAATTTCTGCCTCACGAAACGATGATTGTTCAACACTCATATAACACCTTCAAAGGTGGCCATTAAGATGTCACTATTTTTATATATGATATATAATGTGTTTATGTTTTACTTATGCTTCTGTATTTCTCATTTATGGCTTACTTTATGATTTCCATTATGGGTAAAACGCGATAATTTCATTTTAGGAAGTGCGGACTACCGCCCCCTCAAAGTGATTTGAATCGTTAATGCCATATGTGGGATGTATAAAGGATGGAGTAAATGGTATTATACACTATATTATACTGGAATTATATTATACATTTATATCATTATGATTTAGTTCCATTAAATATGAAATTGAAATGAAAGTAGCGTTCATGCGTACGTACGGCTTACCGTCTCCATGAACGGTGCATTTCATTTCTTACCTCTAAATGATACGTAATATTATAAATGAATGTATATACTGGATATATAAGATATATATGACATCTAAATCATGAATATAATTCTGGATATAATGTATATTCTACCACATGAACAACTTGTAATTATAAGAAGTTTATTGTTGACTCAAGTTACCAAAGATCGACAAAACGACCGTTATTAACTTAAATAATTACATAATGTTCATATCATTGTAATAAGTGATATAATAAGGATAATGAAATTAAAAATGGTTCTTAATAAGGTATATATTAACTCTAGTTTATTATTCAGGAGGTTAAAGAACGGTTGAGTCAAGTCAGACACGAGGTAAGGGAACTTCTTAACCCAACTTCCATTCTTTGGGTTAATCTCCTACTTTCAAATTATGTCATGATATTATTATGTCCTATTTTTTTATTTTTACTTTCTTTATGTGTACCTATAGTGAATACACATAATAGATCTATTTTATTTTTAAAAATGATCTTTTTAAGGACTTCGTCTCAATCTCCTTTCATTGAGGCATATTTTGTTTTATACACAAATTTCTTTTATACGGTGTATAAACCCCCTTTGACTTTTACGGTTATTCAAAAGGAATCTTTTTATACGAAGCGTTTTTCTAAACGACAAAAGGGAATGTTTTTCTTTCCGTACTTATGCGGCGACAATGACTTCTCCGCCGTCGTGACCATTATTTGAGTTTCGGCTTCCTCTACAAGCCATCATTTTTTTTAATGAAAAATAAATACAAAGTTTTAACTTTCTATTATTTTGGTATTGAAAATGGTTTTGAAAGCGTTTTTATTATATCAATGTGTTGTATTTATATCTTGTGATTGAAATGTGGAAATGTTATGTTTCCTTTATGCATGTTTTATGTGATACGATTATGTTATGGTTTATGATATGTTTAAACCTATTCATATGAGGAATGCATTGGACTTAATAAGTGACGGGTGGAGCCCGCTATAGCTCCTCGATGCATCGGCAGGTCTCATGAGACAAACTAGTGTCTTGGCACGAGGCCTTGACAAAATCTTATTTGTGGTCTTGGCACGAGGCCTTGACTACGTGGTTATGATAGTCTGGCATTATGCATTCCATCATTATGAAAGTGGTTATTGATATTGCATGTGATTATTCGGCCAGTAGAATATCCATGTGAAGAAGTGAATGGCATTATCTCATTTTACTTTTGCCATATTATGTTGAAGTTCAAGTTTAAAAGGCTTTTGTTTTAGTTATACATTGCCTTAAATGCTAATGTTTATTTATGAAAGCTTCCGCAATATTGTTATCCTTACTGAGCATCTGAGCTCACCCCTTTCAATGTTTTAATATTTTCCAGGATGTGAAGAAGTATTTTATGAATGACCTGCAGGGATAGTCAGAAGAGGATATGAGTGTGGACTATGGAGACTTTGTTATTGTAGTTTTTCACTTTATGATGTAATGTAACGTTTACGAATGTATCTAGTGTTTCCAAGGCTACTAAACTAATCGGTCTTTCGAGACTTGATCTTTTGTGATCATGCCAATGTTACGAAGTAATGCACCGACTCTGGGTAGCTGGGGTCGGGGCGTTACAATCACGCTTCAACCAACTAAGCTGGTGACCCTCTGATTAATATATACAATAAATTTTATTTATTCAAATACATAAATTTTGGATTATATATATATATATATATTAGTGTATAGAAATATAAATAATTGAATATATTTCTGTGTATATAATATATATTTATGTATAATATATATATATATATATATATATTATGTGTGTGCATAAAATATATATAAATAATTATATTTAAAAATATAAATATATATTTATACATATATTTATTAATATATTTATATTTGTGTGTGTGTATTTTTATGTATTTTTATAATATTTATAGATATACTATTATTAAAATTTATTTGTTTGTTTATATAATTATTTCTCTATAATTATATATGTGTGTGTCTGTGTGTAACAATAATATTGTTATTTATTATTATTATTATTATTATAGTTATTTTTAAAACTATAAAAATTATATGTTGGTTTTATAAATACTATACATTTATATATTTTGTGATTTATATTATACATATATTATATTAAATACATTTTTCATATATTTATGTATGTAATTATTTACTTTTATATTATATCATGTATACACATATATATACACACATAACATTAAATACATTCATATAATTTGATATATATATATATATATATATATATAATATAATATAATTAAATGATATATATATATATATATATATTTACTAAATTAATTTATAATTAATATGGTATACTACAATATATATAAAATAATTATATAATATATTGAAATTTATATATAATGAAATATTTATAATATAATATATATTTATATTTATATTTAATTTTGTCTATATTATATATATTTGTATACATAATATAATATAAATCATAATTTAAATGTATAATATTTATAAAACCATATATAAATTTTATATATTTGAATAAATATATTTATAATAACATTTATATTATTTATACCCATATTTAGATATGTATACGTTTTTATTGGTATGTATAAGTATTTATTTAAAGTATTTATATAATGTCTTTATATATATGTGTGTGTGTGTTTATAATGAATTTAAAAACATTTACATAATGTTTTTATGTAATATATATATATATATATATATATAAAAAAACGTGCGCACACACATATATATTATAAAATTTGAATTTATATGAGATTTATTTTTAAAAAATAAATAAAAATTTAGAGGGGTTAAAAAACCCCTCTAATCAAATGGATTAGCAGTGGTTCCTGAACCCCCTATAATGTCATAAATTAGAGGGGGTTCAAAACTCCCTCTAATGTTCTATATTAGAGGGGGTTCAAAACCCCCTATAATGTTATAAATTAGAGGCAGTTCATTAATCCCCTTTAATTTAAGAGATTAGAGGGGGTTGGAAACCCCCATTATTTCCATTTTAAAAAAAATCCATTGTATATATAGCACCTCTAAAATCCAAATGAACATACAGCGCCAATAATTATTAAATTAGTGAGGATTTTTATATAACTTCCTCTAAAATCCAATCAAATATTTAAAAAATAATGCTAAATAATTTAAAGGGGATTGTGCATAACCCCCTCTAAAAAATCGTCACTAATCTGATGTTTTTTGTAGTGGGTGTGACATGGGAGGTTAAGTGGTCACACCGGTGTTAGAGGTTATGTATGGATTTGTGATTTGTTTCAGCTTGGAAAATTAAGGTTTGGATAGAAACCTAAAATAGTGGAGATACCACTTTGGTAAAAATCTCGTTGTGAACCTAGTATGTTGGTTCGTGTGTTTCCTCTTTGGGAATTTTTAATTTTTTTCACCAGTGTGCTTCTTTGTTTTTGCCCTGCCTGACCCCGGTCATGGTAGTTGGTTGGCATGGATAGTGGGTTGCATGTTGGATTCTTATGGAGATCCCTAGAAAACTATGATGAGATCCTCTCAGGATTTTTATGTTAGGGGTCAGGGTGTTCCATGTTGAGTGGTGTTTGAAAAGGAGAGTTTATTATCTTAGTCATTTCATTCATCGATATGAGTCCTTTAGTCTCATCATCTACTTATAAGGTTGTAAATTTGGTTCCTTAAAGAAGGTTTTACTAGATTTTTAGGGTCTCATAGTTTCAAAATTTGGGTTGAAAGTGGATTTCTAGTTCTCGGTCTTCCGGTGGTCGGGGTTTCGCTTTGGGTATTGAATTTTTTGTGTCCCGGTTAGTCAAATTTTTTTAGGAATTTCTGGGGGAATAAAGTGTTAATGGTGGGAAGAATTGTCACACCCCAACCAAACACTTCTCTATTATTTTATTTATTTTTTGTCTTACCTTTATTCTATGACTTTCCCTGGGTGTTTTTCAAAAAAATGGTGGTTTTTGGATGGGCAGAAGAAGGGATACGGTTGGAGCACGGTTAGGAGAAATCATGTGCGAGCCTAATGCTAACTGTGTATCCAAGATAGTGGAACCCTCTAGGGTATACGACTAAGAGTATTCCCTTGGGATATAGGCAATTGCATGGTTGGCGCATGGTCTGGTAGACCGTGCGGTCTGCTCGGGATTTAAAAAAAGGTTTAATTATTATCATGTATTATTTATTTTTTATTTTATTTTTTTTATTATTATTATTATTATTATTATTATTATTATTATTATACCCAAAAGGGGTATTCCCGCCATGTAAGAACCCGGACCTTCGTTTCAGGTAAGTTTTTCCTTTTTCTGAAGTTTTTGAGAAAAGAGGAGTTTCTGGAAATTTTTGAAGTACATGTCGTGTAATTCGATGTCGCGCGAGGCCGTGTGCTGGCCATGTCCGGGACACACACATGGTCATGTGGGGTGATGTGGAGGCCGCTTAAAGCAGAGTACGGAAAATCCTAGTACACACCGTGTACCCCAAAAGTACATGTCGTGTACTTTCTTTTTTTTCATTAAACAGATTGGGGTTGCGTCTAATCGCCAGAACACGCTTCTTCTCTAGCTTCTTCGACCGAGAGCATCCCGTACAGGCGCGAATCTCCTTTGAGCCCCCGAGCCTCCATCCATTCTCCAAATCGACCACCATCGATTGCGTTGGAACCGCAGCGGTAAGCTATTCCTTCTTCTAGAGCATCATTTTCCAATTCCTCCCCTTTTGCAAGTTATCGTGGGTTGAACGTTTTGTGTATTTTCATAGATCTACGACATTATAAGGGGATTAAAGCCTCGTGGTTCAAGTATATTTATCTCCTATCACCAAGGTAGGTGTTTTGTGCCTTTCCGTTCGAAGTCTTTGAGTTAATGTGCAATTTCCACTAATACCCTTGAACGGGGTATTGTGTGTTTACTGTTTTTCCCTGTTGTTTTTCATGCCTTGCTTGTATTCTTGTGTAGAGGTAATTTAGCTATGTATAAGGATAATTTCTATGCTTGTATGTTTTTCCCATGCCTTGTTCTGTTTACGGACTTTTGGTCTTGTTCTGCCTTTGGTCGTTATACCTATTTTCCATGCCTTGTGACCGTAGGATGGAGAATTGTTCCCTGACATGTTTTTTATGCTATAGACTGGTTAGCCAAGTATCTTTGTAGGTTTACTTTGTCCATATAGAATTATTATGCACTGAATTTCAAGGGGTTGTGAGAACCTGGTGCTATAGACTATAAGGTGATAGATCGAGTGAGCTTCCACAGAGAGTCTTGGACATTATAGACTATAGGGGATAGACCGAGTGAGCTTCCCAGAGATTCTTGGATATTATAGACTACAGAAGGATGGACCGAGTGAGCTTTCTCAGAGAGTCTTGAGATTTATAGACTATAGGAGTATAGATCGAGTGATCTTCCTCAGAGAGTCTTTGTTTTGTTTGAATTTCCTTAAACCACTCTAGGCTATAGGAGGAATTGACCGAGTGAGCTTCCTCAGAGATTCTATGATAGACCTGAGGCTATAGTAGTAATTGACCGAGTGATCTTTCTTAGAGAGTCTCTAGACCTTGGGGCTATAAGGGGAATTGACCGCGTGATTATCCTCAAAGATTCCCTAACTACCTTAGACTATAAGGGGAATTGACTGAGCGTGCTTCCTCAGAGAGTCTTATAATTTCATATTACCAAACCAGAGGGGTTAGGCTTAGTGGACTGCCCAGAGGGTTGTTGGTACTTCTTAGATAGGACTAGAGGGGATGTCTATGAGTACTTCCTAGAGAGATTCTTGTTTGTGGTTAGTTGTTTGGTTCACCACTGCTTGTTTATCTATGGATTGTTTACTGTTGTGTATCATCATGTTTACTGGTTACTGTTTACTGCTTACTGCACTATTACCTTCCATATGCTCACTGACTGTTAGGAACAGATCTTCGAGTGGTTGCCTACTGGGATTTAGTCTCACACCCTATTTGGGTCATTCTTTTGGGACCAAATAGATTATATTGTTGTAGGTATAGACAAGGACAAGTGCCCTTTGAGTTTAGGTACTTGATTGCATTGGAGCAGGAGAGCATGGGACCAAGCCGAGGCTTGAAATACTGAAGAGTTGCTTATTTTTTTTTCTTTTTCACTTGGTTTAGCACTGTTTTCATCATTGTGACTTGTTTGGTTGTTTTCTTATACATATGTGTACCATGAACCATTTACATATATTTTGTTCCAGTTGTTTCTCTATTTAGCTTTCTGTTGTTTACTCTTGTATGGATGTTTACTGCTTCCGTTATTTTTTATTATTTCTCTTTTCTATTGTGTACTCTACCGATGAGGGAATAGTATCCCCACTATCACACCCAAGGCTCTCGCTGCTAGTCAACAGCCACTGGCATTCGAGAAAATGCGCTTGAGTCCATGTGACCAATCGGGTACGGGGCGCCTCTGGGTGGCTTCTAGAACTGGGACGTTACACCCCATACCTATGTGATACCCCCCCCCTCTTCCTCTTGCTCGATAGGCCACCCAAAAGGGCTCCCCACATGCATGACACCCTTGCCGCATTGTTGTGATGCGTCAAATTGATTATGTTTTTAAGGTTGATTTATAGTTTAGGGAATACACAGGTCTTCTCTCAAGGAGCGTTCATAGGTTTTGAGTGTGTATTTTTAATAAGAAGAACAAAATGGTGGGGTGATTTTGTAAACAATTTTAAGAAAGTGACTTAACGTAAATAGTTTTAAAGTTTAAAGACAGTGTATTTTGAAAAATATGAGATAAATAAGTGATATTTGCTAAGTTACTAAAGCACTTGAAGAGTTCCTCATTCTTAATTGGTTATTATGTTTTAGTGTAATCCTTTGGTTGAGGGTTAACCAAGATCTTGGTTCCCCTCTTTCCTCTTAAAATGATGCACAAAGAACCACCCCTTGACACAAAAATCATGTTGTCAAGGTTTGAACCACAAGCATAGAGTGAGGTCTACCAAATCATACTGAAATCTCATGTATGTGTGAGATAAAGAGGATGCTTGTGTTTTCCAATCAGAACAACCCAAGATTCCCACTTGAATCTCAACCCAATCGGTATTGAAATGAGAAATGTTTCACTTAATTAAACCAAATAAATGCATTCGTAGATGAAGCATATAAAGATTAAACATAAGTGAAATAATTCACACACAAATTACAAAAAACCAGTATAATATAAGGTGCCAGAACTCCCTCTTCAAGTGTGTAGCTCCCTCGTAATGATCACCCAATGTTTAGCTCGACATCGGGAGGAGGAGGAAGCTCGGGTGGAACTCCTTCATTATTGACCCCCCTATGAGGATAGGGGACTCCATAATTTCAAGGATTAGGGTGAGACTCCTCCAAGACTCCAAAATGGCATAGCTTTACTTCTGGTTCGAACTCCCAAATGGGGTGCCCAAGGTGCCTTTTTATAGCCAAAATGGAAAGTGGTTTTGGGCACCCAGATTTTGATAAACCACTTTAAGGATGGTTTTTGGATACTAGACAGTCGAATATCCCTTTTTAAAAAACTAGAAAGTTGTAGAATCATGTCTTTAATATCACCATTGAAAGTTTGGCATCATTTGGACAATCAAAACTCAAGATATTTACATAATACAGAATGACACTTTTGACTTTGTGCATATTCGGTGTCTTGGATAGATAAGTTTGTATCGGCCCCTTATAAGCCTAATCGGGATTGGGTTATTTGATATTAAATGTATCCTATTAAATTTTGGATCAGGCCACAAAATTTTAGCCCATTTGGATGCATGGTCTAGTATAAGTGTGCAGATTAATCCACTGGTGTGCTTGGATCCTGCGTAGTTTGGACCATATTTCTTGGACTTCATCATGGGTCCTCCAAATCACCTCCACCTTCAATGATATTATCAAAACAAGTAACATTTTCCTTTTTAACAGTGATAAACATAAAATAACTGAATCGAATATGAAGTTCATTTTGTTATTATATTTGGAATTTACAATACAAATTCAGTTTAATGCAATGGTGTAAGGGTGGAAATGACACAGTGAATCGTGGTTCAATCACACCCCCACACCTAAACATTTTCACTCCTGAGTAAAGTTACATTTTCAGAAATTATGCATATAGATATTACCAATATCATAAAGATTTAACATCTAAGGAAATTTTGATTCATTAAAGTAATGTGATCAATTCACAATCCACACCAAGGAGTTCTTCTTAGTGAAAATTTAAAAAGGATGTCTCATAAATCATATCACAGTGAAATTCAAAGAGATTCATGATACCAAATTGATCAAGGAATTTAGAAGTCAACCATGCCACTAACTCTCCATGTGTATGTGTGAAAACCATTCCATGCTATTCTTTACACTTTTTATCCAATAAATATAGGTTATTTTAAAAATAAATAGCTCAAAATATTTTGTCCACCAAACCTTCCCTATATCCTTTGCAATCATATTTCAAGACCCACTCACTTAAGCATTCCTAGAATTCAAACCATAAGCTCCCAACATAGATATCTCCATATGTTTTACATTTCATCACTCCCCTCATTTATTATTTTTATTTTTTTTAGAAGTTTCATTTGGAACAAATCTCACACTCATCTCTTAACCCTTGTTTGATCTCCTCACGAAACTAATTGTAATAGGTATAACAAGATCAAAGGTTAAGGAGGAGTGGTTTTTGACCTAGCCAAGACACAACCCTTTTTTTATTTTGATCTATTTTTTATTTTTTTTATTTTTTAGGGCGTACAATAGTCGGATATCAGGTACACACGCATAGTTCAATCTGGTATAGTAATGAAACAGATCAGATAAGGAATGAACGTATGGAAATATCACTTTAAGATAGAAAATATTAACCTAACATATATTTACCTTCTATTAAGTAATAAATATTTACACTTTGTGGTTTGGTGCAAAAATGTGTGGAGATACTAGTGACACAGTTTTCCCAAAAACTACTCACACAAGGGGCATCAATCATCTTAGAGGTTTCACAAAGATACAACTATTTATATCATTGATAGAAAACCAATTCACTAAAAATCACTTCCTGATGTTAAATTCATACTAACATTCATTCCATAACAGTGTTAGGTTTTCATCAAATGTTAAATCAACATGGAATAAAAAAATTCAACATGCATTTTCAGTAAGTTCTATGATTTTGTGACCAGAAGGGGGGGAAGTAAAAATACTATAAAGAGGGAGAAAAGAAGAAGAAAAAAAAAGATGATGAAAATCCTAATAAACTAAACAATATGGGGAAAAGTGAAAATACCATAAAGAATGTGCAAAAGAGAAGAAAGAAGAAAGACGATGAAAAATACTAAATAACCCAGGAATGTACCCATCCCCCCACACCTAAAGTGTGTAGTGTCCTCACTGTAATAGAAGAGAATGTGAGAAGGAAGGATAAAACCTGGTGAGTGTCATTCATATATTGCTTCTTAAACATGGAGTTCCTCCATCAGGGACTCCGAAATGGATTCATGGAAGTGCTTTAGTCGCTGCCCATTGACAGTGAAGGTTTGCTTGGTTTCTTCATTTTGAACCTAGAAAACACCGAATAGAGAGACGTTAGTGATAGTGTATGGTCCAAACCAATGGGAATGAAGTTTACATGGATGAAACTTCAGTCTTACATTGTATAGGAGGACCTTCTGCCCAATATGGAACTGGCGATGAAGGATAAGACAGTCATGGGTAGCCTTGGTTCTCTCCTTATAAATCTTAGAGTTCTCATATACATATCTTCTCATTTCCTCCAACTCCTGAATCTACAACTTCCTTTGAGCATCTGCACCAGAAATATTATAATTGCATTATTTGATGTCCTAGTAGGCCCGGTTCTCAATCTCAATAGGCAGGTGACAACTCTTTCCAAACACTAGCCGATATGGTGACATGCCAATGGGAGTTTTGAAAGTAGTACGATATTCCCATAATGAATCATCAAGTTGAAGACTCCAATATTTTTATTGGGTTGAACTGTTTTTTCAAGAATCTATTTTAACTCTCTATTTGACACCTTGGCTTGATCAGTGGTCTATGGGTGATAAGTAGTAGACACTCGATGACCGACCCCATACCAATGCAAAAGTGACTGCATTGTTCGGTTGCAGAAATAAGAACCCTGGTCACTGATGATGAACCTAGTTAATCCAAACCTACCGAAGATTTGGGTTCTCAAAAATTCTACAAATACCTTAGAATCATCAGTCCTTGTAGCTCGTGTCTCTACCCATTTTGATATGTAATCAACTTCCAGAAGAATGTACAAGTTGCCAAAGGAATTGGGAAATGGACCCATAAAGTCAATACCCCAAACATAAAAAAATGTCATGAAATAGAAATGGTTGTTGTGGAATTTAATTTCTTTTAGAGACATTACCTATTATTTGACAATGAGGACAAGATTTAAAAAAATCACGGTCATCCCAAAAATGTGTTGGCCAAAAGAGACCAGAAATAAGGATTTTGCAAGCAGCCCATTGGGGTCCAAAGTGGCCCCCACAATCAAGAGTGTGGCAGAATCTAAGGACAGACTAAAACTCGCTATCGAGGACACAATGCCTAAGTATTTGATCATTTCATGTGCGCCAAAGGTAGGGGTCATCCCAAATGTACCAACGAGACTCGTGTTTTAGACTACTAGCTTGGTTTTTTTTGTAATCGGTAGGAATGCAAGATGCTAACAAATAATTTACAATTTTGGCATACCAAGGAATAGCATATTGCACTCGGTACAATTTCTCATCAGGAAACATGTCATTTATGGGAATAAAGGGGGATGAGTCAATGTAACGACCCGAAATTTTGAATAAATCTTGTTTCCTAATTTTTTGTGTTATTTTATTTTATACTCAACAAAACTGTTTCATTCGAGAACATGAGTATAATTAAAATGAGATTGTTGGGTTTCGACTATGATATGACCATTGGTCAATATGACCATTGGAAACTAAATGTTGCAATTATTGTCTCTAAATACAAGTGATCTTGGTTAATTAATATAGAAAAAAGATTTGATGGCCTCATCCAGTAGTCTCGGGCCAATCAAAGCCCATCTAACAGAACTTGGGAAGGAGGTAGCACCAATGGTCTTTACTTTGGACCAAACCCAAGCTGAATTTCATCGTGTGAATCTATAATGGAATCACCTTCACGAGAAGTTCAAACTGAAAGAAATTACTACTCATGCGATGTTGGTCGAGCCGCCCTCATATTCTCTCACCTTAGCACACCTTACACTTAGGTCCTATGCTGGGGTTATAAGGGGCTATGTAAGGAGACCATAACTGTCTTGTGTAATCCTTTGATTTAAATAAAAATTGTGATTTCTTCTTATGATGAAGTTTGTGAATTTTCAAATGTCCAGATAAATATAGTATGCATATTTTTGATGAATTCTAGAAAAAAGATATTTGAAAATATTTATGTAAATCTTAAATAATTAATTATGTGTAATGATTTTAAAAAAAACGGTCTTCTACAATTATGTTCAGTAAGAAATTTAGAGTCTAATAAGATCAACTTGATTTTTGATGAATAGTAAATTATGAATAGTGATTTTACACTTAGGATTAGTAATGTGACCAAATGGATTAGTAATCTCACTTAAAGAAAGTATTAATATAATCTAGGCACCTTGATTAAGTAATGTGATTCAATAAAATAGGTAAATAACTGTTTCAGAAATTATTAGTCAGGTATTAGTTTTTTCAGGTGAATAGTGTTTTTTAATTAAAAATTAAATTAAAAATATTTAGAAAATTATTTTTATAAAATGGAGTTCATTTTTGAACTCAGAGCATCGATATTATGTCAAGGTAATTTTTGGGGATTTTTCTGAAAAAAATGAATTTTCGGTGAATAGTGTATTTATTTAAAAATTAAATTAAAAATATTTAGAAAATTATTTTTATAAAATGAAGTTCATTTTTGAAATTAGAGCATCGATATTTGGTTAAGGTGAAATTTTGATATTTTTCTGAGAAAGTTGAATTTTCGGTGAATAGTGAAAATACAGTTTTTAAGTTACGGGTGTTTAATGACATCATTAAATGATGTATTAAGTATGTAATAAATATGGTAGACTTATGAATAGTAATATAAGGTATGAGGTGTCCCAAGTGTCCAATACCATGGGCACATACCATGGGCAAGCACATGATTTTTCCAATACCACCCATGAGGTGTCCCTTGGCCATTAATGCCTTGTCCCCTCACATCCCCTATAAATACCAAGCCATTCTCTCATTATTTCGATTCCAAAATCCTCCTCAACAAATTTCTGGTCTCCTTACCTCCCAAGGAGTCCTACCAAGGTGCCCTCAAGCCTCCCAAGGTCCCAAACTTCATGATTTCGAAGTTACTTTTCATGGTAAGGGATCCTACCTCTCTCTTTTTTTTCAAGTACTCTCATTTATGTCATTTCTTTTAAGCCCCAAGTTCTTATGTTGGGGATGTTATTTTATATTCTTCATAATTTAATTTTCATTTTCATATGATTAGAGACCCCCTCTTTCTCTCATCAATTAATTTTAAGAATGTTTAAGTGACGCCGTTAGGCTGCTAAATTTTTAAGGGATTCTTTCACCCTTCTCATTTTCAAGTTCTATTTTCATGTCAAGTCTTTCAAGTTCCTTTTTATTATGTTGGGGTATGATATATATATCTATAATTCTGATATTTTATTTTCATATGATTAGAGACCCTATTTGATCTCATCAATTTATTTTTTTAAGTTTTAAGTGGCGTCGTTAGGCTGCCAAATTTTTAAGGGATTCTTTCACCCTTCTCATTTTCAAGTTCTATTTTCATGTCAAGTATTTCATGTTACTTTTTATTATGTTGGGGTATGATATCTATATCCATCATACTATTCTTTTATTTTCATATTATGAGATACCCTATTTTATCTCATCAATTCTTTTTTTGAAGTTTTAAGTGACGTCGTTAGGCTGCCGAATTTTCATAAGAGAAATCTTATTCTTGTCTTCCTTCCATGTTTTTCATTCCATATGGTATGTATTTCAAATTTGATTACCATGTTCTTATATCCTTTATATTATGTCCCTCTACTGTGTTATGGGTCATTTATGAGTGGGTGACTCATGTCCCCTCTCTTTTCAATGTTTTTAAAAACCCTGCAACATAGCCGTTATGCTGCCGAATTTTCATCTCAAAACGTATCTATCTTTTTCCCGAATTATTTTATTTTATTAATTGAATACTCAAAACTCTTAATTATACAGGTTTATTCACATATATATCAAAATTTTCTATTTTAAATTCTGGTATTTACATACATGAGACCCGCTTTCCTTTTCCGTGGGTTTAAAGTGACATAAAGATCACGTCTTTAAAGCAGTTTTTAAAATGTTATGACTATGAAATGAAACTCATTTATTTTATGATATATGGGTTATTTATGAAATTTTGGATGATGATATATGTGTCTCACATGATAATAAAGACAAATTTAAGGGTGCACCCTGATAGCGCTTCAATGCATTGGGTAATGATGTAACCACTAGAGATTACAATTTTAACAATACCTTGGTGAATAACCTTGGTAATTTCAAATGACACCTTGGGGATGGACCTTGGTGATATGTTCATGATTGTCTAAGTTAAATGTTGTAGCCACATCTTCAAGTTATGAGACACGTTATTTTTATTATGATATTCCTCATGATCTATTTCTCGTGCCTTAAAGTTATTTATCATGACTTTTTTATGTATCTCAAGTTCACATATAAAATGTTTCCCTTGTTTCCCTTACTGGGCCTTCTGCTCACCCTTTTCCTTGATGTAGGCTCCCAGGTTATGAGATGTTTTAATGAAATTAGGATGAACAATGAAGAAGCCTTTCAAGTGTTTAATAAGAATTTTTTATATTGTCGTGTAATAAGTTCCTGGTTTCCAAGACACTAAACCTTAAAGATCCTAGGTTTTGTATAATGTAGCGAAAAGTTTATGTAATGAAAAATGCGGGATGCTATAGTCAATGTCAAAGTATGGGTGGATCCTATTGATATGGTCAGCCACCACATTCTCTACTCCTTTTTATCTCTAATTTCTAAATTGAATTCCTAAAGGATGAGCATCTAGCGAATGAGATGTGGTTTGGCTTCCAGTTTCTTAAGGAGATACCGGAAGGATGCATGGTCTGAGAACACAATGACTTTGGACCCTAAAAGGTATGACCTGAATTTTTCCAAGGAAAATATAATGTCAAGGAATTATTTTTCAGTTGTGGTGTAGTTTTCTTGGGCAGGGTCCAAAGTACGTGGGGCATAGGCAATGACATGTGAAGCTCGGTTGAACCTTTGTGATAAGACTACCCCAACTGCATAGTTAGAGGCGTCACACATGAGCTTAAATGGTAAATTCCACTGAGGTGGTTGGATTATTAGGGGTGATGTGAGACTCCATTTTAACTTATTAAAAGTTTCCTCACATTCATTATCAAAAACAAATTCCTTTTCTTTTTGGAGTAATCGGAAGAGGGGGAGTGTAATTTTACTAAATTTACAAATGAAATGACAGAAAAATCCATCATAACCTAGGAAAGACCACACATCCCATACATTTTTTGGGAATGGTAGGGAATAAATGATATCCACTTTTGATTTATCTATTTTGATGCCATACCTAGAAATTACATGTCCCAAAACTATACCTTGTCACACCATGAAATGGCATTTCTCATAATTTAATACGATATTCTTTTCAATACAGTGACGTAGTACTAAAGCAAGACTACTCAAACATTCATCAAAAGAAGAACCATAAACAATGAAATCATTCATGAATACTTTCATGCAATTATCCAGGTAATCTGAAAAAATACTAATCATGCATCATTGGAAAGTACTCGGAGCATTGTACAGACCAAATGGCATCCTCCTATATGAAAATGTGCCAAAGGGGCAAGTGAAGGCCATATTTTCTTGGTCATCGGGGGAAATATGGATCTGAAAGTATCTAGAATACCCATCAAGGAAATTGTAGTGGGACTTACCCGCTAGCCTTTCTAGTATTTGGTCAATGAACGACAAAGGGAAATGATCCTTCCTAGCGTGTTGGTTTAGTCGGTGATAATTTTTACAGACACACCAACTATTCTACATACGAGTTGGAACCAATTCATTGTTTTCATTTTTGATTACTGTAAGGCTGTTTTTTTTAGGAACTACTTGAACAGGACTAACCCATTGGCTATCAGAGATGGGGTAAATGATTCCATCATCCAATAATTTTGTTACTTCCTTTTTCACAACTTCTAATAGGTTTAGGTTCAGTCAACGTCATGCCTGCCTCACTGGTTTAGCCTCATCATTTAATAAAATATGAGGTGTGCAAATTGATGGGATAATACCAGTAATGTCAGCAAGTGTCCATCCCAATGCTTGTTTATACTCCCTCAAAATTTCAATCAGTCGTAATTCATGCTCAGGAGGGAGTGAACTAGAAATGATGATGGTCAACTTGTTTTCATTATCAAGATATGAATATTTTAAATCTTTAGGTAGTTGTTTTAGTTTCAATTCAGGTGGATTTTGGATTGATGGGATTGTGTGTGAAAGTGAGAGGTCACTGATCTCATATAACTGCTCAACGGTGTTATCCTCATATGAGGAATGAGCTTTTACAAGCTTTGCAGTATCATCAATGGTCATTGGATCCTCAGTGTTCAAGAAATCATCAATTAATAAACATGCATGAAATTTTTCTATAACACTACAATAATCAATGCATGATTCATTACCAAGAATTTCAATCAAGGATGAAAACTCGAAAAGGGTGTCAGGGGAATGGAATGAAGTTTTTTCAGGGGAAGGGAGTACATCAATTGAATTTACTAAGAGAGAGGAATTTTCTTCTGAGGGGTGATTCATGGCATCAAGGATATTGAAATGGACTATGTCACCACTAAATTCCATAGATAATGTACCATTATGAACATTAATTATGGTTTTTGTGGTTTTCAAGAAAGGTATACCCAATATAATTAGGGTGTGTCCATTCATCTTATCATCTTCCATTTTAAGCACATACAAATCAGCAGGAAAAATTAAATTTTGAACTCTCACAAGAACATCCTCTAACACACCATAAGGGTGTGTTATACTCTGATTTTATAGTTGAACGACTATCCCAGTTGGATTCAATTATCCAACCTACAATTAAGAGTAAATGGAGTGAGGCATCACATTTATAGAATCACCTAAATCAAGCATAGTATTGGAAAATGAATACTCCCCTATGGTGCATGGAATCGAGAAGGTTCCAGGATCATTTCATTTGGTAAGCAGTGATGGTTCTATCAATGCTGAGATATTCCTCCCCAAGCTTACCTTCTCATCACCTTGAAGTCTCCTTCGGTGTGTACACATCTCCTTTAGAAACTTGGTGTATCTTGGAATTTTCTTCACGATATCAATCAAAGTAATGTTAACCTGCACTTTTTTTAAAGTTTCCAATATTTCCTTATCAAGTTTAGTTTCCTTTTGTTTTCTTGGTTGGGTGGACCTTTGGGGAAATGTAAGAGGAATGGTTAGGATATGAGACTCATCGACATACACTCTCTTTCCTTTGGAAGGACTTCTTTCAGGACAAGAATTTTCTTCTCTTGGACCATTTTTAGCAGTGGTTGGGATGATGGTTTCCTTAGGAGGGGATGACTCAAATGGAGGATTCATTTGGTTTTTATGTTTTGTTCCACTCCTAATTGTTATGGAACTAACATTTCCCTTATCCCTAGGGTTAACTGCTGGTTGAGAAGGTAGTTTACCCGACCTGTGACTTTGAATTTCCCCCACCGAGTTAGCTAGTTAGCCTAATTGGGTTTTGAGGTCCTGTATGGCTGTCTGGGTGGTTTGCTATAATTATAGATTATTGGAAGCCATTTGTTTCATCATATCTTCTAGGCTAGGCTCAGGTTTTGGAGGGGGTTATGGGAAAGGCCTTTGGGGTGGTTGAGGATTTTTGGGTGGTGGTGGTAAATGACTACTCTACCCTTGTTGGTTTCATGGTTGATGAGGCTGGTTTGAATACCCCTCTTTCCTATAATCTTGGTTTTCTTTCCACCCAGAGTTGGATGGATAGTATGGTTCTTTCCTAAAGGGTTGGTTATAGGGGCATCATGTGAATATTGCTTCACAGCTCTTAGAAGTTTCTCTCAATTGGGGGAATTGATCAGAATAATGAGTGTTGGAAGATTAGATTCCACAATGTATGGGAGTAGGAGATTGAGATTTCCCTCAGGAGAGAGTGAGTTTTCATAAAAGGGTACTTACCTCTTCAAACTCCATGTCCACCTTTTTCTTGAATTAAGTACTTTTCACCTCATGGACACCTCAAATGGGTACATTGGACCTTGAACTAAATTGTTGAGTGTTTTGTGCCATGTTTTCATTTAAGTTCCTTGCAGAAATTGGGGTCTTATCAACCAGCACACCACCTACAACAACATAAATCATGTTTCTATCAATAGGGATTAAACCTTCATAAAAATATTGTATTAAAAGTTGTTCACTTATTTGGTGGTGTGTACAACTTGAACGTAATCTTTTAAATCTTTCCCAATATTCATGAAGTTTTTTCCCTTAATATTGTCTTATACTACATATTTCCTTCCTTGTTGTTTCATTTTTAGGGGATGGGAAATATTTTTCAAGAAAAAGGTGTTTCATGTCCGCCCAGCCTCTTATTGGAGAATTAACATAATATAATCAATCTTTTGTTGTATATTATAAAGAAAAGGGGAATGATCTAAGATTTACTTGTTCTTCATCCACATTATCAGGTTTTAATGTTGAAAAAACAATATGAAATTCTTTTAAATGCTTGTGTGGATCTTCTCCAGTGAGTCCATGGAATCTTGGTAATAAATGAATTAGACCGAATTTTAGTTCAAAATTGGGTGCCTCACCTTGCATTTGAATGTATGTGGGTTGGATATCAACATCAGGTGAGGTTAGTTCTTTTAATGTTTGGTTATTTTCATCCATTTTATGCAAGTTTATTTTAGTTTTGATGTTGGTTCCATAAGAATATGATGAAGGATCAAGAAGAGTGTTGTTGTTTTATGTGTCCTCCTTCAAAGGGTTCTCTTGTGCGTCTCGGGGTCACTGACGTAAGATCCTCTCTAGTTCGGGTTCGAAAGGTGGTAAATCTCCTGGATTAGAACGCATCATACACAAAAACTACACAATAAATAAATCAGAACATAAAAATATAGGTAAAGGTATAATATAAAACAAATAAATATTCACAAAATTTATAAAAATATTATAAAACACGCACACTAAAAACCAAAGCGCTCCCCGACAATGATGCCAAAATTTGACTGCGTTGTCGTGATGAATCAAATTGATTATGTTTTTAAGGTTGATTTAAAGTCTAGTTCAGACCCTAGGTTGTCTCTCAAGGATATTTGATAGGTTTTGAGTGTGTATTTTTAATAAGAATAACAAAATGGGGGTGATTTTGTAAACAACTTTAAGAAAGTAACTTAACGTAAATAGTTGTAAAGTTGAAAGACAAAGTGAATTTTGAAAAATATGAGATAAATAAGTGATATTTTATAAGTTACTACATAACTTTAAGAGTTCCTCATTCTTAATTGATTATTAGTTTTAGTGTAATACTTTGGTTGAAGGTTAACCAAGATCTTGGTTCCCCTCTTTCCTCTTAAAATGATGCACAAAGAACCACTCATTGACACAACAATCATGTTGTCAAGGTTTGGACCACAAGCATAGAGTGAGTTCTACCAAAGAATATTGAAAGCTCATGTGTGTGTGAGAGGAAGAGGATGCTTGTGTTGTCCAATCGGAACAACCCAAGATTCCCACTTGAATCTCAACCCAATCGGTATTGAAATGAGAAATGTTTCACTTAATTAAACCAAATCAATGCATTCAGAGAAGAAGAATATAAATATTAAACATAAGTGAAATAATTAACACATAAATTACACAAAACCAGTAGAATATAAGGTGTCGTAACTCCCTCTTCAAGTGTGTAGCTCCCTTGCAATGATCACTCATCGTTTAGCTCAACATCGGGAGGAGGAGGAAGCTCGGGTGGAACTCCTTCTTCATTATTGATCCCCCTATGAGGATAGGGGACTCCATAACTTCAAGGATGAGTGGAGAATACTCTAGGACTCCAAAATTTCCGATCTTCACTTCTGGTTCGAACTCCCAAATGGGGTGCCCAAGGTGCCTTTTTATAGCCAAAATGGGAAGTGGTTTTGGGCACCCATATTTTGATAAACTGCTTTAAGGATGGTTTTAGGCTACTAGAAAGTCGAATATCCCTTTTGAAAAAACTATAAAGTTGTAGAAAAAAGTATTTAATATCACCACCAAAAGTTTGAAATCATTTGGACAATTACAGCTTGATATATTGACATATTACAGAACGCCACTTTTGACTTTGTGCATATTTGGTGGCTTAAACATATCAGTTCAGATGGGCCTCTTAGAAGCCGAATCAGGATTGGGTTATTTGAGATGAAATGTATATTATTAAATTTTGGACCAGAACAAAAAATTTAAGACCATTTAGATGCATGGTCTAGTAGCAGTGTGTAGATTAATCCACTGGTGTGCTTGGATCCTACGCAGTTTGTCCCATATTTCTTGGACTTCATCATGGGTCCTCCAAATCACCTCCACCTTCAATGATATTATCAAAAAAAGTAACATTTCCCTTTTTAACAGTGATAAATATAAAATAACTGAATCAAACATGAATTTCATTTTGTTATTATATTTGGAATTTATAATACAAATTCAGTTTAATACAATGGTGTAAGGGTGAAAATGACAGTGAATCGTGGTATGATCACACCCCTCCTCCCGACACCTCTCCTTGGTCGATTTCTTCCCTATCTCTACTTGCAATTTCATTCAGTAATTTCCTTTTCTTTTCTCCCTCCTCCTTATTCCACTATTTCCTAGTTTCCATTCCTCTCCCTCGTGGTGTGTGTGACCCACCCGAGCCCTAAGCTGATTTTGGGTATTTTTATTGTTGGTTCTTGGTTCTTAGGGATCATAGGATCTGATTAAGGCATGTTCTAGTTGTGGTTGTTGAAGGTAGTGGGTTCAAATTTTTTTTTGGTTAGGTTTTCTTCCATTTTAATTCTTTGGTAAATTTTTAATTAGATCTTTCATAATTTTTGAGTTTCCAGTGTTTTTCTAGTACGCTTTTGACCACTGTTCATAAAGGTTACTTACACACATACACATGGGTAAGGCGTGTATATATATATCCTCTTTGTAAATATTCCCTCATGGTGAGGGGAATATCTACATTTAAGTTAGGTGTGTTTATATGTATATGTATAAATTCATGTGTGTGCAAGCATAAAAGAGTGAATTGTGATTGCCTTCGTTAAAAGAAGCGTGTTTTGAGGTAGGTTCCCTATGCATGAGAATTTGATTTGGATTTTTTAATTGATTAAGTGTTTTAAAAGTGTGTTTTATTACCGTGTGATATACATATTCTATAAAAAATTGGTTGTTCCACTTGGAAATGGTTTTATTTTGTTTACAAAGTTTGCCTAAGCTTCCACGTGAGTTCTTTATATTAAGAATGTGTTTTTAACATTGTTTTGAAATGAAATGTATTTTCATAAGATGATAAGGCACGGTTGGCACTTAGACTTGTTTTATAAAAATTAAAAAACCCTCTTAAGTCATGCCCCCTTGATTTGGAAATGTGATGTGTGTGATACATGTATGATTTGTGTTATGTTTCTAGTGAAGAGGTTTGTGCTTGGTTTGTGTGTGACTTGGAAAGGGGGTGCACTTAAGGAGGGAGATTGTAAGTGATAAGTTGGATGGTTTTTAGGTAAAGAATGTGATATATATATATATATATATACTATCTTGATAAAAACTCACCTCCATTTGGACATTGCACATGGTAATCCTGGGTATCTAGGTGGGCATACTAGGTCTAGTACGCTAGGTGATTTGGCAGGGTCGAAGCCCGGTCTCCCTAGTAGGATTACATCACAACACTAACTAAAATTTTATGATGGGGATTGGTTGGATTGAGTAGGATACAAACCTTCACATCCATGATTTGACCACCAAGATTACGAAAATCCTAGGACCCCACTAACCTTGGTTACTTAGGAATTTCTCATGGTGCTTACACTCTTTTATTGTATTTTTCATGGTACTATTTTAAAATTTTCTTTTGCTTAGTTCCTTTACTTGTCTAAAATAATAAAAAATATTTCTATTTTATCTAATATTTTGTATATATCCTACCACATCTGTTTTATCATGTTTTGGGAATTATTTCAAAAATTTAATAGAAAATGGTTTTACTTAAAAATGAAAGCTTGATACTTATTTTGGAAAGAATGGAAAACCTTACTTCCTATATATTTTATTTTCAAACTAGAATGACTTGGATTTATTTTTAAAGGTAAGTCATGGAAAAGAGATTATTCTGGTACACCTACTAGGTTTTAATACTCATGCCTATAGCTCTATCTTTGTTTTTATCTTCTAGTGTGGCTTCCAACTTGGACTTTGTCACTGTGGAGTGATGTTGGATCAGTGGTTGATGGTGACCTATGAGGTCACATAGAGGTATATCATGTTTTATTTCTTTCCACTACTAGTGTTTATTTTTGTTGTTCAGTTAATATTTATTTATTTGTCTATATTTTATGGTCTAAATCATTTCCAATAGAAACTGTGATTGATTCCCAAAACTAGTTGTCAGTCTGGGAGGATCGGGAATGCATCTCTGGCCTTGTCACGGGCCGGCTTTGGTGACTGGTTCAGGGTTGACCCAAGTTGGTTCATGATAATTTCAAAGTTGAAATCCATTAGAATTCTACTTGTAATTACGACTTACCATGACTATGAGATTTGGAAAATAGATGTCAAAACAACCTTCCTTAAGGGGAACCTTCAGGAAGATGCTATATGACACAACCCGAAGGGTTTGTGACTCCAAAGGAAGTCAATAAGATATGAAAAATGCAAAAATCTATTTATGGATTAAAGCAAACATCTAGGTCAAGAAACATTTATTTTGATAAAGCTATAATATCATTTGGTTTCATAATGAACAATTGTGAGCCTTGTGTCTACAAATGGTTTATTGGGAGTGCAGTCATTTTTTTAATAGTATATGTTGATGACATATTACTCATTGGAAACAAAATATCAGTCTTACAGTCTGTTAAGGAGTGGTTGAATAAATTATTCTCTATAAAGGACTTGGGTGAGGCAACATATATTCTTGGGATCAATATCTATTGTGATAGATCCAAGAGGTTGCTTAGCCTGAGTCAAAGTGCATGCATTGATAAGATTTCGAAGAGATTAGGTATGGAACAATTCAAGAGGGGATTGTTTCCAATTTCATGTGACATTCATCTTTTTAGGAAAATGTGTCCTCATAAATATAATGAAATAAATAGAATGATAAGGATTTCATATGCATCATCTATTGGTTCAATCATGTTTGTTATGTTATGTACTGGGCTAGATGTTGCCTATACGTTAAGTGTGGTAGGAAGATATCAAGCTGACCCAGGTGACCATCATTGGATGGCAGTCAAGGTTATCTTTAAGTATTTAAGGTGTACTAAGGATATGTTTCTAGTTTGTGGAGGATATGAGGAACTAGTCATCAGAGGATATGAATATGCTAGTTTACAAACTGATCAAGATGGCATTAAGTCACAAACAATATACGTCTTTACTTTTAATAGAGGTGTTGTGAGTTGGAAGAGCTCAAAGCAAGTTGTGGTCGCTGATTATACAACAGAGTCTGAGTATATTGTGACTTATGAGGTGGCTAAAGAAGCGATATGGATGTGAAACTTCATCAAAAATCTTAACCTGGTACCTAACAGTAAAGATCTCATCACACCTTACCGTGATGATACTATAGTGGTGGCTCTCACAAAAGAGTTAACATCACATCAGCGGACAAAGAACATACTTTAGGAGTGTCATCTATTGAGAGATTTTTCTCATATAGGTGAGGTTGCAGTGACCAATATTTCTA
Source organism: Viscum album (assembly GCA_963277665.1). Taxonomy (NCBI): domain Eukaryota; kingdom Viridiplantae; phylum Streptophyta; class Magnoliopsida; order Santalales; family Viscaceae; genus Viscum; species Viscum album. Next base: position 718,585,498 of record OY728129.1, on the reverse strand, counting down.
CGAAAAAGAACATGGAGAACCCCTTGAATAAAGTATTGACTCAGTATAAACACGATTATCATGTGAGGTCTAGCAGACTAAAAGTCACAAGCAGTTGGATTTAGTCCAAGTGGGGGTTTGTTGGAGTTGGCATCCTAGGACCAACTATTTGTACTTTTATTACATATATATTTGATGTATTGAATATTAATAAAAATTCTTATTACATATTGTTCATTATTCTGCATGACTCTAATGTAATAATGTCCTATAGTATATGTCACATTGATAAAGTAATATCAGTTATCTGCTAGGATGAGAACCTTGAAGTGTTATGACAATATTCTTAAATATAGTTATGCAATTGGATAACATGCTATGATGGGACACATAGTACATAGACTGTCAGGCGTGAGTACTCATAAGAGGATGAAGCTTCTTTTCATGAAGTTCTTACTTGGTAATCTCCGAGATGGGAAATTATGAGAACAAATCCACCAGTATAAATTCAGCATGTTTTGGTGTCATTGGATATTCCTATATGAAAGTGTGTGTAATGATACTTAAACTTTAAGATTATCATTAGTGCATGTCATGACTTGCTCACTTAAATTTTCTGATGAAAACCATGTCCTCATATATTCGTGGCGATGTAGGGTACATTGGGTACGTCACGATTAACATGTCATTAATGGATAAGTAGAGGAATTATTTGTCCCTTCCATCTTTATAGAAGTTGATACCTCTGCCCTTTGGTTGGAATATAATCATCGCCTTAAATTTCATGGTCATGGCGTAACGACGTGATTATTTTAGATAGTCAAAGAAAGACATATCAAGTGTATAAGTTGGTGACAGAGATGTGCAACTTACTTGATGAGATATTGTGATAAAGAGATTATATTATATAGTGAACATTTGTATATAGTTGTTTTCGTTGCGACATTAATTTCTTTCTCTTTGATGCCTTGACCCGCTACTAGATAGTAATCTTGGACTTTAGGCAAATCCATCTAATGTCAATAAGAATTTTAAAGGGCCACACACTAAGTGTTACCGATGATCTCAATTGAATTTTAAGTGAATTTAATTAATAAAATAAATTTTATTCTCAAGACCGATGAATGATTTTATTCATGTTTTATTGATCGCAAGTATTTATTGATGAATAAAATATTTAATATTTATTCAAATGTTCAATAAATGTTATAGGGATTCAATCGGACCAATACTGTGTTTGATGATAAATATTAATTAACAAGTTGTTAAAATAATATTTATTATTGAGCAAGTTGACGCGTGCCACAAATTTATTATTATTATTATGTGGCATGAGGTCAATTAAATATTATAATATTATTTAAGGGTCGACATGCAATTAAATAATATTTTAACTTAAACCTCATCTTTATAAATAGACGATTATGTCTATTGTGTCGATCATCCAAAAATCGAAACATGAGAATTGTTGTGTACAACGAAGCTCTCTCTAAACTCCTTTCCCTCTTCCTCTCAATAGCGAGAAACGTAAGAGAGATCCCTTCAAGATCGAAAGACGAGTGATCAATGCGAATAATATCATACAATTACTTCGTTGTGCTAGCACTTGAAGATCGATTGACATTACTCGGAGATCAAAAGAGCACGTGTGGATCACCGCTAAAGGGATTCCATCTTTAGACCCTCATAGTGCAACGAATACAAACCAAAAGGGTATTTTTGGATGATCGACATCTAAATCGAATAAAGAATTCTCAAATCAGATATTTGTTTCTTTCAATATTAAATAAATTAATTATAAATTTGATGTGCAGGATCCTCGTTTGGGGTTTTAGGCAAATCAATATTAAAAGAACTTTAATATATTGTTCACCACTGCACACTTTTGTTGCATCTGGAATCAACATAAATTACAAGTACCATATTAAAAATATTAAACATTAATGAATAGACATGTATAAATAAATATTAAAAATGGATAAAATAACATAGATATTAACGAATAAAAATTAATAAATTAATAAATTACAAAAAATATAAAAAATAATTAATATTATTAATGAATAAATAACATTTAAAATGAATAAATTATAAAACAATATTAAAAAGTAATGAATAGTATATATTAAATAAAAATATAAAAGGTGAATAAAATTTATCGATTAAAAAATAATATATTAAATATATTATGTTAGTGAATAAAATTCTAAAATGAATATTAAAAATTGAATGAATTACTGAAATATTATGTGTGTGTTTGTGTGTTTCTATATAAAATTATGTTAATTACATACGTGTGAGTGGAATTAATATACATACATATAACACAAGTTTGATATTATGTTAAATTTAAAAAAATGGCATTTATATAAAATTTACATTAAACCTCTATTATTTGATGCTAATTATTAAATATTGTTAATTAATATTAATTTGTAATTATAAATCTTTTTTAGAAAAAAGTGGTGCCTTGGCCAAAAGACCAAAGCACAATTTATTATACAAAAAGAGATTACATGAGTCTAAAAGATGATATCGTATTACAATCTTTCTCATAAAAGGGGAGTAAATCGGTAGGAAGATCATCCAACCATGTAATATCCTGATATACTCCTCTATTGGTGAGGTCATCTGCAACCATATTCACTTCACGATATATATGAGTGGTAATATGGTTGATGTCGCAGAGCGAACAGAGACAATCCATCCAACGTGTAGTAATCGACTATGCCAAATGAATCACACCATTCCAAATCGATTGCACAATGGTAGTTGAATCACTTTCAATCCATATGTTGTTCCAACCATGATGCTTAGCAAAAGAAATAGCATAGATCACACTCATCATTTCAGCCTCCAGAGATGAGGCAATACCACAGATTCCAAAGAAGCGCCCGAGGATCTAACCAAGATGGTGCCTCAAGATGGCACCACATCCCGCGGGGCCCAAATTGCCTTTGGAAGTGTCATCAACGTCAACTTTAATTCAGCCAGAGAACGGTGATTGCCATAAAATTTCAAAAGTGTGTCATGACTGGAAAAAAATGTCATCAACCCGAAGTCGTCATAGAATCATAAAGTCTTTCACTGTATTGTTACAGTATCCCTTCTAAATCAAAGCAACTTCACGTATAGCAGTGAGGATCCGCATCTGACCTTCATTAAGGCTGAGTGAGCAATTATTGTGAAGAATTTCATTTTTATCATACCAGATAGCATGATAAAGCTCAGTAACTGCAACAAGAAATGAGTTATTGATTTGTTGAGAGTTATCCATAGCTACACAACGCTTTAGTTGAGCATTGACAGAGTCAAGAATCAACCATCCGCAATCAAAGATGTCAAAAATATAGTTCCAAAGTGCAGAGATAGTGGCGCAAGAAAGAAATAGATGGTTAGCATCATCTCTATGTTGGTTACAGATAAAACATTTTGAGAAAATGTTGATCCCAAAAGATTACAAACAAGTATCAATATGCCAAATAAGAGTGAATCTTGAAGGCTTTATCCATCGCTTATCAAAGTTTTTTATCCAGCTAAATTCAGCTCCATAATTATGAAAACAATGGATTTTTTTTTAATCTAGCATACCATTATGTGAAGTCTCCCAAATTAGAAATTCACCCATAGAAGAAAAAGGATAGTTATCAATGACATGCACAACACTCTCAAGGAGACTATCAAGATGATAATTAAGAACATCCCTAACAGCATTATTAATACTTTCAGGAGTTTGGTCCGTAGGGATCATTGAAATTAGAGAACCACTAGTCCAGTTTTCCAACCAGAAGTTCATGGAGGAATTCTTGAAAACCATTCATCTAGAGCTTGTCATAATATTGACATGCGCTTTTTTAATGGAAGGCCAAACAGAAGATTTCAGAAAATTCATGCTTCATTTCTTCAACTTATCAAGAAATCTATTTTTGATGAAAGTAATAAAAGGAGAGTCATTGTGGATCAGGTTCCAGTGAGTCTAGTCGGGCCTCATTAAAAAGATTTAGATTTTTAATGCCAATATCACCCTTATCCAAGGATTTGCAACAAGTAGACCAAGGTATAATCACCAATTTTCTATCCAGAGTGATGTCAGTCCAAACAAATTTTTTGATGAAAACATTCATTTTTTTGATGAGACCAGCAGGCCATTTATAAACCATAATAGAGTAGACCATTTTGGAGAAAATGACAGACTTGGCAAGGCAGATTCTACCCGCCATAGATAGAGTTTTTCCTTTCCAAGAAGATAGTTGATTAAGAATTTGATCAACAATGTTAGAGAAATATCTAGATTTGGGTCTGCCCCAAAATATGGGAACATCAAGGTAAGTGAAAGGAAACGAGTCTTCTTTAATACCTAATTCATCGATAATACTGCATTTTCTATTAGTCGGAAATTTTTTCCCAAAGAAGATAGATGATTTGTTACAACTAATGACCTGACCAGAAACATCCTCGTAGTGAGAGAGAGCACTTTTGAGGGTTTGGATATTTCTTTTATCACCTTGTAACACTATTGGAATTATTTGTATTTGCGATGGCTTATTTGCGACGGGGTCCCGTCGCAAATAGCCCATTGTAGAAAACATCATCGTCGCAAATAAGTCTCTGATTATATGCATTATATATACATAAACTTTTTCGTGACGGGCCTGTCGCAACTAGTTTTTACGACGAGCAGTCGTCCCGTCTCAAAAACACACACACACACACATATATATATATAACGTTTTATGATGGGCCCGTCGTGAAAAATTATTTGTGACGGGTAAGTAGTCTCGTCGCAAATATGTTTTTTAAAAATATCTATTTAGCCTATTTGCGACGGGATCCCGTCGCAAAAGGTCCCGTTGCAAATAATAAATTAATTTAAAAAAAATAAATTTAATAAAATTGCGATTAATGAAAAAATAATATTACTATTATTAAAAAATAAAAAATATTAAAATTCTCGATATTCACAAAAATATAAAAAAATCATAAAATATTATTATTATTATTATTATTATTATTAAATAAACAAACATTAAAAAATATAATACTAAAAAATATATTTAATAAAATAATATTAATATTATTAAAATAATAAAAAAAATATTAAATATTAAAATTCTCAATATTCACAAAAAATATAAAAAAATATAAAAATATTAAAAATTAAATTATGTAATATTTGCACCGATATAAAAGACAGAAAATGTAAATAATTCATATTACAATGTTAAATTCAAATATTTTTAATATAAAAAAACACTGGGAGTCGTCTTCTGGAGGAGGTGGAGGAGCTGAAGGAGATGGTGGAGGAAACTTCATCCCTAAACTACGAGTCAGACGACACATGTACTCCATCTGCTTGTGATGTTGTTGTTGTCATCGATGCATCTCCTCCTAATGTTGCTACTGCTGCTGCTGCTGCCATCGACGCATCTGCTCCTCGTGATGCTGCTCCTGCTGCTGCTGCCGCCAACTCATCTCTTCATGCTGCTTCTGTAAAGTCTCTATAAGCTCAACCTGAGTTCGCAACTGCTCCTGATACTGTGAGCCAGAAGATGATGTCTCTCCACGAGCTCCTCTTGAGCTGGATGCCAACATCGCAGCAGTACCATAATAAGTGTCAGGATCCAAATGAGAGTTGATACCAAACTACTCGTCCCTTCTCAAAGCCATACTGAGTCTCCTGCATCCATGTCGCCTCATCGAAATGGTGAGCACTGGTCTACTCTGTCGACTCGTCCTGACCCTCAGCCTGTGTCTGAGAGGTCGCAACCTCATATGACTCCTTCAATTCAAATTTAAAATTAAAATTTTGAAAATATTATATACAGTTAATTGTCAAACTGAAAAAATAATACTAACCACAATCTGATGTTGGCGATCACCTCTAATCTCTCCAGTGGCTGGATCACTGTACATCCTCCGATAATCGTCGAACTCCGTAATATCAGGATGCTCGACTTCCTACAGAAATATAAAATAAACTGTTTATATTTAAAGTTATATAAAATATTTAAAAAATATACTTACCATATGCTCTCTATGCGAACTGAATGTACGACTACCAGCTCGATGTGTCACCTCCTGTCTCCCCTGGTTCTGTCGTCCCACTGAAGATCTCCTCTAAAATCCACCACCCAACCAGTGTAAACATAATCCATCCCAAACGTGAGATAAAATATACTCTGGTCGGTGAGCTCTACACGACTCATCAAATTATGTCACTCCTGCTTTCTTAATGGTTGTCCTTCTCAAATTGTGCAAAAACTGACGGAAACGGTCACGCATAGAAACCTGTCATGCCGCGTGGATAGCGTCGCGCATGCTATCATCGATAGGATACCATAAAACCTACAAATAATTTATAATATCAAGTTATTAATAAAATAAATTTCAAAATAAATATTATTTATTTACATACCAACCAATGATGGAACATGTCACGTCGCACATCGATAGGAATCTGTTCCCATGCGATCCATGGCTGAGAAAAATAATTGCGCAAGATAGCGCTCCCCTGTCCAATAGCTACATGCGAAAAACTGTGAAAAAGGAATAAATAATCAAACAATTAGTATATATATAAATAAATTAATGAAAGCTAACTAAAATATACATGTTACCATACCTCCGTGTGTGTGGATTGAAACCAAGATGTGGACGTCGCTCGGGTATAGGGTCAGGAATCATCAGCCGTGCAAGACTGCACCCCCTCCACGTACCCCCTGAACTGCCAGTAGGTTGAGGGTCAGATGATCCAAAATCTCCTTCATCCAATGGTAAATCAGCCTCCTACAACTCGCGGAATATATCAGAGTCCATCTGAAACAAAAAATAATTGTTGTTAACAAATAGTTGAAAATAACTATTTAATATAGATATATATATTATTTATTATTATAACCAGCATTTAACTATGTAAATGTTCATCTTCATCCTCTTCTCCATAGCTGTCAATGTCAATGTCTTCATCTTCCTCCTCAACATCATCAATATCCATATGAGTTTCAGTTTCAACATCTCTTGTCATTTCAAATTCATTTGTAACATCATTAACATCTTCATCACCATCGATCCTTAATTGTGGGGTGTCATCATCAATATTCACGTCTCTTTATGAATTAGATGGATTTTGAGCAGTCTCTTGAAAAATTTCAATTCCTTCCACTTCAGCGGAACCACATTCAGTTTGAGTAAATTGATTTTCCTGAGATTTTATTTTTATTATGCTCCACCAATTGCTCAAGTCTCTTGAAGTAGCACATTACTTTGCATAATAAATTTGATGTGCCTGTTGAGCCAGTAAAAATGGTTCATTTACTTCAAGAAGAATTTTATATTTAATATCGATGATTCCATGAGTCGGATAACACGCAAGCCTCTCTCAGTATCCAACCACCGACATTTAAATATTGTTATGTAATTCTGTCCTAGATAACACCGCTCAATAATTTCATCCAAAATGCCATAAAAATCAACTTCAGTTTCTCTGTGATGTGATCCTCTCAAGAAAACTCCACTGTTCATTTTTTTTTTGATTCCCCGTATGCGTGTGTATGAAATCAAAAACCATTCACCACATATGCATTATAAGATTTAACCATTTTGGACGGTGGGTTACTCAATATACACAATCGCTTATCATTTTTATCAGCATATTGAGACACCTGAAAATTTGTAAAACAATTATCAATATAATAAATAATAAACGGAATTGATATTAAACCATCAATAATTTATGTTAGCAGATTTTGAAACCATTGAGAGAAAAAAATTTGTCTGCGTTCTTTAAGAGCAGCTGCTGTAATTTGTGGAAGTTGTTTCTTGATATGATTATCATATAACCTAAAAATAAAATCAATTAAAATACTGTAACATAAATTATAAAATAAGTGATAGAATCACACACAGGACAAATGATGTCATTTCTTCACAGTTGAGCAGAACATATGTATGAGCTCTGTGATGTTCATCATCTGAAAGTCATCGTTCATGAACTCCACCAAAACCAAGATTTGGCTGATTAAAAATTATTAACTGATTTTCCATTTCATCATTAACATTCCCCTCATTTCGTTCCATGCGATTTTGTTTTGAGGGATATTGAGATTCAAAATAATGAGAGCAGAAAAAAGCAATTTCCTCTTGCAAATAAGCTTCAGCAATTGAGTCTTCAACTGATGCTTTGTTACGTACTTTTTTCTTCAATTTCTGCTTGCATATCTCGAATGGGTACATCCATTGAAACTATACTGGACCTCCACATTTAGCTTTATGTGGAAAATGTAATATCAGATGTTTCATTGAGTCAAAGAAATCCAGCGGGAAGATTTTTTCCAGTTTACATATAATTACAGCAACATCTTCTTCCAGTTTGCTTAGCGCATCGTAGTCTGTTGTCGTTGCACAAATATCTCGAAAAAAATATGATATGTCTGTTATCGAATCCCAAATCATAGAATTCAACAAAAATTTGAATCTAATCGGCATTATTTTTTCTATTATAACATGACAATCATGACTTTTTAATCCAGTAATATAACCATTCTTAACACATCTTCCCAAATTGGAAGCATAGTAATCTGGAAGTCTCAAATCTGCAATCCACTGACAAAATAATAAGCGACTCTCTTTGGACAATGTATAAGCTTCTTTTGGCTTCATTAACCTTTGTGATCTAACATTTTAAAATAGTTCAAGTTCTGGTCGCCTGCAAATTTGGACAAGATCTAATCGTGCCTTTATAGTATCTTTGGTCTTACCTGGTGTATCCAAAACTGTATGAAATAAATTATCAAAATAATTCTTCTCAATATGCATAACATCCAACATGTGGCAGACCAATAAATCAGACCAATACGGAAGATCCCAAAAAATGCTCTGTTTTATCCAATTATGTTTTTTCTCAAAGCCATAAATTTTCTTTTGGTTTACTGTTGGTCCAAATGTGATGGGAGGTAATGAAAATACAACCGATTTTAACTCTGTACCTGAGATCATCTTTGGAAGTTCATCCCTTTCAATTGTACCTTTTCTGAAATGAAATTTGTTCCTCCGAAAAGGATGATCGGTTGGAAGAAATCTACGGTGACAATCAAAATAACAAGGTTTTTTTTCCATTGACGAGCATAAAAGCTTTGTTGTCTTTCATACAGTAAGGACATGATTTCGGACCATGTGTACTCCAACCAGATAACATGTCATGTGCCGGAAAGTCACTAATCGTCCACATCAATGCAACTTTTAATATGAAATTTTGTTTCACAACAACATCATATGTATTAACACCATCACTCCACAATGCATTTAACTCATCAATCAATGGTTTCAAATAAACATCAATATTCTTTTTCGGATGTCCTAGGATTAATTGAGTCAAAAAGATATCAGGCTCCTTCATCAACATCCATAGAGGCAAATTGTACGGAGTTATAAAGACAGGCCAACATGAATACTGACTATCATAAGAATCAAACGGATAGAAACTGTAAGTAGAAAGACCCAATCGCACGTTTCGGGCTTCTATAGCAAAAGACGGATGCAAATGGTCAAAATGTTTCCATGAATCACCATCAGATGGATGATTCAAGCTTCTATTAGTTGAAATCTTGGTTTTGTGACATGACATCATTGACGCTGTATTCTGAGACATAAATAAACGCTGCAACCTGGGTGTAAGGGGGAAATATCTCAACTGTTTTACTAGAATTGATCTAGACTTCCCTGATTGAGCTTCTTTATACCTCGATTGTCCACATGTGGGACAACTATCCAAGGACTCATTTTCGCCAGAATATAAGATGCAATCATTTGGACATGCATGAATCTTCTGATAACTAAGGCCCAGATTACGAACCAGTCTTTTGCTCTCATAGTAATTTGCAGGCAACACATTTCCTTCGGGTAACAGTGTTTTAACCAAAGAAAATATCTGATCAAAACAGTTATTTGACATTGCATTATCTGATTTAATAGCCATAAATTTTGCAACCGCTTCTAATATTCTTATCTTGAAACCATGATATAAAGCATCCTCAGCAGACCTCAACAACTCATAAAATTCGGATGGTGCCAACTCAGGAGTTAAATCAATATCATCGTGAGTTTCAGTTTGTTGCACAGATGGACCCGCAATATCATGTACTAAATTTTGAAACCGTGATGGATCTGGAATCAAGTTATTAGGATCTTCTTTGGAACTGCGTTCACCGTGTTGATACCAAAAAACATAATCTGGTTGAAAACCAAACCGCAAGAGATGTCCCCCAACGTTGTCAACTGTGTCAAACGTTTTCAGAGCACATTTTTTACAAAGACATTTAATTGTGCCTTCTGAAACATATTCTGGTTTTGATGATGCAAATGCTAAGAAAGTTTCAACACCCTCAATATATACAGGATTTAAACCAGAACCATTTGGATTTTTACGCTGATTTATCCAAGCACGATCATCTAATAATGACTGATGTCGACTTCCTTGTTCCATATTTTTCTACATAAAATATAAAATCATCACTGTTTTTGAATAATTTGAAATTATAAAAACACTATCTAAAAAAAGAAGATAAATAATTACAACCACTTCTTAATAATTAGCATTAATTAAGGGCGACACAATTTTCAGTGGATTGACGGCTACTCCTTTGTCCGACAGCTCATTTATTTGCATCTTTCTCACACTGAAAGACATGACTTGGGTTGTCATATTACAACGCTACTTGCGAGGTGATCAACCAAGCAAGGACAATTATAGAGTTTACATTGGACATGGTTGACACGCACTTTTTATTGCGCATGACCTGACAATTGACGACCCTTTGAGATTTGAACATGTTAAGAATATAGCAAAGCTTGTTATGAATATTGATAATTTTAATATTTTATAAAAAATTTATTATTTTAATAATATTAATATTGTTTTTTCATAAATTTTGATAAATCTAATTTTTTATTAGTAATAATTATTATTAATTATTGCTAATTATTACTAATTATTGGTAATTATTCCTAATTATTGGTAATTATTCCTAATTATTGGTAATTATTCATAATTATTGGTAATTATTCCTAATTATTGGTAATTATTCCTAATTATTGGTAATTACTACTAATTATTGGTAATTACTACTAATTATTGATAATTACTACTAATTACGGGTAATTAGTACTAATTACTTATTGCTAATTACTGGTAATTATTGCTAATTACTGGTAATTATTGCTAATTACTGGTAATTATTAGTAATTATTACTAATTATATCTAATTATTACTAATTATATGTAATTATTACTAATTATATCTAATTATTACCAATTATATCTAATTATTACTAATTATATCTAATTATTACTAATTATTACTAATTATATCTAATTATTGCTAATTATATCTAATTATTACTAATTATTACTAATTATATCTAATTATTGCTAATTATAACTAAATTCTGCTAATTATCTATAATAATCTCTAATTATTGAAAATTAACAATAATTATTTATAATTATCATTAACAATATCAATTTCTTAATAAAAATAAATAAAAATAAAAATCAATTTAATTAAAACTAATAAACAACAATTAAAATTAATATAAAAAAATAAAATAAATATAAACAAAAATAAAATATAAATACCTTAAACTTTGATATTCTGAAGGTATTGTTGTCTTCCAATTGCTCTCGTATAAAAAATTTCAACTAAAAGAATTTTCTCCCTTAAAACTAGAGAATGAAGAGAGAGATGAAAATATGGGTGATTTGGAAAAAAAACGGGTGGGGGTGTATATAGGTTAGATTAGTTGTGACGGGTTTAATTGCGATGGGTATCCCGTCGCAAATGGTGGTATTTGCGACGGGGCCCGTCGCAAATACCCTCGCCCGCATTAATTACAATCGGCGGTTAAAATGGTATTTGCGACGGGCAACTTGTCCCGTCGCAAATGGTATTTACCGCCGTCGGGCTTTTGCGACGGTGAGAGATGCGTGGAGACATTCACATTCCTGGAAGCATGGATGGGCTTAAGCTTACTTTGATCCACAAGGCAAGTGAACAATCTACTTAAGTAGTCCTTCACAATGGAGAAAAGGTTGGCAAAGAGGGGATCACCTTGTCTGACACCTTTGGTGCATTTGAAGTAGTCTTTGGGAGAACCTCTTTGGGAGAACCATTAACCATGATAGATATGGAAGCCGAGTTGAATAGAGTTTTAATTATAGTTATAAATGAGTTATTGAAGCCAAATCCTTGAAACACTTTGAAGACAAAACTCCAGTCCATGGTATCAAAAACTTTTATAATGTCAAGTTTTATGGCAATATTACCACCTTTGTTAGCGTTGTTTAACGTATTAGTGCATTCAGATGCAAGACAAAAGCAATCCTGGATGGATACGCCCTTGATGAAACTAAATTGATTCCATGAGATAATTTTACCAATCATGGTAGTAAGCCTATTTGCAGGAAGTTTAGTGATGATTTTATACAGGGTACTAATAAGAGCAATGAGTTTGAAAAGATGAATCTTACAGGTATTATCTACTTTGGGAATCAAAGAGAGGAACTGCGCATTCACTAAATATATTATTAAATGTAAATACATACATTGTATATAAATCATGTTTAATGAAGCATTATATATTAATATATATATATATATATATAACAATATTAAATGAATAAATATTAAAAATGAATAAATTATAAAAAAGTAAAACATATTTAACATTATTAAGAAATAAATAATATTAAATGAAATAGATGTTAAAAATGAGTGAAATATAATTAAAAATGAATAGATTGAAAAAATATTTAAAAAATGAATAAGGGTTATTAATTATATAAATTTTTAAAAATTAAAAACTAATATATGTTGATATGAAAATGAATACATAGATTAATTATGTAAATTAAAACCGTATTAATCAATAAATACGTATAAATAAATATTTATATCTATTTGGGATAAATGAGCTATATTTTTCATTTAAAAAAGGAAAAAATACATTGGATTAATATTTGGACTGGGCGTGCCCCACCATTTCTAACGATATTCATTAAAAAAAAAAAACCTTTAGGTCGAGCGGATGGCTCTCGGGGGACATTTTAGTAGTTTCACGGAGCTAATATTCTCTGCCACGACTCAACACAGTCTTCTTTCTCGTGGGCGGCAATCCGCGTTATTGGATTTGTACCCGTTTAATCGCCATTATTTCCTCGTTTTCTCCTCCATTTTCTACATTATCCATCCTCACTTTCTCTCTCTCTGCTTGTCACTCTCACTTCTGTCGTCGTCGTGTTTCCTCCCCACCCCTAAGTATTCCTCTCTCTTCGCGGGTGTTTGGTGGGAGAGCTTGAAAAAGCCTGGAGAGCGGTTTTCGCTGCTTGTGTTTCACACTTCCTGTTTGCTGTGCCGTTCCAAATGCAGAGTTCTTGAAGCGCCGTTTTTCTATTTTTCTTGCCCTAATCCTGCATCACGTAGTCTTCCGCACTTACTCGCAGCAAGAATTCATCAGTACTATACTAGAGATTGATTGATTAGGTGCTCCTTCTCTTCTGATCGATGCTGTTGTTTTTTTCATTGCTAAAGAATTACAGTTTTTTGGTATTTCCACTTAATTTTGGGGCTTTTTGTTCACTGCTTGAAAATCAACTGTTTTGAGCGAACGAATCCGTTTGCTTTATTTTCTTCACTGCCTTTTCATTCGCGTTCTTTTTGGTTTTTAGGTGTCACAAATTATGTAAATCAATCTCTGTTTGAATAAAAAATGCTTCGTTGGTTGACGTGGGATGAATATTTTTTTGTAACACCACTGTTTTTTTCCTCTTCTTTTCAGATTCTGAGCGGATATTTGATCTCTGATTTGAACTGCCGCTGCTGTTAATTAAATTTTTGGATACATGCTTTTCTGTTGTGTGAGTTGTTCTAAAATGCTTCTTTTTGATTCATTGACGCTGATGGAAATATGTATGTGTTTGGAGGGTTGTCTTTTCATCTTTTCTCAAATATCTTGCAAATATTTGGGCGTTTAGCTTATTTAAATATAACTCATGCCTCCTCTTATCTGATTTTTTATTCTGCTATAAATAACATGGATAGATATTTGAAGAAGGCCATGTCTTTAACATCAAGTGTTTCATGGCTTATGCCGTACCTCTCTTTTTGTGACAGTTTTGTAAGAATATTTACATAAATATCTTGATGCTGTTGGTTTTGATGTGTGTCGATAGAAAAGAAGTGAATGAACATGTTTTTTAGATCATTTTCTGAAAGTGAATGATCTCTTTTCAAGGCTTTAAAAGTGTCCTCATTCAGCATTTAATGCATCTAGTATTTTAACTTTGTCCCTTTTATGAATATGATTAGAGTTTAATTCTACATCAGCTGATTCTGAGCAAGCCACAAGCATTCCGGGACACTGGGTGAATCTTACGTAGCCACCAGCATTCCAGCATCACAATTTTAATTTGAGATGTAAACTAATTAACTGTTCAATTTTCCAAATATGCAAAAGGTTTAATTTGCACCTAATCATCATATGATTAGAATGAAAATGTAATAGTCTTACTAAACTTGCCTATTCATGCAAACATTTCAATGCAGTCACTCTTATGCTCCAAGTTTTTCCCAATTCATTCCTTGGCTGTTATAAGCTATTATTTGGTGATCGCATTGTATTGCATTGAAAGGAAAAAAAATCCATTTTTTTTTTAGTTTTACAATGCGTTGTGTGCTTTTTCATGGTGAGTCTCTCCTTGGGTTCATACCTTTGTCAAGGCTGTCAAATCAGCATTTCATTAGAGATTTTTCAGTTATATGTTTTTCACATCTGTTTTGTTACTTTTTTGTGTGCGTGTGTGTGAGGGGGGCTCCATATTTTTCATTTTCCTTCAATGATGTGCTGCCCGGTGTGTCCAAAATTGTTACAAAACAAAGCACCATGGTTCATATATTTGGAGTCTGTTATTGGATTGTTCTTAAGATGTTAAGATGTTAGCAACAAATCAGGATAGGTTTTGGGTGAAAATAATACTGTCATTTACCTATTCTGGTAGTCGGAAAATAATAGCAGTAAAAGTTTCACTGCTCTATCAAATGCTGAAGGAAAATCTCATGTTTGCAAGGATTTTAATAGTCACATTATTATAATTGGGTGCTTGCACATGCATTCAGGCATGTGTTTGTTGCCCATAATCTTCACCTGTTGTATCTGATACTACAATTATTTTTTTGTATGGGTTCATGTTGACCGCGACTCCTAACCAGATCCACTCTTTTGGCTTTGTTTTTTCTTTGGGAGCAGCGTGTAGCTCCATTGCAGATCTGCAGGAACAGGTTTTATTCTCCTGTTGAGTTTTCATCCAAAAGTCTTGTCCAGTGTTTGCATTCAGTTATGGGTGGTGATGACAATATCAATAGCATCCCTGATAATGGCAATGCCAGTGCACAATTTGATTTACGAAGGACTTACCAAGTCGTTGCGGCTGCAACACGTAATAACATGGGTATAGGGAAGGATGGGAAATTACCCTGGAGATTGCCTTCTGACCTCAAGTTTTTTAAGGATATTACCATGAGCACAGTGGATTCTGTGAAAAAGAATGCAGTTATAATGGGTAGAAAAACATGGGAAAGTATTCCCCTAGAGCATCGACCCCTACCGGGTCGTCTTAACGTTGTTCTAACCCGTTCTGGGAGTTTTGATATTGCAACTGCAGAGAATGTTGTAATATGTGGCAGTATGTCTTCTGCTTTGGAATTGCTAGCATCTTCTCCATATTGCTTGTCCATTGAAAAGGTGTTTGTCATAGGAGGTGGCCAGATATTAAGGTTTGAACTTTTGTTTATTTTTGTTCTCTGCAGTCCTTTTCTCCTCTACGCCTTTTAATTTAATTTTTTTTCCCTTTCAGTGAGTCCCTCAATGCACCCGGATGTGATGCCATACACTTAACAGAAATTGAGGGGAATATTGAGTGTGACACTTACATCCCTGCTGTTGATTTGTCCGTGTTTCAGCCATGGTATTCTTCATTTCCATCAGTGGAGAACAATATTCGATTTTCTTTCTCTACATATGTTCGTGTGAGGCGTTCCTCGGTTGAATCTGTAAGCCAAGCCAATGGAGGCGTGTCAGATTTACCCAAGTTTGAGATAAAAAAGTTCCATTTCTTGCCCAAGATGGTTTTTGTAAGGCATGAGGAGCATTTGTATCTGAAGTTGGTTGATGACATCATCTCTAATGGCATTCTGAAGGATGACAGGACAGGCACTGGCACCCTATCAAAATTTGGCTGCCAGGTAGCCTGCATGCAGTTATTAATTTTTTTAATCTGTAGATTGACTTTTGGGGGTTTCCATTCTTTTGCAGATGCGGTTCAATTTGCGTAGAACTTTTCCACTGCTCACCACAAAAGTATGAACTTCTTTACTCTTATCTTCCAAATATTTTTTAGTTGCGTGGTATTTTGATATTGTTCGTTGCTATACCAAAGAGCTGCCTCTAAGAAATCTGTTCTTTGTAAAAGCTGGTGCTCTAAACGGACTTGTAATGGTTTGTGTTGCAACAATTTGGTTGTGCAGAAAGTATTTTGGCGTGCTGTTGTTGAAGAACTCCTGTGGTTCATCAGTGGTTCGACAAATGCGAAGGTATTGTTACTTGAAAATGAGGGCCTATATTGCCATTTATTTTATGCAGTGCAGTGTTCCGTTGTGGCTGAGTTGATAATTAACAAACTATTGGTGATTGAAAACATCATTTTTTCCTGTATGATGTAATGTTACTATCAGTCAGCCATCCTTTATTTGTTTGCCTCTCCCTGGCCGTTGTAGGGTGTTAAAGAAGTGGTATTTCTAGTAAGTATTAACAGATTTTGGTGATAGTTCTATTTTTAATTTGGCAGCTTTAAAATATCGGTCAACCAGAGAATACTAAAACAAAAACAAATGCAAAAACCATGATCTGTTCCTGGATTCCTTTGGGACGTTTTTTTTTAAACTTTTTGTTAAAAATTATAATTTTGCAGATCCTTCAGGAGAAGGGCATTCATATTTGGGATGGCAATGCATCCCGGGACTTTCTCGACAGGCAAGCAGTTGAATATTTGATTCCTTCTTTCAGTTACTAAAACGTTGCTTCTTATCCCCAATTTACTGACTCATGTTTCATACCAAATTCAGCATTGGTTTAACTGATAGAGAAGAAGGCGATTTAGGCCCCATATATGGGTTCCAGTGGAGGCATTTTGGTGCAAGGTTGG
Source organism: Viscum album (assembly GCA_963277665.1). NCBI lineage: Eukaryota > Viridiplantae > Streptophyta > Magnoliopsida > Santalales > Viscaceae > Viscum > Viscum album. The sequence continues at coordinate 718,568,268 of OY728129.1, read as the reverse complement.
TAAATTTTGTTAGCTGCTGCATCCACAACAATAAAAAATTGTAGCTTGAAATATTATCTGCTTTAAATGGCTCAGGTATACTAACATGCATGCTGACTACACGGGCCAAGGGTTTGATCAATTGATGGATGTCATTGGAAAGATAAAAAACAATCCCAATGATCGGCGTATTCTACTATCAGCTTGGAATCCATCTGATCTCAAATCGATGGTGCTCCCTCCCTGCCACATGTTTGCTCAGGTAGTATTTATGTGATCCCGTTCTTGTTTTCATAATTCATCATCGAATGCAAGCTGTTATTTATTTATGACTTGTTTTTCCAGTTTTATGTGGCCAATGGGGAGCTGTCGTGTCAGATGTATCAACGGTCGGCTGACATGGGTCTTGGCGTACCCTTTAACATCGCATCTTATTCTCTTTTGACATGCATGATTGCTCAAGTGTGCGGTACTGCATGTTTGTTTACATGGGCTTGGTAGATTGTTAATGTTTGCATTGCTAATTCTTTTGGTACGAACAGATCTGGTTCCTGGTGATTTCATTCACATTTTTGGGGATGCTCATGTATATCGTACCCATGTGAGGCCTCTGAAGGAGCAGCTTCAGAATTCACCTAAACCTTTCCCAACTTTGAAGATTAATCCTTGTAAGAAGAGCATGGATTCGTTTGTGGCAGGGGATTTTGAGCTGACTGGTTATGATCCGCACCAGAAAATAGAAATGAAAATGGCAGTATAATAGCACAGGGCCTTGTTTGGCTCAAATAAGGGGAACCCGTGAGAGGTTTCTGTTTTTTTATGCCGTCTCTGGTCTCGGTTTTGAGGTAAGAATTCGGCTATCTTGCTTATTATTATCATTTCCTGCCCTCTGAACTTGTGTGTTTTTGGTGATGCAGGAGGACGTATGAGAGTTGCTGTCGCTGGCTGCTGAAAATCCTTTAGAACAACAAAGAAACTCTCTGGTTCTAAGGTGATTTAGGATGACTGTTTTTGTAATTTCAGAGCGTGCTCCCATGTTATCATTAAAAGCTGCGGGAGTTGCCTTTTTTTCTGTGGACGCATTGGTGGAAATTCTTAATACCCAACCCGTATTACACGTCATCTTCGCAATTTTAATCAGGCAATGTGATTTTTTAGTGTATTTATTTAATTGAAAACATTAATTATCATTTTTTCAGCAAAAACGCAATTATTATTTTTTAATTATAACCATGAATGAATTAACATGAATCACTTTGGGTTTTTTCTTTTAGCAATATTAAAAGATATTTTGTTTTCTTTTAAATGTTGATTAGGTTTCTCTTGTGATCTTTTTAGTTGTTTTTTGTACTAAAAAATAAACTTGAATTTTAGAAACTATTTTTTGAAGACGTATTTCCATATAAATTATCTTTTTTTTTTTTGCAAGACGAGCTCCTTCATTTGGTCGCAACAACTAACATCGAATAGAGGTTTTCGGCTCAATGTTCTCATGAATTGCAATCAACTCAGCTTAGTCTGAGAAAGTCATAGAAATGGTTCGTTTTGTAGAACGTCATGATATGATGGTTTTATCACATGAATAATTATTCCAGTTTGAGATCTAATTTTATATGGATCAAATAAATATCCACTATCATCATAACCAACCAATTTTAGTTCTAAATTTGGAAATAAGTAATCATTTATGCCTTTCAAATCTTGAGTAGAGAAAAACATCAACTTGCATCAAATTTATTGTAATAAGACCCTGTATTATTTGCAAGCTACTTATGCATATATATTTATGTATCTGTGTGTGTATATCATTCTAGGATAAATAGAATGTGCATGCATATTTAACTCTTTAGGGAACAAATAAGTTATTCATTATCCCTTATTATATGAAATATATCACTCTTGAAAGCAGTATATTTAATTATTCATTATAGATATTTTAATGAATAGGTATAATAATTCTAAAATTTAAGATTTCTTCTTCCAAATGATTAATTGAACAATACATTTTCCACTACTTTCAAAAGCTATTTAGGAGTTTTTATGTTATTCAAAACATTTGAATAAATATGACGATTAATGTAGATTCATCGGTTTATACAAACTATGGGATGATAACATCAAGTTTTTATTCATCCTTTTGTGAATTAAAATTGTTATGTTAGATATAAAGGAGGGTTACAATTGCCAACCCGAAGATTCTACCCGTGATTGCCACCCCAAATCCCACCTCCCCGTGCCACCCTAGCCGCCTGCGGGGGGGGGGGGGGCATAGTTGTGTTAGACACGTCTTATTAAATTATACCTATATTGTAATTTATCTGATTAGGTGAAACTTTCATAATTTTAAATATGCTTAGTCATTTTGAATCCTCCATGGATTCATATGTAGATGTTGCAATCAATGTTACATTATAGATAAACAATGACAACATCAATTGGAAATACTTCAAATTTATATATAACCAAATTTATAAGAAAGGGCACTTCTATAATAATCTCATCCTCGAGGGATTCATATGTAGATGTTGAAATCAATGTTACATTATAGATAAATAATGACAACATTAATTGGAAATACTTCAAATTTATATATAACCAAATTTATAAGAAAGGGCACTTCTATAATAATCTCATATTTGTTTAATAATTTTAGCAATTTGGATAACCAATCCAAAACTTTATAAGTTAAACATAATAAACATTGTTTTAATGAGATAAGATAGATGACACAACATGACTAGGCATGCAGTATGGTATGACAATACACAAACGTCATTGGGTGGGTGGCTCGAAAGAGCGATGAATGTATTGACACTTATCATTCGGTCGTCTACCTACCCAGATCTCCGATGTGGGACAAAGGGTGTCCTGCTACGATGCGATGGTGGGCAGCATGATGCAACGATTGCTGGCAGAGGGGGATGATGTGGTGTGCTGAATAGTGACATTGCTGCCTGTGTGACTAAACAGATGACACGACACAATTGGCAGGTGACACAACATGATGACATGCAAGGTGTCGCCGGGAGGGAGTCCCAAAAGAGCGATGGGTGCACTGACACTCATTAACTGACCCTTTACTCACATGAGTTTTCGATGTAGGGTGAAGGGGTGACTTGCCACAACACGACACAACAACAAGACGTGATGATGTTGGCAAGAGGGGTGATGCAATATGAAAGACTGGTGACTTGGAGTATTGCTTGGCTACTCATCTAGGCCTCAGGTTATCTCCTAAAGGGGCTTTTGAGACACATTTAGCTGGGCCTTCAGGCCATCAAGATCATGGGCTTTCGGTCCATTTACATGTAATAAAATAAGTCCAGAGGGTTCTTGTCATTCCAAGATCATGAGTTTTCGGTCCATTTACATGTAATAAATTAAGTCCAAAGGGTTCTTGCCATTCCTTGTGCGGAGGGATGTGGCTCGACCTACTGAGGTACCCGAGTGTGTGTATGCAGTTTGTAGTTTGTAATCCTATGCATCTATAATGAACAATTATTTTAATCAACATGAAAAACATGAGATATATATTAATGAGTAAATAATAATATATGTGTCCATTTCATAAATGCATCTTTCATAAAACATTTATATGTTTCCCATGGTAGGTTGTAAGAATCCGTTTTTTATATGAGGTACGAATCCTTTAATTTTTTATTTTAATCTTTGGTTTTGACCTAATACGAGTGCCTAATGAGGCTATAGAGGATACAATGGTGTCCGGGGCTTGTTCGGAACTTGAAACCCCGACTGGTGGAAGAAAGCACTGGGCCGCACAGTTAGTAGAAATCGTGCTGCCCAGCCCGCACAATTTATCCGAACTGTACGGGGCATTTCAGAGGGAAAAGCAGGGCACACGCTTTTCCCTAACCGTGCACCCAAGGCCACAAGCCCATACGAGTTGTCTCCAATGTTTAGCAAAGGCATATAGCATGATTGACACACAATTTCTCAAACTGTGCTGCCAAACCGTGCGAGTCCCCTCGTGAGACAGTGCTTGGTGCACGGTTAATGCACGATTTGACCAATCATGCAACCAAACCTTGCGCCCCCTTAAAAATTGTGTAAGATTGCTATTTCCCCTTAAAACCCTTATAACCCCTTTTCCTTTCTCCTTCTCCTCCATCGAACAACACCTTCACACTGAGAGCTCCTATGGGTTTTCTCTTAGGTTCGTTGACAAATCATCCGTCCGAACTCCTATTCAAACCCCGTCGGTCTCGTTGGATAACCATCAGTGAGTAATCTATTCCTCTTGCCTTTTTTCGTTTTCCTTTATCTCAGTGATGCTATTTAGGTGTAGGCTCATATGCCCTATTTTCAAGGTGTTTCTTTGCCTTTTCTCCTGATCTGGACCAAACCAAAGGCCGATACTGGACGAGTGCTCCTCTACGGGCATAAGGCAGGTGGTCTAGTTCTTATCACTCAAAGTTGAGATGTTTTATAATATGTGTCGTTGTGTCGCACGCCGGTTTCACTGTGCGTTTCCCATAAATTGAAAGATTTTCTGGTTTGCTATATTTGGTTCAGTTGCACATATTCTCAGTGTCAGTGCACCCATCGCTCTTTCGGGCCTCCCTCCCAAGGGGGACGATTTGGTCCAGTTTAGAGCTTTCCTTTTATTTCATGCATTTATTTATCAATCACAATTTATCTTGGATTAACCAAATGATTATATCATAAAATGAATTTACCAAGATTGGTAAATTTCTGGTTTTCTATATTTGGTCCAGTTGCACATATTCTCACATAGTATAAATAAAAGGAAAGCTTGAAAGATTTTCTGGTTTGCTATATTTGGTTAAGTTGCACATATTCTCATATAAATAAAAGGAAAGTTTGAAAGATTTTATCGAATCAGTTTATCTATTATAAATGCTTGTTATATATAGAGGTATTTGTGACCTCCTTTATCCATGACATTCATATGATATTCATTTTCAAGAATACCATTAAAGATCAATAGATTTCATTAATACTTAAGATAAAACAAAACATTATTTTGCATACCACCAACACTACTCAAAAAGCATCATTTAGCAGTGGTTTAAACCGCTGTGAATACCAGTGTTGGAGATTATTTCATGATGCTTTTAAAAAGCCATTGTGAATCATTTCACGGTGAGTTTTAATGTTTAGCGACAATTTTTAATTTTTAAAATAAAATCTTAAAAATAGTTATTTAATGATGGTTTTAAAAACCATCACCAAATAATTAGTGGTGTTTTTTTAAAAAAAATTAAAAAAATATTTCAGTTTTAATGGGCTAGGCGGCCCAATCGGCCTAAGCCCACCACCTGATATTTGAACTCACAACATCTTCCTCATATTTTAGTAACTTTACCACATACCTTATCACACCCCAACCTTTCCATCATGGGCATTTTGTACATTTCTTGGGGTTTTTGTTTTTGTTTCCCTTGTTTTCTTGGTTGTTAAGGTGTTTTCAGAGTTCCCTGGGGTGTTTGGGAAAATAAGTCTACAGTCTGGAAAAGGACCACGCCATAATTGTGGGAGCTGCGGTGTAGAGGTGAGTGATGGTGTGGGGGGGGGGGGTATCATGCTACAACGGTAAAGGTATGCATTGTAGAATGTTTTTTGGTAGGGCTAGACCTCTACTATTTTAGGTGCAGTTGCGCCGTTGTCTGGGGAACATGCCACAACATGGTCTGTGGGTGGTTTGTGGCACATCCCACAGGGGCCATGCCGATGAATCCTGGAGCGAGGGGGAACGTCCCTCTTGACTTTTTGGGCACCCTGTGCCATGGTTTAAAAGACCATGTCACAACATTACCCCGCGGGGGATGCATTACGGTGTGGCCAGGCTGACCACACCGTGGTCCTACCACCATTTTTAATTTTTTTTGTTCCTATCGGGTTTTTACCACCCTTGGGGTTTTCTTTCCCCTCATTCACATGAGGTCGATCACTGGGAGAGGTCTATGCGACGACCCCTTCTCCCTCCTCCAGTTTTGGTCTCCCTCCTTCGATTCTTGGTGATTACCTCAAGGTTAGTCCTTCTTCATTTCTTATTTCTCCTTATCCACTTGTTTCTTCTTCCCCTCATTGTGTATCGTATTGGGGAAACCCTAGGGATAGAGTTTGATGGGAACATGTGATTCTTATCAGATTAGGGTTCCTCTTTCCTGGTTGGAGTTTATTGGACCTTTTTGAGGTGGATTAAGACTATGATTTTTGAAACAAGGAATTTGAGGTAGGTGTTTCCATGTATTTTCTTTTTCTTGATATACCATGTATGCTTGGGTTCTTGAATTTGGTTTTCCCTGAAAAGTAATCCTTTTTAGGAGTTATTCATGTGTTTATAAGTGTTTGACAAAGTATTTGAACTCATGTTTGGTTTTTAAAAGGGAAGTAGCATGCTAGGTGTTTGATAAATTTCTAAAATGGATTTCTTGAGGAGTTAAGTTATTTAATTGATGATTTGGAACTTTTTATGCCTTAATGTGATTTGAATGAAGGGTTTTCAACATTGTTTGACTTGGATTTACACTTATGGATTTTTATGGGTTTATCTTATGGAATTTTATGCTTTTCATGTGTTATATCGGTTTATGAATTCTTAATCGATATTTATTAATACGTTGTGCCTTATAAGTGATGATTTGAATTTTAAGTTTGGGTTTTCACTACTACAAAAACGGGCAAGGGAAGCGCGCCCTTATAACAGCGCTAAGCAAAATCGCTGATAAAGGATACCCTATATCAGCGCTAATATTACAGCGCTGAAAAAGCTAATGTTTATCAGCGCTTTCTTAGCGCTGATAATAGTAATATTTATCAGCGCTAGAAAAGCGCTGATAAATATGATCTGTATCAGCGCTAAAATTTTAGCGCTGATACAGTTGGTCTTTATCAGCGCTCAAAAAGCGCTGATAAAGGTTCGCCTATATAAGCGCTAAAAAAGCGCTGATATAGAACACCTCTATCAGCGCTCAAATTTCAGTGCTGATATAGGGTATCCTTTATCAGCGCTCAAAAAGCGCTGATAAAAATTATCTTTACCAGCGCTCAAAAAGCGCTGATAAAGAGACCCGGTATCAGCGCTATAATTGTAGCGCTGATACGGGGAATCTTTATCAGCGCTTTTCTAGCGCTGATAAATCATAATATTATCAGCGCTAGAAAAGCGCTGATAAAGCTAGATTTTATCAGCGCTATAATTTTAGCGCTGATAAAGGTAGCCTTTATCAGCACATTTTTAGCGCTGATAAAACCTTAGTCGACTTTTTTATAAAGTCGGTCGCACAGTGCCCTCGTTTTATCGCAGCTAAAGCCCTCGTGGAACCGTAACCCTGCTACTCTTCTCCCGAATACCGCTGCTGTGTTCGCTTCGCCGGAGCTTGCCGCCCTCGGTACAGTCGCCGTCCTCCGCCGCCCGCAACACCCTCGGCCGACCTCCACCGCCTGCCGCCCTCGGCTGCCCGCAACGCCCTCGGCCGCCGTTCTCTGCCGCCCTCGGCCGCCCTCCGCCGCCCTCGGCCGCTCTCCGCCGCCTCCGTCGCCCTCCGCCTCACTCGGCCGCCCTCGGTCGCCCTCCGCAGCCGCCTTCCGCAACCCGCAACGCCCTCGGCCGCCGCCTTAAGGTAACAATCTATGAAGAAGATGTATATGTTTTCATATAGATAGATTGTGTATAGCTGATTCTCTCTAAGTGTACGCATGATGATGTCCAGATGTTGGGAATGATCATCATTATTTTGGTATTACACCAATATGTCATCCATAAAACAACTACAATCTGGTCTAGGTACAAGTGAAATATTCAACTCATCAAGAGAATAAATGCCATGGGGAATTCGTCAACACAAATTTTATTATGAAGAATTCATAAAAACTATACATGATTTCAAAATTAGTTTATAGTATATCAGAATTTCTCAACCTCAAATGATGATAAACAAACCTTAGATCAATCTTAGAGAACAATATGGAACCCCTCAGCTGGTCAAATAGATCAAAAATACAAAGAATCTAACATAATCTATCATTATCTAAGTCCATCCTAATTTATTTTTCATAGATACCTTATCTCCTGTCAACATTAGATAAAAACATTACTGGTATGTGAAGAATCTAACATAATCTATCATTATCAAACATAATTATGTCAAACATATTAAATATTCATATTTTCATTTCCTCAATGTCGTAGGTTAAAAGTGCTCCATGAACATATCCTAGATTTTCTTCCAAGTCATTCCCTCCATATGCTCATCCCAAGACTAAATATCACAGTAGATCATTGTTGGCCCCCATAACATATACACTACCAACTCTACCCTATTCTACTAAGGAGTAGAAAAGTTATCTAGAATATTCTAGATGAACTAAATTTAGAACTTATCTACCTTGGGTCCACCCTCTCCAGAAAACATCAGAGGGTGTTGCAACTGAACCTCTATTTTCAAGTCAAACACACTCGGCACTTCCAACCCTTGTCATTTCTTCATAAATTGTATAAAACAAGAAAGGTAATCCAAAAACTACTATTCCCTCTATCACTCATGATTAATGGGGGAACCTGTACCACTACTAGAATGAATCCTGAGTGCCTATACAAATCATAATAGAGATGATAATGAATTTTAAATTGTATAATGGATTATTTATTTTAATTATTCGTTCTTTATCTCACATGCATTTTAAATATAGTTTTTGTATCCTGAGTGCCTATACAAATCAGATAGAAGCTCTAGTGGATGCGTTTGGTTTCTCTCTGATAAAGGTATCTCTCATCGATTGGAAATCCTCTATCTCCTGTTATATCCTCCTTATAGAGTGATAGATAATCATCTTTTTAGTGAATCTAATATTCTTTTTTATGAATCTTGATTATAGGTTAGACTACTTGATCTCCTTCCAAGGAAGTGGTTCCCTTCTACTGTATTTGGAAGTCTTCTTTTGTGTACTTGAACCATAAATACTAATATTTGAGATTCAAATAGGATGAAGATGAATAAAGATTGGATGGATTCTAATCGTTTAACAATAGAGTACGAGAACGGAGTGAAAGAGTTCATCAAGTTTGCAAAGGATCACACAAAGGATCCTTCTCAAATCCTTTGTCCGTGTTTACGTTGTTGTTATTCTAGACTACTTACTCCAGAGGAGTTGGAAGAACATTTGATATGTCACGGAATAGATCGGAGTTATAAATGTTGGAATAAACACGGAGAAAAAGCGAATGTAGCTACTGGCTGGGATAAAACTGCGTTTTATGGATCGTCAGATATGAATACAAATATAGATAATGAAGAAGACCGTATGGAGGATGTGATTACAGATGTCAATGATGATGAAGATCGTATTGAGGAAATGACAAAGACAATTCAAGATGAACCCCGTGATTGCCCAAAATTGTTTGAGAAGTTAAAGAGTTGTGCAAAGACGCCATTGTATGCTGCTTGCACTAAGTATACAACATTGTCAGCTGTACTGAAGTTGTATAAATTGAAAGCAGACAATGGATGGAGTGATGTCAGTTTTACGGAACTACTTGCTCTCTTGAATGACATGCTCCCGGAAGATAATGAGCTCCCAAGCCGGACATATGAAGCTAGACGAATGCTACGCTCGATGGGAATGATTTCTGAAAGAATACATGCCTGCCCGAAAGACTGTATATTGTTTCGAAAGGAGAACAAATCACTTACAGAATGCCCAAAGTGTGGTGCTTATCGAAAGAATACATGCCTGCCCGGTCACACCGCGCCTCGGATTGAGACCCCACCCTTTCCCCTCGGCTGTCAAAAATCATAACCAGATAGTCGAAGGGTGATTTTGACAGCCGAGGGGAAAGGGTGGGGTCTGAAGACATTGTAGGATATGTCGAAGGGTGATTTTGTGTGTGACCGGTATCACTCCAAGTGTATGTATTTAGTTTAAAATGGACAATATTTTACGTACATACGCCAAACTGATCTAACGGCTTCTGATTGCATTGATACTTTTTCACAATGATCAATGACTCATGTGTGACGTGTATGATTCAACACCGCATCAATCCGAGGCCCGGTGTGGCCGACACCACTCACAGTGTCACTGTTTTGTTAAAAATGGACTTAATTTTAAGTGAAATCAACAACTGACATACGGCAAACCGACCAAACACATTGGGATTCTATTGAAACTTAAGGACAACTATCCATGGGTCAAATGTGACGTGTAAGATTCAACCCCGCCTCAATCAGAGGCGCGGTGTGACCGGTATCACTCCAAGTGTATGTATTTAGTTTAAAATGGACAATATTTTACGTACATACGCCAAACCGATCTAACGGCTTCTGATTGCGTTGATACTTTTTCACAACAATCAATGACTCATGATACATAGAGAAATTCACTGGCCACCTTCGAGAATGATCTGAAGCACAAACCATGACAGCATTATGTTTTTAACTTCAGCACCTCAATTGAGAATGTGACACCTTTCAGGACTTGGCGCCATTGTATGTCGTTTCGTCCACTGAATGGGTCTATCCTTTTATTTAATTTTTTTAACTTCAGTCAAATATTCTAGAAAGATGTCGCAGCAGATCCTTCACCATTTTGTTTTGCTGAACATCTCATTACATTGTTAAAAAAAAAGCAGGGTGTCTTGCATGGGCAATACGTTCTTGTATTGAAGATGATGCACTCCCATTTATTCGAACCCACATGGTTAATTATTTTGTTTAAGCCTAATGATTGATTTAATTATTGTGGAACACATAATCATGAAAATCGTATGATGGTTGTACCCAGATAGGACTCCAATTCATTGGTTAAATCTATTGTCTCATGAGATGTTATGTATGAGATTAGGGAGTAAACCTAGTCCATTAAAATGGGAGTGCATCATCTTCAATACAGGAACATATTGCCCATGCAAGACACCCTGCTTTTTTTTAACAATGTAATGAGATGTTCAGCAAAACAAAATGGTGAAGGATCTGCCGCGACATCTTTCTAGAATATTTGACTGAAGTTAAAAAAATTAAATAAAAGGATAGACCCATTCAGTGGAAGAAACGGCATACAATGGCGCCAAGTCCTGAAAGGTGTCACATTCTCAATTGAGGTGCTGAAGTTAAAAACATAATGCTGTCATGGTTTGTGCTTCAGATCATTCTCGAAGGTGGCCAGTGAATTTCTCTATGTATCATGAGCGTTCTAATGCATATCTTGTTTGGAAGATCATTGTAGTAGACAACGATCTAAAAGTGGGGGATGAGTGCATATCTGAGCATGTCTTTAGTAGTGTCCCTCAAAATGTCTTTAAACTGACCATCTTGAGATGTATCTAAACTTGTGACTTTCTTTCAAATAGTGACTCTTTTCAGAACTGCGGGAGTTAACATTTCTTCAACATATTCACACACAAAATCACCCTTCGACATATCCTACAATGTCTTCAGACCCCACTCTTTCCCCTCGGCTGTCAAAAAAACCTAAAAGACAATGGCTAGCAATGATCATTCCAAAATGCATTTAAACTGAAACCTTCCAGAAAAAAATAGAGTAGAATACCTGCAAGTTGTAACTTAGGTCTCTTTGCACAAGCCGATTTCCACATTGTTTGTAGCAACCACATTTGCTCCAACACTCTAATGATCTTCATTGCTTCATGTCTTTTATACTCTTCCAGAAACCCTTCTCTAAGAAGGTCAACTATCGTGTATGCATACTCACCTTCAAATGTGACGTGTACGAGTCAACCCCGCCTCAATCTGAGGCCTGTTGTGGCTGACACAACTCCAAGTGCCTCTGTTTTGTTCAAAATGGACTTATTTTTAAGTGAGAAATCAACAACTGACATACGGGAAACCGACCAAACGCCTTCGGATTGTGTTGACACTTTAGGACATTGATTCATGGGTTATATGTGACGTGTACGACTCAACCCCGCCTCAATCCGAGACGCGGTGTGACCGGTATCACTCCAAGTGTATGTATTTAGTTTAAAATGGACAATATTTTATGTACATACGCCAAACTGATCTAACGGCTTCTGATTGCATTGATACTTTTTCACAATGATCAATGACTCATGTGTGACGTGTACGATTCAACACCGCATCAATCCGAGGCCCGGTGTGGCCGACACCACTCACAGTGTCACTGTTTTGTTAAAAATGGACTTAATTTTAAGTGAAATCAACAACTGACATACGACAAACCGACCAAACACATTGAGATTCTATTGAAACTTAAGGACAACTATCCATGGGTCAAATGTGACGTGTAAGATTCAACCCCGCCTCAATCAGAGGCGCGGTGTGACCGGTATCACTCCAAGTGTATGTATTTAGTTTAAAATGGACAATATTTTACGTACATACGCCAAACCGATCTAACGGCTTCTGATTGCGTTGATACTTTTTCACAACAATCAATGACTCATGTGTGACGTGTACGATTCAACACCGCATCAATCTGAGGCCCGGTGTGGCCGACACCACTCACAGTGTCACTGTTTTGTTAAAAATGGACTTAATTTTAAGTGAAATCAACAACTGACATACGACAAACCGACCAAACGCATTGGGATTCTATTGAAACTTAAGGACAATGATCCATGGGTCAAATGTGACGTGTACGAGTCAACCCCGCCTCAATCAGAGGCGCGGTGTGACCGGTATCACTCCAAGTGTATGTATTTAGTTTAAAATGGACAATATTTTACGTACATACGCCAAATCGATCTAACGGCTTCTGATTGCGTTGATACTTTTTCACAATGATCAATGACTCATGTGTGACGTAACATCGCATCAATCCGAGGCCCGGTGTGGCCGACACCACTCACAGTGCCTCTCTTTTGTTCAAAATGGACTTATTTTAAGTGAAATCAACAACTGACATGCGGCAAACCGACCAAACGCATTTGGATTCTGTTGAAACTTAAGGGCAATGATCCATGGGTCAAATTTGACGTGTAAGAGTCAACCCCGACTCAATCCGAGGCCCGGTGTGGCCGACACCACTCAAAGTGCCTCTATTTTGTTCAAAATGGATTTATTTTTAAGTGAAATCAACAACTGACATACGGGAAACCGACCAAACGCCTTAGGATTGTGTTAACACTTTAGTACAATGATCCATGGGTCATATGTGACGTGTACGAGTCAAACCTGGGGTGGATTACATGGCTTTCCTACATGGAATATATCCCACTACACGTCTTTAATGAGCCAGCTACGCAGTTTATCCCTTGTACAGATACATAGGAAGAATCACACGAGATCGACGTCATGTACTAACATAGGGCAAGGGTGCATAAGAGGACACAAGATCAAAGGGTAACACGTATATGTTTTTTAACATGCCATGTAATTTCCTATTGATATGACATGTATATTCACACAGGCAGCTGAACATTGGAGTTACCCAGGGTAAAGCGACAAGGCATGTGACCCTTTAAATGACACATAATTTTATGTACCATGATTGATCTCTTTGAACACTATATCAAGGACATATTTCATTAGGGTTGGCTCCCATGATCCTTCCTAGGATGGTTTTGGTATCTTTTCCGACTTACGGTAGTACGATCACTTCAGCAGGACGTCCTAGACATAGTTGGAGTCTCTCTAAAAGTCCTGGAGTGAGATCATATATCTATTTTTGAGGTCCAGGTAGAGTCATGTATCAACGCAACCAATCCTACCAGACATCGATCCTATATATAGAATGTTAATCTTGATGTCTCATTACAGTCCCCCAATTTATGATATGTTACCTTTTTTGTATTAATATACATAATTACTAAGGGTGATGGTTGGGAGAGTTAGGATATCCTTTTTATGTATTGCAGAATGATTCAAGGAGCACGGGCTCTGCACGATTTGTCAAAACCAAGTGGCAATCCAAGGAGAAACAATGCATAGTGGAATGTTCTAGTATTTATCTTCTGAGTTGTGTAGGAATATTTTGTGATACTATGTAATGAGGTAGTTTTGCTTTCTGGGTAGATTGTATCTAACTCATGGTAAGAACACTGTTTGGTTGGGTTGTGATCGGTTGATGACATGCTTGTGGTTGATATACTGGTTTTTGTGCAGGTCTGTGGTTGATATACTGGTTTTTGTGCAGGTCTGCTCGGCTGGCTGTACTAGTGCAGGTTTTTATTAGCAGCAGGCAGGGATTTAACAGCGCTTTTTTAGCGCTGTTAAAGGCGACATTTAACAGCGCTAAAAAAGCGCTGTTAAAGGAGATATTTAACAGCGCTAAAAAAGCGCTGTTAAATGCAACATATAACAGCGCTTTTTTAGCGCCATTAAAGGTATCCTTTAACAGCGCTTTTTTAGCGCCATTAAAGGTGACATTTAACAGCACTTTTTTAGCGCTGTTAAAGGTGACATTTAACAGCGCTAAAAAAGCGCTGTTAAAGGACCCCCCCTTTATCAGTGCTGAGCTTTACAGCGCTGTTAAAGCCCGATTTTAGCGCTGTTATTGCCCGTTTTTGTAGTAGTGTTTCTTGATTCAAAAGTGGTTTTAATATGATACCAGATTTTCAAAATGGTTTTCAAAGAAGGATTTCATAAGGAGGTTCCTGAAAGGAAACATCAAGTCCTTTTTGACACTTATAAAAGAGATTTTCAAATAATAATGATTTGGAAATGGTTTTTCAAAAGGAACTTTGAAGAAATATTACTAGTTTTTAAATATATGGCTTGATTGGAACCTTCTAAATGGTTTTCTCAAATGAGACACACACTCAAAAGAATCCCCATGTCCTTATTGTATGTGTGATTTTGTAAGCTTGTGATTGTGATATTGATATGTATAACCCAAAGGGGCTTCACATTGGTGGGTGTATAGAGGTGGGGTGAGGATATGAGATTGTGATGGATTGATTGTGTTAGAAGTTTATTAAATGTTACCTCATCTCCATTCACTATCATCACGGGGATCCTAGGTTTCATATTGAGGGATTGAAAGACAATTACTATCTAGTCATAATGAGACTAAATATATCCTCCTGGACTTGGAATGGGAATAGGCCTTGGGGGAGTGCCAACAATGTGACTAGTTGAGAGAAACTGGTTGGTTATAGACTAGGAATGCATCAATAGGCTGATAGATGGTTCCACCCGAGTACGTCTAGGATCACCTCATGAGATGTTTTGGAATCACCCATGACTATTTATACTTTACTAATTTCAGTTTACCACACTTCCATTTTTAGTTCAGTTAACTTTCATTACTATTTATTCATTATAACATGTTCTCTTGATTTCTCTTCTTTGGGATGTTTCTTTTATGCTTTCTTCATACTCCATTTATAACTACTTTCCCTTGCTTTATTTATGCTTTGAAATTTTCCCTGATATGCTATTTACATTCTTCACTTTATGGTTTTTGTTTATTTTTCCCAATTGACATGTTACTTGGTCATTCCGATTTCTTCCTTTAGAAAATTTGAAGATGATTTTAAAAAGGGAATTCTAAAGTAAGGTTTTAATAAGTTTTATAAAGGAGATTTTTAGATGTATTCTTAAAGCATGTCTTGAGTTTTAAAAAGGATTTCCAGAAAGGTGAGTTTTTTTCAAATCAAAACCTGTGATGAGCTCTACCCCCTTAATGACACAGGTAAACCTCCGTCACATTTTTTGAGGCCAAAAAGGCCCAGAAGGCCTCCAAAACCGAGTTTTTAGTCGGGGTACCCCAATTTTTTAATATTCGATGGATTTTAAACCTCGTTTAAGGGGGTTTTATTGCCATTTTTTGTGGAGACTGAATTTATTCTTAGGGATTACATTCATATTGATATTATGGTTTTGAAATTTTATCATTTTCACAATGTAATTTTATTTATAATTAAATATATGCATGTTTTCTTATATTTTCTTATAATAAACCACTCATATAAATACATATATCAACATATTTACGTAAAAATGTATATTCTAATATATGTAAATAAATAAATATTCTAAAAATGTATTTAAAACAACATTTAACCATTTTACACTATAAAAATATATTTATAATGTTTATATATACATATATATGTGTGTATTAATAAAAATATATATATTTATATTATATTATAGTATATATAAATGGATATAATATATAATATATTTAAATAAATATAAGTATATATATATCTCTCACACACACATATTGTATAAATGTATTTAAAAATTATTATATAAATATATGAATAAAAAATATATATGTAAATATATATATATATATATATATATATAGAAATATCATTAAATAGACAAAAAAGAAACATGGTGTAGTGGTAAAGGCATTCCATATTCGAAGGAGAGGTGCAGGCTTCGAATCTAGGCAGACACACATGAAGTTGGAAATTCGCAAAGCGTTGATAAAAAGAGTGGTGGGGTGAAAAGCATTGTTAAAGGTGTTGTTGAAGCACTGATAAAAGGGGTAGAGCTCATGGACATCCAATTTTTTTACCCCCTTTAACAACACTAAAAAAACACTGTTAAAATACCCCTTTAACAACGTTTTTTTAGCGTTGATAAAAGTTTCAGACTTTTAATCGTGCTCCGATTATCAACACTTTTAGCACTAATAAAAGCCTATTCTAGTGCTATTAAAAGCCTATTTTGTAGTAGTGATTAAGATACATTCAAGGAGAATACAAAGGAAATGTGTCTATGTACCAAATCCACTAAAGCACACTGCTATTACAAAGTTCAAAGTAGACTCACTGTCCCTCCTGGTTCACTACCATTCACAATTTGAAAGATCATTGTTCACTCAATTAAAGTGTGATCACTGCTCTAGAAGATTCTTCTTTTGATCACTTGAATCAATATTGTTCACACCTCATTTGGTGCATCATGAAGCTCTATTTTTATACACATAATGAATACCTATTTACCAAAAAATTAATGGGAAATCCATTTTTATTCATGTAAGATTCACTTTCACGAAACCCCTTTATAAAATTTCATGAAACTACCCAATTATTTGTGAAACTTTTCCTTTCATGAAACTCATAAACTTTCACAAAAATTTATAAGCTTTTGAAAAACTCACAACTATTCGCGAAACATTCTCTTTCATGAAACTTTCACCTTTTCAAAACTTCCTTCATCCACAAAACTAATATTCTTATGAATCCTTCACGCAAGGAAATATTTTGCGAAATTCCTTTATGAATTCAGAGACAATGAATTTTCATTAAGGATTCCTTATGAAAATGAGGGGCATAATTGCCTATTTATAGACATTGCCTCCCCTTTGTGAAACTTTCAAGCTCACCATCGACTTTTCTTGGAACTCTTCATTCTTTTTTCACAAAACTCCCTTTATTTTTAAATCTTTAGGGAAATTTTACATCCATGAAACTTATCATAATCGCATAACTTACCATCTTTCCTTCATGCCTCAATGATCTTTCACAAAACATTATTTCGTGAATTTCCAAACCTTCGTGAATCACCAAAATTTTAGGAAATACAAAACTTTTGTGAATTCCATGCCTTTTCCATATTTTTACGCAGTTTCCTTAGAAATCCAACTTTCACAAAACTTATTCCATACTGCAAATTTTAGACCTCAAAAATTTGGAAAATTCTAGGAAACAACACCACTTTGTTCTCACAACTTCCTAAACCACTTCCAGAGCTTCCATACCGCTGTCTTGGATCTTTTTCAACATACCTTGTCAACAATGACTCTAAAACTCCACAAATTAAATTTTCAACCTACTTTATCAACAAACACAATCTACCCAAAAACACTACAAAGTTACCTTGATGGATTTTCCCAATAATCTCCCCCTTCAGGTTTGTTAACAACTTTTCACCTTTTGATACCACTTTAAATCTTTTGACATCTTATACCAAAATTTGATTCTTTCAATTCTAGATATCAATCAAAGATTTACTCAACACACACTCTAATCCCACATGAGTCATGCTCAGCATGATAAACAAGAGTAACATGAAAAGTTAATCAATGAATCACTTCATTCACAAGACGATCAACTACTTTCATCATGAATCCCATCTATCATGGTATATAACCTTTGATCAATCATATTTAGTATTGTTAGATTTAAAAATCCCCTTAATTCACTAATCCCCCTATCAGTTTCTCCCCCCGTGTTGATAGAGATATTCCTCCCCCTTTGTTAATGATCCCAAAGGTCACTCCTTTGTGGATGCAACATTATAAAGAAAACATATCAAAAAATAAGAGAAAAAACACCATACCTCAAGGAGAGGGGGTCCCATGTATACACTTGTACAAGCGTGTGGAGTTGACTGAACTCCAAGATCCTGTCAATATCATTCAAATGCTTCTTTAGGTATGTCTTTTATTAGAATATCTGCAACTTGTAGTTCTGTAGGCACATACTCTAACTTCTCAAGCCCATGATCTACTTTATCCTTGATAAAATGATATTTTATTTCAATGTACTTTATCCGTGAGTAATGAACTTGATTTTTGATAAGATTTATATCACTTGAATTATCACAATGGATTCTGATTGGAGACTTCACTTCAACTCCCATATCTTAAAGTTGTTGCTTCATCCACAATAACTGTGTGCACTCTTGAGTAGCCAAAATATATTCAACTTATGTGGTTCTCAATAAAATGTAATCTTGTTTCTTGCTTAGCCAATAAATACACAATTCGCCAAGGTAGAATTCACCACCTGACGTTGATTTTCTATCATCTACTGAATCAGCTCAATCTGCATCTGTATAACCCAATAAATATTAATGAGATTTTTCATTGTACAAAAAACCAAAATCCACCATGCCCTTGATATACTGAAGTATTATTTTTATTGTGAGTAAGAGGCTTTCTTTGGGATTTATTTGATACTGTGTTTCTTGGTATGTGAAAAAAACAATATCGTGTCATGTCACTGTTAAGTACAACAAACTGCTAATGACTTGCATATATTCCATGACATTAACTGCTTTTCCTTCATAATCTCGTGACAATTTCATTCAGGTAGCCACCAAAGTTTTCATTTCCTTGGAATTATCCACTCCAAATATTCTTATAATCTCCTTTTCATATTTGGATTGAGAAATGAATGTTCTATTCTTCCTTACATCACCAGTAAAATAAGGAAAAATGTTAGTTCACCAATCATTGACATTTCAAACTCACTTTTCATGAATTTTGTAAACTATTGGCACTATGTTTCATCTGATCCACCAAATATTATGTCATCGACATACAATGACACCATCATCCTTTGATTACTATCATTTTTTATTTAAAGATTGTAATCAAATCCACTATACTAAAAACTGAGCTTCTTGAAATATTGATCAAGTGTTGAATACCATGCTCTCGATGCCTACTTTAATCCATACAATGCCTTCTTCATTCAAAAAACTTTATTCCCATCTTCATGGACAAGAATCCCATATGGATGTTTGATGAACACTTCTTCTAGAACCATAGTTAGAAATGATGACTTAATATCCATCTATAAAACTTTGAATTTCCTTTGCATTACTATAGACAAGAATAGGAAAATAGTCTTGAGCCTTGCAACTGGTGAAAATGTCTCATCAACGTCAATTCCCTCGATCTAGGAGAATCCCTTGCACGTTATTCATGATTTCCTTTTTCAAATTACCAATCCATCTTCATTTAGTTTGTTCTAAAACATCCATTTGGACCCAATGAAATTCTTATCTATCGGTCTCGAAACAATCTCCCATGTCTGATTCTTCTCAATTTAGTCAAGATCTTCATTCATAGCGAGAACCTAGTTCACATCTCCAACCGCTTCTTCAAAAAATTTAGGATCTACCTGAGATAATAAGGATGCCTACTGTAAATATTTCATTCTCCATGTTTGAACTGATGATTAATGATCACCAATGATGTTTTTCTTATCAATTTCAACTTGAATCTTCAGCTTCCATGCATATACAAATTTGACTTCCTCCTGCTCATCGTCAGTATCTTCTTCTAAATTAGCATTTTCCACTTCTACTCCACCTGAGTTGCTTACCTCCTCATCACTATCATCAGCGAACTGTTCACTATATTTTTAAAGATTCTATTCATTCTCTACTATAATTATATCATTACTTTCAATAAATTTTCCCAGCCTCTTATTGATGCATTTATATGCTTTTTTCCCCGAGTAGCCAAGGAATATCCCCTTATCTCTATGAGGCTCATTTTTTTTTTGTGTTTCTCCTTATTGAGAATAAAACACTTACTTCCAAAGGCTCCAAAGTATTTCAATTTTTTCTTATTTCCATACCACAACTCATACAAAGTCTTTTCTTCTTTAATACACAACAAATCCCTATTAGATACATAGACCGATGTCAAGACCTCTTCCTTCTAGAATTTCTATTTTGGGTCCTTTTCAATAAGCATTGTTCTATCCATTTTTTAATAATATGATTTATCCTCTCAACCAATCCATTTTTTGAGGAGTTATCACTACCAAAACTTGGTGCCTTATCTCATGTTTCTCAAGGTAATCCTCCACTTGGATGTTTGTGAATTCCGTACCATTATTAGTTCAAAAATTCAGAATCTTACGTCCAAGTATCCTTTTAGCTTCCCTCTGATATCGTGTTATGAAACTGAACACATCATAGTTATGGGAAATAAAAAATATCCATTCCATTATATTGAAATTACTAATAAAAAGAATATAATGCCTCTTCCCTTCAATGTTTCTTCGTGAGATAGGTCCACACACATTTGCATGCACCAATTCAAGCACTCTGGTTGACTTTTTTTATTTTTTTTATACATATTTTTTATAATATTCCCTTGTTGAAAAGCATCGAACATATGAGTAAGATCATGTAATATCTTGGGGAGACCTCAAGCTGTATCACATTTGGATAGATCTTCCAAGGATGGTTGGAATAGATGGCCAAGATGTTTATTCAACAACCCATTTTCTTTCTCTTTGGATAGAAAACACATTGTAAGAGTTGGTGTTCTAGAACCAAGTGGTTTTACTTTGATTACATGGATATTTAATGTATTACTACATATTTTTCATTGTTCTGCATGACTATAATGTAATAATGTCCTAGAGTATTTGTTGCATTGATAAGGTCATGATGGTTCCCCGCTATGATGAGAACCTTTAAATGCTATAACAATATTCATAAATATAGTTCTGTGGTTGGATGACATGTTATGATGGGACACATAACATGCAGACCGCCAGGTGCAAGTACTCGTAAGCAGATGAGACTTCCTCTCATGAAGTTCGCACTTGGTAATATCCAAGATAGAAGATTATGAGAACATACCCATTAGTAGGAATTCTGCATGTTTTGGTGTCATCAGATATTTCTATCTGTGAGTGTGTGTAGTGATCCTTAGACTTTAAGATTATCATTAATACGTGTCACGACTTACGCATTTGATTTACTGACGAAAACCACCACGCAAGTAGTTGGTGAGAAGTAGGGTACGTTGGGTGCGTCATGAGTGACATGTTATTAATGGATAAGTCGAGGAAGGATTTGTCCCTTCTATTTATGGAAGTTGATATCTTATCCCTTTGATTGAAATATAACTATCGTGCGAAATTCCATGGCCATGGTGTAACGACGAGTTTATTTCAGGTAGTCAAAGAACAACGTATCAAGCATAAAAGTTGATGACACAATCATGGAACCTGCTTGATGAGATATTGCGACAAAGATATTATATTACATAGTGAGCGTTCGTATGTGGATGTCGTTGTTGTGACTTTATGTTCTTTCTCTTGGGTGCCTTGACCCGTTTCTAGACAGTACTCTTGGACTTTAGGTAAGCCCACCTAATGCCAACGAGAAATAATCTTAGAGGGTCACACACTAAGTGTTTTTAGTGGTCTCGGTTAAATTCTATTCGAATTTAATTAATGAAATAAATATTATTCTCAAGACCGTGGAATAATTTTATTCAAGTTAATATTATCTCATAAATTAAATTAAATATATTTATTTATTTTATTGAACATTTAATAAATATTTATTTACTAGTTTGTAAATAAAATTTTTATTAAGAGAATAATTTATTTATTTATTTATTCGGGTGTTCAAAAAATGGAAGTGGAGTTCGAGAAAACCAAGGTCGGTCTGGTAGTAAAATAATTATTTTCAAGATGGTAAATAATTATTTAACTAGTTGGCACAAATTAAAATAACACTGCTATTGTTTTTTGATGCAAAATTTTATTTATAATTCCATTTTGTGAAAGTTGGTGCACTATAAATAATGATGCAATATTATTATTAAATGCATGGGTTTTCTCTAAGTTCATGAATGTATTTAATTATTGCTATGCAATTAAATATTGTAACTGAAATTCCATGTATATAAATAGGCAAGTACCCCTATTGTGCCATACACCACACCACATGCTTGATGAATTGAGAATTGCTGAGCCAAACAATTTCTCTCTCGAATCCTCTTCTCTCCCCTCTCAAGAACGAGAGACGTTCTTCAAGGCCGAAGAACAAGCGATCAAGAACGATCGATACAAGACACTCGCTTCTCTGTGCTATCACCCAGAGAAGGAGAGGTATCGATCAGAGGCCATCAGAGCACGTGTGGATCACTGCTAGAGGGATTCTAGTTTGGATCCTTACAACCGCAATGAGATAATCCGGAAGGGTCAATCCGGACGATCAACATCATCAATGAAGAAAAATACCAAAGACACAAGTATTATTTTTCTTTATGAAATTAATTAAATTAATTATAAACATGATGTGCAAGATCATCTCTAAAGGTTTCATTCCTCTTTTTTTTTTATCTAAATCTTTGATTATATTCCATGGAGACTGACCTTCATCATCGTATTGATCCCAGAATAATCATTGATCATGGTAAAAATCAAAATTGGGTGTCGTCCCAACCACGCTTCCACTGCACCTAGAACCTTCAAGTGGTATCAAAGGGGTTACATCATAGTTTATAATTATTTAAATATTTTTTTTGTTGAATTACACATTTAATAATTTAGTTGTTTCAATTCAAGTTAATCATTCTGTAAATCTGAATCTCGAGATCAATTCCTCCTCTTTCATTTCTCTTTCACCTTACAAAAATGATTTTTTCTTTTAATTTTGATTAAAATAAAATAGAGGATCTCATCCGGAGGTGCCAAACATTCCTGGCCATACAACACCAGAATACACGGTGTGTATTCGGAAGTACACACCGTGTAGTCTAGGTTCAATGCATTGGACTGGTCCACCAAACCAAGCCGTGTGTTGGAGTCTTTCTAAGTCTTAAATGACTCCGTGTGTTGACTAGGAACAAGTGGCACACTGTTTCCGAATTACACGCCATGTGGCCCATGGAACACGGTGTGTAGTCCCTTCGGGTTAGGGTTGGACCGTGTACCCCATATACGGCTTGCCCGGTTGGAAACCGTGTAACACAAATACTACACGGCGTGTGTCCCATTGAACACGCTATGTACTCTGAAAATTTCTGAAGTACATCTACATGCCATGTCCCCGGGCGTGTACTTTGGATGGACGATGAACAAAAATACACACCGTGTAGTCAGAACTACACACCGTGTACTCATCCAAATTACGTAGATTTATTAAAATTTATTATTATATTATACAAACCTTTGAGACGTGTATCATAGTGCAGGCGTGAAGTTGAGGCACAACACGTGATAGGTGTTATATATATATATATGTTTAATTTAACATCTATGTAATGTTCATTTCTACTCATTGGGCAGTTATAAACATGAATTCACTAGGTTGCCTCCAAGGTACAAGTTATGTACAAAGATAATTTTAAATAAATTTATTTTTTTAATATTATGATGGATGAGAATCTCAAGAAAATTCATAAAAGGGTTTAATATAAAAGAATTGATTAATTAAAGATAATTAATTTATTCAAGCGTGATTTATCTTAAACAAGAACAATTAAAGAATTGAATGCTAGTTTTATTTATGCGTAAATATCATTGCATGTATGGATGATCATGATCTAGACCAAGACTTTTGTATGTGGATGGTTTCTTTTAATTTATTTATTTAAATTAAATTTGTTGGCCTGCGAGCCTTCTCCTCATTAATATGTAGGGCCCGCATGCCCAAGGTTTCTTTTATATAAAACCCTCTTTTACCCCTCACCTACATGTGAGTTAAAAAAGACATATGGAATGGACGGAACTCCCAAGCTAGTGGAGGTGGTTCAAGCTAGAGGTGAGATGAAACCAATCCCAGGAGATACAGAGGTGGATAGGTGGAAGCTGTAAACACGAACTGAAAAGGTTCAAGTTGTTTCTCCCCTAGGTCAGGGTTAATTTATCAACCACTAGATAAACTAACCATTAGAAAATCTCATGATCATGCCATTTACTTTATTTTATTTCTGTCATTTGCATGGTTTATCATTATGGATGCGTTTTCACGATCACATAATTAATGATTTAAACAAGAATGCAAGATGGAACTAAAATAAACCAAACTTATGCGTAAATATTATCAAGACATGGTTAATCACTTAAGTAAGTTCCACTTAATATTAACAAGCATTTGATAATGATAATAATCAATTCATTCATAAGAGATAAAAATCCCTCAAATAAAATATTAAGTTAGAACAAGCCTTCCGTTACTTGATTAAAGGGAAAAACTCAATAAAACTATGTGTTTGACCAAACCTTGTTGGGACACTTACTTTTATATAGGAAGCCCTTATGAAAGGTTTTGGGTTGACTTAACCATATTACATCAAGAGGATTAACCCTTGATAGACTTGGTGTAATATTGGAGGCAAGAGTTGAGGAAATCCAAATTCATGATTTTAGGATTGGGGAGTCCACTCAACATATCAAGGAGCTGCAAGCCTGCATTTGGCAAAGACCTGCCTACCTAAATACCTTCTAATAGCCTGACCGACCCTTTTTGGGGTTATGTGAAGGGGAATATGGATCCTTTCCACTAGAATGTCATGGAAACTGGACATTCCAAGTTCAATGGTGATGGCCATTGGGACTTGATAAAATAGTGGGAGACTTAATAAAATTTATTATTTCTCATAAAATGTAATCAATAAAGTACTAATGATCTGCTCTTTTAATTATAGAATAAAAATGACAATCTCATTAACCACACTATCCCTGCGATCAATTTTGGATAAAGACAACATCCTCACAGGCAGTAACTTCCAAGAATGGTTTATATGCCTTTAGGTTATCCTACGCTACGAACAGAAGTCTTACATTCTAAAGTCAACATTACCTGATCCTCCTTCTAAGGAGTTGAGCGATGAGGATTTCTTGGTCTATGAGAAACATAAGAACGACGCGGTCGACATTCAATGTTTGATGTTATCATCAATGTCTAGTGAGGTCATGAAGTCTCATGAAAACATGGATGCTTATAGCATGCTCGAGCACCTCCATGGTCTTTACTAGGAGATAGAAAGACATGAAAGGTTTGAGATCTCTAAGTAACTCTTTCAGAGTAAGCTTGGAGAAGGTTCCCCAACTGGGCCTCATGTAGTCAAGATCATTGGATACATTGAGCTCCTAGAGGTTCTAGGGGTTAAACTCCCCGAAGAACTGGGCACCGATCTCATTCTCGCATCACTCCCTCAGAGATTCTCTAACTTTGTTGTCAATTTCAATATGAAAAACATTGAGAAGTCTCTGTCTGATCTTCTTATCCTCATTCGCCAAGTGGACAAAGATATGAAGCGTGAAAATCCTTATATCCTTATGGTGAATAAGATTAAAGGGAAGGCGAAGAGCTTTAAGCCCAAAGCTTCTTCATGAACTTCCATTAAAAGGAAGATCAAAGGGGAGGCAAGGGAACAAGAGGTTGTTTGTTTCACATGTGGCAAGAAGGGCCACTGGAAGAAGAACTGCACCCAGCCTAAGAAGCAAGGGGAAGCTTTAGGTGCGTTTGTTATCGAATGAAATCTATCTATTTCTATAAATTGGGTATTAGATACAGCTTGTGGTGCTCACATATGTATCCAAATAGAAGAACCAAGTATATTTAGGAAGATTGATCGAGGGGAGGTAGATCTACAAGCAGCCAACAGAGCCAGACTTGCTGCTGTAGCTGTCGGGGGCTACCACCTCACGTTTCCAACTAGGATGATCTTGGTGTTAAAGGGTTGTTTTTATGTGCCTTTTGTAACCAAAAACATAATTTCTGTATCCAGACTAGATATAGATAGATTTGTTTTCAATTTTGGAAATGAATGGTGATTCTTTTATAAAGATAGCATTTGTTTTGGTAGGGCACATTTATACAATGGTCTTTATGTGTTGGATTATACAAACCAAGTAATGGCAATCGATGACAAAGATAATTTACATGACTCATACCACACCCAAATTTGGCATCACCGGATAGGTCATGTAAACGAGAAATGTTTGACAAAGTTACATCAAGAGGAATATTTAGATTCTTTTGAACTAAACTACTTGGCGTATGTCATGCATGTTTACAAGGCAAAATGACCAAAGCCCCATTTGGTGGGAAAGGTGAAAGGGATAAAGAGCTTCTTGAATTGGTTCATACCGATGTGTGTGGACCATTTCCATTTGAAGCAAGGGGTGGGTACTCATACTTCATAACTTTTACTGATGATTTTAGTATATATAGATATATCTACTTAATGTGGTATAAGTCAGATTCCTTTGATAAGTTCAAGGAATACAAGAATGAAGTTGAAAACTAGCTTGGTAAGAATATTAAGAAACTACGCTCAGACCGAGGTGGGAAATATCTTAATCATGACTTTATTGATTACTTACGAGAGTTTAAGATCCTATCCCAACTCACTCCTCCTTACACACCTCAATGGAATAGTGTAAGTGAAAGGAGGAACCGCACCTTGTTAGACATGGTAAGATCAATGATGAGTCATGCAAGTCTTCCATTATCCTTTTGGGGATATGCGTTATAAACAGAGGCACACATACTAAACCAAGTACCAAATAAATCGATAAATGACATTCCATACGAGTTCTGGAGTGGAAGAAAATCCATGTTATCAAATTTACATGTGTGGGGTAGCGAATCATATGTTAAGGCCTCTTCAGGTAATAAACTCGCACCCTGAGTCGCAAAGTGTACCTTTATAGAATACTCCAAGGAAACAAGGGGATATTACCTATACAACCCCTTAAACAAAAAGGTTATAGTGGTAAGACATGCCATATTCCTTGAGAGGGAGCAAATCTCCAAAATAGATAGTGGGAGTGAGATAGACTTCGATGAAGTCGAGGCTCAAGGTGCACAAAAGTTGGTACAAGAATAGATTCCACAAAGCCTCGTGGAAGAAGAATCTGTTCCAGAGACACAAGTAATGCATATAAAAGAGAGGTTAGAGAACCGGAACGGTACAATTTTATATTTACCAAGGATGGTGACTCCTTATTAGATGATAATAATGATCCTCTAACCTACAAGGAAGCAGTAAGTGGCGTACAAGTTTCCAAGTGGCAAGAATCTATAAATTCTGAAATGGATTCCATGTACCAAAACCAAGTCTGGATTTTGGTAGATCCTCCAGTTGATGTAAATCCTATTGGTTGCAAATTGGTATTCAAGAAGAAACTGGACATGGAAGGACAAATCATTACCTATAAGGCACGTTTGGTTGCAAAAGGTTTTAAACAACGTCAAGGAATTGAATAGGATGAAACCTTCTCACTAGTTGCAATGATGAATTATATCAGAATTCTACTTGCTATTGCATCTTACCATGACTATGAGATTTGGAAAATGGATGTCAAAATAGAATTCCTTAACGAAAACCTTCAGGAAGATGTCTACATGACACAACCTGAAGGGTTTGTGACTCCAAATGATGCCAATAAGGTATGCAAGTTGCAGAAATATATTTATGGATTAAAGCAAGCATCCAAGTCATGGAACATTCATTTTGATGAAGCCATAAAATAATTTGGTTTTATCAAAAATGAATGTGAGCCTTGTGTCTACAAACAGTTTAGTGAGAGTGCAGTCGTTTTCCTAATAGTATATGTTGATGACATATTACTCATTGGAAACGAGATACCAGTCTTGCAGTCTGTTAAGGCATGGTTGAATCAATGATTCTACATGAAAGACTTGGGCAAGGAAGCATATATTATTGGGATCAAGATACATCGTGATAGATCCAAGAGATTGTTGGGCCTAAGTCAAAGTACATACATTGATAAGATACTGAAGAGATTCAGTATGGAACAATCCAAGAGGGGATTGTTTCCAGCGTCACATGTCATTCATCTTTCCAAGAAAATGTGTCCTCAGACACATGAGGAAAGAAATATAATTTCAAGGACTCCATACACATCAACGATTGGGTTAGTCATGTATACCATGCTATGTACTAGGTTGGATGTCACCTACACATTGAGTGAGGTAGGCATATATCAAGCTGACCCAGGTGACCTCCATTGGATGGTAGTCAAGACTATCCTAAAGTATCTGAGGCATACTAAGGATATGTTCCTGGTTTATGGAGGATATGAGGAACTAGTCACCATAGGATATTCATATGCTAGTTTCTATAATGATTAAGATTATATGAAGTCGAAAACAGGATACATATTCACTTTGAATGGAGGTGAAGTGAGATGGAAGAGCTCAAATCAGAGTGTGGTCGTATATTATACAACAGATTCTGAGTATATCATAGCTTCTGAGGTAGCTAAAGAAGCAGTTTGGATGCAAATATTTATCTAGGAGCTAGATGTGATACCTAGCAGTAAAGATCTCATCACACTGTACTATGATAATACTACAGTGGTGGCTCTCGCAAAAGAGCCAAGGTCACATTAGTGGATGAAGCATGTATTTCAGAAGTATCATCTCTTGAGGTATTTTTCTCAAAGAGGTGAAGTTGTAGTGAGCAGTATTTCCACGGAAGACAACGTGACAGCCCCCTTGACTAAAGCCTTGACTCAGCAGAAACATGATCATCATGTGAGGTCTAGTGGACTGAAAGTCATAGGCAGTTGGCTCTAGTCCAAGTGGGAGTTTGTAAGAGTTGGTGTTCTAGAACCAAGTGGTTTTACTTTGATTACATGGATATTTAATGTATTATTACATATAGTTCATTGTTATACACGAATATAATGTAATAATGACCTAGAGTATTTGTTGCATTGATAAGGTCATGTCAGTTCCCCACTATGATGAGAACCTTGAAATTCTATAACAATATTCTTAAATATAGTTTTGTGGTTCGGTGACATGCTAAGATGAGGCACATAGCATACAGACCGTCAGGTGAAAGTACTCGTAAGCAGATGAGACTTCCTCTCATGAAGTTCGTACTTGGAAATCTCCAAGATAGGATATTATGAGAACAGACCCACTAGTAGGAATTCCACATGTTTTGGTTTTATCAGATATTTCTATCCGCGAGCATGTGTAATGATCCTTAGACTTTAATATAATCATTAATACGTGTCACGACTTACACACTTTGATTTACTAATGAAAACTTTCATGCATACAGTTGGCGGTAAGTAGGGTACGTTGGGTGCGTCATGAGTGACATGTTATTAATGGATAAGTCGAGGAAGTATTTATCCCTTCCATTTATGGAAGTTGATATCTCATCCCTTTGATTGAAATAGAACCGTCGCGCAAAATTCCATGGCCATGGTGTAACGAAGAGTTTATTTCAGGTAGTCAAAGAACAACATATCAAGCATAAAAGTTGATGACACAATCATGAAACTTGCTTGATGAGATATTGCTATAAAGGGATTATATTACATAGTGATCGTTCGCATGTGGATGCCGTTGTTACGACTTTACATTCTTTCTCTTGGGTGCGTTGACCCGTTGCTAGACAGTACTCTTGGACTTTAGGTAAGCCCGCCTAAAACCAATGAGAAAGAATCCTAGAGGGTCACACACTAAGTGTTTTTGGTGATCTTGGTTAAATTCTATTTGAATTTAATTAATGAAATGAATATTATTCTCAAGACTGTGGAATAATTTTATTCAAGTTAAGATGATCACGTAAATTAAATAAAATATATTTATTTATTTTATTGAGCATTTAATAAATATTTATTTACTAGTTTGTAAATAAAATATTTATTTAAGAGAATAAATTATTTATTTATTTATTCGGGTGTTCAATAATGGAAGTGGAGTTTGAGCAGACCAAGGTCAGTCCAGTAGTAAAATAATTATTTGCAAGATGGTAAATAATTATTTAACTAGTTGGCAAAAATTAAAATAATGTTGTTATTATTTTGTAATGCGTAATTTTATTTATAATTCTATTTTGCGCAAGTTGGAAAACTATAAATAATGATGCGGTATTATTATTAAATGCATGGGTTTTCTCTAAGTTCATGAATGTATTTAATTTTTGCTATGAAATTAAATATTGTAACTGAAATTCCACGTATATAAATAGGCAAGTACCCCTATTGTTCCATACACCACACCACACGCCTGTTGAATTGAGAATTGTTGAGCCAAACAATTTCTCTCTCTAATCCTTTTCTCTCCCCTCTCAAGAATGAGAGACGTTCTTCAAGGCTGAAGAACAAGTGATCAAGAACGATCGACACAAGACACTCGCTTCACCGTGCTAGCACCCGGAGAACAAGAGGTGTCAATCAGAGGCCATCGGAGCACATGTGGATCACCGCTAGAGGGATTCTAGTTTGTATCCTTACAACTGCAACGAGATAATCCAGAAGGTCCAATCCGGACGATCAATATCATCAATGAAGAAAAATA
Source organism: Viscum album (assembly GCA_963277665.1). Taxonomy (NCBI): domain Eukaryota; kingdom Viridiplantae; phylum Streptophyta; class Magnoliopsida; order Santalales; family Viscaceae; genus Viscum; species Viscum album. Next base: position 718,537,579 of record OY728129.1, on the reverse strand, counting down.
CCAAATAAACAGGTATTATTTTTCTTTATGAAATTAATTAAATTAATTATAAACATGATGTGCAAGATCCTCTCTAAAGGTTTCATGCCGCCTTTTTTTCTTTATCTAAATCTTTGATTATATTCCATGGAGACTGGCGTTTATCATCGTATTGATCCTGGAATAATCATTGATCATGGTAAAAATCAAAATTGGGTGTCGTCCCAACCACGCTTCCGCTGCGCCCAGAACCTTCACACATATCCTCTTCTCCACTCAAAATTTAGAGGTTCCCCTTCATATTATTTTCCTATAAAACAATCATATCATATTTTACCTTGAATATACACAACTTATTGGTAAAACTTATAGCATGAACTGAGTCACACAATTGACTAACATATAGAAAGTTGTGACTGAGACCTTCGAAAACCAAGACATCAACATGTCTCATAACTTTTACCCAAATTTAGATTTTCCCAAGATAATAATCTTCAGGCATTTGTCATTTCTAAATTTCACAACACCTTCCTTGTCATATTTGATTCCTATAAAAATATTCTTATTTATTGTTATATGGGATGTGTATCCACTATCAAGGATCTATACACCAACATCATTTGATGCTTTAAGGGAAATCTATGTAACCATTTCTAGCTCAAATATTTTCTTTTTGATCCACGTTATTGAATTCATACCTATTGTGGAATGCTATTATTGATCTTACTTAGAGTATGTTGGACCAACTTCATCTTGCAGAGTTGAAAATCAATTTTTTGTTTTCAACTCATTTGATGATTCTTTGAGATGTTTCTTGTGACCACTTTGGGTCTAATTTGACACATTCCTTTGAATTGTTGATGAGGAATATCTAGCCATGCATTCAAATCCTCCAAACCTAAAATAATGACCATCAAAACCATTCTTGGAATATTAAACTCTATGTGGCTGCCATTGCTACTCTTGTTCCATTCGGTACCTTTTGGCTATGAAACATAAATTTTGGTAATGTACCATATTTCCACAACAATAACACCTAATATGAGGTGAATTTTAGTGAGTCATTATTATAGTATTGATTATTCCTTGGATTCTCTGAACCTTATGATTTTGATTTTTACCCAAATCAATTTTCAACCTCAGAGTGGGAACTTTCATTCTGAAATCAATTATCAAATATTTTTTTTGTGATCAAGCCCTATACCATCCTTGTCATTTGGATATGACTGTTTCTCCTATTTTCATGGACCTCTATTCTCCACTTCCATCTTCTCTATCTCCTAAGTGATTTTCTTTCTTGATGTCATATTGGGAGTCAAGCACCTCTCCTGATCTTCTAATTTTTTCATAGGTCAGCAACTTCCTCTTTAAATTATTTGATATGTTTAATTTTATATTTTTCTATGTTTTCCAAACCATCAATAATTATTTTCTATTATTTAAATTTGATCTTGTAATCAATGACCTTTTCTAAGTTCTCTAGCATTGAAGACTTAAGCTTTTCAATTTCTTCCTTCATCTTAGACTTCTCTTCTTCCTGATGCTGTATATAGAGTTTTTTGTCATGAACCACTCTATTGTATTTATTTATTTTCTCTCTCCAAACATCTAACTCCTCAAGATAGACTTATAATTCAGCCTGGAGATCAACCCCTTATTTGAATTCTCTTTCATTATTTTATCTCTTCTCTATTTTCTAGGAGTTACCTATAACTACCACCATAACATTTTCTCAATGACCCTTTTAGTTCTCCATCACTTCAACCTTAGATTCTTATGAACTATCATTTTCTTATGAAATAAGATTCTTATTTTTGAAGAAGTTTCTCTTAAATTTTTTCTTACCTTTCATATAAGATGAAGCCTTCTTTATGAGAATTTCATCTTTATCTTCATCATCATCTGGAAACTTCTTAGGGAACCTTGCTATAAGATGTACAACCTTTCCACATCAAAATCATGAGAGTGGAAGTTTCCCTTTGAAATTTACTTTTCCTCTTTATATATTTGAGTAAAGTAATGACATGACCTCATATATCTCTTATTCTTCCTATTAATATTAAATAGAAAGATTTTTCATGGCCTTTAATTCCACTTTTTGGACTTCCCTTTTTCCATAGATTCATTATCATCATTTCTCATCTCGTATGTGAAAAGAGTACTGTGAAAACTATCAAATGTCAGTTCCTTTGGATATTTATCTTTCGGTATATAGACTTTAGAATTAAACTGAGGTGGAATTCTTCTAAAGACGTGATTCAAGATATTTACATATTCAAGAATTTCTATGAGACCATGCATGTCTTCCACAAAAATATTCACCTGGTAAAAGAATGCATCTACAGACTCATCAGGGGTGCATTTTCAGGTCCTCATATTTACTCCACAAAATCTGTAATTTTTCTTCTCTGACTTTTGAATTACTTTCATAAATATTTATCACCTTTTCCCATATGGAATGCATTGACTTATATGACATCACCTTCATGAAGATTATGTTAGATAAAGATCCTCCAAATAAATTGATTCCTTTGGAATCAGTATTCAATTATCTTAAGTATTCTTCTGATAAAACTCAACTTTACACACTAGTAGAAATACCATACATAATAGATATAAAGACATCCATACCTAATGATCTGAATTAGTGTTGCATCAGGTTATTCCACAATTGAAAATTATTTCCATCAAAGTCAGAATCCCTTTGTGACCAACAACCTCCATTGAAACTATTGAGATAGAAACACCGATTTTAACATTTCCCTTTGATAATAATTGTTATTCCAACTATATTAAATACCCCTAGAGGTGAATCAGGGTATGAAAGATTAAAATGGATGCCCCTTAGGATCTTGTTTCATTATTAAAAAAACACCATTCTCTCCCTTTCCTGTAGAAATGTATGAGTAGAAATTAAATTATGCATGAGACACAATAATTTTACTTGGTTCACCCACAATGGGATATATTCAAGGAGAATACAAAGGAAATGTACCTATGTTACAAATCCACTAAAGCACACTACTGTTACAATGTTCAGAGCAGACTCACTTTACCTTTTAGTTCATTATCATTCATGATTTGAAAGCTAACTTTTCACTCAACCAAAGTGTGCATACTGTTCCTTTAGAAGATTCTTCTTTTGATCACATGAATAAATATTGTTTATAACTCATTTGGTTCATCATAAAGATATACTTTCATACACATGATGAATACCTATTTAGCACAAAATTATTAGGAAATCCCTTTCGATTTTCATAAGATTCATTTTTGTGAATTACCTTACTCAACTTTCATGAAACTACCCAATTATCTATTAAAATTTTCAAACCTTTATGAAAATTGTCCTTTTGTGAAACTCACAACCTTTTTCGAAACTTTATAAGATTTAGTGAAACTCGCAACTGTTTGTGAAACTTTCTCTTTTATGAAGCTTACTTCTTTCACGAAATTGATATTCTTATGAATCCTTTGTGCTAGGAAATATTTCAAGAAATTACTTCATGAATTTAGAACCTTTGTATTGTTGTTAAGGATTTCTTATACAAATGAGGGGGGTAACTGCCTATTTATAGATGTTGCCTCCCCTTCATGAAACTTTCAAGATCATCACCATATTTTCATAAAAATATTCATTCTTTTTTTTAAACTCTATTTCTTTGTGAAACTTTAGGGAAATTTTCCATTCATGAAACTTCTCGTAATAACATAAATTTCTATCTTTCTTTCACACTATAAATATCTTTCATGAAACATTCTTTCATGAATTTCTAAGCCTTCACGAATCACCAAACTTTTGCAACACACCGAACTTTCATGAATTCCATTCCTTTTCTATATTTTTAGGAGGCATCCCTAGAAATTAAAATTTCACAAAACTTGTTACATATTCCAAATTTTAGACCCCATAAATTTGGTAAACATAGGGAAACAATGTCACTTTGTACACACAACTTCCTGAACCACTTATAGATCTTCCATACCTCTATCCTGGATCTTTCTCAACATAACTTGTCAATAATCACTTTAGAACTCTACAACTGACATTGTCATCCTACTTTTTCAATAAACACAATCTACCCAAAAACACTACAAAATTACATTGAGGGATTTTTTCCCAACACTCACACCCTACCCGCGCCACTCGACATCGGTAAAATTGAGTTTGTTTTGTAGGTTCAGGTTTAGTTTTGATCATTCATGGAGTGGGATGGTATTATGGATGGATGATGACCAAGAGGTCACAAGGAGACCATGTTAGATATTTTAGGATTTCTTATTTATTTTGTATAACAATTGTATTAACCAAGTCAACCTTCCTGTATTTTAGATTCTTTTTTTAGTTTAGTATATTTATTTTGAGTTTTCCATGGATAATTATTTTGATTTCATTTTGTTTAGTATGTTACTATTTTGTATCTATTTATTTTTCTACACATGTATCTTCAATGTATTTAGTGTTCATGCCAAACTTCCAAGTGGAAGTCTCATGTCTCTTCTTATTTATCTGAGTGAAATCATTCCCACAATGTGTATTTGATGACCTGGTGATTGTCATTGGCCTATGGGAATTGGTAATACCCTTCAAGCCTTTTCATGGGATGAATTGGGTGCTCAGGATAAGAGAAGACCTGGTTGGTCCATGAAAAATAATAATATCAGAGTGCCTTGGAACTTGTCTCCAGCCCATGGGGATTTGGAATGCCCTTTGATCCTTGTCATGGGTCGACTCAGAGTGATCAGGACAAGAGAAACCTGAATTGGTTTGTGAAAAAATAGTATTATAGTGCCCTCTATTATTTGGGTGAGTCTGGTAGACTAGAGATAGGATTGTCATAACTTAAGAGGTAGGCCCATGAAGATTCTAACTAGCTATTTTCTGCTCAGATCCTCGAGTTACCTTGGAATTTCAGGTTATGAGTATTTAATTTTGATATTTCCTTATATATTTTTGGTATATTATAATTTATTTTGAAGAAATTTTGAATTATATTGATTTTATATATATTATTAATATATTATTATGTTTTGTGGGATGATAATGGGAGTTGACCCGGTGGTACCCGATGAGATCGCATGGTATGGAAAACTATGTGGAGCCCGACTATATAGTTTATTATGACTCACAATGGTATTTTTATGATTTAAACATTGTATGTTAAACCATGTGGCCAAGTCATTCACTATTACCGGTCCCTCCTATGTAATATCTATGTTATGTATTAGTGCTTAAATCGAGTCATGTTGATTTTATGCTATAAAATATGGTTTTAAAGGGAAAGGGGTATGATTTGCAGACTTGTAAAAATGGTTTTATAATTAAAAATATAGTTTTAAAAGTAAAAGTGAAGTTTTGAAATATATAGGGAGGTTTTCAAAATTTAACTAGGATAAATTTGGTATTTGAAAGTTGTAAGTGTTTTAAATAAAGAACTTTTGAGACTTTAAATTAATTTTCAAGAAATGTTCTAAAATTTAAAAATTAAAATATATATTTGAAATAGTTTGAAATGGATAATTTTAGGTTTTGTTGACTATTATGTCCTTTTTGAATGGTGCTTATGACTTGATTTCATGGGTTGATATTTTGGGAATTTATTTGTTTTTGGATGGGTTGGTTTGAGTTGGATTGTTATTTATTATGCTTAAGTTTTCATTATTATTTGGAGTATGAATCTTAGAAAGGTCCCACTGGATTATGACATGTCTCAAGAGTCAAGTGTTTTCCTTCAAACAATTGAAACTACCCAGAATCTAGGTAGAGTGGTAGATTTAGACTCCTTCTAGTTTTTCCTATCTTTTGGGTGATAAAGGACTTTAAGAGATTGTGGGGTGGTTAGGGGAGGCCGAGTGTAAGAAAATGGTTCTTCTTGGAGGTATGGATATTTCCTTTTTAGTTTATACTTAAGAAAATGGGGGCAAAGAGGTCGAGTGGATGGTTGCAGGCCTGTTACATGACATGACTAGGAACTACATACCATGTACTTATAGGTACACGCCGTGTATGGAAGGCTACACACCATGTAATACTGGTACACACCCATGTAATGGTCTGGATAGAATTTTTACAGACACTTGTAGTCTCAAGTATATGCCGTGTACTTTTTTTAATTATTAAATCGGGCAATACGTCATTTTTACAGACAGACAGAAATGAACCCCGTTCGACGAGCAACGTGCCCAGGAAAATCTAAATGGGATTTTGCCTCTCGTTTTATCATCTGATCTCTGATTCGAACATTGTTGGATGCATTGGATTCCCCTCAGTGATCTCTCGATTCCTATTAAGCCTTTCTTCCTAATTTATTCTCTCAATATAGTTATTTAAGGTCGAGTGTTTATACCCATTTTTAGATCTACTCCATTCTAGGTCAAATTAGAGCCCGATTCTGGATGAGGAGAGTCGTACGAGTATGAGGTAGGTGGTCTTGTGCCTTTTCAAAATTATCATTATGTTTATATATGCCATATTGTCATGTGCCCACTTTTAGGGTGTCTCTTCATTGAATAATAAACCCGGTTATTTCCTATTGATGATTACGTAATTAATTAGATTCTCAAAAGCATGTTTAGGGTTATGAACCTTGATTTAGGTCCACCCCATGGGTACGTTTACTTTGTAATAAACATTTATGGACATTTGGCTGAGGTTTCCTATGAGGCATGCCTTGTTTCCCTTATTTGGTTGTTAAGTATGAATTAAATTTATAATGGAATTTCAATTGTGATAAATTGTGATTGAATTGATTAAGGGTTTGGGATTAGTGATTTCCCCTTTTCCCCATGTTATGCCTATGCCTGTTTATGCATGTTTGGAATGTTTTTCTCCAACTATGAACCTGCCCATGTGAGTTAGGTTATGCTAAGGACTTGTAATGGTTTAGATTACTTAATAGTCTTGTTATGTAAATTTTGACTATGTGAGTGATTTATGATTAAATACATGTGATAGTTTAATTCCCATGTGTTTCTTTGTATATGAATTGTGCCCACATGAGTTATTGATGTTAGAACATGTGATAGTTTAATTCACATGTGTTGCTTTTTATATGATGTGTGGTCACATGAGTTAATATGTTAAAGCCATGTAATAGTTTATTTTACATGTGGTTGTTTATATGAAATGATTAAGAAGGGGTAATCAGAAATAGGCGATCCATAGTCTCAGTTAAAAGACAACGTTGAGATCATGTGACTAATTGTACCTTATATACCTTGGGTGAACCATTGTCTCAGTTAAGAGACAATTTAAGGGATTAAGAGGTTAATTATGTAAAGAATGTGAGCGATCAATGGATTGGGTGGTTGGGCTCATTAAGGTTTATTTAAAATGCTAAGAAAACCTAGGATCCATTGATGGATACCTAGGCCAGGCTCTATTGGAAAATGATTAAATGATTATTATGTCACGAGTTGACAGTTACTTTTATACGGGGGGTCGTCAGGCCTAGGTCGGACCGCAAGACTTTTATATAATCCAATGGAATTGAATAATGAAATGGAATGACTAATGACGCATCTGCCAAGACAAAGCACAAGCTTAGATTTGGTCTTCACTTATACTTGTTTACATTGTATTTCGAGACATCTGTTGTGCTTGATTTTGAGTACCCATAGTTTACTGCTTTCACTATTGTACACTACCTATTATATATATTCACTAATAGATTGGCACAGACCTTGGGTGGTTGCCTATTGGGATTTAGTCTCACACCCTATTTGGGTTTGGATTTTGGGACCAAACAAATTATATTATTGCATGCATTGATTAGGGCAAGCACCCTGCTACAGGTACTTGATTTTCTATTAGGAGAGAAGAACATTAAACCAAGCCGAGGCTTGCGATGCTTTTGAGTCTCTTTTGTTCCTTTTTTAATTTTGGTACCTATGTTTTGTATTATTGTAGTGTAACCTATTTTGGATATTTTCCTAGGACATGTAACATGAATCATCATATTTGTATTCTATGAGATCTGGTTATTTATATTATCAGTCTTCCACTGTTTACTTCTGTTGTATGGAATTACTGCTTCCACTATTGATTTTTTATTGTTTCCTCTATGTTACACTCTTCTAATGAGGGCATAGTTTCCCCACTATCACACCTATACCCTCACTGCTAGTCGACAACCTCTGGTGTTTGGGGGAAATGCACTTGAGGCCATGTGGCGAATCGATTATGGGTAACCTTAAAGTGTCATCCAGATACAGGATGTTACAAAGTGGTATCAGAGGATTTCTTTCCTAGTTTTCTTTACTATTTGGTGATGATATAAAGGAAATGGAATTTTGTAATTAGTTGTGCCTAGGAGTAGATACCCCGTGTATAGGGAAAATCCAAATTACCTCAAATGAAATTGTAATTTTTGGATTTTGATCTATTACAGTTGATTCAATTTCACTATTGGGTGACACACTTGTTTTGTGCTGTTATTATTGATATTATTGTGGTTCTATTTTGTTGAAACCTGATGAGATGAGGGTATTCCATCTCATGTATTATATAGGAACTTGTTAGAAATCACATGTCGTGCATTATTTCCATGCCATTTAGAGAGCATTACTGATTGCATGTTGTTGTGATAGATGTCATGCTAGATATGCCTGCTGTTGTGATAGGTGTATTGGTATATGTTATGGTTGAATTAGATGGATGCCAAAATTTGGTCCCTGAGGAGTATGGGCCCTCTTGGATCAGAATTTGGTGGATCAAATTTTGGCCATCAGATATAAATCATGTTGTTATGTGCTATATGTGGATGCCAAGCTTTGATTCGTGGGGAGTATGGGCCCCCACAGATCGGAATTTGGAACACAATTGCTTTATTTTTCAAAAAACAGGGGTTCTGAGGAAGTTTCTAAGGCCTATTGTCTGGAAACCCAGACAACACAAAGTGTGTTCCAATGAACACATGCCATGTGTTCTTCTGTTCGGGAAGAAAATAAAATTTTCAAGTACACATCGTGTACTCTGAGTACACACCGTGTGGTAGATGATCGTGTCACTGGTCGTGTGAGAGAAAAACACAGGTTGTTGAGTTTTGATAAGAACACGTCGTATACCTTATGTACACCCTGTGCAGTTTTACATAGCCAGAACCATGTACCTATGGCCATGTAAAAGTACATGGCCGGGAGAGAATACTTGTGCACACGCCATGTATAGTACTGACACGCCATGTACCTAGGATGTTTACACGACCAAGGAAGTTGGAGTTACATGACCATGTAAGAGATTAAATGTACATGCCGTGTATAGTCTTTATACGCCATTTACCTGGGGTGTTTACACACCCATGCTGGAAGGAGTACACGACCATATAAGGGCTTAAGTGTACACGCTGTGTATGGTTACTACATGGTGTGTACTCATCTTTTGTTAACTTTTGAGACTTTTATTCTCCTGTTTAGTTATTGCGCTCTTGAATTGAGTACCTTGATGAATAAGTTTATACTGAGGTGTATGTGTTGGACTTTACAGAGCAATGTCTCCACGATGACCTCCAGTTGTACACCAGGAGAGTAGTGATGATCATACCCTAAAGGTGGTAGGCCATGGGATACCTATGGACCCTATAGTCAAGCCAGTTATAGAACCGGCTATTATAACAGACGTAGGTGCTGACACACTTCTGTGAAGGCTTTATGAGGTTCATGAAAACCTTTTAGGGAGAACCACATCCTGCCACGTATATGGAAGAATTGACATGAGTGTTCCAATAGAAGCATCCACCCACGTTTTATGGGGAAGGTGGGCCAGAGGCTGTAGAGTCATGGATAGAGGCCATGTTATCGATCTTTAATCATCTTGAGAAACCTCCTGAGAGGAGGGTCAAGCTCGCAACTTACATGCTGCGTGATTCTACCAAGAGGTGGTGGGATGTTACCGCACAGATAGAGCATCAACGGGACATGGCATGGGGATATTTGTAGACAGTCTTCTATGACTACTTCTATCCTGAGACACCGAGGTCCGACATATCCCATGAGTTTATGCATATGGATTAGGGTGCTCTATAAGTTAAGGATTACTCTACCCTCTTTACTGAGCTCCATCACTTCTCACCTATTCTGATGGGTGACGATTTGTAAAAGGCTAGGCGATTTGAGGATGGTCTCAGGTACGACATCTGCTCTTAGGTGAATATCATCTGATTGACTACTGTATCTGCTATAGTGAACTAGGCATTGATTACCAAGTGGAATCATAGGGAATCTGGAGGTGCGATCCAGGGTGGTTCGACACCGAGATCAGGTATTGTTTTGACTGGTAGCAGGAAGTGTCATCTAGAGCTTACATGCGGTGAATCTAGTACTTAGAACGTATCTTCCAGTAGCTAGGTGAGGTGCTTGCAGTGTGGAAGAATTGGGAATACTAGACCTCAATGCCCAATGGACCCAGTCGAGTACTGAGATTGCGGCAAGATGGGCCACTTACAAAGTTTCTACAGGATGTTCCCACTAGAATCTAGTGAGAGAGGGTCTTTACCAACTCCATGTTCAGGAGTAGGGTCATTAGCTTCTCACCAGTTAGGGAACTGGAATGCATCAGGTCGTTCAGGCCAAGGTGGTGGTCATGGTTGTAGTAGCCAGACCCCAAGATCTCAGTGACAATAGGGTGGGTTAGCTCAAGGTAGACATGCAGTGTCTCAGGGCCGTGGTACAGGCCAGAATTATGTAGTGCAATAGACTCGACAGGAGTAGGATCCTGTACCTTCTACTGTCAGAGGTACTATTCAAGTCACCTCTATTTTAGCTTCTGCACTTTTTGATACAAGGGATTCACATAGTTTCATATCCATTCCTATTGTGGAGATCCTAGGGCTCCGTGTATTTACTTCTGATGATGTTATGAAACTAGAAACTTCATTAGGGGTTAAAACAGCAGGTGTGTGATAGTGCAAGGAGTTACCCCTTGAAATTGGTGGGTGTCACTTAATTTGGGATCTATATGTATTAGAGATGATAGGCTTTGATGTCATACTCATAATGGACTGGTTAGCCTCCTTTCAAGACTTTGTTGATTGCTATCACTGTAGGGTGATTTTTACATCACCATAGGGAAAATCGTTTCTACATAAGGGTGAATGGGATTCCCAGGTGAGCCAAGCTAGACCTGAGCATTGTGGGTTGAGTGGGATGACAACACAGATTTCCAGTTTATATCTATATGACTAGGGGACATGTCAGATGGACTTTATGCTAGTGGTTGATCATTTTAGGGATGTCTTCCAGGATAAATTTTTAGGTTTACCTCCGGTAAGAGAGGTAGAGTTCTCTATCGAGCTAGTACCAAGAGTTTCACCAGTATCTATTCCTCCTTATAGAATGGCTATGATAGAGTTGCAAGAGATCAAGAGGTATCTAGAGGATTTGGAGGTAAAGGGGTTTATCTGACCTAGTACTTCTCAGTGGGGTTTTCCAGTCCTTTTTGAGAAAAAGTCAGATGGTACCCTCCGGCTATACATGGATTATCAAAAATTGAACCAGATAATGGTAAAGAACCGATATCCTCTTCTGCAAATAGATGATATCTTCAATAAACTCCAAGGATCTTGGGTATTCTATAATATTGATATGAGATCTAGTTATCATCAAGTGCATGTTAGATCATCATACATACCTCACACAACTTTCCGAAAAAGATATGGTCTGTATGAGTGTGTGGTTATGCCGTTTGGTCTCACGAACTCTCCATAAGTCTTCATGGCATTGATGAACCGAGTGTTACATCCTTATCTTGATTCTTTTGTTGTGGTTTTCATGGATAATATCTTGGTATATTCTCATAATTGACACGACGATGTCACACATTTTTAGATCATTTTGAGTACACTGAGAGAACATCATTTATATGTTAATATCTCAAAGTGCCACTTCTATATAGATCAAATTCACTTCCTAGGTCACGTCATATCGGAGACAAGAGTATCAGTGGACCTAGAGAAGGAGAGAGAAATAGTTACCTAGGAGCATCCTAAGAACATTTTTGAGGTGCAGAGTTTTCTAGGGATGGTTGGTTACTACAAGCATTTCATACAGGACTTCCCACACTTAGCAGCATCGATGATGGATTTTCAAGTTGATAAACTGAGTAAAGATTCTTCTAAAGCAGTGAGCAAAGGAGAGTCAGCATAAGTGATCCGAGGGATGTAGTGTGCTATCCCTAAAACCTTTTAAAGGAAGTGTGTCTGGCATAGAGTGACTGTGATAAAATCTTGTAACCCATAACTTTTGAAGATTAGTGGTTTTTGGTATGACTAATACATTGTCGGCGTATGCTCCTGGGACGTAGCCCTGATAAGTGAACCAAGTAAAATTATTGTGTCCTTTCTTTGCGTGTGATTTTTTTATTCTGAACTTCCTCTTCAGATAGGTTTAATAGGTTCCTACCAATTTGGGAACAAGATCCATCAATTTAAATGAAAATTTTGACACCCTGATTCACCCCTCCCCTCTCAGGGTGTTCTGGGGTCCTTCAAGTGGTATCAGAGGGTAAAGGTTGGTGGTATTGAATATGTCTATCATAGAGAATCTAGTCAATGTTAAGGGAGTTTCCTTCTTTGATGGAAGTAATTTTCAAATATAGAAAAACAGGATGAGATCTCACCTAATATCTCTTGTTTTGGAAGTCTTATTTGCTACTACATAGGGAATAGTAGTCACTAATCCTACAGGACTGTCAATGACACATAAGAACAAAAAATTTCTTGATGCCGATGCAAAAGAACATAATACTCTCACTACAACCCTTTCTGATCAGATTTATCTAAAGGTATGAGTTGCACATCTGCCAAGTCAATATGGGATAAAATAGAGAATATTTATGAAGGTGATAACAAAGTGAAGGAGGTGAAGCTCCAAGTTTTACACAATAGGATTGATGATCTGAAGGTGCACCCTAATGAAAATGTGGATTCTTTATTCAATTGAATTACTAAAGTTGTAGGAGCAATTATAGGACTTGGAAAAGAGATCAAATACATTGATATTGTAATGAAAATTTTGAGAAGACTTCTGCCCATTTATAGTACAAAGATTTCAGCTCTTGAAGAAAGGGATATTTTGAAACATTCTCTTGATAATATGCTAAGTAGCCCAGTGGTATATGAGATGAGACTCAACCCAGAAGATGCAACAACTTGGGAAATCAAGGAAATGGCATTCAAAGACACAACCAAACTGGAAATTTCATGAGATTGTTTTGATGAAGATGATGAGGAAAAATAAGTTATTTCTCTCGTTGTAAGGAAACTCATGAAGGGAATGAGGGAATTTGAAGGAACACTCTAGAATAACTACAGCCCAAAGCTCAAATAAATCAAAGGTCTATCGACCTATTTTTTATACCCATGGTCCTCCCATGATGATTCATCACCCTTACACCTCATCAGGTGCTCCCGTGCCGCTTACAACACCCAAACATATCATGCACCGTATCAGTACCCACCTCGAGATCATAGCATCCATGGAACAATGAGGTCCTGCATTCCTTGGATGCTCAAATCAACCTAGTGCCTTGCACCTCAATCACAACCACATCCTCGATGCCCTGATGCCCAAGGCACCTCAAGTAACCCACATCCCATGGATTCCCCGATGCATAAGTACCGCAAGTAACCTTCATCCAACGATGCTTCTGATGGATAAGCAACTCAAGTAACCCACATCCAACGATGCTCCTGACGCTAAGCACCTCATACATATATAATCACACACCCGAGATAGGGCCAACCTACTGACCAATATCTAGTCAGTCTATATATATCTTGTGCACCACATGAACTCAAAATGGAAATGCCTCAATAGGTCATTTCAAAAGAAGAAAAAGAAAAATCATGACCATTCCTACAGCGTACCTCTGACCATTATTGGCTCACTAGCTTGCTCAGCCCCTAGCAGCTCCACAGTGTGCACCTAGCCTGAAACATGGTCGCCTGAAGCCTTTCCTCCTTATGGTGTTACACCAGTCACTAACCATTGACCCCTTAGGTGGGTCCCACTATCTCTACCATGTCCTCTGTGTGTAGCTGAACCTCGACCACCCTCACCTAGTACCTATCCTGAACCAACTCCAAATGCTATTGTCTACCCTAGTCCCTGATTTCTGGATATCTGAGAAGGATTCCTTCAGAACCTCTCAAGATTAATGACTTTTCCACATGTCTAGAAGTCCTTTGGAGGCCTATCGCACTGATTCCTAACATGCTCTAGTTTCCCACACTAAAATAAAACCACCACTGAGCTACTAAGAGGTGGTATAACTAAGTCCTTGGTCTGACTTCCATGTTGGAACTATTCCCTTCCTCATTTCCTTCCATCTGAACCATCACCTGAAGCTGTCGACAAGCCCAAGTGAGACCTATTTGTTAGGTTTCCTTTGGCTATGAGCATCTGATTCATCGTCTCTGAGAATGAGGCTAACCTAAAGATTTTTACCTACACCCAGATGGCGTGTCATAAGCCATCTTTTAAGTTCCTCACTCTCGAGGTGTCATCGCTTACCATACTTGGTTCAAAGTGATACAACTCATTGAAAGTAGCTGCATAGTCCATGATGGATATGATCACCCTACTGAAGGCTCAAGAACTCCCGAGATCTCTCTGCCCTCAGCGTCTTTGGGAGAAAGTGCTCGAAGAATCTATCCTTGAAGCCCTTATAGGTCAGTCCCTCATGTCTGTGATCCTGAATTAGCACATCCCATCAATGCCTCACCCATCCTATCAGCATGTACGTCTCCAGCTTGACCCTCCACCCTGGAGGCGTCTTGAGCTGCTTGAAGATCATCTACATGCTTGTTGGTCGGAGTGGATACTCAAGAGGGGGGTGAATTGAGTTCCAATTAAAATTTCTGTTAAAAATATTTATATTAAAATCCCCCTATTTAAAAACAAGTTAAAATGTAGTGAATTTATACAGATTTTAAGAGTTCAATTAGGTTCTCAAAGATTTATTAGGTCTCAGTTAATTTAATCAGAAGATTAAATTAATTTTTGAAACTAACTTACTGGTTCACAATAAGAACAAACACTTGCTAATTTAACTATCAAAGTAACTTTAAAACAAATTGTATTTCAAAGTAATTAGCATCAGAATAGAATATATATATATATAGATATAATATACTTAATCTAAAATACACATCAGATATAACCAAGAGGTTCAGTCTCAAGCCGAGACTTAGTCCTCTCAAACAATTTATATAAATTTTATCCACACCCTGGATTGGGGTAAACAACAGTACAAAGACTGCCCAGGTACTAAGACCTCTACCACAGTTATACGTGGGAAAACAAAACAACAACACAACTGTTGTCCAGGTCCTACTTGACCTCTACCACTATCCACAGTGGGAAACAAAGAGTTATAGAAAGTTTGTGTGAGGATTTAGAGATCCTCCAGCTTATCAGAGGAGACAGTGTGAGTATAAAATATATAGAGTACACACACTGCTCAAAATGTAAATAAAAGAATCACTAAGAGAGTATATACGAGTTTTAGAAAGCTCTAGTGATTTGAAGTGCAGCTCTGGACTCTTCGATTAATCAGGAATTCTTCTGAGTCTTTCTCTGGTTTTTTTCTGAAAAACAGAGTGTCGTTTTCTTCCTTGGTTTTCAGGTTCATCTTGATCATCTTGAGTGTATGAAGAGCTGGTTGTAGTACTTCACTCCTTTACTAAGGTGCAGCTTGTGTTCTTTGTTAGAATGAATGGCATCATGTATGTCCAATGTTCTTCAAGTACGAAAGTAGGCTTTCTGTATGCACCCCTTTACAACATTCTTTTTTCCATTGTATGTACTCTTCATGAAACTACTTTTCTTCTTTTCACCACCACCTTTTGTGCCCAGTCTTTGTCCTTCCTTTTATAGCTTTCAGCTCCGGCAATGGGAATGATTACCTTTTCATGGGTACTAGGTACAGTTTCCTGACATGCCAACAACCCACATTAAATAACATTTATTTCATTAAAAACGTCAAATATGACAATTGCTTAATAAATAAATAATATTGAAAAAAGTAGAGTTTAGGAATCATTGACTGGTAAGTCTGTAAGAAGCTTCTGTTGGTAGATATGTAATGGTGGACTTTGTATAGTAGTAAGATCCTATTGGTAGCTCTTTGATCTTGTACCGGTAGCTCCTTGTAATGGTAGATGTTACTCTGTGTCTCAGTAGCTCTATATACCGGTGACTCCTTCTATCAGTAGATTTTTTGTTCTAGCAGTAACTCGCTTGTATCGGTAGCTCGGTGTATCGGTGACTATCAGTATCAATGAACTTTATATCAGTAGCTTGTGCATACTGGTAGCTCCGTTCTATCGGTAGACAAGCTCCTATCGATAGCTCTCTGTATCTGTGGACTTGATCTATCGGTGGCATGTGCTTATCGGTAGCTTTGTTCTGTACGAGTGAAGTATATATCGGTAGACTTCTTTTATTGGTAGCTTAGCTTCTATCAGTGGTATGTGCTTATCGGTGGACTTATACAAATTGGTATCTCTGCGTATCGGTGGCCTTTTCTTATCAGTGACTATGTCTATCGGTATACTAAGTACCGGTAGATCTGTATCAGTAGCTACAAGCATATCAGTGACTTTAACACTTATCTGCTTTGTGCAAAACATATCCAATTGAGTTAGAATTATTTCAAAAGTCATATAAACATAGATAAACATCGAGTAACATATTTCAAAGATTATTTTAATATAATTATCAACTTGACCATAGATTGAAATAATTAATGTATAGATACACATTATTTGGGATTATCAAAGTATGTGAATGCATAATTGGGATTATCAAAATAGGTGAGGTCAACAATCTCCACCTTTTTTATGATCACAACTTATGATATTATAGGCTCAAGATAATTAGTAATTGTATCAGAGGATATAGCATTAAATTCAAATTATATCAGAGAAAACAATATATCATAAAGCACATATATCAAAGATAAAATAGGAAACATATGTATCAGAGAGAAATGAATTAAAATCATAAAATATAGTATTTCTCCCCCTTTATCATAAAAGTTATTATTACCAAATATGTTTCCCTTATACAATATTTCTCCCCCTTTGTGATAATCAAAAAGTGGGACAAGAAGGAAAAACATATGAGAAGAGAAGTAACAGATAGGAAAATAAATTAAGATCATATATATTGCTTGGATCAAATAGATTACAAAGAGAAATACAACAAGAAATATAGGTGATTCCTATCAAAAAAAATCCTAGCCACTGATCAATCAACATCCTCAGCATGAGATTTCCCCTTGGGATCAGAAGAAGATTCAGGTGAGGTGGATGCAGGTGGAGGCTTAGGAACACCAGAAATGATCACAGGAGGCTGAGCTACTGAAACTGTTCTTGGCCTGTACTGAGTAGCTCTCTAAGTGATCATAGGAGTAATGCTTCTGATGGCTTGGGATGGAGTCATCTGAACAGGAGAAGTAGTAGATTTTGAGGCAGGTAAAGCTGTAGGTATAATCACTGGCCTAGCATCAACATGCAAGAAAGGCAACAAAATATTTCTAAAATCCATAATGATTCCTCCTCCTCTATCCATAGAAGATATGAAATCATCCTTGTTTTCCATGAATTTTTCCAAGGCTGGAGTCAATTCTATGAGCTTGCTAACTTGTTCTCTGAAGGCTTGATTGACAGGAGGTAACTTCATGTTTTATAACATAAGCTTGAAATGGTTGTTGAGATGATTCTTGGTATAAACCCTTTGTAAATAATAATCTACTTTGTCTTTCACTTATTTCTGAGAGTCAGAAGCTTCTCTCATATAGTCTTGGACTATCTTCATTATTTCTCTAGCCATATCTCTAGTAGAAGTGACCACTTTTGTCGGATAAGATGAGTCCATAGAGCCACTGGTTGATGCTGAACCAAGATCCTCCCTTATCAAAGCTCTAATCTGATTATGTTCTATTAAAGGTTTGGAGGCAAGTGAACCAATAGAGAAGGTTACTATTTCCTTGAAGTTTTTGGTCAACCCACTGATAAGATTTTTCACTTGGTAATCCTAGGTTCTAACATGATCTTTCATGGAGGTTTTAAATCCTTCAAAGACTGATACCATCTGGATCACAACACTTTTGACATTAAGTCCTTGTCTGCCTGAGGTCTAGAACTCATATAAGATTCTAACGAGATAACAGAATTCTTTAGAACTTCAACATCCTTTTCCAGGCTATACATCTAATTCTGGAAGTCTATAACTTTATCCACTATCTTTGACACAAAGGTAGAGACATTATAGCCAAGAGAGAGTTTAAAGGAATTTTCCAAATTACTCATCTCTTCAACAAAGTAGTGCTTTAACTCGGCAATCGAGGCACTAAAAGACTCTTTCATCTCATTCTTTAAGGATTCAAGATTAGCCTTGGTGATCATATCAGCAGGTGCAACCACAACAAGTGATCTTTCAAATACTATACTGTCCACAGATTCATTCATAATTGATTGAATGGATGACACTAGTGAAGCTTCCATTTTCCTTATTTCTTCCACAAAACTGATTTTGAGATCAGACTTGAGCTTACCAGATCATGCATTCTAACCACATCTTTAGGTAATAACTCAGTATTAATATCATAATTGGTTTTTGGTCTATGGAGGGGTGCCTCATTATCATAATCTAGATAATCCAATCCACAAACCACAAAACCTAGGTCTTCTTCCCAATCCTCAATTTCAACTGCCACTGAAACACTGCCAAACCTGATTGAATGCTCCCCCTCAACTGGTGCATTCTCTTGTACAGCAACAACATTCTCAGCAGGTCTCACTTCCTCAGAAGAATCTTCTACAATCAATTCCATCTCTGCAACATCAGGAGGATCCTATGGATTAAGAACAGGTCCTTCCATCTCACCCACTACTTCCTTAATTGCTCATTAGACAATTTTAATTCAGTATTTTCCTTTAACAGTTGAGCATTCTTTTCCTTTTCAATCTCAAGGGCAGATTTAACAATGCTAGATAAAGCATGTTGTTTCTTTAAGGCTTTATACTTGTCCTTAAGTTCATTACAGGTCTCTTCTAGCATATTACAATATTCAAATAACTCTTCACTAGACATATTTTCAGATTCCGAGTCAGAATCAGAATCAACTCCAGAATAATATGAATTTAAAATAGGAGGGTCCAGTGTTACCTCAGATGTGTTTGTCATAAAACACATGTTAGGACGATTCTTTTTAGAGCCCAAAACTTCAGATTCACTTGTGCTGTCTTCTGAAGCACTCCAGGTTGCTTTTATAGCTTTCTTATACTTGTTGTCCTTGTATTCATGTTTCTTCTTGAATTTCAACTTTGGACAGTCTGCCTTCACATGTCCTTTCCTTTTGCATTCATAGTAGACAATCTCATCACTTTTATCAGTCTTCTTCCAGTCCTTCTTCCAATGACCTTTGTTGTCATATTTACCTTTGTAGTTTGATTTTCTGAATAATTTCTTCTTCCTATAGAATTTCTTAAATCTCTATTTGAGCCATCTTATCATCACTATCAGAATCTGAACTTTCACTTATTGAGATTTCAATAGGTATGTGAACTTTCTACTTTTCCTTTCTCCTTGAGGAAGTAGATTTAAATGCCACTGACTTCCTCTTTGGTTCATCATCTTCTTCCTTGTCTACTTTGAGTTCTTCTTCATACATCATTAGCTTACCTATTAATTATTTAATAGGCAGTGTGCTGATGTCGCACGATTCTCTAATGGAAACAGATGTTCCTCTCCATCTTTCTGGAAAACATCTTAGTATTCTCATAATCTTTTCTTTTGCAGGAACAGCTTTACCAAGAGATCTCATGGTGTTGACAATCTCATTGAACCTGAGATACATGTCAGAAATGGGTTCATCAGACTTCATTTTAAAATTATCATATTTAATAGTATAGTTATTCAGCCTCATTTCTTTGACATTGGTTGTTCCCTCATGGGAAATAGCCAAAGTGTCCCAAATTTCATAAGTAGTTTTGCAATCAGATATTCTATTAAACTCTTCATCTCCTAGAGCACAATACAGGGCATTCATAGCTTTACAATTATTATTGTAGGTAGTCTTAGTAGCTTCATCCCAAGTAGTTATCTCAGTGTCTGGAATCTTATATTGAGTTTCTATAGCATTCCAGATATCAAATCTCATACTCTCTAAATGAATTTTCATTTTAAGCTTCCACTGGGCATAATTTGTACCATTAAAGAAGGGTGTCATGTTGGTAGCAACACCTTCTAGTCTATTATCCATAGCTAGATTTCAGAAAAAATATTTAAAGAGATAAAATTTAGAACTAACAGAAATTTAAGATCTTTAAAGATACAACTAAAATCACAGCTGAAAAACAGAGTATTTTGAAAACCTTTGATAAACAACCCTCTGATACCAAATGTTGGTCGGAGTGGATACTCAAGAGGGGGGTGAATTGAGTTCTAATTAAAATTCTTGTTAAAAATATTTTTATAAAAATACCCCTATTTAAAAACAAGTTAAACTATAGTGAATTTATATAGATTGTAAGTGTTCAATTAGTTTCTCAAAGATTGATTAGGTCTCGGTTAATTTAATCAAAATATTAAATTAACTTTTGAAACTAACTTACCGGTTTACAATAAGTACAAACACTTGCTAATTTAACTATCAAAATAACTTTAAAACAAATTTTATTTCAAAGTAATTATAAGAGGAATAGAAAATATATATATATAATATACTTAATCTAAAATACACAGTAGATATAACCAAGAGGTTCAGTCTCAAGCCGAGACTTAGTCCTCTCAAACAATTTATATAAATTTGATCCACACCTTGGATTGGGGTAAACAACAATACAAAGACTGCCCAGGTACTAAGACCTCTACCACAGTTATACGTGGGAAAACAAAACAATAGCACAACTGTTGTCCAGGTCCTACTTGACCTCTACCACTATCCATAGTGGGAAACAAAGAGTTATTGAAAGTTTGTGTGAGGATTTAGAGATCCTCCAACTTAGCACAGGAGACGGTGTGAGTATAAAATATACAGAGTACACACACTGCTCAAAATGCAAATAAAATAATCACTAAGAGAGTAGATATGAGTTTTAGAAAGCTCTAGTGATTTGAAGTGCAGCTCTGGACTCTTTGATTAATCAGGAATGTTTTTGAGTCTTTATCTAGTTTTTGTTTGAAAAACAGAGTGTCGATTGCTTCCTTGGTTTTCAGGTTCAGCTTGTTCAACTTGAGTGTATGAAGAGTTGGTTGTAGTACTTCACTCCTTTACTAAGGTGCAGCTTGTGTTCTTCATTAGAATGAATGGATTCATGTATGTCTAGTGTTCTTTAAGTATGAAAGTAGGCTTTCTGTATGCACCCATTTACAGCATTCTTTTTCCCGTTGTATGTAATCTTCGTGCAACTACTTTTCTACTTTTCACCACCACCTTTTGTGCCCAGTCTTTGTCCTTCCTTTTATAGCTTTCAATTATGGCAATGGGAATGATTACCTTTTCATGGGTACTAGGTACGGTTCCCTGACATGCCAACAACACACATTAAATAACATTGATTGCATTAAAAACATCAAATATGACTGTTGCTTGATAAATAAATAATATTGACAAAAGTAGAGTTTAGGAATCATTGACTGGTAAGTCTATAAGAAGCTTCTATTGGTAGGTATGTAATGGTGGACTTTGTATAGCAGTGAGCTCCTATCAGTAGTTCTTTGATCTTGTACCGGTAGCTCCTTGTATCGGTATCTGTTACTCTGTGTATCAGTAGCTCTATATACCAGTGACTCCTTCTATCGGTAGCTTGTTTATTCTAGCAGTAACTCGCTTGTATCGGTATATCGGTGTATCAGTGACTGTCTGTATCGGTGAACATTATATCAGTAGCTTTTGTATATCGGTAGCTCCGTTCTATCGGTAGACAAGATCCTATCGGTAGCTCTTTGTATCTGTGGACTTGATCTATCGATGGCATGTGCTTATCGGTAGCTTCATTCTGTACTAGTGAAGTATATATCGGTAGACTTCTTCTATCGGTATCTCATCTTCTATTAGTGATATGTGCTTATTGGTGGACTTATACAAATTGGTAGCTCTGCATATCAGTGACCTTTGCTTATCGGTGACTATGTCTATCGGTAGACTAAGTACCGGTAGATCTGTATCAGTAGCTACAAGAATATCAGTGAATTTAACGCTTATCTACTTTATAAAAAACATATCCAATTGAGTTATAATTATTTCAAAATTCATATAAACATAGATAAACATTTAGTAACATATTTAAAATATTATTTTAATATAATTATCAACTTGATCATAGATTGAAAGAATTAATGTATAGATACACATTATTTTGGATTATCGAAGTATGTGAATGCATAATTGGGATTATCAAAACAGGTGAGGTCAACAATGCTCTCTATCCATTTATCATTTGTTTGTGGACCACCCTCACCATGAAAAATTAGCATGTGCTACAAATAGAACTCCCAAGTAAGATATGTCGTAGAGAGATTTGTTCCTAGAGAACCTTTGTCGATCCCCTGCAAGACACATATCAGAATAGTTCGGAGCTGCTCGTCAAGCCATGACCTGAACGCTATCAAACCCAGCAGCTTCCCTACCTATACTGGATCCTGAACCTGATCATGTCCTTGAGCTTGTACCTGTGGCTCATGCTCTGCCTAACCCTCAGGGGTCTAAACCTGATCGTGCTCCTGCGGCACTATACCATCATCTGCCTGACGTTCCATCGAGCCATCTAGGAAGAACCAACTGAATACCATAAATGGATAGACAACCCACATATATAACAATATATATATAACACAGATAGGTAAATTAGTAAATAGGTAGCGTATAAAAATTACCCTTACTATCCCCCATCACAACCATGTCCCACAACATCACGACCTCATGGCCTTCTTACTTGACCTTAACAGATCCCAATATCAAAAGTACCTCGGGACACGCCCATCCTAAAAACCATCGTTTCCTCAAACTGATGGCTGAGTCACCTAATTCAGGTGATCAAAATCACCTCAACCATAATACATGCCTCCTCGTATAGGAGTCAGGCCCAAATAACCTACCACATGCAATTCTAAAAATATATAAAGCATGGAATATCACATTGCATAAGACAAGAAATTATATCACACACTAGTGCAGAAAACGTTTTTTACGTCACCATTTTTTACGTCGGTTATATAAAACCGACGTCATAATATGTAAAACGAGGTTTTTTACGTCGGTTATTTCTTAACCGACGTAAAAACCTGTGTTCGGTACACATTTAACGTCGGTTATTTTTATAACCGACGTTATTAATCGCGCGGCTTCATTTTTTACGTCGGTTATTTTTATAACCGACGTAACAAACGCGGTTTTCGAAGGCCCTTTGACGTCGGTTATTGAATAACCGACGTAACAAACGCGGTTTTTGAAGGCTTTTTTACGTCGGTTATAAAATAACCGACGTAAAAAAAGAATCCGCAGATGTTTTTGACGTCGGTTATTCCATAACCGACGTAAAAAAAACGCGGATTTTGAGCCATTTGTTACGTCGGTTATATAATAACCGACGTAAAAAATGAATCGGAGGAAGGTTTTTACGTCGGTTATTGAAATAACCGACGTTATAAATGTTTTTAAAACAATTATCACGTCGGTTATTGAATAACCGACGTGATAACTCATTTAAAAATTTACCCAGACCCGTGGATTGTCATTCGCGAGTTTACCTTCGACAGTCGCGACTCGTCTCTCTCGCGCGTAAACCCGAATCGGCTCGTCCATTTCGTTGGTTTAGATTCGTTTTGCGATCATCGTTTCTCATATTTAATCTCCTCGGATCAATCATCTAAACTCGCAGCACTCAGGTAATCCTCCCACTCGTTCGTTTTTTTTCGCGGATAGTAAATATATATGTGTTGTGATTTTTTTGTTGAAACTAGCTAAGATTCTTCGATTGCGAACCCTTTTAACTCGTTTTGGCACCATAATCTTATTTATCATCCCTAGATCTATTTGTTCGACTTGCAATATTGAGTAATTTTATGATTTCACTAATTTTTCATCGTTTTCTATAAATCCCCGAGAGGGTTGGGGCGTGTCCATTTGGATGGGTTGCCCTTTTACAGTTATTACTACTTTATTCACACACAACCATGGCATAGGTGCATGGATTTGGGGTCGGGGGTGTCCAGGGGGGTTTACAAGGGGGTGGGTGGGTGTGGGGGGCTGTCCAAGGGTGTGGGTGGGTGTTGGGGGGTGTCCAAGGGGGTAGGGGGTGGGGGGTGGTGTCCAGGATGGGTGGGGGGGTTGTCCAGAGGGTTGGGGGGTGTCCAGGGGGGTGTCCAAGCAGGTCGGGGGTGGGGGGTTGTGTCCAGGAGGGGTGGGGGTGCTTTCTAGAGGGGTCGGGGGCTGTCCAGAGGGGTCGGGGGGTGTCCAGGGTGGTGTCCAAGGGGATGGGTGGGTGTGGGGGGCTGTCCAAGGGGGTGGCGGCCTGTCCAGAGGGGTCGGTGGGGTGTCCAGGGGGGTGTCCAAGGGGGTGGATGGGTGTGGGGGGCTGTCCACGTGGGTGGCGGCCTCTCCAGAGGGTATTTGGGGTTGTCCGGGTGGGTGGGGGGGCTGTCCAGAGGGTTGGGGGATGTCCAGGGGGGTGTCCAAGGGGGTAGGGGGTGGGGGGTGGTGTCCAGGAGGGGCGGGGGGCTGTCCAGAGGGGTCGGGGGTGTCCAGGGGGGTTTACAAGGGGGTGGGTGGGTGTGGGGGGCTGTCCAAGGGCGTGGGTGGGTGTTGGGGGGTGTCCAGGGGGGTGTCCAAGGGGGTAGGGGGTGGGTGGTGGTGTTTAGGAGGGGTGGGGGGGCTGTCCAGAGGGTTGGGGGTGTCCAGGGGGGTGTCCAAGCAGGTCGGGGGTGGGGGGTTGTGTCCAGGAGGGGTGGGGGGCTGTCCAGAGGGGTCGGGGGGTGTCCAGGGGGGTTTACACATCGATTTGTTTTATATTTCAAAATTGTTATATTCAAATTATGATTTTTTTCATATAAACATATATTTGTCTTATCTATAAAATATATATATTTTTTCTATTTGTTATAGGTAATAATGAGTCAAAGTTGGATTACGGCACATCGAATGAGCAATGAATATGAGGAAGGTGTTGATGCCTTTTTGGAATTTGCTAAACGAAATGTTCCAAGTAGTGACATTTTTTTCTGTCCATGCCTGAAATGTCTGAATATGAAGAAGTTGAAAAGTAGAGAGATAAAAGATCATCTGATTTGTCATGGTTTCAATCCGAGTTACAACCCTTGGATTTGGCATGGCGAAACTGGACAGAATGTCACTGATGATAATGAATCGCAAGATGGTAACTCCGATGGAATTGAAGAAATGATTCGCGATATTGTAGCAGAACAAATTGAGATAGAACCGAGAGTTGCACGTCTATATGGTGATGCCGAAAAACCATTATATCCTGGTTGTACAGATTTTACGGTTTTGTCGGCGGTGTTAAGATTGATTAACCTGAAGGCGAAACATGGATGGAGTGACAGAAGTTTTACAGAGCTGCTACAATTGATGAAAGACATTCTTCCAAAAGATAACGATCTTCCAGATTCACATTATAAGGCCAAAAAAATATTATGCCCGATGGGATTGGGATACAGGAAAATACATGCATGTCCGAATGACTGCATTATATATAGGAAGGAATATGAATTTCTGAAAGAGTGTCCCAAATGTGGGACATCACGGTATAAGGTGAAAGAAAAATCACAAGCTGATGTAGAGATTACAAAGCTCCCTTCAAAGGTATTTTGGTATCTTTCTATAATTCCTCGTTTCAAACGTTTATTTGCTAATTCACATGATGCAAAAAGGTTAAGATGGCATGCTGATGAGCGGGTATGTGATGGAAAAATACGTCATCCAGCTGATTGTCCACAATGGAAGAAAATTGATGCCCAGTACCCTACATTTGGAAATGAAATTAGAAATCTGAGACTAGGCTTGTGCACAGATGGAATGAATCCATACCGAACCCTCAGTAGCACACATAGTTCATGGCCTGTTTTATTGGTAATTTACAACCTCTCTCCTGAAGTTTGTATGAAGCGCAAATATGTCATGTTGAGTATCATGATCTCTGGTCCAAAGCAACCCGGCAATGATATTGATGTATACTTGTCACCGCTGATTGATGATTTGAAACTTTTATGGGCTGATGGTATTAGGGTGTATGATTCTTATAAAATGGAATATTTTCAACTGCATGCAGTGCTTCTATTCACTATAAATGACTTCCCAGCATATGGATTTTTGTCTGGATACAGTGTTAAAGGGCATAAAGCATGTCCAATTTGCGAACAACAGACGTCATATTGTCAATTGCATCATGGGAGGAAAACAGTGTACATGGGTCATCGAAAGTTTTTGCCTATGGATCACCCTTATAGAAGACTAAAAAAGGAATTCAATGGCTCACAAGAATTTGATACTGCTCCTCAACCTTTATCCCCAGAATTGTATTTTGAGAGGGTGAAAAACCTTGATGTGACATTGGGAAAGACACAGAAATCTGGTAATGATAGACATATTTGGAAGAAAAGGTCAATATTTTTTGAGCTACCATATTGGAGGTATCATGAAGTCAAACATAATATTGATGTCATGCACGTGGAGAAGAATATCTGTGATTCTTTGATCGGAACATTGCTAGATATTAAAGGAAAGACAAAAGATGGGTTGAATGCAAGGTTAGACCTACTGTCAATGGGAATACGTTTGGAGTTAGCTCCCACTCCTAAAGGAAGACGAACATTTCTTCCCCCGGCTTGTCATACATTATCGAAGAGGGAGAAAAGTAGCTTCTGTCAGTGTCTTCATGATATCAAAGTGCCTCAAGGTTATTCTTCAAATGTAAAAAATTTTGTCTCATTGAAAGACTTGAAGTTGATAGGTATGAAATCACATGATTGTCATGTCATGATGCAACAAATTCTACCAGTTGCACTGCGTGGAATATTGCCCATCCGTGTCAGAAAGACTATAATGAGGTTGTGTTATTTTTTCAATTCAATTTGCAACAAGGCGATTGATGTGAATGCTTTGAACATTTTGGAAAAGGATGCAATTATTATACTTTGTCATTTGGAAATGTATTTTCCTCCAACTTTTTTTGATATGATGGTGCATTTACTGATTCATCTGGTTCGAGAAATAAGGCTTTGTGGACCTGTATATCTTCGTTGGATGTATCCTTTTGAAAGGTATATGAAAATATTAAAGGGATATGTTAAAAATCCATATCGACCTGAAGCCTCCATTATTGAAAAGTATATTTCTGAGGAGGTAGCAGAGTTTTGTACGAGTTACTTGGCTACGGCGCAACATATAGGTTTGCCTCCATCTCGCCATGAACGGGTTAATAATGAGGGAAAGGGGATTCGTGGCTTGAAAGTCAAATCACTGTCAGCTGAACATATGAAGAAGTTAGAATCATACATCTTGAATAACATAGCTGATGTTCAACCGTATATCACATTGCATATTAATGAGTTGAAACAATGTCATCCAAAGAAGAAAGAAATGTGGATTTTGAATGAGCACAACAAAACTTTTTTGCCATGGTTTAAAAAGACCTTGCTTGGTAGATCAGATGTATCAGAGACATTAAAATGGATAGTGGGTGGTCCATCTTTAAATGTGATAACATGGTCCGCTTATGACATTAATGGCTATACATTTCATACGAAAGCTCAGGACAACAGAAGTGCAGTTCAGAATAGTGGTGTATTGGTGTTTGCAGAAGCAATGCATTTTTCGAGTGCTAAGGACAAAAACCCAATTTCGGCATCAAGTGCATATTATGGAGTGATTGAAGACATATGGGAGGCTGATTACTTTAAAATTAAAGTTCCCGTTTTTAACTGTAAATGGTTTATCGGTAACAACAGTGTCAGACACGATGAATTTGGAATGACACTTGTTAATCTGAATAGATTGGAAGACACAGCTGATTCTTTTATAATGGCAACACATGCCAAACAAATTTTCTATGTAGTAGATCAATCAGATATGCAGTGGGCTGTTGTTTTACAAGGGAAAAACCAATATGTTGGTGAGGATGAATTTGATGAAGATGCTGATTTATGTGAGATCCCTACTTCCATGGAAAGATTAACAGAACATAATGATGAGTATGTTGAAGACATGGTTTGTGCCATAAGGAACGATCACGACGAAGGAATTTGGGAAAACAATCCAACTGTACATTCCTAAAATTACAGGTAACACAAGTTTATTTCTTGTTTACATTTAGTTTTTTCATATAATGTTAGATACTGTAAATTTTTTACTTATTAAAATATGTATCAAACCAAAACGATAAAACAATAAAAACCGTAAAGAAGAGAAGTCCTGGGCGCACCGGCAACCGGTCCTCTCTGTCTGAACCACCGGCCGGCCGCTGGCTCACCACCGGCCGGCCGGTGGACCAGACAGAGCCTTCCTCTCTGTCTGGATCACCAGCGGCCGGCCGGTGTTGAGCCAGCGGCCGGCCGGTGGTTCAGACAGAGAGGAAGGCTCTCTGTCTGGTCCACCGGCCGGCCGGTGCTGAGCCAGCGGCCGGCCGGTGGTCCAGACAGAGACCGAGCCTCTCTGTCTGGATCACCAGCGGCCGGCCGGTGTTGAGCCAGCGGCCGGCCGGTGGTTCAGACAGAGAGGAAGGCTCTCTGTCTGGTCCACCGGCCGGCCGCTGGATCACCACCGGCCGCCCGGTGGACCAGACAGAGAGCCTTCCTCTCTGTCTGGATCACCAGCGGCCGGCCGGTGAGGAGCCAGCGGCCGGCCGGTGGTTTAGACAGAGAGGAAGGCTCTCTGTCTGGTCCACCGGCCGGCCGGTGGTGATCCAGCGGCCGGCCGGTGGTTCAGACAGAGGAAGGCTGTCTGGTCCACCGGCCGGCCGGTGGTGAGCCAGCGGCCGGCCGGTGGCATCAGTGATTCCACTTTTCAGCTTTCTTATGCCAACTCCTTGGCAACATTTTGCCTGTGTTTACCATGTTTATCATTGTTTAACATGCTTACCATATTACCGATGTTTACTATTATGTAATTTAGTACACTTTTCTATTTGTGAACTAATGTTTGTTTTTTTGATTTGAAGGAAAATGACAGATCAATCAGTTGATCAGCCACATGATTCTGGAGATGAGCATATTGGTCATACATCTGGGGAGGAACATTCACATGCTCCTATTACGAAAAAGAGTTCAAAGGTTGGTAAGCGTGGGTGCACACGTTTACCAAAATTATCACTTGCCCGTACGAAGGAGGAGAGGATAGTCGTGGAGTTTGATGAGGATGATCTTCCTAGAGGTCCAAATGCTAAAGATTTTAAGGGTTTTGTAGCAACTCAGGCTAAGAGCAAAGTAAGCATTCTCTATGATGATTGGAGAAGTGTGGATAAGGCGATAATTTCTCAGCTGTGGGAGACCATCTTGGTAAGATCTTTTGCTATTGTTTGACTGTTCTTTAAATGTTTCTAGTATATATAATATTTTTAACCTCTTTTTTATCAGATGACATTTGATATTCCTGACACTGGAGGAGTCAGGAAGAAATGCTTATCGTTGGCTGCTAGGAGATGGAGGGATTTCAAATCTACCCTCTCATCTGATTTCATTTATGGTCATAGGAGTCGTGATAATCCATGTCGTATATATCCTTTTATAGATGAAGACACATGGAGAGAATTTTTTGAAAGTAGAAGAAAAGAATCATTTTTGGTAAGGGCAATGTAAACTTTTATAAGCTTTCTTATATAAATGATCTTATTATTGTTTTGTTAATGATTACTTATTCTTAATTTACAGCAAACAAGGAAAGCTCATCAAGAGATCCAATCTAAAAATGTATACCCTCATAGTTTATCTCGGGGAGGGTATGCATTATTGGAAGAACAAATGATGGCAGAAAAATTTCAACAACTAAGAGCTGAGTCTTCAAGCTCTGGAGAGGTGGCCCCTCCATCCCCTCCATCTAGACATGAGAAATGGAAAAGAGCTCGGAAGGGCAAAAAAGGACAATATCTTTCGGAAGAATCGAGACTCGTAGTTGAGAGGATTGTAAGATATCTATTTTATTTATTTAAGTTTACTATTTTTGTCATATATTTCCAATCATTATAGAAAAGTTCAATTACTTATTACAGGACTCTCTTGAGGAGCAGAGTTCACAGGGGACATTTACACCATCTGGGAGGGAAGATATTTTATCTGTGGCATTGGGAAAGCCCGAACATCCTGGCCGTGTAAGAGGATATCCGGCAGGTGTATCGGTAAGAAAAGTGTTGCCACGTTCCTCAACTTCTAACGTTGAAGGAGTTTATAAAAAAAAATAGAATCGTTGGAGGCTGAAGTCCATAATATTAATGCGACAATGGAGGACAAGATTAGAGCATCGGTGCAGTTAATGTTTGCAGACTTGCAAAGACAATTTCAGGGTGCAGCTCCCACTCCACCTCTCCCAGTAGCTCCCACTCCCCCACCTCAGCCTGCGGACCCCATTTTTGATCCTCCTCCTCCGCCGCAGCTACCTACTTATTGTGAGTTGTATGTTGATGATCCTCAACATCATATAGTTGCATATGGGATGGTATATTGTATAGGAGATACAGTTCATCATCAACAGTTAGAGGTAGAGAATCAGAGGGTCACTGTACAGGATATTATAGATAGATCAGCTCGGATACCATTACCTACAGATGAGGTGACGACAGTTGGACATAGTATCGGCCATTTTTTACTTTGGCCATCCAGACTTCTTCGACTCATTACCATAGAGGTATGGATGTTATATCTTTTATTTTATATTTTTATTAATGTTTTATCATTTGAAAACTAATATATTTTTCAATTTATTTTTACAGGAATACTTCAAAGGTAAAGAAATACTGTATAGACAACAACAAAGACAGATAGCTATGACATCAGATGCAGATACTAGCAGTCTTGACAAATTGTCAAGATATTCAAATTTGTTGGCGGATCATTATGACTTTACAATGGAAGCTCATGTCTGTGGACGTGAACTATGTGTGGGGATTATGAAAACTGATATCATGGAGTTTGTCACTGGAGATAAGTTGGGCATCAACGTGGTGCAAATTTTTATCATGTAAGTCTTAACTCCTTTTCCTTGCGTTATATTTATTAAAAATGTATACTTATGTCTGCTTTGTATTAGGTATATGTATAAAATTTGTGAGAGGAATGAGCTGACAGATGTATATGGATTCGTGGACCCACAATTGATTTCCCCTGAAGCATGTTCATTGGATGAGGAACAAAGAATGCTTTATATTGCTGATAGATTTGAAAAGAATGTAATCACACAGTGTTGGATGATGCCTTTTTGTGAGAGGTATGAAACACATCCCTCTCAAAGAGTTAATTATCTTTTAACATAAAAACCCACTAACGTTAAATTTCCTTTTCTCAGGGATCATTGGATGTTAGGGGTTTTTTGCCCTAGGGAGAAAACACTTTATTGGATATGCTCTCTCCATGATGATGTGCGAGAAAGTTTTAAGAATATATTGGAAACGTAAGTTTCAATTTCACAATAGTTTTATATATTATAATGAATTTTAAATTTACCCCATTCGTATTATTTTCTAACAGGGCATGGGTCCACTTTCGAAAAAGCGCAAAGAAAAGGAATTACAAGATCAAATATGTACATGCGAAGGTAAATATCCATTTATAATTTGTACATTTTGATTTATTACATAAAAATAATATATTGAATTTACACTCATTCAAACAGAAATGTCATGAGCAACAAGGCATCATCGAATGCGGATATTACATGTTAAGATTTATGTATGAAATAATAACAACTGGGACAGTTCTGAGTTTTGACCTGGTAAGATTTCCTTTTTCTAATAATATTTCAATTTGATTTATTCATTATACACGTTGACTACTATCCTTTTCCTTTGTAGATTTTTGATGACCCTCAACCCTTTACTGCTGAAGATATCAAACACTTACAAGTGGAGTGGTCAAATTATTTTACAGGTTTGATTGACTTTTAGTTGTTTGTAATGTAAAATGTAATTTTGAATATTGTAAATGTAATTGTGTATTTCGTAGTCGTTTAGGTTGGATTTAGTTTTTTTTGAAGTTGACATTGTAAGTTTTGAATGTTATATAAGTGAATGTTTAATTTTTCTCTACTTCTTGTTTTGGTCTACTGTTGATGGTTTTTCTGGTCTGGATTTTGGTATGGGGGGAGAGGTTCCAAGGGGGTGGGTGGGTGTTTGGGGGGTGTCCAAGGGATATGGGAGGGGTGTCCAAGGTGTGTTTGGGGCTGTCCTAGGGGTCGGGGGGTGTAAATGAGGGTGGGGGGGTGTCCAAGGGGCGGGGGGTGTCCAAGGTGTGTTTGGGGCTGTCCAAGGAGTCGGTTGGGTGTAAATGAGGGTGGGGGGGGGGGGGCTGTCCAAGGGGTGGGGGGGTGTCCAAGTGGTGGGGGGTGTCCAAGGGATATAGGAGGGGTGTCCAAGGGGTGTTTGGGGCTGTCCAAGGGGATGGGGGGGTTTCCAAGGGGTAGGGGGGGTTTCCAAGGGGTCGGGGGGGTGTCCAGGGGGTGGGGGGCTGTCCAAGGGGTGGGGGGTGTCCAAGGGGTGGGGGGGTGTCCAAGCGATATGGTAGGGGTGTCCAAGGGGTGTTTGGGGCTGTCCTAGTGTTCGGGGGGTGTAAATGAGGGTGGGGGGGGCTGTCGAAGGGGTGGGGGGTGTCCAAGGGGCAGGTTGGGTGTAAATGAGGGGGGGGTGTCCAAGGGGTCTGGGAGGGCTGTCAAGGTGTGGGGGGGTGTCCAATGGGTGTTTGAGGCTGTACTAGGGGTCTTGGGGGTGTAAATGAGGGTGGGGGGTGTCCAAGGGGTGGAGGTTGTCCAAGGGATATGGGAGGGGTGTCCAAGGGTTGTGGTGGGGGAGGGCTGGCCAGGTTGTTAGGTGGGTATAGATGAGGGTGGGGTTCAGTTGGGGCTTGGGGGAGGGCTGGCATGGCTATTTTTGTTTGGTTTCTGGTTGCTTTTTGGTGAGAGCAGTGCAATTATTTAAAAAAATAATAATTTCTTTCACGTCGGTTATTTTTATAACCGACGTGGTAAATAAATCGGTAGGGGTTTATCACGTCGGTTTTTTCTAGAACCGACGTGATAAACCGTTCCCGGGGATTTTATCACGTCGGTTCTTAATATAACCGACGTGATAAAAGGCCTGGGAATCGATTTACCACGTCGGTTATTCAATAACCGACGTGCTAAAACGTTTCCCAGGCCTTTTTATCACGTCGGTTTCCTAAATAACCGACGTTATAATAGGCCAGGGGAAGGGTTTATCACGTCGGTTATGACATAACCGACGTGATAAACGATATCCCAGGCGTTTTATCACGTCGGTTTAGGTAATAACCGACGTGATAAAGCCCCCCGCGCATATTTATCACGTCGGTTATTATATGAACCGACGTGATAACCACCGTGATGTTAGGGATATTACGTCGGTTTTAAATAACTGATGTAAAAAACGTTATTTATAACGTCGTCCGTATTAACGTCGCCTAAAAACCGACGTAAATAATAAAAAATAACCGACGTAAAAAACGTTTTCTGCACTAGTGACATCATGGAATTTGATATCATTCACATGGAATTATCACTTCACAGAGCATACGTTCATATATGAAATTGGAATACCCTAAAAATGTGTCTATCAAAAGCCAAGCAACCACGCCTTTCCATACTGGGCCAAGGTCCAATTCTCCCTTACTGCACTGGGTCAAGGGTCACATACCACAATAAATAACCATCAAAAACCAAGTGATCCACCAAGGTGGGAATCATATAAACTATAATCTGAACAAAATCAAAATAGCATGACCCACCCAAGGTAACTCAATCCATCCCTTACACATAGGGCTTTAGGAACCTAAGCACGAGTTCAAAATCCAATTCCAAAAACATCCTATCTCTAGTCTACCATTATTCCAAATAGTAATACCAAGAAAATAGGAAAAATAAACTCCTTTGATACTACTTTGTAACATCTTGACCCAAACAGCCACCCAAACAGTGCTAAACGGGTTGGGTGTCACTAACCTTAGGTGCACCTCCCTGAATTCCAAAAGTTGTCAACTAGAAGAGAGGGTGTAAATAGGTATAGTGGGGAGGCTATACCCTCTTAGAGGAATATAAGGTACTTGTCCAAGCATAATAATATAACATGAAGCGGAAATAAATGACTCAACAAACTCGAACCAGACCCGTAGAGCGGAAGCACAACAATGTCAAATAAACATTGGAAGCAATATAGAAACAACTGTAGCAGAATGTAAATAGAACAACATGCTAAACACCACTTATAACCACTACTTAATAAATGAGGCATGCATCCATATCAGGTCATACATGTCAATATACTAAGGGCGTCATTGGATAAAAAATGGTAGCTACAATAATAAAGTATGCATGTTGATACAGAAATGGAAACCAAACAAAGTAAACTCTAACTAGGAATAACCTCAAGGTCCATTCCAATCTCCATACCAAATAGCACTACTACCCATCTCCTGAAGCTAATCCTTTACTTGTATGTAAAACCATAAAGTCTACACGCATCCTGAAAGGGCTCATGTAGGGTGTGAGATGAATCTCAGTAGGATATCACCCAATGGTTCATACCTAGTATATGTGTTTAAGCAGACATGCATCTCTAAGTAAGTTAAATAGTATGATGCAATAATAAACACAATCTCCACTAGTGCTCAGCAGCCACCAAGAAGTGTCACCTACTTCATCCAATGTTGGAATCTCAACAGTAAAGAGAGTCCTTGGCCCCGGTCCCAAGGTACCCATGTAGTCAAAAAGTCCTAGTGAACCCTTAGGTTCTACCTCAAATATGTAACTTAGCACCACGTGCCTCCTCACACCTCATGTCTCAAGTACCGATGTCCTGAAGGCATGCCTAAAAAAAATTATCCCAGTCCCACGGAACCCTACTCAAAAGATCACGTTGGCCCATGTCACGACAGCCGGAGGAACAGTGATGTCTATCCTCAAATAATAACCGGAGGAACAATGATGTCTACCCTCAAATGAATAACCAGAGAAACAATTATGTCTTACCTCGACCACGACAAGCCTCATCCACCAACCTGATAACCTCATCGCTACCAATCTAAGGCTCTTCACCTTCCACGTAGATTCCTACGGCAAGCACCCCAAACCAATAGTACCTAAACTGCAACTATTGGGGGCCTCTACCCACATGATTGGTTAAAAACACCTCATCACAGAGTCAACCTATGTGCACACGACTCAAGCAGCTTTTGGCCATCATGGGTGAGAGGTAATCACCAAAATAAGAACCAAAGTCACACCATCTCTGAAACCTCGTGTCCTTGCGACCATGTCTCTCAAATTCGATGGCCATACCATCCAAGTATCTCAAGCCATGACCAACCTGATAGTCACACTGCCTCAAACCGATGTTCATGATGCCCAATCCCATGGTTAAAACCACCCAAGCAAATTCGGGCCTCACCCAACCTGTTATCAACATCACCCAATCCTGATGGCCATGCCATCCAACCTCGGGCCAATCCCACCACAATATCAAGAGCATCAAAATATGTAATCCCAACCATCACATATATATAATCACATTAAATACTTGTAAATAGGAAATTCAATTTAAACAGTTGAGTTTCACTAACTACTAGCCATCACATAGAAACACTAAGGTCTTAGATGCCTCTAAACAGCTTAAACAAGTTTAAAAAACTTCAATATACCAGTTTAAAACTAAACAAAACAATTATAACCATTTTGGAACCCCCGACCAAAATGTCCCAATGATCCATGGCCACTAACCCAACCTCGCTCGCATAATCAAGGTAAGTAAATTCCCAATGGCATCCCACAAGAAATTCAGTCCATTTAAAATGAAATAATAGAGGTCTTGATCAATACTCATTGTTGCTCTAAAAATCCTAAACCCCCAAATGTTTGTGAAAACACAAAACAAGGTATGAACCGCCTACCTCGAACTAGTACGATGTTCCTCATCCAGTATTGGCCTCTAATTCGGTCTATAATAGGGTATATCTACAAAACGATAAAAAATGCTCAACCCTTGATAACTTGTTCAAGAGGACAAATCATGAAGAAAAACTTAAGAGTAATTGAGATATTATTTATGGGGTTCTAATGGATTCTACGATGTTTGAATCTGAGTTCAGACGATGAACCGGGAGCAAAAACTATGCTTGGTGTTGCTGGTTCGTGATACCTGGGTGAGACCTCTATCCGGTTTGAGAAGACGAGGCTACTACCTGTTTTAACAAAAATTAAAAAATACATGGAGTGTACTTGAGACTACATGTCGTGTAGGTTCTTTTACTGTTCCAAAGATGACTGAGTTTCACCGAATTACTTTTTAGGTCTTGCCAACATGACTATACGACATGTGGAAGGAAATATATGGCATATAAATGTTTAATTATCTCTACCCATTCTAGCATCCCAAAATTCCATGTATAACCCTTACACATCCAATACATACATGGTGTGTACTCAGAGTACACGGCGTGTAACCCAAAAATTCCAGTACTTGCCTAGTTTTCCTCTGTTTTCTCAAAAACAACCCCAAAAAATCATACCGCAAAGGAAGAACCAGATTCTTACACACCTACCCTCGGTTTATCATGGAACCACTCATATACTTAAACAATCCCACCAAACCATAACACAATCATAACACATAAAACATGAATAAATGAAAAATAACATTTTTACTTTGAAATCGCATTTCATCTTTACAAACCGTGCACTCATAAACAAAACACATTTTTTAAAATAAAATGGTAAACTTGTAAAGTAAACATAAATGCATGATAGAGACATGAAAGTGATAAATTTCATTCATGGAGTATATTTTAAAAAACATTCCAAGTTATTGAAATAATCAATCTATTTTTAAAACACGATTAAAACATTTAAAATGAAGATTTTTTAATCAAAGTATCTCATACCACTTTGAAATTTTTGAAAGGAATTAACATTTTAAAATATTCATGTCCATATAAATAAATACTTAAAACCATTTTGAAAACATTTACATTAAATAGAAATATTTATAAGAATAAACCATCAAAACATTAAAGTGAGGTTTTGAGTTAAAAAGTCTATTACCTTGAGTCTAACTCATCACGTACAATCTTTATAATCCTGAATAAAAACTTAGGTTAATTTATACTTACTTGAGAACCTTTTTCATATTTATTATTCCTTTTATATCATGTATTACCATGTTATAAAAATTACATATTTATTTAAGTTCATATCAGACGTTTTGTCATTATTTGGTACTATAGTTGAAAATGAACTTGGTACGATGTCAATAGTCCATGTGGTCATAAGTCCATAATCTTCATAATAACATTCATTACATAATAATAAATCATATACATCAATTATACTTTTTAAATCAAACCATTAATTTATGATATGAAAAATGAACAACGTTATAATCATGGAGACGGTAGGTCGTACGTACGCATGAGTAACGTTTCCATTTTTCATTGATCATTTTGGAAATGAGGTAATTATTATTTTATCTTTCCTGGATGATTATAATATAATTAACATTATAATAATCATTTAAATATACTTATATATATCATACAAGTGATGTGGTGAATAAAAATGATTCATGTCGCTTCGTGGAGGTGATAGTTCACACGTACGCATGAACGATGTTATCATTTTTATGTGCATGGAAAGTAAGAAAATAATTGATATATTATTATATTATAATGATAAATATGTCATTAACATCACATAAAAACATTAATTCCATCATTATGACCAGTCTTGATAGATGATTATGAAAAAAAATTATATCGGTTCGTGGAGGTGATAGTTCACACGTACGCACAAACGATTAATTCTTTTCTCATTTAATAGAAGTGGAGATATATTTAGTTGATGATATTAAAATAATAATATCTCAGTATATTGAGGATACTATATTGGTTATTTCATCATGGGTGAAGAAGATTTGAAGGTAGTGGAAGAAGAAATAAAATAGAAACACTTAAATAAAAACATTATCTTTCCTTCAGATGATCACATTTCTTAACAACTTAACACCTCTAATGTAACTCCCTAACCCCAGAAGCCCAGATTCAGTGCATTATTACCTATCATTGGCATGATCACAAAATATCAACTCTCGAAAGACCGATTAGTTTAGTAGCCTTGGAAGTACTAGATACATTCATAAGGTTTACATTACATCATAAAATGGAAAACTACAACAACATTGTTTCTATAGACAACACGGATATCCCATAAACTATCCCTGCAATTCAGTCATAATATACTTCTTCAAATCCTGGGAAAAATAAAACATAGAAATGGGTGAGCACAGATGCTCAGTAAGGATAATAATATAGCAAAAACTTTCATAAATAAGCATAAACATTTAAGGCAATGTATAAGACTAAAACAAAAGCCTTTTAAACTTGAAATTCAGCATAATATGGCAAAGATAAAAATAAAATAATTTCATTTACTTATTCACATTGATATTCTACTAGTCTAATAATCACATGCAATATCAATATCCACTTTCATAATGACAGAATACATAATGCCAGACTTTCATAACCACATAGTCAAGGCCTTGTGCCAAGACTACAAATAAGATTTTGTCAA
This sequence comes from Viscum album, assembly GCA_963277665.1. NCBI lineage: Eukaryota > Viridiplantae > Streptophyta > Magnoliopsida > Santalales > Viscaceae > Viscum > Viscum album. The sequence continues at coordinate 718,498,803 of OY728129.1, read as the reverse complement.
GGCTTTATGCCAAGATACTAGTTTGTCTCATGAGACCTACCGATGCATCTAGGAGCTATAGCGGGCTCCACCCATCACTTACTAAGTCCAATTCATTCCTCATATGAAAATGTTTAAACATAACATAAACATTCGTATTAGAACTGGCATACGAAATATCAATACTTATCCATAAACCATGAATGGTATGAAATAACACATCCATATTCAAACATATCACAAAACCTTCAATAAAATATGTAAGTTTTGTATCATAATAAATCAACTTCAAACAAACTTAAAATCCATCAAAGGATGCTGACATAGATAAAATCAAAACCTTTTTAGAGAAATATCTCTTTCTATTTTGAAATCATTTAAAAATCACGACATTATAAAAGAAAACATTTATATTTGAAAATATTCTTATAATATTGTAAGGGAAGCTTCTATGATGTTATAACGGTGGAAAATAGTTGCACCCTCCGTATAAGTTAAAAAACATTCTTACCTTAATTTTGTCGAAAAGGTCATAAGGTACCTTGTTTGGAAAACGACATAAATATTCCTTTATAAACATCTTATAAAAGTAAAAAAGGGGTATAAATGACTTTAACCCATAGTATATAAAATAGTAATAATGTTTTGAAATAAATTTTTAAGAATCATGGATGTGGATGATAAAGAGGTCCCAGTAGATAATTACATATAAACAACCTCGGATAAAGAAGAGATTGTGAAATTAACCCTTACCTTGTAATTTTCCTTGGTAGAGGGTAGATTAACCTCCTGTATAATGGTGAAATAATTGTTATTAAATTATGCAAGAATAATATACATTAATATGATATCATATATGATCTTTTAATATTTCTTTGTTAACAATATTTTAGTATTATCATCGTTTCGGGTGTTAACTGATTCGTTTTCCTTTATATGCTTTGTTACGTAAGAAATGTTTGTTATGGATAAGATTTATATTATTCATATTCAGAATGATATTAAGTATTTAAACATTATTTTTAATCATCTAATAAAAATTAGTCTTGAATGGATACAATGGGGAATGAATCTAATCGCCTTCGTGGAGATGGTAGTCCATACGTACACACGAGCGACAATATCATTCTTTTGATATTAAAATAATATATAATTGGATGGTATATCATATATACAGAATAATTATCATGTTATATTTATTATTTACATCAATTACACATCATTATTATACTCATCCAAATAATAATGTATTGAATAACAATTACACCACGACGTGGGGACGGTAAGCCATATGTACGCACGTATGGTGACATGTCATTCAAATGATATATAGACTAATGAATATGGTTGTACCATATTTATAATAACATCACAGTATATAGAAGATACTGGAGTTATTATTTTATAATGGAAACAACAAAGAAAGAGGAAGTGGAAGAAGAAAGGAACTTGAAAGAGGTGATGAAATATTTACCTCTTCTTCGGGTTCTTCCTTTTGATTTGATCAAAAGGGATCCTTAGGTTAGATTTATGACTAAAGGAAGGCCTCTAGGATGAAGGTAGGATAGTTGAGAGGGTATATGAGTAGGGATTGTCTGATCCAAATGGATTTGAATGTGTGAATTAGAGAGAATGGGAAGTTCCCTTTTATAAGAGGGGTAAGGGGCACCTTAGGAAAAGCTAGAAATATTATTTTATAATAAAATCATTTTTGGTTTCTAATGACTCAAAAATGAATTATTTAAAGGATAAGGTGGTGATGGTTCAAAAACCACTCAACCAATAGGTTTTATATAGGTTTGGGTCACTATATTAACATTATCTTTTAGATTTAACTCTTAGTTAAATAGTTTGACATTTACCATGTCTCTTTGTATTTTTATATTATATGGTTAATAAACTTACTATATACTTTCAAGCGAACCCCAAGTGGTTTATTAATGATACAAATATCATTATATAAGTCTTTTGGATGAACCTTATATTTTTAGGAATAGAATATAAATTAATAATATAATATATTTTTTAAAAACTCTTTTATGTCAATTTTGACACTATTTGGTATTTTGTTTTTGCTAAATTCATAACAACATTATTAATTCGAAAAAAATTCATCTAACCAACCCTAACATGTCATATTAACCTAGAAAATTAGTTTAATTCATAAAAAGTCTCAAATTACATTTATTTGGATATTTATAATATCAAATATTTTAATATTTCATTAATTATGTAATTACTGCATCATCATTGTGTCGTAAATAAATTAAATTATTTAATGTATAGAAAATATAAATAAAATACCATTATGTAGGAAATATTTTTATCTTTATAATTAATATTTATAGTCGAATTTATCTTATGTTTAACCCTATATTAAAAATGTTTTAGTTATTAAACTTTGATTTTAACTCTTTTAACTCTTCTTTGAATTAAATAATAATAAATGTCCTAATCTAAACCAAGTGGACCAAAGAGGTTAATGTTTTATTCCTAAGGTTTTTTTTGGGTCGAATTATACTTATCCAATAGAATTAGGACATGTGTTAGGGTAATAATAATGTCATTTTTACCCTTAATTACCCTATTTACTTTTAACCCAGGTAAATAAAAGTAAAAAGTTACTATTCACCAAAAATTATTTTCATCTTATTGAACCACATTTTACTTACTGATATCAATCGCATCTCTCAGATTTTTAAAATTCAACTCACAGAAGCGGTAAAATTAAGTTTTATGTAAATTTTCAAATGCTCCTAGGAGGTGGGTAAAAGACGGTAAAAAGTTCAATAAAATTTTTATATATCTAAAATTATTATAAAATGAATCCAATGAATTACATTGAACTTATATAGGTATTATGTATCTATTTTGACCTATAATAAATTTAAATAAAATAAATAATTATTTAAATAAAAATTCGGTTTTAAACTATAACTCAGTGTTTTTCACTATTCATCAAAAATTGAAAGTTTTCAAAAAAATACCAAAAATTCACCCTAAGCTAATTTTGATATTCTGAATCCAAAAATGAGGTCTATTTTAAATGATAAAATTTATAAAATTTTAAAAAGTGGGTATTACTATTCATAATGGCTAGTTTGATTGGTTGTGGTGTGTTAGAACTCGAAGTTGCGTACAACACACGCTATTGTATTATTTAAAGAGAAATGTATTGTGAAAGCTTGGGGTATTACATTCTCCCCTCCTTAAAATAATTTCATCCTCGAAATTTCTAGAATATTACTGCATAAAAATATGCGGGTGGTTCTTCATCATAAGTTCCTCGGGTTCCCACGTTGCCTCTTCCATCTTATGGTTTCTCCATAGAACTTTTACCAGACGAGTCGTCTGGTTTCTCAACACTTGTTCTCTTGTATCAAGAATATTGACAGACTCTTCGTAATAAGATAGATCGGGTTCCAGTTCTAATTTCTCATAGGTGAGTACATGGGTTGGGTCGGGCATGTATTTTCTCAATAGTGATACGTGGAACACATCATGAACTTTGGAGAGACTTGGCGGCATTGCCAAATAGTAAGCTACAGCCCCAATTCGTTCTAGAATTTCAAAAGGTCCGATGTACCTGGGACTCAATTTACCCTTCTTACTGAAACGTATAACACCCTTCCATGGAGATACCTTCAAGAAAACATGATCTCCTAACTAAAATTCCAAGTCCTTCCTTCGGTTATGGGCATAGCTATTCTGCCTACTTTGAGCTGCTTTAATGTGGTTTTGGATTACCTTCACCTTTTCCATCGTTTCCTCCACCAGTTCTGGGCCTACGAGTTTTCTTTCACCAACATCATCCCAACAGGTTGGTGTGTGACATCTCTTTTCATATAACGCTTCATATGGTGCCATTTGAATACTTGAATAGAAGCTATTGTTATAGAAAAATTCTACCAGAGGTAAATATTGATCCCACATACCTTGAAAGTCAAGTGAGAATGATCTCAACATGTCTTCTAAGGTTTGAATAGTCTGTTCTGATTGTCCATCAGTTTGAGGGTGGTAGGCAGTGCTCAAACGAAGTTCAGTATCCAGGTCTTTCTGAAGACTTTTCCAGAATCTTGATGTAAAATGTGGATCACGATAAAAAACAATTTATAGGGGTACTCCATGAAGTCTCACAACTTCATTAATATATAGTCTTATTAGACGTTCAAGTGGTAAATCTTCTCTTATAGCAAGAAAATGTTTTGACTTGGTAAGACGATCAACAATGACCCATATTGCATCATTCCTTCTAGGAGTCTTTGGTAGTCCCATGAAAAAGTCCATCGTAATATTATCCCATTTCTACTCAGGTATGGGAAGAGGTTGCAAGAGTCCTCTAGGTTGTTTCCTTCCAGCTTTCACTTGTTGACAGACCATACATCTTGACACAAAATCAGCAATCTCCCTCTTCATGTTGTCTCACCAAAAATGTTCCTTCAAATCTCTATTCATTTTGGTGCTCCCAGGGTGTATGGAGAAATTGGAACTATGATCATCATCCAACAATTCTTTTTTTAGATCAGGTATATCGGGAACACAAAGTCTCTTCCCAAATTTTAAAATTCCATCTTCATATACGAAGTCACTCAATCTCCCATCATTCACAACTTTAATCTTCTTTTGAAACTCCTCATCATCAACCTGAGAAATTTTTGTCCTTTCTAGTAAAGATAGTTTGGAAACCATTTGAAAAAGCATTAATGTTTCACCTTCCATGGTTATTCCCATATCCATATTTACTAGATCCATGAAAATAGGATCCCTTTCAACTCTCATCTTGTTCAAAACTCCATGATCTTTTCTACTCAAAGCATTTTCCACCTTATTTGTCTTCCCTAGGTGGTAGTGTATTGTTCAATCATAACCCTTGAGTAGTTCAATCCATCTCATTTGCCTCATGTTGAGTTATTTCTGTGAGAAAATATACTTCAAACTCTTGTGATCAATAAAAATCTCACATTTTTCACCATAGAGATAGTGTCTCCAAATATTCAAAGCGAAGATTACAACTGCTAACTCAAGATCATGAGTAGTATAGTTTTGCTCATGAATTTTCAGTTGTCATGATGCATAGGCAATAACTCTATCATTCTGCATAAGGACACAACCAAGTCCTTTCTTCAATGCATCACTATAAATAACAAACCCATCATTCCCCGATGATAGAGTCAAGATAGGAGCATTGACTAATATTCTCTTCAATTCTTCAAAACATTATTCACACTCTTTTTTCCATACAAATTTAACCCCTTTTCGTGTGATCTTTGTTAATGGGTTAGCCAATTGGACAAAATTCTGGATGAAATGTCGATAATAACCTGCTAAACCAATAAAAATGTATACCTCAGTTATACTTGTCGGTGTTGGCCATTCTTGGATTGCCTTGGTCTTAGAAGTATCAACAGAGATTCCATCCTTAGAGATGATATGGCTAAGAAAAGAAATCTCCTGAATCCAGAATTCACACTTGCTAAACTTCCCATATAATTCATGTCTTTTAAGAGTCTCTAGGATAATGCACAATTGATTTTCATGATCTTCATAGCTTTTGGAGTATACCAATATATCATCAATAAATACCACTACAAAGTCATCAAGATATTCCTTGAAAAAAAATTCATTAGATCCATGAAAACAAATGGTGCATTAGTCATCCCAAAAGGCATTACTGTAAACTCGTAATGTCTTTACCTAGTTTGAAATGTTGTTTTCAGAATGTCCCTCTTCTTCACACACAACTGATGATATCCATATCGAAGGTCAATCTTTGAAAATTATTGATCTCCATGAATTTGGTCGAATAAATCATCAATGCGAGGTAATGTATACTTGTTCTTTATTGTTATAGCGTTGATCTCCATGTAGTCAATGCACAACCTCATAGATCCATATTTCTTCTTAACAAAAAGGACAGGGGCTCCCCATGGATAAACACTAAGGCGAATAAATCCCTTATTACTCAATTCCTCTAGTTGTTTCTTTAGTTCCACTAATTCCACATGTTGGAACCACTTTGTGTATAAGGTTGTATTTGTTGTCAATAGTTGTCAATGCAGATCAAAATGAAGGAGATCATGAAGTACTCCGATGAAGTAGATGAGTGGTGATTCAGACGATTGTTGTACTGATCGAAAGTTCAAAGAACATGTGTAAAAGGTGATACATTGTTTACAACAATGCAGAATGTGAGGTATAATCCATCCAAGGTATAATCCATCCAAGGATGATCAAAGAAGAATGAGGTTTTTGGATGAAGTCCATGCAATTACTCATGATTGCATGAGAACCATGCAAGAGACTTCCTGACGAATTGAATCGGTTTGCATGAAGTACATCATACCGGTTGATGAAGAAGACAATGTGCAATGATTGGACTTATGAGATAGTCATGAACATCACATTGTCATAGAAGATGATGATTCTAAAGTTGTTCCTTCAAAGACTACATATCACAATAGTGGAGGTTGTGATAAAAGCAGAAGAGTTGTTGAAGTATACAGATCACCAAGATGAAGCGCTGTTGAGGTGATCGTCCTTGTCGACAAATCAAACAAACGACATACAAATTTGTTGGCAAAAGAGTTTCTATGGAGGCAGGTCGAGTTCGAGGACTGTGGAATAATGATCCATGTTTTTATTCAAGGAACGTCGACAAAGGAATGGATGATCTGGAGGCGGACTAAAAGAGCAGATACAAGGTGGCGCCGTTTTCCAGTGTTTGCCAAATTTTTGGGCCTCAAAATCGGAAATTGAAGACATGGATGGTCTACAAAAGGAGGTGTGCGCTAAGAGGAAGGCTTGCACGAAATATAAGAGGCTTGCGCGAAATACTTAAGTTGGGCGCGGAAAACAGCGGGATGCGCGAAATAGTTTTTCACGCAAATGATGTTTCAGAATCAGAACGTTGAAAAATGGTAAAGGCATGGGCTGCGCGAAAAACCAGAGCTGTGCGCGGAAAAATGGGAAGGTGCGCGTAATTCAAAGAACTGAGAGACAGTTTTACGCGCAAGAAAGAGGGTTTTACGCGCAGGATCAAAAACGTCTATAAATATGAGGTGAACCCCTCTCATTCGGAGAGGCTCGACACTTAGACAAATCCTAAGCTCCGGCGCGCGGAAAAATTAAGGTCCAGAGGCTTGCGCGAAAAAGAAGGCGTTGCGCGAAAAAGGGAAGTTTTGCGCGAAAAAGAAGAGTAGCGCGAAAAGCCTTTTACGCGACAAAAGTTATTTTTACGCGCAAGGTTTGAATTTTACGCGCAAGCCCCCGGGAAGGGTGCGCGGAAAATTTGGGGGTCCCGCATGCCTTTTGACAGGTGCTTAGCACTCTCAAATCTGCTTTGCGAAGAGAAGAAGAACGATCGTGCAACCAAAATCTGATCTGCACAGAGAGAGAAATATATCGATACACTCAGGTGTCAGAACTGGGAATTGAAGGAAGAGAAGGAGATTTAGTGCATTCAGGTATTGCACTGAAGTAGAATATTGATTTCAAAAGAGCATCAACTCAGGACTCTGATGCAAGCAAAGTCTCATGCTGAACAGGAGACAAAGACTTTAATGCATATCTATTGAAGAGACATTCACGTCTATAAACTGAGTGAGACTTCACCAATGGCAGTGAGCCAGGGGGAGTCAACGGGAGTGACCCGAGGGACGCAGTGAGCTATCCCTGAACAATTGTAAAGGCAGTGAGCCTGGGACAGAGTGTCTGTACCCGAACATTTTTATCCGCAGCTAGTGAAGCATAGTGGATTTAGGTACGACCGGCAACCTGTCGGCGTACACTCCTTGGATGTAGCCCTCAGTGGTGAACCAAGTAAAAATAGTTGTGTCATCTGTCTCTGCATGTGAATGTTTAATTGCTGATCATATCCATCATACAGGTTTAAGTTGTTCCTACCAACGTGGGAACAAGATCCACAACTTTAAGAAGAAAAAGTTGCCACCCTAATTCACCCCTCCCCTCTCAGGGTGTCCCGGGGTCCTACACCACAGTGGCCATTCTATAAGGGGTCTTCGATATGGGCCTTGAACTAGGAATTAAATCAATGGAAAACTCAATTTATCGTTCTGGAGGATGTCGAGGTAAATCCTATGAAAATACATCAACATACTCTTGCACAATAGGTACATCCTCTATTTGAACATTCTTTTCATCACCCCCAATTATTTCATTCTCTTCCTTCCCAATAATTGAATTTATTTGAGCTACTGGGGGTGGATCTAAATAAGAATTAGGTGGTGACGATTCTACTCTAAAGATAAGGTGTTCTTTATCATCGTCATCAAATTCAATCCTTTTATGAGGTAAGTTTCCTTGGCAATTAGGAAATTCATTTTCATAATGCCCCCTTTCTCTACAATTGTAGCATTCAACATCAACAGCCTCTTTCTTCCCCTTACAATCACGAGCTTGGTGGCTTTTTTCGCCACACTTGTAACAGACTCTCATTCCCTTCAGGCAAGTACCAGGGTGTTTCTTCCCACATTTACTATAGTATGGATATTCAAATTTTCCCTTCTTCCCCTTATTTCCATTTCCAGAGTGTTCGGAAGATCTCTTCTTCTCTTGATTTTCTTTAAAGTTGTAAGACTTAGAGAATTATTTTTCGGTCTTGATAGCACATGAGACAATATCTTCGTATGAAGAGAAGGATTGTGAAACTAATGCTTGAAAGAGAAATGGTTTTAACCCATAAAAAATGACTAATCTTACTTCTTGGGTTACATATATAATCTGCAGCATGCCTCGCTAACCTTGTAAAGTTAGCTTCATACTTTGCGACATTCTCATCTTCCTTTTGCCTCAGACTTAGAAATTGTCTTTCCATATCTTCTTGATAGTCATGAGGAAAGTGTTTTTATAAGAAAATCTCTTTAAACTCCCTCCATTACATATTTTATACTTCATCATCTTCCTTTTTGTTTTGAATCAATGACCACTATTGATCAGCATCTCCAGTGAGGCGGTAAACTGTCATGAAAACTTTTTCCCTTTCACTACTCCACAAGGCATGGAATATTTTCTCTAAGGAATTTATCCATTGCTCAGCTACTAATGGATTTTTAATTCCATTTAATATTGGTGTTTGTTGCCTCATGAAGCGGTCTAATATTGATCCTCCTCATTGTGGATCAGGGTGCTCCATACGGGTAAGGTTATTATTCATAACTCGAGTGAGTTATCTCAGTATGGTGATAAGCTGATCAGCACCAGTTGTATCACCAGCTATACTATAATTATCTTGAGCAGGAGGGAAATCCTTACATGGAGTGCGTGCATTGATACGGTTTCCATTCCTTCCACTAGGTGCCATTTCTAAACAATAACATGAACTAGATTAGTTTATGAATCGAAATACATAAATCCAAACTTGTAAAACACTTAACATAAACTGAATAGTTTATGGATATAATCCATAATAATCAAAAATGTTTTTTTGAGGAAGTATATACTCATAAAACCTTCATAATGGTTTGTAAAGAAAATAAGAATTATCCTAAGCATATCCCCCGGGAGTGTCGTAACCAAGAGTGCAACAAGGCTCGTTGTCGTGTATCAATTCCCGTTCGAGTCTAGCTCAAAGTAGTGTTTTTGAGTTTTACCCCTAGGTACATATGTGCCAGAGCTGCCTCTACCTACTCGTATCCGGACAAGGATGTATTGCTTGGAAAACTCACAAAATCTCTACAATACCAAAATTCTAGGAAGTTCTTCTATACTAATCCTTAAAGTCTATCTTAGGGTAATGTGCTCTAATCAGAGTTTACCTAAATCTAGATTCCAAGGTTTGTACTAAACTTCCTCTGATACCAATTGCAAAGCCCCAACCCCAGAAGCCCAGAGTCGGTGCATTATTACGTATCATTGGCATGATCACAAAAGATCAAGTCTCGAAAGACCGATTAGTTTAGTAGCCTTGGAAGTACTAGATACATTCATAAGGTTTACATTACATCATAAAATGGAAAACTACAACAACATTGTTTCCATATACAACATTGAGATCCCATAGACTATCCCTATAGGTCAGTCATAATATACTTCTTTGCATCCTAGGAAAAATAAAACATAGAAAGGGGTGAGCTCAGATACTCAGTAAGGATAACAATATAGCGAAAACTTTCATAAATAAGCATAAACATTTAAAGCAATGTATAAGACCAAAACAAAAGCCTTTTAAACTTGAACTTTAGCATAATATGGAAAAGATAAAAATAAAATAATGTCATTTACTTATTCACATGGATATTCTAATAGTCAAATAATCACATGCAATATCAATAGCCACTTTTATAATGATGGAATGCATAATTCCAGACTTTCATAACCACATAGTCAAGGCCTTGTGTCAAGACTACAAATAAGATCTTGTCAAGGCCATGTTCCAAAACACTAGTTTGTCTCATGAAACCTACCGATGCATCGAGGAGATATAGCGGGCTCCACCCGTCACTTACTAAGTCCAATGCATTCCTCATATGAAAAGGTTTAAACATAACATAAACATTCGTATTAAAACTAGCATACGAAATGTCAATACTTATCCATAAACCATGAATGGTATGAAATAACACATCCATAATCAAACATATCACAAAACCTTCAATACAATATGAAAGTTTTGTATCATAATAAATCAACTTCAAACAAACTTAAAATCCATCAAAGGATGCTGACATAGATGAAATCAAAACCTTTTTAAAGAAACATCTCTTTCTATTTTGAAATCATCTAAAAGTCACGCCATTATAAAAGAAAACATTTATATTTGAAAATATTCTTATAATCTTGTAAGGGAAGCTTTGATGATGTTATAACGGTGGAAAATAGCTGCACCCGCCATATAAGTTAAAAAAAATTCTTACCTTAATTTTGTCGAAAAGGTCATAAGGTACCTTGTTTGGAAAATGACGGAAAGATTCCTTTATAAACATCTTATAAAAGTCAAACAAGGGTATAAATGACTTTAACCCGTAGTATATAAAATAGTAATATGTTTTGAAATACATTTTTAAGAAGCATGGATGTGGATGATAAAGAGGTCCCAGTAGATAATTACGTATAAACAACCTCAGATAATGAAGAGATTGTGAAATTAACCCTTACCTTGTACTTTTTCTTGGTAGAGGGTAGGTTAACCTCCTGTATAATGACGAAATAATTGTTATTAAATTATAAAAAAATCATATACATTAATATGATATCATATATGATCTTTTAATATTGTTTTGTTAACAATATTTTAGTATTATCGTCATTTCAGGTGTTAACTGATTCGTTTTCCTTTATATGATTTGTTACGTAAGTAATGTTTGTTATGGATAGGATGTATATTATTAATATTCAGAATGATATTAAGTCTTTAAACATTATTTTTAATCATCTAATTAAAATTAGTCTTGAATGGATACAATGGGGAATGAATCTAATCGCGTTCGTGGAGATGGTAATCCATACGTACGTACGAGCGACAATATCATTCTTTTGATATTAAAATAATATATAATTGGATGGTATATCATATATACAGAATAATTATCATGTTATATTTATTATTTACATCAATTGCACATCATTATTATACCCATCCAAATAATAATGTATTGAATAACAATTACACCACGACGTGGAGACGGTAAGCCGTACATATGGTGACATGTCATTCAAATGATGGATATAATAATGAATATGTTTTTACCATATTTATAATAACATCACAGTATATATAATATACTGGAATTATTATTTTATAATGGAAACAAAAAATAAAGAGGAAGTGGAAGAAGAAATGAACTTGAAAGAGGTGATGAAATATTTACCTCTTCTTCGGGTTCTTCCTTTTGATTTGATCAAAAGGGCTCCTTAGGTTGGTTTTCTTACTAAAGGAAGGTCTCTAGAATGAAGGGAGGATAGTTGATAGGGTATTTGGGCAGGTTTTGGCCAAGCCAAATGGCTTTGAAGGTGTGAATTAGAGAGAAGGGGAAGTTCCCTTTTATAAGAGGGGTGAGGGGCACCTTAGGAAAAGCTAGAAATATTATTTTATAATAAAATCATTTTTGGTTTCTAATGACTCCAAAATTAATTATTTAAAGGATAAGGTGGGTATGGGTCGAAAACCACTCAACCAATAGGTTTTAGACAGGTTTGGGTCACTATGTTAACATTATCTTTTAGATTTAACTCTTAGTTAAATAGTTTGACATTTACCATGTATCTTTGTATTTTTATATTATATGGTTAATAAACTTACTATATACTTCCAAGAGAACCCCAAGTGGTTCATTAATTATACATCTATCATTATATAAGTCTTTTGGTCGAACCTTATATTTTTAGGAATATAATATCAATTAATAATATAATATTTGTTTTAAAAGCTCTTTTATGTCAATTTTGACACTATTTGGTATTTTGTTTTTGCTAAATTCATAACAACATTATTACTTCAAACAAAATTCATTTAACCAACCATAACATGTCATATTAACCTAGAAAATTAGTGGAATTCATAAAAAGTCTCAAATTACATTTATTTGGATATTTATAATATCAAATATTTTTAATATTTCATTAATTAGGTAATTACCGCATCATCATTGTGTCATAAATAAATTAAATTATTTAATGTATAACAAATATAAATAAAATAACATTATGTAGGAAATATTTTTATATTTATAATGAATATTTATAATTTAATTTATCTTATGTGTAACCCTATATTAAAAAAAATAGTTATTAAACTTTGATTTTAACTCTTTTAACTCTTCTTTGAATTAAATAATAATAAATGTCTTAATCTAAACCAAGTGGACCAAAGAGGTTCATATTTTATTCTTAAGGTTGTTTTTGGTCGAATTGTACTTATCCAATAGAATTAGGATATGTGTTAGGGTAATAATAATATCATTTTTACCTTTAATTACCCTATTTACATTTAACCGTGGTAAATAAAAGTAAAAAATTATTATTCACCAAAAATTATTTTCATCTTATTGAACCACATTTTACTTACTAATATCAACCGTGTCTCTCGGATTTTTGAAATTCAACTCACAGAATCGGTAAAATTAAGTTTTATGTAAATTTGCAAATACTCCTAAGAGGTGGGTAAAAGACGGTAAAAAGTTCAATAAAATTTTTATATATCTAAAATTATTATAAACTGACTCCAATGAATTACATTGAACTTATATAGGTATTATGTATCTATTTTGACCTAAAATAAATTTAAATAAAATAAATAATTATTTAAATAAAAATTTGGTTTTAAACTATAACTCAGTGTTTTTTACTATTCATCAAAAATTGAAAGTTTTCATAAAAATACCAAAAATTCACCCTAAGCTAATTTCGATATTCCGAATCCAAAAATGAAGTCCATTTTGAAAGATAAAATTTATAAAATTTTAAAAAGTGGGTATTACTATTCATAACGACTAGTTTGATTGGTTGTGATGTGTTAGAACTTGAAGTTGCGTACAACACACGCTATTGTATTATTCGGAGAGAAGCGTACTGTGGAAGCTTATGGTGTTACATCTAAGAAGGGTGTTCTTCCTAATCTAAGGCCTCAAGAATGTGGGGAGGGATTCTAGGAAGGGGTTTGGGTAGAGCTTGGCTGAACTAAGAGGTTTGGGAAGTGTGAGTAATAGAGATGAATGGGTACATTTTTATAGAAGAGGGGAAGGACACCCTTGGAATTATTAAAAGTATTAAATTAATATAAATTCAATTTCGACTCCAAATGGTCTCAAGCTAATTTATTTCGAATATAAGATTATGTTGGTTCGAATCCCCATCATCCAATTAAAATTAGACATGTTTTGAATATTTTTTAATCCTTATCTTTTTGTTTTAACCCTTATTTTACTCTTTTAAATCTTACCTTAATATCATGTTATTTACACTTTGTGAGTTAATGTAATTACCATAACATGTCAAAAGACCCACAAATGTGTCATTTATGACATATCAGGATTTATCCTAACCATTTGGTCAAATCTTAGATTTTTAAGAATTTTATAACATTTAATAAACTATTTTATATTTTAAAATACCAATAGTGTCAATTTTGACCTATTCATTAGTTGACTTTTAAAAAATATCATAACAACAAGATAAGTTTGAACCAACTTCTTTAAATCATCACCAACATATCAAATATATCCATAAAATTTATGGATGACATAAATTATATCAAATAATATTTATTTTAATATTTTTAATATCATTTATTTGATTCTTTATTAATTAAGAAATTACTACAACATCATTATGTCATAATTAAATTTAATTATTTAATTTCTAAAAATTATAAATAAATTACCATGATGTAGATAATCTTTTTTTCTTTCTAACTCCATATTAAAATACTTTACCTTTTAAGTTTTTTAAGTAAAACGTTCAAAAGTTCACATAGTTTTTATATCTAATTTCAATGTGATATTGATTTCAATGACCAACATTTGATTAAATAATAAAAACATAATGTAAATATACTTTAAAACCGATTAAAAGGACAATCTAGCTATATAAATAACTTAGACGAAAAAATAGTTTTGAATTAAAATGCATTTTTTCACTATTCATTAAAATATGAATTTTATCAGAAAAAATACCAAAATTTTAACCAAATTAAATTTTGATGTCTCGCTTCCAAATAAGAAGTTTATTTTGTCAAATAGAACGTATAAAAGTGTCAAAAACTATATTTAAAATGGGTTCACCATCGAAAGGCGGTAAAACTGTATTGTTTGAAAAACACTCATTTTATCCGTAAAATTGTATTTGTTCTTATATAATGTCTGTAAAACACATAAGATGAATTTTAAACATTATATTGAATTAATATTTCATTAATATAATCCAACAAGAGTGGTTTTATTATTTTATAAACACAATTATTCACATTTAAATAGTTTTTCATAAGAATACATCATTTATATACAATTGGTTTTTAGTTTCATTTCAACTTAATTTAGTAACCAATGAATCGTTATATAAACATGTGTAAACTATATTTTCATAATTCAGTTAACATTATTCATTCCCTCCATTTTAACAACTAGGTGATAACTACCATATTAAATAATAATATTTAGTTTGTTTTAAGGTCGATGTGGTGTATCGTGTACTGTACACTATCAAACATTTTGTTTTGTTTTTTAAACTCAGAATGTTACATGCAACTTCCAGAAGGTGGTGGAATCGGTTGCACCTACAGGGTCCTACTATAAACTAATAGGTTGGGATCATTTGTAATGTGAAAGTGATTGACCGTTCAAAGTTGTAATCATCTTCTATTTCTTTAATAAGTGTTTGCATTGTTTCCTTATGGAGTAACACTAAATTCGAACAACGTTAATACTTTTGTTGTTCTTTTGTTTTTGTTTCTTTCAATTGTTGTTATCTGAAAGTTCTTGTTTGGTTTGTACGATTGTGTTGCGGTGCGTGGTTGGGCTCTCAGAACATTCGGGTTCAAATAATAAACAGGTATTGCATGTGTTGATCGAATTCGGAGGAGGAAGGCAAAGATCAGAGGAAGGCAATGTTTTTTTTAATTAAACAGGTTAGAGTTTTAATATCATCATTCGAGTTCGGGTTAGGTGCCTCAATTTGTATAGATAACCAAAAGTGGAAATGACATATCCGTCTAATTTATTTCAATAAATGGACTCCGGAATTATTTTTATGAATCTGTTTATAACTATTTCATTGGAATAAATTTGCCGCATTGATATTATAAATATAATAAATATTTTTTATGATTATTTATGGGGTGCTCTGCCAACTTTCGCCCCCACCATGAATGCCGATGAGCAACTCAAAACGCGATTCGAAAACGCCGAAAAAATATGGCTCTGTCTGAAATCCCCCGAACTAAGTTTTCTCACGCAGAATCTCCGGACCGTAATATGCGTTTTTTTTTCTTTCTTTTTTGCATTTTGCGGGAAATCAACCCATTGTCCGCCAAGATTGAACGGAGTGCCTTGCGTTTTCGCTACCATGGCTCTCTTTCTCATCCACCTTGAAATTGGGTATACAAAGGAAACTTAGTCAACGGCTTGAAACAATCCCGGTTTTTCTGCTCGAAGGTGCTAAAAAAACCAGTAGCCATTGAATGATTACCTGTCATGCCACCCTCCCTGTCCTTCATATTCCCGCAGCATATCTCAGAGATTTATCCGCCTGACCTCTTTCTCCATTTCATTTTGCAGAGGCGAGTCTCTCTGGCCGGTTTTTGTTTGGGATTTGTAATCTTGTTTGGTTATTGTTATTTTACAATGTTCATGTTAATAGGCGTATAAGCATTTGGGAAGGAGTTCAACTCAAAATCTATACATGAGGATTTGATTTCATGCCAGCTTATTGTCCAGATTCAATAATGAGCGACGCCATAGATAAGCACATCAGGCTTGGTAACTTTCACCTTCTCAGTGCCCTTATTGTGATCTCCATTGAATTGAAGATTCACCGTAGACTAGAACAAACCATGCAGTGGTTTGAGTATTATTATCCCCTTGTCTGTTTTTCTCCACAGGCCTTGAGAAATCCGAAGGTGACCATTCGGGGGATGAAAGGAAGACAAGGCTTGGATCTTTAAGAAAGAAGGCCATTAATGCCTCGGCCAGGTTTCGGCATTCCTTGACAAGGGGCCGGCGAAACAGTAAGGTTATGTCTGTTGTGATCGAGGATGAGCATGATGCAGAGGAATTAAAGGCGGTTGATGTGTTACGCCAAACACTTATTTTGGAAGAATTGCTCCCCTCAAAGCATGATGATTATCATATGTTGCTCAGGTATGTTCTCTTCTTGAAGATCAAAAAACATTTGGTGTGTTATGTTACTTATTGGGTATGATGAGTGTAGATTTTTGAAGGCCAGGAAATTTGATATTGAGAAAACAAAGCAAATGTGGGCGGACATGCTTCAGTGGAGGAAAGAATTTGGATCGGATACAATCATAGAGGTATTTGTGCCAAATATGTGGCCCACCCTTTTCATTGCTTGGCTTCATTTATCTGATTTTTTTGTTATCATGATGTTTGGTTTAGGATTTTGAATTCAAGGAGAAAGATGAAGTCTCCCAGTACTATCCTCAAGGACACCATGGAGTCGACAAGGATGGGCGGCCTGTTTATATTGAGAAATTAGGCCAAGTTGATTCTAACAAGCTGTTGCAGGTCACGACGATGGACCGATACTTAAAATACCATGTGCAGGAATTTGAGCAAACCTTTGCTCTTAAGTTCCCGGCCTGTTCCATCGCAGCAAAAAAACACATTGATCAGAGCACAACCATTCTAGATGTACAGGGTGTGGTAAGTGTTATGCAAATCCCAGTTTTTTCTCCTCTTCTACTTTCCTAGAAAACCATGTTAAAAGAAACCAGTTTGATTCACACTTGTAACACTCCTGGAAAAATGGACTTGATAGACTAATTGATACATCCATATAAACAGGGTGTATCATTCTTTTCGAGAGGTTGTCTAATAAGAACTTCACAGTTAAGTAAAAATGAAAGACTTAATAGACCAATTGGTACTACTCATGTAAACAAGGTGTACTTTTTTTTTGGAGATTGTGCTTGACATGGAGTAGTGTCAAGATGAATGATCTTCGGGAAAGTCTTTTCAGGGTGTGTTTAAGGACAAAACACATTGAAAGAACATGTGTTATATTGAAGTACCTTGGGTTCATGATAAGACACGACCCAAAGAAACCCTTTTTGTATTAAGAATAAGCGGTATGAGAGTTACAGTCTGGAAGAGGAGAGGAGAATGATTCAGGGAAGAAACACTAAGGGAGGAGATAGCTCTCTCACTCCCACCCAATCCCCAAGCCATTGCTAAGAATATTCCTCTCTACCCCCTATCTTTCCCCTCCCCCTCCCTTTAAAACAGCCTCATGAGGGAATCTATGATAAACAGCTGTGCGGGGACCACCTCAAGTTTTTAGGCCAACTGTTGGGACCTTTTTGCCCCTCCCGGAATTTACTTTCCAAGCTATGCTAGAGTCATGGACTCTATCAGTTTATGACCAGAAAAATCAACAACCTCCAATGGCAATGTATCCACCCAACAATCATGTTCAAAGATAGGCGACCTCTTAGGACCAACTCTGAATCCAGGCTTCATGCATGTTAGTTTTTTAATGATGTTCAGTTGATTCCAATCAATGTGATCCAATGTTCAAGACAAATCTGTGTGTTGTCACTCAAACCATGATTCATCTACCAATGCATTTGTAATGCCTCTGTGTTTGATAATGCATTCACCTTCTTGAATCAACAGATCATCACTCTTCAGTGCTAAGAGGCTGTATTCTAACTTAAACTAACCTACGACACTTGAAGAGATCTCAAATTCAGTACCTGACTGTTCAGCCGTGTGGGTGAGCCGATGGAGGGGGGTGCCTGGTGGGTCAGGACACCAGGGTCATATGGGATGGGTGGGGGTGTCTTTGCTGGTCGGCGCAGCTTAGTTGTTCCAAAACTGAACACACAAGAGATATCAAATTCAGTACCTGACTGTTCCGGCATGTGGGGGTGAGCCAATGGATGGGATGACATGTGTTGGGGGGGGGGGGGACCAGGGTCATATGGGATGGTGGGGTGTCTTCACTGGTCGGCGCAGCTTAGTTGTTCCAAAACTGAACACGCAAGAGATATCAAATTCAGTACCTAACTGTTCCGGCATGTGGGGGTGAGCCAATGGATGGGATGACATGTGTTGGGGGGGGTGGTCTTCGCTGGTCGGCGCAGCTTAGTTGTTCCAAAACTGAACACGCAAGAGATATCAAATTCAGTACCTAACTGTTCCGGCATGTGGGGGTGAGCCAATGGATGGGATGACATGTGTTGGGGGGGGGGTCTTCGCTGGTCGGCGCAGCTTAGTTGTTCCAAAACTGAACACGCAAGAGATATCAAATTCAGTACCTAACTGTTCTGGCATGTGGGGGTGAGCCAATGGATGGGATGACATGTGTTGGGGGGGGGGGTCTTCGCTGGTCGGCGCAGCTTAGTTGTTCCAAAACTAAACACACAAAAGCCACCTTTTGAAACACAGACACCAAGTTCGTGTTATATACTGCAAACTGAGCAACAATAATATCATTATATTAGGGGAAAGTGGCCAGGCAGCTGCATTATATTTCCTCTGGTCCACGATACAAGGAATAAAATGGGGGTTTTCATGGTCCAAAATATTAGTAGTGCATTTAATTTCATTTTTTTACAAATGGCCCTCATTAATTATGAGAAATAATATGGTGTAAATGTTGAAAAATTGGTATTTTTTAGAATACATTAGAATTTGTGATAAATTCAATGTGTCAGACCACTTAACCAATTTCCTTAATTCTTATGAAATGATTGTTTTTTTCTTATATTGTGGACCGAATGTCGTATTTTTCCTTTTTCGTTCAAGTTTGAAAAAAAACTGCGGGACACTAATTGCATCAATGCCTCAGGGACTCAGAAATTTCAACAAGGCTGCTAGAGAGCTTATCACTCAACTTCAAAAGATCGATGGTGACAATTATCCTGAAGTACTCATTCCATCTCCATGAATGTATTTCCTTCGCACCAGTGTAAAGAAATATACTTTTACTCATCTCATGTGTTCCATGCAGACTCTTTGCCGTATGTACATCATTAATGCTGGTTCTGGATTTAGGCTCCTATGGAACACCGTCAAGTCTTTTCTTGATCCTAAAACCACTGCAAAGATCCATGTGAGCTCTAAATCCTAAATTAAAACCAGCCCTGTATTTGTTGAGCCAATCCCTTGACCTGTTATGGGTATGATCATCTTAATCAGGTTCTGGGTAACAAGTTCCAGAGCAAGCTGCTCGAAATAATTGATGCGAGGTTATTTTCCCCCTTTTTATCATTGAAACTCCCATTTGGTTTCACTGGATATTACGGTAATTTGAATCGTCCAAATTTATACCAGTGAACTGCCGGAGTTTTTGGGCGGTATGTGTACGTGTGCTGATAAAGGTGGCTGCATGCGGTCTGATAAAGGCCCATGGAATTGTTCAGAAATTATAAAGGTAGTCTGCTTGGATGATTAACTTGAGCTTCTTTGCCCCATTCATTCATGCATGGTTATTATCTTATTTTTGGCAGATGGTTCACGACGGTGAGGCCAAATGCATGTTAAAGAACGCTAGTCTAGAGGCTGAGGAGAAGGCAGTTTCTGAGGATGAGATGCCCTGTTCAAAGGTATCTACTTATTAAAAAATTCTTGTATCATATATCATAAATTTGTTGTCCACTTGGAACCTTACCCATTTAGCAATGTGTTTGGCTTGCTTAAATATACACATGCTCGTGTGTTATGTCAGAGGTACAATTCTTTCCACTCAGTGACAGTTGTGGAGAGCAGTGATTCGCAGCCCCACTCTGCAGCTCAGAACACTGAGCATCATCATCCGCTTGCTCCTCTCAGCGAAGTAATGAATACCTTTTGTCAGTTTTTTTATAGTACATGTGTATTGTGATGCGAATTCAACTGCAGGCTTGCATGCATAAAGCTTGTAGTTCTCAGTATGACAAATTCATTCCAATGATGGATGTAGCATGGGCAAAGCGAGTGAAGAGAGTACCGAATGATTTATTTGCTTTCCTTGGTAAAGGTATACAACATGAATATATTATAGGAAAAGCATATCATATGAATCTGTTGCAAAGAATTCAAGTTTTACAGACTCATTCATGAAGCTCTTCATACTCTTTGATTAGATCCTTGATGGATTGCCCATGCCAGTATTTCTAATTTTGTCTGGATGATCCCAAGATTGTTTTGCCATGCACGACATGACGAAGGCCAACACCAATGAAGGAGCAACGAACCAGATCATCCATGGAATCATGGCTTTTGTGATGGGAATCGTTGCGATGATCCGCCTCATGAAGAACATGCCAAGAAAGCCGACTGACACAGCCCTTTATTCAGGCTCCATGTACTGTGTGGCCCCCATCTCCAGTCATCATCATCCTTGCCAGCTGCCAGCTTCCCAGATCTGCAGCACTGACTGCTTGTCCATTTTGAAACGCATGGCCAAGGTGGAGGAGAGGGTGAGCAACGCCATGGACAACTCACAACCCGCTGTGATGCCCCTGGCGGAAGAGGAGCTGCTGAATGCAGTGACTCGCATTGGTGCTCTGGAGAAAGAGCTTGCAGCAACCAAGAAGGTGTGCCCCATCTCTATGATTTATATACTCAGAACTGTCTTCATTTATTAAATTTGGGTAAAATGACTTAAGACCCTGGAGGATTCCCTTGTCAAGCAAGAGGAGCTAATCACGTACATGAAGAAGAAGAAAAAGAAAAAGACGAAGAAGACCGTATGTCTCAATCCATATGCAATATTCTCTCCGCGTGGCTCCCTATCATTCTAGTAGTGGGTGCCCAACCTGTTCAGATTTTTGGGTGCAGAATCGATTTCTGTTGCAAACCGGATCAGCTGCCCTTGTCATTGAAATACATTGATTAAATTGGTGCTTCCTTGAGCGAACTATGGCCAGATTCAGTGCTTATCATTCACTACTAAACCATATATAGCATCCAAAAATTTCCCATAAATTTAAAACATACATATAAAAGTATGATTGAAGCAACAATCAAAAGAAAAAAGACGTTTCTCCAAATGACACGAAAGCAACGTGAAATTCACAAACAAAACCATCCCCGTCACCAGTCAGCTTGGCACCTCCTCACCAGCAGAACTTCTTCCTCTGCCACACAAAGGTCATGATTTTCAGGATAAAAACCAAGCATCGCACATCATATTCAAACCAAAATATAAGAAATGTACCCGGAACTTGGCCTCTTCTTGCTGGTCTACATAAGCAAGCAGTTCCTCTTGCCGCATTAAAGCTTCATGGAGAGCCTGCCCATCAAATGAGTTCGGATAAGTCAAAACTGCAAACACTAAACAAAAATGATAACTCATGATACCTTTTTGGTAGCAATCAATTCAGCTTCGAGAGCATCCACCCGACAAACAGCCGCGTTCAACAATTCTGCCTTCTCACCAGGCATCTCCGATGGCTTTGACTGCAGCACGCTGACCTTCCCCTCCACCTCCCCCAGCCTTTTGAGCACAGCTGAGAATTTCTCAGCCTCCCTACATGCAGAGGTCGGGGAAAGGGGCCGGAGCTCCTCTTCTGATCCACCGTCTCGAATACCTTCCACAGCCACTTGGCCTTCATACCCCAAACGCGAAGCACCTTTTTTGGCTACACGGCATGCAACAGAGCACAAAAGAGTGAACAGGGCTGAGAAAAACCCTATAAATGCAGCCACCAGACCAGCACGGGTTCCTCCAGGACTCCTGGTAATATCAGATGGCGGGAGGGTTCCTGTAGTGATGAATTCACCATCACGTAACATCAACCGATAAATATTCCCCATAACTAACCAAATCAAGGGAACAGACATTAACCTGTTGGCACACAAGGCTTCTGGAGTGAGGGCTGCCTCTTCCAACTGGCATCTACTACCTTATCAACCATTGGAACATATTCATCATACCCTGAGAAGCTACTGGCATGGCCAGCTTTCCCAACTACCTTGGCTTCCTCATGAACAGGAGTCAACCGGAGGCGTGAATAATTCCTTAAAGCTTTTGGAGAAGTTATATCTTCAGCTTCAGATCCGGACTCAGCTGTAGATGTATCACTGCCTTTCAACTGCCAGCAAATCATAACAGATTATTGAGTTCAATAATTTCAATCCCCAGAAACCGAAATGAAAGTTTACTGGTTAAAACCTCATAGGACTCACCCTTGGGCACTGCGGCTTAATATATGCAACGACCTTGCCATCACTATTTAAAACCTTAACCACCTGTCTAGCACACTTAGCTTCACCATTGAGAACCATCTGCCACACAACAAAATCAAGTAAAGCCTTTAAAAAATACAGCACTAATGAGCACTACTACTTCTAACTGTCATGAACACATGGATGGCCAAAAAGAGGACCTTCAATATTTCTGGGTGCTTCCAAGGCCCCTTGTCCGATGAAAGGCACCCTCCCTGGCCAGCGCAGGTGCACGTACCACCAAGAAATTCGGGTAACTCACTGTATAATTTCCAAAATGCTAATAAGATTCAGGACGTAAAAATTAAAAACCATAAACATCACAACTAAGTCTAGGGGAAAAGCAGGCCCAGTATCAACATATACCAGAAAAAATGAATCATGGCTCTGTTTACCTGGCATCAATCATCTCAAGCAACCTGCTCTGATACTTGCTTCCTAGAACCTAAGAAGATGATCTAGGTGTTAAAGAACAGACAATGAAATGTCCATAGGAATTATAATAAATTCTAATGAAAAGAAGAAGAGATCATACATGGATCTTGGAAGTCGTTTTGGGATCAATAAATGTTTTCACTGTATTCCACAAGAGTCTAAAACCAGGGCCAGCATTGATGATAAACATCTGGTGAAGTGACTAAAGAAGATGATAATTTGCAGAAATGTTAGCATTTAAATTAATTTCAGCTATACATCTTCAATATCAAAAATTTATACAAATAACATAAACTAAGTCAATGATTTCTGATTCCAAACCTCAGGGTAATTGTCACCATCTATCTTCTGCAGCCGCATAATTAGATCCCGAGCAGCCTTGGTAAAGTTCTTCAAACCCTGGATGTCATAGAATCAGAAATAAACAAGGAAAAAAAACATTAGATTGTATACGAGAAACGGATCTATACTACATAGATTAAAAATAAGTGCAGCACATACCACACCCTGGACATCTAAAATAGTTGTGGTTGAATCTATGTGCCTCTTTGCTGCAATGGTGCAAGCAGGAAATTTTATTGCAAAGCTTTTCTCAAACTCTTGCACGTGGTATTTTACATACCGATCCATCGTAGTGACTTGCAAAAGTTTGTTTGGATCAACTTTTCCTAATCTTTCAATGTAAATAGGTCTTCCTTCCTTATCAACGCCATGATTTCCATGCGGATAATACCTCAGAACCTCATTCAACTCTTTAAATTCAAAATCCTGAAGAAAAAATTAAATATGACTGAGGAACCAAAAACTAAGTGTTTACTAAGTTACTGCCATGACATGAGCATAAAATTCAGACAACCTCGCTTAGGAAATTCATGCAATTGAAGGATTTATAATACCTCCAAAATTGTGTCAGTACCGAATTCTTTCCTCCAACGAATCATATCTGCCCACATGTGCTTTGCCTTTTCAGTGTCAAATTTCCGGGCTTTCAAGAATCTGCAAGTAATTTATCAATTTAGCAAACCACTTGCAATGATATAATAATGAATAATCACGACACGTATAATAGGAACCAGGGGTGCATGGGTCAATTTGCAAACTATGAGCCATTGAAAGCCTATAGTCATGTATATTATGGAAAAATTAAAAGCTAAAATTACAAGAAAATGGGGGTGCATATGTGAACTTGATTTGCTTTTCCCTAGTGCACTAATGCACAGCAGCCTTAAATTACTTGCCCATCTTAAGTGAGGATGTACACCACAGATAAACAACATATATTCAATGAAATGGTCCATACAAAAGAAAGGCACAGGATACTGATAAAGCCAGGGAAAGAGAGGAGAAAAAGTATTCAGATTCATAAGGAATGAAACCAACAACAAGAACTAGCAGTGAAGCATTAATGCTGGATTTTATATAGGAAAAAAACATAATCTAAAGCTCCATATCAGAGAACCAAAGAGACAGCAAGCAGATTTAGCATACAGGCCAAAAAAAACACAGCGGATTAAGAGTTGCAGCTTTACGGAAAAAAAACAATGCAGCATTTCACTGCCTTTGCAACCAGATTTAGCATTAAAAGGCGGGGAAAAACAAGGAATTAAATAAATCTGCAGAAGCATAACCAGTAAGGTGTGCGGTTAAATACCTTAACATCATATGATAATCATCATGTCGTGCAGGAAGCAACTCATCCAAAATTAATTCTTGTCGAAATGCATCAACAGCCTGCAGCTCCTCAACATCCCGGATATCCTCAATGGAAACAGAACTTATGCGTCCATCACTTTTCCTTCTGCCACTTTTTTTCTTAAGAGAATGTCTAAACTTAGTAGATGCATTTATAGCTTTCTTCTTCAGCGACCCAATTCTGGTTCTCTTATCATCCTCTGAGTTCTCAAAATCAGATTTTCTTTCCCTTCTCTCGTCATGACTAACAGATCCCTCGAAACCTGTCAGTTTGCAAACACATTTACTGAGATAAAATTCAGATGAAGTGATGCCCTGTTAAGAAGGTAGCAATGCCTTAAACAGAAGGGAATTAACTGAGATTTGATACAAATGAGCCGAAATCAATGGGGTTTCACATGGGAAGAAGTTACAAATTTCCAAATCACAATTAGTGAGTACAAATAATGCTCCTGGCCAAATATCAGGTTAGGACTAAAATCACTGTTTCGACTGGGGCCAAATAGGGGGTAGATTAAATAAACCAATTTAGCATGTCAGCATAGGAAAGACGATCAAAGGGGGCAGATTAAATAAACCATTCTGCTAGTTATGAAATCCAAGGTACCCAGCTAACCTAGTGGGTACCAGCAAGTGTAGTAAATCCTTGGCATCAAAAATCAAGGATTCAAATCAAGCCCGGATAACTTCTTGGATAGAATATTTTCAGATAGGAAAAGGCATCAGTAAGATCAATAAAAAACATCTTAAGAGTGACGAGAACAAACAAATTCCGCCAGCAGCCCTAGAATTGTATCTGTACACCCTTTTATCTGAGGAAAAGAACGCTGCAGGCTTCAATAAATAAAAATATATGGCGTCATCACAATGATTTAACCGCATGTTATTTGCACGAAGAATCTGTCCATTTATCCTTCTGAACCTTCCTCGATCGAGTTGAGATTTATCCTAGATCATGCCTTCTTAAAAAGTGCTATAACATAATCGCTTCAAACAAAAAATAAATTTGTCGAAAATGAAAGGAAGATCGAATCAGCCATGAAATCATTAATCGAGGATCAAGAAGTGTAGAGAAATTAAAATCTAAATTCTAAAACAGAAAGGAGCAGTGATGAACCCCAAAAATTAGCGAAGACAGCCCAATCACCTTCGAAAAACAAACGAATCACAGATCACACAAAAACGAGCGGAAAACAACACTCACAAGGCCTAGCAAACCGATCCAGCGGCCCCGACATTCCGATTCGTTAGGATCAGAACCCTCGCCCCGCCCTTCAAAAGCCAATCAAGCGGTAACGAAGGTAGGCCGTCACAAAAGACCTGCATTGCGGCAAACGAAAGGGCATAAAGAGGGCACGGGGAACGTGAATCGATGAAGTTGCGAAAGCAACGAAAGGCGCAAAAAACCTCGATCCTGTCGGCGCCGATCACGGAGAAAATGGAGCTTCGAATGATTTATTCATCAGCGAAGTTCGACTCCGTCAGCGTACGGGCAACAGTGAGATCGGATCAACAATGGCCAGCGTGACCCATAAAATTCCGCACTGCTAAATCAATGAACCACGCATGCATCAGAACGGGAGGATTGGGGGGCGTCGGTGGTCGGGGGCGGCGTAGACGGTGAGAGAGGGGGAGGGAACGTGATGGCATGGTATTTAAAGGGGTGTGGTATGGGCGCCGGGGGAAGCGGTCAGACGGACACGTGGCGGGAAGCGGCCGGGGTTGTGCGCCCGAGAGCGGGGGTTTACCGGTAAACGCTAGTTGGAGGTAAGTGAGCCGGTCACCGCGGCGTGCACCCAAGCATCATTGTATTTGTTTTTTCGTAGAGCTGATGTTTTTTTTTTTTTGTTTTTTTTTTCATTACGGAAGACGGCGGACGGAATCATTATTTGGGGAGGAGGCACTTTCATGGATACCGACAGCCATGCTTAGACGGTGAACTGAACACCCGGCCAATAACTTGATGGGCAATCCGTCTGGTCGGAGTAATTAGAGGGTAATGAGTAAAGTTATCCGGGAGCGGGGGTTTGCCGGTAAACGTTAGTTGAAGGTAAATATATCTATATATCAATCTATCTATCTATATATATATATATATATATATATCTGTGTCCGTGTTCTTTGACTTGGATGGTGAGATCGATTCGGTACGAATTCTGAATCATTTGGTGTTTCGGTTTTCCCCAAATCTTGATGAAATCGTCGAGGAAAACTTCTACCGAGAATCATACACCATTAAAGTGGTGTGGATCAAACCATTTTAAACAGTGAATTAAATTCATGCATCGAGATTCAATCTGTCTTCTTCATGTACCTGCATATCTACTATCTATACTAAAACAGACTTCCTCTTACCCTACGTGTCACCACCACCTATACGTATCCTTCCATTTTATTTCCCTCCGGCTTTCCATCCTCCCTCCCGCGACCCAATCGGCCTCCCCCCGCGCGCTCTCCCGACATCCCTCAGAATTAGGGTTCCCGGCTTCCGAATTCCTTCGAGCATCTGGCTTCCTTCGACATTCCTCCACTCCTTTTTAGTAGCTCCGGCGACAGAAACCGGTCTTCCCGCCCGCACGTTGTGCCTCCTTCCGATCTGGTTTAGGGTTTCGAGGTACCGGCCTGATTCGACAAAAAACTTCGATACACTCTACCTCTTTTCAGTCGCACCTCCCGCGACGCCATTCGGTGACCGGTGCACTGTCTACTCTTACCTCCATATCACAGTTTTGTTCTACCGGGTGGCTTCGACGAAGGTCAACGAAACAGTAGTCCGCCTCTTTGCTACGTCGTCCGTATTGCTTTGTCCAGGTTCAGATTCGCTATACACGAGCTCCTGTCGTTGAATAGATGTTCAGATTACTCCATTCTACCATATGATGTCCGAATGACATCTTCCAATATTTATTTTCACGTATATTTTGTCTCATTTTTTCACATCAGTATGCAACTGCAATCCATGTATGAGTACCTTTTACTGCATTACATTACATTCAGATTGCAGATTTGCTTGTATATTTTCAGTCTAATTTATACCTGTTTCTTTGATGGTGCTATGACTGTGGTTCATTGCAATAATAGGATAGTGCTTCGTGAGGTTTACAGATTATTTACTCTCACTCGCAATTTCACAATTTCGTTCATAGGTTCTTCGACGTCATCCTCCTCCGTCTCTCAATTTCATGATCATTCTGCATCATGTTCATTCTCCCTTTAGAACCGATCGCAATTTCAGACGGCTATTCAAGGGATTTTTGGGTTTGGAATTTCAACAGACGTCACCTTCCCGTCTCGGCTTGCTTCCAGCATATCCTATTCCATCCTACATCATCTTCGCACTTCAGGTATTACCATAACTACCTAGTGAGAAGCCTAAATCCTTGGAACTGCATTTCTGGTATCATTTAAGTTCTATATGGGTTAATCATCGTTCCTTACGTCAAATGTTTCTGCTGATTTCGTTCATTTATTATTTCTAATTTGCAAAATGGTGGATGGAAGAGTAGGGGATGGTTATCATTATTGATCCTTATGTTGATCTTTATAAAAACTGAAGTTTTCAATGTCAGAATTACCTATTTTGAGTCTGCAGTGGCCAAAGGAGTAGGCAAGAGTGTGTTCTATACTGTTTTAACAAAATATATGTTTCAATATCCATTATGATAAAATCTGAATCTAAGGAGTTGGTACTAAACATTTCATCAATGGGTGAGTGAGGATGTAACACCCCTGGCTTAAGGCATTTCATTGTTTTATTATGTATTTTTTTATTATAAGAATGTTAACAGATTCATATTTTTTCTTCTAATTTGTTCAATTTTTTTTCCAAATAGGTCCATCTTTTATCCCATACAGGAACGTAGATTCTGTTCATGATTATTGTCTTATTTCTTGCTTTGATGAGTATGTATGAAGTTACTGGAGTCAATGAAAATTTCTGGTTTTTTGTGGTTATGTGTGTTGAGCAATGTATTGTTTTCAAACAATTCAAAATAATGTTTTTTAAAGGGGGAGATTATTTTAAATAATACTCTGTCTCTTTATGATGATTTTGATGCTCACAAATACCCTTAATTATTTACTAATTATTTCGTTGAGTATTTTGCAGGAATTTATTTTATTTATTTATTTCATATAACGAGATTTCATACTTCATTTATTCCGAGATCAATTTTAGCGCGTTCTGGAATCACTGTAGCGCGAGATCAATTTTAGCGCGTTCTGGAATCACTGTAGCGCGAGATCAGTTTTAGCGCGTACTGGAATCACTGTTCATACCCTACGTTGATGAACGTAACGTATGGATGAAAAGTTTACTTTTTATGTTAAAAGAAACGTATGGTTAATGAACCTTACGTTATTTTGAAACGTATGGTTAATGAACCTTACGTTGTTGAAAAGTATGGAAGAAGAACATTACGTTTGGAAGGAACCTTACGTTTTTGTTGTTGGACAAGTATGGAAGAGAAACCGTACGTTAGTTTTCAGTGTTGAGTTTGTTTCTCAAAAGTATGGATCATCAACCTTACTTTTATAATCAACCGTACGTTCTTTGGAGAGTTGAAGCAAGACAAAGTATGGATGATCAACCCTACGTTTGAATGCTGAAGAGAAAGTATGTACGTTCTGAACCTTACGTTTGTGAACCCTACGTTTGGAGCCACGTCATCAACCCTACGTTTGGCGTCGGGATATTTTTGACAGACGATATTTCCTTTTGCATTGGTCAAACAGGCAGATTATTAAGCGGATTTCGAGCCGATTCTTAAGTACGACTTTGACTGAATCAAAGACGATTTTCAACGGATTAATGATTGATTTAAACGGAGCTTTTTATGCCGATTCTTCAGGGGAGTTACAACGGCTCTGTTATTTTATTTTTTTTAATATCACGAATCTAAAGGAGATTTTCATGGATCTATTTATGCGGAAGATTTTTCTCAGATTTGAATATATATGTTCTATCTTGGAAACTTCGGATATATATATATACACAGGAAAGTGTATGAAATATATAGATTGATCTTTTAACGAGCAAGAAACAGAGACTGTGTGAAGGCATTCTTTTCTGGTGATCGAGAAGAAGTGTAAAACCTTTATTACCGAAGGAAGATCTTGATAGCAGATTCACGTGTTCTACATCGACTATCTGTTGTGAATCTACTACTGCTGAAGTTGTGAAGTTTCTTGTAATATCTATTGCAACTGGATCGACTCAGAACTGTTTTGATTACAGATCTTTATTTTCTGAAGACGACGATCTATCTACTGTCAATTGCATTCTGTTGCAATTGTGAAGAACAACTGGAGAAATGTTTTCTTTATCGAAACCCTTTTTATTTTTGAGTGATCAGCTTCTCGTTCTAAGCTGTGTGGGTTCGTGTTTGAACCAGGAAGGCTGTGTTTGCCTGAAACTTGTAAAGGTGTCAGCTGCCTGTACTCAGTTGTGAACAGGTCTGTGGAAACGAGGACCAGATAGTGAAAATCGCCAAGCTCGTAGATTTGAGCGTTGGTGGAGTGGACTAGGGGCCTTCTGTTCCCCGAACCACTATACATCCGTGTGTTCATGCTTTTACTTTTTCCGTTGCATATTTAATCGTGCTAAAGCATAGTGGACAGAATTTGTCTAAAATGAAGAGATTGTAATAATTTTGAAAAGACACAATTCACCCCCCCTCTTGTGTGTAATCCGTAGATTCAGATCCAACAATTGGTATCAAAGGAGGAGCTTCTTATTTTTAAAGTCTTGTCAAGCTAGAAGTATTTAAAGATTATACATAGTGTATCATGACTGATACGAGAGAGGGAATGTCAATGGTCAGAGCACCTTACTTTAATGGAGATAATTATAGCTGTTGGAAATCACGTATGATTATTTATCTGAAAAATCTTGGTTACAAAGTCTATTCAAAGATTCTGACTCCCTATGAAATTCCTGAAAATCCCGATACATGGAGTGCTGCTACAGAGGCTGAGTATGACATGAATTCAAAAGCTATGAATGCAATCATCTGTGGTCTAGGACCGGATGAATTTAACAGAGTATCTCAATGCCCGACTGCATATGAAATGTGGCAAACAATAGCTGTTGCTTATGAAGGAACAGATAATATAAGACAGATGAGATATGCAACTGCTAAATTAAAATTCGATACTTTCAGAATGATTGAAGGAGAGAGCATCACTCAGATGAATGGAAGATTGACAGAAATTGTCAATAATATAACAGCTCTAGGAGAACCAATCAAGCAGGCTGATCAAGCGTTAAAAGTACTGAGAGTACTTCCTACTCGATGGAATGGAATCTCTGCAGCAATCAGACAATCAACTTCTGTTAAAGATCTAACTATGAGAGAGTTGATTGGTACATTGATGATGTACGAGGCTGAAATGCAAGATGAGGTAAATGAGCATAAAGTCTACATAAAAAGGGAAAATACTGCTTTAAAAGTGACTTCTCAACAAAAGGATAGAAAGATGAAGAACAGAGAAGTAAGTGCTAAATCAGAAAGCTCTGATTCTTCAAATTCGGATGAAGAACTGGCTCAGCTAGCCAGAAAATTCAGAAAGTTCTACAGTAAGAAGAAAGACTTCAAGAAATCCTTCAAGAAGGATAGCAAGGAAGTGAGATGTTATGAATGCAAAAAGATGGGACATATCAGATCGGATTGCCCAAAATTGAAAGATGCAAAGAAGAAGAAATTCTTCAAAATAGATGATTATGAGCAGAAAGACAAGAAAGCTATGAAAGCTACTTGGAGTGTTTCTGAAGACTCAAGTAATTCTTCTGAATCAAGCTCAGAGAAGGAGGAAGCCAATTTAAAAGAAAATATGTGTTTCATGGCTGAAACTGATGAGGTACACTCATACTACTCCTCTGACTCAAATAATGAATCAAACTTTGAAACAAGCTTCTCAAATAAAAAACTTGCAGCTTACTGCAATATGCTTGAAGAAAGGTATGACTCATTATTTAAAAAATATAAATCTATAAAGAACTTGCATAAAGCTATTTCAGATGAGAGAAATACTTTGCTAAAACAACATAAGGAATTAATTGACAAATACAACTCTGCTGACTCAAATAAAATTAATTTTGAATCAAAAATAAAAACTCTACAGGATGAAGTAGAATCTTATAAAAAGGCTGCATTAGTTTTTACAAAAGGAGAAAACGCCTTAAATGAGATACTTGGAAAAACTGTAATTAAAAAGGAAAGGTTTGGAATTGGAAGTAAAGGAGAAAAACCTAAGTTATACAAAAATTATTTTGTTCCTAGCACTAAACAGGTTATTTGTAACTTCTGTGGAACAAAAGGTCATATAGCTAAAAACTGTTTTCTAAGACAACCTCAAATATGTGGAATTAAGAAAGCTTATATTTCCAATGATCTATATGATTCAATCAATTTTAAGAAAACAAAGCAAATCTGGATACCCAGATCACTGCTTGCTAACACTCCTGGACCCAACAAAATATGGGTACCAAAGCAATTTGTTTGAATGTCTTTGCAGGTAGCAGGTCACCAAAGAAAGAAAGAAATATGGTATATGGACAATGGCTTCTCAAGACACATGAGTGGAACTTCAGCTAATTTCTCTTCTCTTACTCGAAAGGAAGGAGGACTTGTCACCTTTGGTGACAATGCCAAAGGAAAAATTATTGGTATTGGAACAGTTGGAGATCCAAAGACAGTCTCAATCAACAAAGTACTTTATGTACAAGGGTTAAAACACAATCTGATAAGTATCTCTCAACTCTGTGATGATGGATACACTGTTGATTTTACTAACAATAGTTGTACTGTTTCTAAAGATAAACTGTTTAAGTTTAGAGCACCCAGAACTGATAATGTTTATACTTTGGATTTGTATTCCTTGTGTAAACAACAAGTAAACTGCTTAACTGCTAATATAAGTGAATCCTGGATCTGGCATAGAAGACTTGGTCATTGTAATATATATGCTTTACATAAATTATCTAAGAAACATCTAGTTTCTGATTTGCCTAGTCTCAAATTTGAAAATGACAGATTCTGTGATGCATGTCAGCTTGGCAAGCAACACAAATCATCATTCAAATCTGTTAATAAAGTTGCTACAACTAAACCTCTAGAACTTATCCATATGGATTTGTTTGGACCTTCAAGAGTAGCAAGTTTAGCTGGTAAATTATATGTTTATGTATTAGTTGATGATTATTCTAGATTTACTTGGATTTTCTTTTTGAAATTTAAAAGTGAAGCTTTTAGTTTATTTGAAGGTTTTTGTAAATCTATTCAAAATGAAAAAGGTTTTAATATAATCTCATTGAGAAGTGATCATGGTGGAGAATTTGAGAACCAGGAATTTAATTCCTTTTGCTCAAACATGGGTATTAAACACACCTTCTCTGCTCCAAGAACACCTCAACAGAATGGGATTGTAGAAAGAAGAAATAGAACTATTCAAGAAATGGCTAGAACTATGTTAAATGAATATAGCCTACCTATATATTTCTGGGCAGAAGCTGTTAATACAGCTTGTTATATAATGAATAGAATTTTAATAAGACCTATTTTGAAAAAGACACCCTATGAACTATGGAATAACAGAAAACCTAAAGTAAATTACTTTAAAGTTTTTGGATGCAAGGTTTACATCTTGAATACCAAAGATAATCTTGGTAAATTTGATCCAAAATCTGATAAAGGTATTTTCTTAGGATATTCTGCAACCTCCAAAGCTTATAGAGTCTATAATAAAAAGTCAAGGATTGTTGAAGAATCAGTTCATGTGAAATTTGATGAATCTGATCCTTTTGAGAAAAGGATAGAACAAATAGATGAACCTGATTCTAATGAAAACATGAGACTTGAGAATTTAAAGAATGATTTTGAAAATGATATAAAAGAAATTCAGTCCAGTTCAGAAGAACATGACACTGAAGAACCTTTGAATGTAATGTCTAGACAGTCTAGAA
This sequence comes from Viscum album, assembly GCA_963277665.1. Taxonomy (NCBI): domain Eukaryota; kingdom Viridiplantae; phylum Streptophyta; class Magnoliopsida; order Santalales; family Viscaceae; genus Viscum; species Viscum album. The sequence goes on along the minus strand of OY728129.1, from coordinate 718,464,894 downwards.
CCTTAAAGAATCACCCTTTAGAATCTGTGATAGGTGACTTAGAGACTGGTATTCAAACTAGAAGAAACCTTGGAAACATAGTTGAATTCTCTTCTTTCCTATCCCAACAAGAACCTAAGACCATAGAAGAAGCCTTAGATGATGAGAGCTGGGTAATAGCAATGCAGGATGAATTGAACCAGTTCAAGAGAAATAAGGTTTGGGAATTAGTTGAAAGACCACATGATTATCCAGTAATAGGAACTAAATGGGTCTTTAGGAATAAACAAGATGATCAAGGGATAATAACTAGAAATAAAGCAAGATTAGTAGCTAAAGGATATAATCAAGAAGAAGGAATAGATTATGATGAGACCTTTGCACCTGTAGCCAGGTTAGAAGCCATTAGAATCCTTTTAGCCTATGCATCTTATATGAATTTTAAATTATTTCAGATGGATGTTAAATCTGCCTTTTTAAATGGTTATTTAATGGAGGAAGTTTATGTTGAGCAACCTCCTGGTTTTGAAAATTCTCAAAAACCAGATTCTGTTTTCAAACTTACTAAAGCTCTTTATGGCCTTAAACAAGCACCTAGAGCTTGGTATGAAAGACTAAGTTCTTTTCTTTTGAAAAATGATTTTACTGTTGGACTGGCAGATCCAACACTCTTTAAGAAAACTGTGAAAAATAATGTTTTGTTGGTTCAAATTTATGTTGATGATGTAATTTTTGGATCAACCAATAAAATTCTTTGTCATGAATTTTCAGAATTAATGCAAAAAGAATTTGAAATGAGTATGATGGGAGAATTAAATTTCTTTTTGGGTCTTCAAATATTTCAAAAAGATTTTGGAAATGTTTTAAATCAATGCAAATACATTACTGATTTACTTAAGAAATTTGGACTTGAAAACAGCAAGCCATTTACAACTCCTATGTGTACTAATATAAAACTTGATTTGGATGAAACTGGAAAATCAGTGGACAACAAGTTATATAGAGGTATGATTGGTAGTTTGTTATATCTTACTGCTAGTAGACCAGATATAATGTATTCAGTATGTCTTTGTGCTCGATTTCAATCAAATCCCAAAGAATCCCATTTAACTGCTGTTAAAAGAATTTTTAGATATTTAAAAGGTACTATTTATCAATCTCTGCTTTATCCAAAAGCCTCTGATTTTAATTTAATTTCATATTCAGATGCTGACTTTGGAAGCTGTAGATTAGATAGGAAGAGTACTTCAGGAACATGTCACTTTTTAGGAAAGTCTTTAGTATCATGGTCTAGTAAGAAACAACACTCAGTTGCCCTGTCAACAGCCGAGGCAGAATATGTGTCTGTAGGTAGTTGCTGTGCACAGGTGTTGTGGATGAAAAACACTCTTATGGACTTTGGATTAAATTTCAATAATACACCTATTTTATGTGATAATACTAGTGCAATTAATATTTCAAAAAATCCTATTAGTCATTCTAGAACTAAGCACATTGATATAAGACATCACTTTTTAAGAGATCATGTGTTTAAAAAGGATATATTTTTAGAATTTGTAAATACAGAAAATCAATTAGCAGATATTTTTACTAAACCACTTCCCACGGCAAGGTTTGAATTTATTAAGGGGGAGTTAGGTTTATTTAATTTTAAATAGTTTTTTTTTAAATCTTATTCTGTTTTCGAATTCTGCTTAATTTCTGTTTCCCGCTATAAGTAATTTTATTTTGTTTTAAATAAAAGTAATGATTAGTGATTACACGGGAATCAAGGCTGTCAGAACCGTTTCACCTTCTAAACTGCTTCACCTTTTTCGGAAACCCTTTCGAAAACCTAAAACCGCACATCTGCTCCAAAACCCTTTTCTGAATCTTCAAACCCTAAACTTACGAACCTTCAGAAATTGTTGTTGGAATGGCAAAGACTAAGCGTCCAGATGAAGCCGAGAGCAGTGCTGCAAAGAAACCTAAGGTAGTTAGTCGGAAAATACTGCAAGGTAAAGTCATAGATTTAGAGTGGCTGTTTGAAACTAATTTACTGTTGAAGCAAGCGTTGTCGTTTCAAAGCCTTGAGCAAGCTTTTAATAGTGAAAATTCTGAGTTTCTATATGAGGCAGAAATGAGACATTTCTTTAGAACTATTCAGTTTATCCTTGGAGATACAGAGGATAGTTTATTGGCTCAAATAGAGGATAAGGACTTTTCAATATCATCTGTAGAGATAAGTCAAATTCTTAACTACCCTCATGAAGGAGTTTTTCATTTCGATTTACGGAATATTGGAGATTCTGTACATAAGTCTGAAGACATTATGTCTTTTCTGTTTGGAACCAGAGTGATAAAGAAGATGTTTATTAAGGATTTGGAGCCCGATCAGAAAATTTTGGTAAAATTTGTTCAGACTGGTTTAGCACCAAGAATGGCTGAGATGGAGAAAATCCTATACCCGGACATGTACATAATGTATCTTCTGATGTGTGATATTAAGTTTAATTTTCCTCGGTTTATGATAAGATATCTGAGTTACTGCTGTCAGAGTGAAGCAAGAATGACCTTTTTCCCTTATGGAAGGTTCATTTCTTTGTTTTTGTTTAAAAGAGGAATGATCAGATTGGTAGATGCTGGGGTGAAATGTCACCACAGTAATGTTTTTAATGCTGGAACTTTGAGGAAAGTAGGATACTTCTGGAGCACAATTAAAGGAAAACTCTTACCTGTTGGAGCTGAGGAAAACTCGGAGAGTGCTCAGGCTCAACCGGCTAAGTCCAAGGAGGGACAAGCAGAATCAAGAGTTAGTACAGTGGCAAGGAGAATTCGTTTTGAGATGGAGGAAGTTGAGGAAGAGAGAAGTCAAGAAGGACTTCAATCTAGAAGGAAGAGGTCAATTGATGAAGAAATTATCTCTCCTGCCTTGAAATCCTCTGAACCATTATTTTCTTATTCATTTGTGAGAGAAGCTGTTGTGGAGCAGACTGCACCGATAGAGGAACCAACAGCTCAAACAGAAACTCAAAAAGAACCTCAATCTGCTGTTGTGGCTGTTGAAAAAGTAATTCAACAAGAACAACTTATGGAGGCAGTGCCTGGTGAATAAGTGGCCCGACCTCAAGATTTACATGAAAATATTGTTCTTGACCAATCAGTAGAAGTCAAAGAGACTACTGTTCGTGATGAACATACTTCTGAAGCTAATACAGAGGTACTTCAAGAAGATTTTTCAGTGGAAGAGTTTCAGGCTTCAAAAGATAGTTCAGTGGATCAACCTTGTCAGGACAAGGACAAAGAACAGTCAGATGCAGATTCCTTACCACTTGCCCTGCTTCATCAACCTAATTCTGGACATGAGAATCGAGCACAGGGTGCCCCTGATTCGAGAAAAGAAGAAGTTGTTGAGTTGTACAAGCGTATCTCTCAGTTAGAATCTGAGAATGTTAGTCTCAGAAATTCTCTGAACTTAGAGCAGTTAAAGTTTCAGAAGCTGAAAGAATGTACTGTTTCAAGACAGGAAGTAGATTTGTTTAAGACTGATATGCTGCATGTTGTTGATCAGTTAAAATCAGAGATGGTAAAGAAAGATGATTTGTCTGAGTTGAAGATTTACATGGAGAATAAATTTGAGTCTATTGCAAACAGTGCTGTGAGTGGATCAGGCTCTTCACCTGATTTGATTCGGAAATTTCAAGCAATTACTGCAACAATGAGCAATATGAGTGACAGATTACACGATCTTCAGTGTAATAGTGCCCCTTTGTCAGTTTTGCTAGATAATCAGAGTTTTTTAGTGGATCAGTTGACATCTGGAGAGCAACCGATTAGGATTCTTTTGAATCAGTTATCAGAAAAACTGGCTCTTTTTGTTGAAAAAGAAGAAAGAATGCATGAGTTTTTCAGAGTTAATTTGATTGAAGATATTCATATGACTCAAGAGAACAGAGATCTTATCATCAAGTTAGGAGATGGGATGATGAAGAGGCTCAGAGAACAGTTTACAGAGATAAAGACCGCGATTCAAAGGAGATAGACACCTTTTTCCCTGTCTTATCTATGAACCTTGATTCCTCTGTATATCACAATCGTTTATATATAACAGCTTGTGAATGAAAATTCTTTTCTTATTTTTTTTGTTTTGTTGTTTATTGATTTATGATTGAGTTAGCCAGTATAACAAATTCACTTATTCATACACAGTTAATTATAGCATTTACTTATAGTTCAGTGCAATATTGAATGTGTTCAAATCCGTAATTTTTCATTCTTTTTGATATCACAAAAAGGGGGAGAATTTGGATAAACACAACATTTAAATTCATTTGTTTCTTATGAAGAAATTTGGATATATGGGAGAATTTGGATATATACGACATTTATCTTTTATCTATTTTTAGCTGAAAATTTATTTTTATGGGGGAGAAATTTTATTATAGTTAAATATTGTTTTAATCCTTTCAAAATTCTAAAATTTTATAAAACTAATTTTTCAATAAAGATTGCAATTAAATTAGTTCTATTATTTTATGGGTTTTGTGATCATCAAAAAGGGGGAGATTGTTGAGCAATGTATTGTTTTCAAACAATTCAAAATAATGTTTTTTAAAGGGGGAGATTATTTTAAATAATACTCTGTCTCTTTATGATGATTTTGATGCTCACAAATACCCTTAATTATTTACTAATTATTTCGTTGAGTATTTTGCAGGAATTTATTTTATTTATTTATTTCATATAACGAGATTTCATACTTCATTTATTCCGAGATCAATTTTAGCGCGTTCTGGAATCACTGTAGCGCGAGATCAATTTTAGCGCGTTCTGGAATCACTGTAGCGCGAGATCAGTTTTAGCACGTACTGGAATCACTGTTCATACCCTACGTTGATGAACGTAACGCATGGATGAAAAGTTTACTTTTTATGTTAAAAGAAACGTATGGTTAAGGAACCTTACGTTATTTTGAAACGTATGGTTAATGAACCTTACGTTGTTGAAAAGTATGGAAGAAGAACATTACGTTTGGAAGGAACCTTACGTTTTTGTTGTTGGACAAGTATGGAAGAGAAACCGTACGTTAGTTTTCAGTGTTGAGTTTGTTTCTCAAAAGTATGGATCATCAACCTTACTTTTATAATCAACCGTACGTTCTTTGGAGAGTTGAAGCAAGACAAAGTATGGATGATCAACCCTACGTTTGAATGCTGAAGAGAAAGTATGTACGTTCTGAACCTTACGTTCTGAACCTTACGTTTGTGAACCCTACGTTTGGAGCCACGTCATCAACCCTACGTTTGGCGTCGGGATATTTTTGACAGACGATATTTCCTTTTGCATTGGTCAAACAGGCGGATTATTAAGCGGATTTCGAGCCGATTCTTAAGTACGACTTTGACTGAATCAAAGACGATTTTCAACGGATTAATGATTGATTTAAACGGAGCTTTTTATGCCGATTCTTCAGGGGAGTTACAACGGCTCTGTTATTTTTTTTTTTTTAATATCGCGAATCTAAAGGAGATTTTCATGGATCTATTTATGCGGAAGATTTTTCTCAGATTTGAATATATATGTTCTATCTTGGAAACTTCGGATATATATATATACACAGGAAAGTGTATGAAATATATAGATTGATCTTTTAACGAGCAAGAAACAGAGACTGTGTGAAGGCGTTCTTTTCTGGTGATCGAAAAGAAGTGTAAAACCTTTATTACCGAAGGAAGATCTTGATAGCAGATTCACGTGTTCTACATCGACTATCTGTTGTGAATCTACTGCTGCTGAAGTTGTGAAGTTTCTTGTAATATCTATTGCAACTGGATCGACTCAGAACTGTTTTGATTACAGATCTTTATTTTCTGAAGACGACGATCTATCTACTGTCAATTGCATTCTGTTGCAATTGTGAAGAACAACTGGAGAAGTGTTTTCTTTATCGAAACCCTTTTTATTTTTGAGTGATCAGCTTCTCGTTCTAAGCTGTGTGGGTTCGTGTTTGAACCAGGAAGGCTGTGTTTGCCTGAAACTTGTAAAGGTGTCAACTGCCTGTACTCAGTTGTGAACAGGTCTGTGGAAACGAGGACCAGATAGTGAAAATCGCCAAGCTCGTGGATTTGAGCGTTGGTGGAGTGGACTAGGGGCCTTCTATTCCCCGAACCACTATACATCTGTGTGTTCATGCTTTTACTTTTTCTGTTGCATATTTAATCGTGCTAAAGCATAGTGGACAGAATTTGTCTAAAATGAAGAGATTGTAATAATTTTGAAAAGACACAATTCACCCCCCCTCTTGTGTGTAATCCGTAGATTCAGATCCAACAATGTGTTTCGCATCATTTTCCCTCTTTGAAACTTCCTTTCCAAGCCATGAATGTAGAACATTAATGTGGTTGGCAAGAAAATGGAATCAATGAGAGGTTGTAACAACCTGGGTTAAGTTATTTCACGGTTTTATTATGTTTTTTTTATTATAAGAGGGTTAAAAAGTACATATTTTTTTGTCTAATTTGTTCTTTTTTTTTCAAGCAGGTCCAACTTTTATTATGTACAGGTAAGCGGATTCTCTTCTTGATTAATAGACTATTTCCCACTTTGATGAGTATGTACGGAGTTACTGGAGTCAATGAAGATTTACTCTTTTTTGTACGTACATGTTTCGCATCATTTTACCCCTTTGATAGTTCCTTTCCATGCCCTGAATGTAGAACATTTCTGCGGCTGGCTGGAAAAGGGAATCAATGACCATGTATCGATATTGATTTTATCGCTTTGACATTTTTTTCTATATCTTTACATATTTTTGAATTAATCTCCCACATAATGGAAAATTATGTGATGATTTTAAATATTTGGTTTGCATACAAACTGTTTCTTTTTCAGGTGGTGGTAATGTTTTTAATTTATCACCAAAGCAGTTTGTTTCGAAGGTGTGTGGGGGAGCTTTAGGTCAGTGTTTCCATACATACTATTTCATTTATGATATGAGTGTTTTACATTCATGGTGTTTTACATTCACTGTGTTTTGTACTGTTTAAAAAATATATATGTTTCAATATCCATTATGTTAAAATATGAATCTATGGATTTGGTACTAAACATTTCATCAGCAGGTGAGTGAACATGTAACACCTATGGCTTAAGGTATGTCACTATTTTATTATGTATTTTTCTATTATAAGAGGGTTAATAGGTTCATATTTTTTTCTAATTTGTTCACAATGTTTTTTTTTCAAACAGGTCCATCTTTTATTCCATACAGGTACGTAGATTCTGTTAATGATTACTATCATGAGTATGTACAAAGTTACTAGAGCCAATGGAGATTTCTGCTTTTCTGTGCGTATGTGTTTCGCATCATCTCCCCTCTTTGAAACTTCCTTTCCAAGCCCTGAATGTAGAACATTAATGCACCGAAAAAGGGAATCGATGATAGGATGTAACACCCTTGGCTTAAGATATTTTGACTGTTCTGTTATTTACGTGGATACTGTTCATTTAGAGAAGCCTGTCATTCCTTAGGTCAGTGTTTCCATACATACTATTTCATTTATGATATGAGTGTTTTACATTCATGGTGTTTTACATTCACTGTGTTTTATACTGTTTTAAAATAATATATGTTTCAATATCCATTATGTTAAAATCTGAATCTATGGATTTGGTACTAAACATTTCATCAACAGGTGAGTGAACATGTAACACCCATGGCTTAAAGTATTTCACTGTTTTATTATGTATTTTTTATTATAAGAGGGTTAATAGGTTCATATTTTTTTTTTCTAATTTGTTCACAATGTTTTTTTTAAAACAAGTCCATCTTTTATTCCATACAGGTACGTAGATTCTGTTAATTATTACTATCATGAGTATGTACAAAGTTACTAGAGCCAATGAAGATTTCTGCTTTTCTGTGCGTACGTGTTTCACATCATCTCCCCTCTTTGAAACTTCCTTTCCAAGCCCTGAATGTAGAACATTCATGCAACGGAAAAGGGAATCGATGATAGGATGTAACACCCTTGGCTTAAGTTATTTTGACTGTTCTGATATTTACGTGGATACTGTTCATTTAGAGAAGCCTGTCATTCCTTAGGATTACTTGAAGATGAAATTGAGTTTACTAAAGCTATAAAAGAAACATGTTTTTTTGGGAAACATGAGATTCATTGCACATGTTATTTTATCATATGTTGCACAGGTTGTTTTCTCATATGGTGTTGTCATTCATTGCACAGGTTGTATGGAATGAAACATGACAACTTTTTTCAGAAGATGTGTTATATCTACAACGAATAAGGTTATAAATAGAAGGTACATATATGTTTACCCCTTACATATGCATGCATGACAACAAAATATGCCCTCTTTATTAGTATTTATTTTTTTAACTTTGCTGATTTTTTTGGAATATATTCATTCAGTTTACATCACTAATAACGTTTCCTTTTCCAACTTATGTGGTATGGAATTCTTGAAACAAATCATTATATCTAAAAATACCACCTTGAAATGGTTCTAAAGTATGTCTTACTTTCTATTCGATTATTTCTTTTTTCAATAACAACCATTACAAATTTATAGTCGATTATTACTCTTTGACACAATTGATTTACAAGAAACAATAGAAATTTTTAACTGTATGTTTTTATGGGTTATTCCACACATTTTACTTCCATACATATTTTCATCTATACAATTATCATTTAATGTTACATATAGAACCCCTGGATGCAAGCAGTATAGGCTGTAAATTTCCGACCATGAGAACATGGCAGTGTACTGAGGAAGAAGAGTAGTGTACTGAAGAAGAAGAGTATGACTGGGAAGATATGAGCCCGAAGTAGTCCAGGAATGACTTCAAGATCTAGAGTCTTTCCTTCTCTGAGTTTGAAGAGCCAGTCACTTGAAAGACCAGGAATGGCTTCAAAAATGGAGTTGGACCTATGGAGCATTCATCGGTCTACTCAGTCTCAGCTACCTTTTGATGAAGATCTTTTCAATATGCTTGGGGTATGTTGCTTTTAGGGTTTTGATTTTTGAGTTTTTCATTCAGTTTTTATTGTTTTCGGTTAATTAGGAGCTGAAATTGATACATCCCATATGTTTACCCGTGTAAATGTAATAGGTTAAAATCTTTATCTGTGCATGTATTTTTATTAGACAGTTTTTATGGGTTATTCCACACATTTTACTTCCACACGTATTTTCATCTATAAAAATATCATTTAATGTTACTTATAGAACCCTTGGATGCAAGCAGTTTAGGCTGTAAAGTGGCAGGCCATGAGAACATGGCAGTGTACTGAAGAAGAAGAGTATGGCTGGGAAGGTGTGAGCCCGGAGCAGTCCAGGAATGTCTTCAAGATTTTTTTAGGTTCTGCATTTTTTTTCCTTCATTTTTCCTGCATTTTTTCTGCATCTTTTGTGGTTCTATATAAAATTTCATTGCTTATGAGTTTTAAATTTTCATTACTAACAATTCATGTCTTCAATTTTTTTTCTCAATATTACAACAGCTGGTAGAGATGTATACATTGATTCATTACTAACAATTCACTGCTTGCAAACTGTCCACCCATTTACATTCGTTTTAATGATTCCTGAAAAAAGAAACATATTTTTTGTATTCTACATCACAGTTTAGCAGTTGACCATGCATACACTGATTCATGTTTTCATGTTTTGTTTCTATTCAATGAATATTTTTTTATTATTCAATAACTAAATTCTAGAGTAAAATCCTCACATAGAACTGCAAAGGCTATAAATTGTTTAGTTGACATTATAATGGTTGAATTCATATTTATATTAATTCCTTTTGATTGGGTATTTGTAGAACCTCTTTATTCTTATGGCAGAGGTAATGAATTTCCAAGGTTATGATATTAGAGCCTATTTACCAGCAAAGGTAAACCTCTCACATCCATTAAAGGTTGCTTCGGCTTTGGTTGCTTTTAAAAACTACAACTACCATTCATGGTTTGCGCTAAACCCTGTATCCCCTACAATTTTTGTAGTTAAAGGCTTTCACATGTTTGACAGGTTAACAAGGGAGAATGTTATGATGCTTAAAGCTATAGAGAGTCTCGATGGAATCATGAAATACATCTATTGGAAACACATTCGTGGGGTTAACCAAAGCAACACTACTACACGAGTCTTTTCATCAAGATTTCCTACTAGGAGTCCAATGTACGTTTCATTCATCAACCATCTCCACATATATTTTCTGGAGGTATTTTGATTTAATGGCATGACTTTTCTTCCCATGGGTATTTGTTAAAGAGAAATCATTATGCGTAAATGGAAGGAGAAGTGAAAAATTAGTTCCTTATATTCGATTTGCAGAATTTTCTACTTTCCCTCTCACTTTCTCTTTCTAATTTCCTATTATAAAAGCTTTTATTTGAATGTAGTTATGTATTGTAAAATCAATAGAAACAATATTAGTTTACCTTTCTTATTTAATGATATTATCTAAATTTCACATAACCTTAGCAATAAAGTGAATATATTACTGACATGTTTTTTACTTTCAAAAAAATTAAAACATTTATTTACATACCAAATACTGCTAGGTTATGTTACATAAAATCACCATCCCTCTTATATTTTTTATAATACTGAAATAACATTACATGAAATGTTTCCAGAAATCCTTAAATGATTTGCGGGTTAAGAAAATGAGTAGATGGAAATGGATAAATTTTTTTGATATAATTTGACCTTTCAACCAATTGTTAGGACTTATATTTTTATTGTGGATTGTGTTGGTTGGGTGCATGTCTTCATTTTCGAGTAGTTTTGTTACATTATATCTCCCCCCTTCAATATTTTTATGATAATTTATGTTCCATGTCATTCCTCATTGATAATTTGGTGACAAATTATGTTCTGTGGTATGATCTATACATTTGTTTCTTTCATCATTATGAGTTTCATGTGAGGTTCTGTTTTTTAAATGTTATTTGCACATTTATATGACATTAATGTTATTTTTTTTAGCGTGTTAAATTTTACTGACTACTATTTTTTAATAGATTTTCCCAAACCTTCACCAGGATGTATTTTTAGACAATGAACTGCAACCTGTATGAAGGAAAATATAAACTAAATGACTGCAAAAAATGACTGATAATTCATCATTCAATTGCAATGTAATTGAAAAAAAGCATTATTCTGTTATTTTCAAATTAGTTTCTAATTTTTTTTATATAAGCTATACTGTTATTAAGGTTTAAAAACATTCTGAACCTGTTTTTTTTACATTTTTTAATAGGAAAATGCTATTCTTTTCAACGCATTTTTTTTAATTTTTTTTGGGTTTCTAATGACTACCCACTCTACACTTAACAGCTTTCCCAGTATCTTTTCCTCATCTATATTTACTATTGCAAGGATCGACATCAATGTGAAGTCAACATCCATAATATTGGATCCAATACAACAACAACTCACACCACTACTGGTGAAATATTACTAACAAGGAAGTCCAGGAAAAGAATATATTTAAAGGAACCTGTAGATAAAATTATAATGATTAGCTGTTACATAACTCACCTTTTTTTAGGATGAAACCCTTTGTAAATATTTTTTTATGCTTCCTTAGTTTCAAATAATCTCTTTAATGTTGACAGTCACAATATCAATTATCAAATTTTAATATTCATGACTATATCTACTTATTTGTAATGTAGGCTACTTCATGTATATTATTTCTTCATGATCAAAATATTTTTTCATTCATTTTCATATATCATTTTTGTTTTCTACTATAATTATGATGTCTTAGAAATATCCACAACCCTTACAGTATTATCTATAACTAACATGTAATTTGAACACATATGTCATTATTTTTAATTTTTAACTTTTCAAAATATGTATAAATTTTGAAAAAAAGAGTCAACATTATTACTATGTACTAATTTTTTATTATTCATTACCATTCCTATTATTTACAAAAAAAATTCACCACATGTAACTGTAATATTCATTTTACCCATTTTTTAGGAACCGTTTCTTCAAATCAGGTATATATTCTCTATCTTAATTGTCTATTATTTTCATTTGGTACATGTCATAGACAATACTGGTTTTTTCGTCTACCTCTACTACAAGTCTAAGCATACAAGAATCGACATTATTTATATGTATGTGCTTCTCTAAGTTATACATTGATATTTATGGATTTATTATTGAATTGTATCCTTATTGTGAGAAAAAGAAGTTTTTACAGATATGTAATACATGTTTCTAGATTTGTTATTAAAGTGTTCCATTTTAACCACACATAGTATGTTTTCTTAAACATTAATGTATGTGAAGGTAAATATATTGGATGAATGTGTACATCCTCAACTCCTGGATTATTACATGTTCTTTTACCACTATAACTCCTCACAACTAAAAAATTATGTACAATAACATATTTGTTATCTAGAAATGTTTTTTATTGGTCATCAAGCATTTAACATCCAAATTTTAATAGTTACAGTTACTTTTACTAAATCTGAATTGTCATGTTTTAGAGCAGTAAATAATTTTACACAACAGAGTCTTCAATTTTCTTTGATTAGTGGATCATGTATTACATTTCAGTAATGGATAATTTTTTACAGCAGTGAAATAAATTTCAACATGTGAATCATGCATCTTTTCGGCTCTGGATCATGTAATTTGTTCCAGTAGTGGATCATGTGCTTTATTATATCAACAAATCATTTTAAGAGTAATAAATCAAGAGTTTTATAGGAGTGTCTATGTTAAGTAACCAATATAGAATTCTGTTTGTAATAAATATTTAAGACTTAAGATGCAGTGAATATCCAAACCATCCATGAATAGTCTGATTAGTCACACTAATATCTTCACTGTATGCATTTTGTTCTCACACTGTAGTGGTAAAAAAATATTTAGTCACAAAATTTCTTCAATATATATTATAACAACATAATGCAAGCCATTTTATCTGTAAAAGCATGAAATTCATTGTGTGAGTGGTATTTTTAGGCAAAATATTCCATATGTATGAACATCCAATTGGACTATTTCTGTATTCTTCTGGACATATAGACACACACACACACACACACATATTCAAATAATCTTAAAATTTCTTATGAAAGTAAATTAAAGGTGTTGCAATATTTTCATCATAATGTGTAATTTATTTATGATGATGATAGGTTAAAAATATGAACTCCCAACTATATTACCTTTCAAAGAAACTACACCGAACGAAATCACGATTCCTACTAATCCCCACCCCAACATCTTCTCAATCCCATCAACTCCTTTCAAAATCCAGAAAACATTAAACTCTCTCTAGGATGCCTTTCACCATTTATCACAATCTCGCCTCTTACCTCCAACTTCAACTTCACCTTCACCTTTTGTTTTATCTATGTCTCTTATCTCTAACTCTTCCATTCCATCATGTTCCATCTTCATCACAATTAGTCTTCACTTCATTTCCTCATGTCACGGGCACCCCATTCATTTCATTTTCATCATTTTATTCTAATCATTATATTGAGTACAACGACTTTACAATTTTTTTTAAATGACACAGAACCAGATGATTTGAATGAAAATTGAATAGTCCCATGCATTTGCATAGGCGAAGTACTAGTTTTTCAACAATAAAAAGGGTTTGATACCCAAAGTAGAACATAGAAGATGGATTTTGAATCCCTAAAAGTGATGAAACAAGACATGGTCAAAATTGACCATTTCGATTACAAAAATTTCTCCCGGTGACAAGACAAGATGAAGTTTATTCTTACGGTGTTTAAGATTTTTTATATTCTGGAACTGAACCTTCCTCCTATTCCCAACGAGCCTGCTTCAAATCCCGATGGCACACCCATTAACGTAACCCAAGTCGGGCACATTCGAGCAATGAGGAAGAAACGTGTAGACGATCAAATTTTGTGTCGAGGACATATTCTCAACATATTATCAAATCGTCTTTATGACTATTTCCTCTAAATGAATACTACTCGAGAGATATGAGATGCACTCGAGTTCAAGTACAAAATCGAGGAAGAAGTTACTGATAAATTTCTTATTGTAAAGTATCTAAATTACAAGATGGTTGATAACAAGTCAGTGTTAGAGCTAATGAGATACAAGTTATAGCAAATAAACCCCACCCCCCTTAAGATTAATATATTAGAAACTTTTCAAGTTTGTGCAATTATTGCTAAATTGCACCTATGTAGAAAGATTTTGGTAAATCACTTATTAGAAAGAGTGATGATATTTCCTTGGAACAATTGCAAAAGCTTCTTTGCATTGAAGAAGAATCCATGTTGAGAGACGCAGGTATGACTTCACAATTTGATACCAAGATTAATATTGTTGAGGAAAAGACACAACCAAACTCTCCCTTATACATCAAAAAGAAAATCCAACAATTCAAGAAGAAAGAAAACCTTTTCAGAGAATGCTTTGTCTGTGGAAAACTAGATCATTTTGCAAGGGAATATCGCTATTGAAAGAAAGTTGATAAACTCGCTGCAAATATTCTGACTGAAGAGAATCTAGTCGCAATGATATCCAAAGTTAATATGACTTTGATGAAGATAGGATGGTGGTTTGATTTTGGAGCAACGGTGCATGTGTGCAAGGATCGTTTGATGTTCAAAACATTTGATGATTGTAATGTCACGAAGGAAGTACACCTTGGAAATAATGCATGCATCAATGTTAGTGGACAAAGAAGCATGGAGATATACTTTACTTCCAGGAAGAAGTTGACTCTTCTTAATGTGTTGTATGTACCTAAAATTTGAAAGAACTTAGTTTTTATCGATCTTTTGTGTAAGAAGGGATTTAAGGTTTCATTCGAATCCGCTAAGGTTATCTTGTTGAAAGGATGCATGTTTGTGGGGAAAGGGTATTCAAATGATGACATGTATCAACTATCTATTAATAATATGATTGAATCTTCTGTTTACTTGATCGAGTCTTCTAATTTATGGCATGATCATTTAACACATGTTAATTATAATTTATTAAAAGTAATGAAGAAGTTAAACTTAATTAACTTTATAAATGAATTTAATAAATGTCAAACATGTGTAGAATCTAAAATAGTTAAGAATCCTTTTTATAACATTGAAATAAATTCTGATATGTTGGAATTAATACATTCTAATATTTGTGAATTAAATGGTTTATCAACTTGTGGAGGACAAAATATTTAATTACTTTTGTTGATGACTATAGTAGATATTTACACATATATCTTCTTAGAACAAAGGATGAAACCTTTAATATGTTTAAGAAGTATAAAGTACAAGTTGAAAACCAATTAAACAAAAAGATTAAAGCATTATGATGAGATAGAGGTGGTGAATATTTTAAGAACGAGTTTAATGAGTTATGTGAAGAAAATGGTAAAATTCATCAAAGTACTGCTCCTTACACACCTTAACAAAATGACTTGGCTGAAAGGAAAAATCATACTTTAGTAGAAATGGTAAATTGCATGATTAATAAATCTAAGTTACCATTAAATTTTTGGGACAAAGCTTTATTGTTTGCATGTCATATTCATAATAAGATTACCTATAAGAAAACTAAGTTATCCCCTTATGAAATTTAGAGAAGTAGAAGACCTAATCTTTCTTATTTTAAAGTGTGGGGGTGTTTAGCTTATTATAGAGTTCTTGATCCTAAAAGAAATAAAATTGATCCTAGAGTAATTAAAGGTGTTTTTGTTGGATATACGGAAAATAACAAAGCATATAGAATCATGGATTTTAGAGCTAATGTAATTATTGAATCAAGGGATGTAGAGTTTTTTGAAAACAAGTTTTATAAAGACAACGTAGAGGAAGTTATTTTTCATACTCTTATATTATGTATTCCATCTAGTTCAAATACAATAGTAGAAAATGATGACGATTCTCGAGTTCAACCTAAACAGAGTACGAGACTTACGAAGGAGAAATATCCACATCTAGATTTTATTTCTTCTTATTCCATAGTTTTCCTTGTTGAAAGATATCAAAATAACCATCTTCTGAATAAGTATCATATGGTATTGACTATAGAAGATGACCCAAAGACTTATAAATAAGCTATGATTTCTAGAGATGTTGCTTTCTGGAAAGAAGCAATTAATGATGAAATGAATTCCATTATGGGGTAAAATACTTGGGTCGTTATGGATTTACCAAGAATTTCAAAACTTATTTGTTGTAAATTGGTTTTCAGAAAGAAGTATGATTATAACGGTAACATTCAAGCTTTTAAAGTTAGATTGGTTGTCACACCTCGACCTTGGTTTTTCACTATCGGAAAAATGGGTAATTGCGACGGGGAAGGGTCCCGTCGCAAAAAGTTCGTAGGGAGGGACTATTTGCGACGGGGATAGGTATCCCATTGCAAAAAGTTTGGCACGCGCTGCGCGCCAAACCGCGGGAAGGGTATTTGTGACGGGTGGAACCGCCCATCGCAAATACCCTTCAGTGTTTTTAGAATCTGCGACGAGTCCCGTCGCAAATATCTTTTTTACCGCCACCCCTAATTAACAAAAGGTTTAGTATTTGCGACACGATTTATCTCTCGTCGCAAAATACTATGTTAGCAGGTAGGTATTTGCGACAGGACTCGTCGCAAATACTCCCGTCGCAAAAATCTAACCTATATATACCCCTATTCGTTTTTTCTCATTTCACATCTCTCTTAACTCTTCTCTCCCTCTCTACTCTCATATTTCTCTCTTGATTTTTTTCAAAGTTTAAAATTTTACATCAGAGCGATTTTCAAGTCTTGCATATCTATCTATTGCTTTTATTTTTTAGTTAATTTATTTAATTTTATATTAGTTATATTTATTGTCAATTAGCGACAATTAAATGACATTAGAATTAGATAGTTTTATTTTGCATTATTTATTTTTACAAGTATGTTGTTTCATTAGTAATAAATACTAATAAATTGTAATAATTAGCGGTAATTAGTAATAATTAGCACTAATTAGTAATAAATTAGTAGTAATTAACAATAATTAGCAGTGATTAATAATAATTAGTAATAATTAGCGGCAATTAGTAAAAATTAGCGGTAATTAGTAATAAATAGTAATAAATAATAATAATTAGTAATAATTAGTAATAATTAGCGGTAATTAGTAATAAATAGTTGTAATTAGTAATAAATATCAGTAATTAGTAATAATTAGCAGTGATTAGGATTAAATAGCGGTCATTAGCGGTAATCAATGGTAATTTGTAATATTTATCCGTCATTAGGAATAAATAGAAATAAATAGCAATAAATAGTAATAAATAGTAATAAATAGGACTAAATAGTAATAAATAGTAATAATTGGTAACAAACAGTAATAAATAAAAATAAATAAGAATAAATAGTACTAATTATTAATAAATAGTAATAATTATTAATAAATAGGAATAAATAGGAATAAATAGTAATAAATGGTAATAAATGGTAATAAATAGTAATAAATAGTAATAAATAGTAATAAATAGGAATAAATAGGAATAAATAGTAATAATTAGGAATAATTAGTAATAATTAGTAATAATTAGCAATAATTAGTAACAATTAGAAATAATTAGTAATAATTAGTAATAATTAGTAATAATTAATAATAATTAGGAATAATTAGTAATAAATAGTAATAATTAGTAATAATTAGTAATAATCAGTAATAATTAGAAATAAATAATCATAATTAGTAATAATTAGTAATAAATAGGAATAATTGGTAATAATTAGTGATAAATAGTAATAATTATTAATAAATATGAATAAAGAGAAATAATTAGTAATAATTAGTAATAAATTGTAATAATTATTAATAAATAGAAATAAATAGTAATAAATAGTAATAAATAGGAATAAATAATAATACTTAGGAATAAATAGGAATAAATAGTAATAATTAGCAATAAATAGGAATAACTAGTAATAATTAGAAATAATTAGCAATAATTATGAATAATTAGGAATAATTGTGAATAATTAGTAATAATTAGTTATAAATAGTAATAAATAGTAATAAATAGTAATAATTAGGAATACATAGTAATAATTAGGAATACATAGTAATAGTAGTAGTAATTATTAATAAATAGGAATAAATAGGAATGAATAGGAATAAATAGTAATAAATGGGAATGAATATTAATAAATAGGAATAAATAAAAATAAATAGTAATAAATATAAATAAATAGGAATAAATAGGAATAAATAGTAAAAAATAGAAATAAATAGGAATAAATAGGAATAATTAGCAATAATTAGCAATAATTAGCAATAATTAGTAATAATTAGTAATAATTAGTAATAACTAGTAATAAATAGTAATAAATAGTAACAAATAATAACAATTAGTAATAAATAGTAATAAATAACAACAAATAGTAATAAATAGTAATAATTATTAATAATTAGTAATAATTATTAATAATTAGTAATAATTAGTAATAATTATTAACAAATAGTAATAATTATTAACAAATAGTAATAATTATTAATAAATAGTAATAAATAGGCATAAATAGTAATAATTATTAATAAATAGGAAAAATAGGAATAAATAGGAATAAATAGGAATAAATAGGAATAAATAGGAATAAATAGGAATAAATAGGAATAAATAGGAATAAATAGTAATAATTAGGAATAATTAGGAATAATTAGTAATAAATAGTAATAAATAGTAATAAATAGTAATAATTAGTAATAATTAGTAATAAATAGTAATAATTAGTAATAAATAGTAGTAAATGCTAATAAATAGTAATAAATAGTAATAATTAATAATAATTAGTAATAATTAGTAATAATCAGTAATAATGAGTAATAGTGAGTAATAATTGGTAAAAATTAGTAAAAATTAGTAAAAATTAGTAAAAATTAGTAATAATTAGTAATAATTATTAATAAATATTAATAAATAGGAATAAATATTAATAAATAGGAATAAATAAAAATAAATAGGAATAATTACTAACAATTAGTTACAATTAGTAATAAATATGAATAAATATGAATAAATATGAATAAATATGAATAAATATGAATAAATATGAATAAATATGAATAAATATGAATAAATATGAATAAATATGAATAAATATGAATAAATATGAATAAATATGAATAAATATGAATAAATATGAATAAATATGAATAAATATGAATAAATATGAATAAATATGAATAAATATGAATAAATATGAATAAATATGAATAAATATGAATAAATATGAATATAAAATAATAAATAGTAATAATTAGTAATAAATATGAATAAATATGAATAAATAGTAATGAATAGTAACAAATAGTAATAAATAGTAATAAATAATGGTAATTAGAAATAATTAGTAATAATTAGCAATAATTAACAATAATTAGTAATAATTAGAAATATTGAGGAATAATTACTAATGATTAGAAATACTTAGAAATAATTAACATTTTTTTCTTTTTTTGGGTTGTGTTTTTTTATATAAAATTGTTCATAAAAAACTAATTATTTTAAAAAATTTAGAGAAATATGGAACAAGGAAGTTGAAAAAATTCATTATTAGATGATCGCGCTTGGATAAATCAGTACAAGATTCCAAATAGTTCTGGTATAAATCCTGTATATATTGAGGGTGTTGAAACTTTCTTATCATTTGCACCATCAAAACTAAAATTTGTTTCAGAAGGGGAAATTAAGTGTCCATGTAAAAAATGTGGTCTAAGGACGTTTGACACATTTGACAATGTTAGGGGTTATCTATTGTGTTTTGGTTTTCAAACAGATTATGTTTTTTGGTATCAACATGGAAAACGCAGTTCTAGAGAAGATACTAATAATTTGGTTTTAGATCCATCACGATTTCAAAATTCAGTACATGATGTGGCAGGTCCGTCTTTTCAATAAATTAAAACTCAGGATGATATTAATTTAACTCGTGAGTTGGAACCATATCAATTTTATGAGTTGCTGAGGTCTGTTGAGGATGCCTTAAATCCTGGTTACAAGATAAGTGAATTTGAATCGATTATAAAATGCATGACTATTAAATCAGATAATAAAATGTCAAATAATTGTTTTGATCAGATATTATTTTTGGTTAAAACAATGTTACCTAAAAGAAATGTGTTTCCTACAAGTTTCTACGAGAGAAAGAGGCTGGTTCATAATCTAGGTCTTGGTTATCAGAAGATTCATGCATGTTCAAATGATTATATCTTATATAATGGTGAAAACAAGTCATTGGATAATTGTCATATATGTGGACGATCAAAGTATAAAGAGGCTCAACTAGGGAAGTATGGATTGATTCCTGTAAAATAGTTGAGGTATTTCCTGCTTACACCCATATTAAAACATTTATTTATGTCTCAGAACACAACGTCATTGATGTCATGACACAAACCCAATATTTCAATTGGTAAACGTTTAAATCATCCCTCTGATGGTAATTCATGGAAATATTTTGACCAAGTACATACATATTTTGCTTTAGGAGCTTGAAACATGTAATTAAGTCTTTCTACTGAAGGTTTCTTCCCATTTTGTTGTTACGATAATCAATATTCTTGTTGGCCTATCTTTATAACATCATACAATTTACCTCCTTGGATGTTGATGAAGAAACCATATATCTTTTTTACCTTATTAATTCCAGGGCATCTGAAAAAAATATTGATGTTTATTTAAATCCATTAATTAATGAGTTAAATTTATTGTGGAGTAATGGTGTCAGTATATATGATGTTTCTGCGAAAAAAAATTTTCTACTGAAAGTGGCATCGATGTGGAGAATTAGTGACTTCCCAACACATGACATATTATTTGGCTAGAGTACACATGGTCCAAAATCATGTATGTACTGTATGAGAGACAATAATGCGTTTATACTCATCAATGGAAGAGAACCTTGTTTTTTCGACTGTCATCGCATATTCCTTCTAACCGATCACCCTTTTCAAAGAAACAAATATCATTTCAGAAAAGACACAATTGAAAGAGATGAACCTCCAACAATGATATCAGGTACAAATTTAAAGTCATTTGTCTCTTCATTACCTCTCATTACATTTGGACCAAATATTAATCAACAAAAAATTGATGGCTTTGGGAAAGAACACAATAAGATAAAATAGAGATTTTTTTGGGATCTGCCATATTGGTCCGTCACATGTTGGATGTCATGGATATTGAGAATAACTGTTTTGATAAAATATTTTATACAGTTTTGGATACACTAGGTAAGACCAAAGATAATGTAAAGGCATAATTATATCTTGCCCAAATTTACAGGTGATCGGAACTTGAACTGTTTGAACATTTCAGATCATAGAAGTTAATGAAGCCAAAAGCAAATTATACACTTTCCAAATAAAATTGATTTATTATTTTTTCAGTGGATTACAGATTTGAGACTTCTAGATGGTTATGTTTCCAATTTGGGTAGATGTTACTGGATTAAAAAGTAATGAATGTCATGTTATAATGGAAAGAATCCTATTGATTTGATCAAAAGGTTTGTTAAATTCTATGATTTGGGATGTTCAAATAGACATATCATATTTTTTCCAAGACATTTGTGTGGTGACAACAAACCATGATGCACTAAGAAGACTGCAAGAAGATGTTGTTTTAATTTTATGTAAACTGGAAAAAATATTTCCACCGGCTTTCTTTGACTCAATGAAATATTTGATATTACATTTTGCACATGAAGAAAAATGTGGAGGTCTGGTACAGTTTTGATGGATGTACCCATTTAAAAGATGCATGAAAAAATTAAAGAAAAAAGTACGCAACAAAGCATCGGTTGAAGGATCAATTAGAGAAGCTTATTTGTAAGAGAAAATTTATTTTTTCTACTCTCATTATTTTCAATATGCATATCCCTCAAAGCACAACCACATGGGAAGTAATGAGGTAAATTTTGATGATGAAATGAGAAATCAATTATCAGTTTTTAATCAGTCAAAACGTGACTTTGATGAAGTTCATGAATAATAAATTTCAGATGATGAACATCACAGAGCTCATACATATGTTCTGGTCAACTGTGAATAAATTACACCATTTTTACTATGATTTATTTTATAATATTTTTTACAATAAATTAATATTATTTTTTTGTAGGTTATATGATAATCATATCAAGAAATAACTTCCTCAAATTATAACAGCTGCTCTTGAAGAACGTCGGAAAAATAATTTATCCTACTGGTTTCAAAAATTTGTAACATAAATTATTTATGATTTTACATATAAAATCAATTTATTACTTGTTATATTGATAATTGTTTTAAATTTTTTTAGGTATCTTAACATCCTGATAAAATTGATAATAGATTATGTGTATTGAGTAACCCACCATCCAAAATGGTTTAATCTTCTAATGAAAATGTGGTGAATGGTTTTCTATTTCATACATGTGCATATGGGGAATCAAAAAAAACAATGAATAATGGTTTTTTCTTGAGAGTATCTCATCATAGAGAAATTTAAGTTGACTTTTACGACATGCTGGAAGAAATTATTAAACTATGTAATTTGGGATAGAATTACATAACAATGTTTAAATGTCAGTGGTTAGATACTGAGAGAGGTTTATGTGTTCATCTGAACCATTAAATCATTGATATTAAATATAAAATCCTTCTTGCAGTAAATGAATCATTTTTATTGGCTTATCACATACAATAAATTTATTATGAAAATTATTGTACTACTTCAAGAGAGTTGGGTGATTGGTGGAGCATAATAAAAATGAAATCTTGGGAAAATCAGTTTATTCAAAGTGAATGTGGTTCCACTGAAGTGTAAGAAATTAAATTTTTTCAAGAGAATACTTCAAATCCATCTTTTCCATGAATAGACACGAATATCAATAATGATACCCCATAGTTAAGGGTTGATGGTGATAATGATGTTATTAATGTACCAAATGAATTTGAAATGATAAGAGATGATGAAACTGAAACTCTTATGGAAATTGATGATACAAAAGAGAAATATGAAGATATTAACACCGTCATATATGAAAATGATGATGGAGATTAAGATTGACATAATTAAATACTGTTTATAATCATATATAATATATATCTATATATAATAGTTGTTTTCAATTATTTTCTAACAACAGTCATTTAGTGTTTCAGATGGACTCAAATTTGTTTTGTGAGTTAGAGGGTGTTGATCTGCCCAATGAAAAATAGGATGTTGGATTATCTGACTTTCAGACTATTGGCACTGCAGTGAGGACTCAGAGGGGTCTTGGTATTACAAAATTGATGATTCCTGACCCTATCTCCGAGTGATATCCATGTATTGACTTCAATCCATGCATGGAGAGGTATGTTTACTTGTTTATTTTAATTAGTTTTCATTAATTATCATTAATTAATTTATATACTAATTGTTTGATTATTTTTTCTTTTTTTTTCAGAGCTTCTCGCATATAACTATTGGATAGAGGGGTGTTATATTGTGAAATTATTTTCTGGAGAATGAGTTACATGGGATCATATCCCCATAGATGTTTAGCACCGCGTGTTTGATCATTGGATGGTATGTAAATAAATAATATTTATTTTGAAATTTATTTAATTAATAACTTGATATTATTAATTGTTTGAAGGGTTTATGATATTCCATCGATGAGATCATGCACAACTCTATCTGGTAGGCATGAGAGGGTTGTATGCTCAATTTTTGTCATCAGTTTTTATATAATTTTAGGAGGAAAGTAATGAGAAAAGTAGGATTCACAGAGTTTGATGAATCTTGTTACACCCACTAACTTGATTACATTTCATATCAGGTTTGAGATGAATTATGTTTGCACTAGATGAGTGGTCGTTTTCAGAGGATATCATCAGTAGGTCGAAAAAACTTGGGGAGACAAGAGATGACACATCGAGCTGGTAGTCGTACATTTAGTACACATAGAGAACATATGACAAGTACCCCTTTTAATTAATTTATATAACTTTAAATGTAAACTATTTATTTTATATTCATATAGACAGTTGAAAAACCCGATATTACAGAGTTCAACGTTTATAGGAGGATGTATAGTGATCCTGTCATTGAAGAGATTAAAGGTGATCACCAACGTCAAATTGTGGTCAGTATAATTTATTTTTGAGTTTTAAAATTAACTATAAATAATATTTTAAATATTTTAATTTTAAATTGCAATTGAAGGAGTCATATGAGGTTATAACATCTCAGACACAGACTAAGAGTCAGGTCGGGACCGAGGATCAGACTAGTGCAACGAGATTTGATGAGGTAGTATTGATGCAGGCGACCCAATATGCCTTTGAGAAAGACCAAGTTTTTGGTATCAACTCTTGATTGATGCTTGAAAGTTATTGTGGTACCGCTGCGATGTCAGCGTGCAACTCGAGAGGAGCTCATGGAGATTCATCATCATTTGCTGCACAATATCAGAAGCAGCTGTGAGATCAGGGTGAGTTTATAGAGAGTATGCATAGAGAGCATGAAAGACTCCATCAACAACAATAGGAGGAGATGCATCGATAGAAACAACAACAACATGAGTAGACAATGGAGTATGTGCGACGTCTGACTCATGGTTTAGGGATGAAGTTCCCTCCACCATCTCCTCCATCTCCTCCAGAAGACTCTCCCCTCAGTGTTGTATTTACTTTTTATGATAAAACATTTGAATGTATTTTTTGTATAATATTATATATTTACATTTCTATATAGCACATTTTTATATTGTTGTGAATATTGTATTTTTTATTGTTTTATTATTTATTTATTTATTTTAGTATTTTATTACTTTATTTTATTATTATTATTATTTATATTTTTTCAAATATTGTGGTTTTTATTATTTTATTATTATGATTATTATTAATATTAATTTTATTAATAATAATAATAATAAAAATATTATTATTATTATATTAATATTATTTATATTTATATTGTTATTATTATTTAATATTATTTTATTAATATTTTATTATTATTATTATTATTTTATTAATATTTCTTTTATTTTTTTAAAGTTTTTTGCGACGTGCCCGTCGCAAATAGTATTTGCGATGAGACCGTCGCAACAGGGTTTTTTAAAAATCCAGAGAAACTATTTGCGATACCATTTTCTACAACGGGGTCCCATCACAAATACCTCGTTGCAAATAAGTCAATTTCCAGTAGTTGTTTTATTCTATTCTTTTCTTGATGTTGGTTATTTTGGTTGAGGTTCGGGTCGAGTTCCCACTAATTTTTTTTGAGTTTCGAAGACTTTGGGTGGTTTTTGGCCCTGTGTATAGTTTGAGCATGGTTTGGTTGTAAACCGTGCAAGGCCTAATAACGAACGTGTGCCCTTCTTTTGGTGGGGCATGACCTACGCACGGTTAGAGGAAACCATGCAACAAGCGTGCGAAATTGCCCTATCAAATGGTAGAGCTGAGTTGCACAGTTGACACACGATTTCTCAAACTGTGTGACCAGGCCGTACGAGGGTCCCTTCTCTCTAGTAGGTTGCGCATGGTTGGCGCACGGTCTGGTGAACCGTGCGACCTTCCCTATGTTAAAAAATAATAATAATAAAAAATGAAAATAAAATAAGAAAAATAAAATAAAAATAAAATATTTTTTTAATATTAATAATAATGATATTATTATTATTATTAAGTTTATTATTATTATTATTATTATTATTATTATTAACTATAATTATTATTATATTTAGGTTTTTTAACCCTAAAGGGGTTCCCCCTTATCCTCTCTATGCGCATCACCCCCTTTCCCCCTCTCACTGTCTCCCCCTCCCTTTTCACATTGCATGTGACCTTCCCTCCCTTACGACCTCCTCTCCATTCACCGTTTCTATGGATTTATCTTAGATTCTTGGTCGTCACCCCAAGGTATGGCCTCCGCTTCCCTCCTCCCACATTCCGGCGATTTTTCTCTTTCACGTCACCCCGTTCATTTCAACCAAACCATAGGGTTAGGGTTGATCTGATTTTTGGTGTTTTCTTCTATTGTTAGGATATGTAGTGTCTCTCTCAAGTTGGCCTTGTTCGTATTCTGGCATCCTCCATCGAAGGTGAAGAAGTTTGGTTCGTTTCGGCTCACCCGTCACAGTTTGTGGTCGGTGTCATCTACCCTTTTGGTTATTACAAATTTTGTTGGGTCCTTTTTGGTGAGTTTTAGAGTTTCTGGTATTTTTCATTAGCGTGTTTTGGTCTTCATTGGGATAGATTAAAACCATTTTCATTGAAGGATTACATGTGTATGCATGGGTAGACATGTACATATATAAGTTCCCCCTTTATATATATTCACCGTTGGCAGGATGAATATATATAATGGGGCTAGGTGTGCTTATGTATGTATATGAAAATGCATACGCATGTAAGTGAAAAGGGGTATATGAACATATAAACATGTATTTAAGGATCCACTTGTACATATTTGTCCATGAAAATATGTATATAGGGGATAGGTGTCCTTGTATATAAGCGAAGATGCATATGCATGCAAGCGGTAAATGGAAGGTTCGAGTTGTTGTCATCTTGAGCATCTCGCCTTTAGTTTGAGGTAGATTACCTATACTGAGGCCTGTAATTTTAATTCTATAATTTCTTGAGTGTTTTAAAAAGTGTTTTTGATATTAAATAGTATGTATATGCTATGAAAAGTGATGGTGATTCTTGGTGTTGGACTTTCCTTTATTTTTCATGTTCACCATCAAGTTTGACATGGGTAGTCTTCATTAAAATATGCTTCCAAGATTTTTTTATAATGATCTATGTTTTAAATTCTTAAAAGTGGTTTCCAAAATGGTTTTGTGTGTGTAATGGGTATTTCCAAAGATGTTTGGCATGTGCAAAATATTTGTGCATGTTGACTTGAATAAAAATGGGTTTGTAAGTGATTTTGAAGAGAAAAAAGTTCATGTTTTGGTAATTTTGGAAAAGTACATGGGTTTTAGCATGAATTCAAGGTTAAATGGTGATTTTCCTTTTTTAAAATGGGTTTCTTGATTTGAGCATGGTTTCAAAATTGTTTTTAAATGCATAGTGTCATGGGTGTTTAATTGGCCTTTTTAATAGTTTTGGAATTAAAAGTGTGGGGAAGTAGTTCTTTCTAAAGTGAAATTATTCCTTTTTAAAATAGTGAGCCCCATTTGGCACTTTGAGAATGTTTTATGGAAGTGGAAAAACACTCTTGAGGCATGCCCCCTTGTTTTATAATTATGATGTGTATGTTAAATGTGTGATTTGTGATATGTGCCTAGTGAAGAGGCTTGTGCATTGTTGTGTGACTTGAAATGGAGGAGACACTTAATAAGGGAGATCAGTGGTGAGAAGTTAGATGAGTTTTTGAGTAAAGGAAGTGATATGTACATACATGTTTTCTTGATAAAAACTCACCACCATTTGAAATAGAGCACATGAGAAAACTGGGTACCTAGGTGGGCGGACTAGGACAAGTACGCTAGTTGGATCGGTGGGGATGAGGCCTAGTTTCTTCTAGCAGGGTTGATGCTACAACACTAACTAAACATGTGATATGATCAGAGAACACTAGAACTTAGGATGAGATCCCCTCTAGTGGCTCACACACAAGAACACTGTTGGTTTTGTCTTATGATATGGAGACCACTAGACCTTGGGATTCATTCCCATCTAGTGACTCATGCACGAGAACACTACTAGTTTTGGTTGGAGTATTTTGATCACCTAGGTATGAGGATCCTGGGACTACCCTAACCTAGCTGCTTAGGGTTTACCCATGGTGCTTGTGATGAGATTTCCATTTCAGTCGCTTCTTGCCTATTTCCTCCTTTATAAAAACCATGTTTTAATCTAAATTGCTTTCATTTCATTTTGAAATGACTATGCATGCTTGGAAACTACTTTGAAAATGTGATGGAAAGAAATGGATTTCTTGAAAATGAAAACTTGTTACTTGAATTTGAAAAGAATGGAAAACCTTTTTTTTATATGGTTTTATTTTCAAACTAGCATGACTTGGTTTTATTTCTAAAGGTAAGGCATAGGGAATAGTTTATCCAACACACCTACTGAGTTTTAATACTCGTTCTTATAGATTATTCTTGTTTTTGGTTTTTGATGCTGATTTCTACTTTGGTTTTCTAATGGTACAAGTGTGGCCCTACGGTTGGTGGTGACCCATGAGGTGAAGGTATGCATAGTAGTGTATTTCTTTCTATTACTGGTGTTTATCTTTTTTTTTCCTGTTCAATTTATATTTATTTATTTTTCATTTTTTATGGTCTAAATCATTTCCAATTGATTTATTTTGATGCCCGACACTAGTTTCCAGCTCGGGAAGATTGGGAACGCCTCTTGGGCCTTGTTGCAAGTCAGTTTGGGTGATAGGTTCAGGATTGACCTGGGTTGGTTCATGAAAAAATGGTATCAAAGATGGTCCTTATTATTTGGGATGTCAGGTAGATCGAAGATAGGATCTTTGGGGATTAGGGGTTAGGTCATGGGTCAGTGCCTGATCACCACCATTCGGGATGAGACCTGAGTCGCCAGGGGTGGTTGGGCTTCAAATCTTTATTTTTGGTTTGAGTTATGACATTGGTGTTTGTTCAATTTGATGAGCTTGTGTATGTTGGGGGATGATATTGGAAGTGATTCAGTGTTACATGATGATCTTACATGGTGTAACGAACCATGAAGATCTCACATGCATGGTTCAATACGCTTCTAGTGGTTGGTGCATGCTCAGTGCATGGTTTTCTAAACCATCTGGATGGGGTATACATGACCACTAGTTCCCTTTTCCATTTATTTTTGTATTAGTAATGCTTCGGTCTAATTTGGGTTGGGGTGAGTGGATTTTGAAAGGAAAATGATTTTTGAAAAGGTTTAGAGTGAAAAAAGGGTTTTAAAAGATAAATTGATTTGGAATTTTGAAAAGTTTGGGAAGTTGTGAAGGAAGAGTGAATTGGGAATTTAGTGAAAGCTTGGTTTTAATGATAAAATGGTGAGTATGATCCTTGGTATTCCTTATGTACATTCACATATATGTGTGTGTATGGAAAGTGTATGTTGGTATGCATGTGTGGATGGATAAGCAAGAGTGGAGATGGACACATATGCGATGGTTCATAAGATACATTAGGTGAGTATTTATGATCAAATATTTAGATTGGTTTTTACAATGTTGTTTTTGAAAATGAAAATGGTTTCTATTAAAAATAGGCTTCTCTTCCAATGGTATTTTTTATTTTAAAGGAAAAAGTGATGTGGTGTTTCAAACTTTTAAAGCAGATGTGTTGAAATGATTTTGGAAATGAAAAAATATTTTTGATTTTGAAAGGGGGAATTAAATTTTGAAAATGGGTGAATTTGGAAATGGTGGTTTCTAAAATAGGGTTCTTAGATTGTTTTGTGAGGTTTTTATGGGTTTTTTTTCAGTTGATATTTGATTTGGATTTGATTTTTATTTGTGATGTTTTGGTTTATGAGCTTAGAATTTGGTTTAAAATGTTAGTTAGTCGAGTTATGGTTCTATGTTGATCTGGTTTTGTGCCTTTTATTGTTGAAAGTATACCACCCAGAAAGATCCATAAGGTTTCTAAGGATTCTCATCTAGTCATCAGCCTTGCCCGAACTCCCAGTGGAGTGGTGGGATCAAGTTCATTTTAGTTTTTGTTAGTTTCCATGGTGATCAAGGTTTGTTAGAGGTAGTGTATTGAATCGAGGAATTAAAAATAATTTTTAGGTCTTTGGGAACTCCCGAAGCAGTGAGGTTTTGAGCTGTTTTAGGGTTGTTTGAGGTTCTAAGATTGTATTGGTGGACGGTGGTCATTCCATTCTCATTGTGAGTTGATATGTCTTGGAAAATCTTCAAGGCCACTTTCATCCAGTGTTTTATTCTTGAGGAAGTGAAGGATAGGAAAGTGTCATAGCTCACAGATGTTTGATAGGGTCAACTGACGGTGAAGGGATATGTCGACCATTTCAATTAATTGGTTTTATTTTCTTCAGAGATAGTGTTGAGTGATCGGTTATAAGATCATCCTTTCGTGTGGGAACTCTGTCCAGAATTCAAGGATCAATTTCTCTTAGTGCTTGTGGAGTTTCCCCATCTAGTGAGAAGTGTGAACCAGAGGAACCTATTATGGGAAAGTCTTGTTGTCACTTACTTATTTTCATTCATTTAACCACTCTCTTGTTTGCTTATAGTGTGGTTAGTTCGGGCACTCTAAGCCATCTTATTGCCATCCTCTGAAATCTTGCTGTTGGTGTGGCCGTTTGGGTCACCTGGAAAAGTTATGCAAGTTGTGTCATCAAAAGAATAAGTCTTATTCAGAGGATGTTAGATTATGACCGAGAGGCAATAGATGCTTCAGGACATTAGGGCTCCAACTACAGACCCCAGAGTGAAGCTTGCACGTAGTCAGTAATCACATGGGTGTGGAGGACCTTGGTCCATCATTTGTCTCCAATGCTGGAATGAGGATAGTTTAAGTTCCTCTATTGTAGCTTATTCATCTTTTAAGGTTCATTTTATTGTAAAAGGTGTATAGACCTCATTTAATTGTTGTAGTATTCTTTTTTTTCAAGGTTCCTCTACTATAGTCTTTCTGATTCTGAAAAGTTTCCCTTTGGTTGTGAAAGGCTGGGTGGCCTTGTAACCTTGTAAACTTCTGTAGTTATGGTTGTTCCCTATGGAAACGAACCCTTGAAAGGTTGTCTCTTTTTGGATGTGAGTATCAAGATGATTTTCTATCTTGTGTGGTTATCCCTTTTTATAGTTTGTTTTTGTTTTAGGTCATGCTCATTTTGTAGATGCTCATTTTTTATGGAAACGATAAATCTTGGTTCAATTCGCTATTTGGTTTGATCTCTTTCCATGTGTTCCCCTTCTATTGAGGGTTTATGTTTTGGGTTGGGACTCCCTTGTGATTGTGCTGGTTGGTCTGTGCAAATAGTTCTCAGGTTAATTTGTGTTGGGTTTCCCTTGTGGGTGTTGTAGTTCTAGTAGAGTTCTTGTGGTGGGGATAACCCTCCTCTTTCCCTTATGGTTCTTCTCATTGAAGTTTTTCTTAGAGTTGGTTAGGTGTGATAGGTAGAGTAAAAGTTCACACCAAGTTCATCGTTTTGTTGGCCTTGTTTAGTTTCGAGCTCGAGTTTGATTCCTTATTTGGTTTGGTGACTTTCTAAATGAAGAAAGTTTTTGTGGTGGAGATAATTGTCACACCCTGACCTTGATTTTTCTATACTTTAATTATTTTCTTTATGTTGGTTATTTTTTTCGAGGTTAGGGTCAAGTTACCGCTGATTTTTTTTGAGTTTTGAAGTCTTTGGGTGGTTTTTGGCCCTGTGCACAGTTTGAGCATGGTTTGGCTGCAAATCGTGCAAATCCCAACAGTGACTGTGCACCCTTATTTTGGTGGGGCACGACTTGAGCATAGTTAGAGGAAACTATGCAACAAACGTGCGAAATGGACCTATCAAATAATAGATTTGAGTTGCACGATTGATTCATAGTTTCTCAAAATGTGTGGCCAACCTGTGCAAGGGTCCATTCTCTCCAGTAGGTTGCATACGATTAACACGTGGTCTGGCAGACCGTGCGACAAAACCTTGCGGCCTGCCTTGTGTTCAAAAAATAAATAAAAATAAAATGAAAATAAAATAAGAAAAATAAAATAAAATAAAAATAAAATGTTTTAATAATAATAATGATATTATTATTATTATTATTATGATGATGATTATTATTATTAGTTTATTATTAATAATAATAATAATTATATTTAGGTTTTTTAACCCTAAAGGGGTTCCCCCTTACCCTCTCCATGCACAGCCCCCCTTCCCCCCACTCCCTATCGTGCGACGCCCCCCTCCCTTCTCCCATGGAGCGCGACCTACCCTCCCTTATAGCCTCCTCTTCATTTGCCATTTCTTCATATTTCTCCCGGATTCATGGTCGTTTCCCCAAGGTATGACCTCTTCTTCCCTCCTCCTCCCTCATTCCAGCGAATTTTCTCCTTCGCATCACCTCATTCATTTTGTCCAAACCCTAGGGTTAGGGTTGATCTAATTTTTGGTGTTTTCTTCTATTTTTAGGGTATGCAATGGATCTCTCAGGTCGGCCTTATTCATATTACAATATCTACCACAAAAGGCAAAGTGGTTTGGTTCATTTCAGCTTGCTTGTCACCGTTTGAGGTTTGTGTCATCTACCCTCCTGGTTGTTCCAAATTTTGTTGGGTCCTTTTTGGTGATTTTTGGAGTTTTTGGTATTTTTCATTAGTGCATTTTAGTCTTCGTTGGGATGTATTTGAGATTCCAATGTTACAGTCTTACATGCGTATGCCTGGGTAAACATGTACATATATAATTTTCCCATTTATATATATTCACCCATGGTAGGATAAATATATATAATGGGCTAGGTGTGCTTATGTATGTATATGAAAATGCATACACATGTAAGTGAAAAGGGAAATATGCATGTATAATAATGTATGTAAGGATCCCCTTGTATATATTTTACCATGAACATATGTACATATGGGCTAGGTGTCCTTGCATATAAGAGAAGGTGCATATTCATGCAAGCGATAAATGGAGGGTTTGAGTTGCCATCATCTTGAGCAGCGTGCCTTGAGTTTGAGGTAGGTTCCCTATGCCGAGGACTTTAATTTTAATTCCATAAATGCTTGAGTTTTAAAAAGTTTTTTTAATATTAAATAGTATGTATATTCTATGAAAAGTTATGATGATTCTTTGTTTTGGACTTTCCTTTATTTTGCATGTTCACCTTCAAGTTTGACATGGGAAGTCTTCATTAAAATATGCTTCCAAGATTGTTTTAGAATGATATAAATTTTAAATTCTTAAAAGTGGTTTCCAAAATGGTTTTGGGTGTGAAATGGGTATTTCAAAATATGTTTGGTGTGTGTAAAATAGTTTTTCAAGTTGAATTGAATGAAAATGGATTCACATGTAATTTTAAAGAGTAAAAATTTCATGTTTTGGTAGGTTTGGAAAAGTGCATGGGTTTTGGTGTGAATTCAAGGTTAAATGGTGATTTTCCTTTTTAAAATGGGCTACTTGAGTTGAGAATGGTTTCAAACTTGTTTTTAAATGTGTGGTTTTGTGGTTATTCAATTAGCCTTTTTAATGGTTTTAGAATTAAAAGTGTTGGGAAATAGTGCTTTCCAAAGTAAAATTATTCCTTTTTAAAATAGTGAGGCCCATTTGGAACTTTGAGAAGGTTTTATAGAAGTGGAAATACCCCTTAATATTTCAAATTGGGCCTTTAACAACGCTAGTAAAAGTAATTTATTAGGGCTGATAATGTAAGCGATGTTAAAGGGTTAGCTTTAACAGCACTTGTAAAAAGTGCTGATAAAGGGCATAATTTTTTTCACACCCCTTTATCATTGCCCCTTCTTTATCAACACTCCCCCACCCACTTTATCAGTGCTTCCCCCACACCTTTATCAATGTTTTAGCACACAACCTACCTCTAGAAAGTTTCAAACCTTTGACCTCCAGGTTATACACCAGCACCTTTTTTCACTCTCCTATACTATTTTGTTTTATATTTTATGATATATCTATATATTTATATATATTTCATTGTATTTTTTATCCATATATTTATATATATGTTCATATATATGTTTATATGTATATATATATATTTTAAATATATATTTATTTATATATATATATTTTAAAATGGATATTAACTCTAAAAACCCTTAAAACACATAAAAACATTAAGAAACTCGGAAAACCCTAAAACCCCTAAAAACCCTGAAATGACCATAACTTATGATCTAGGAGTCTGTTTTAGCTCCACAACTAGTCAAATTGAAGCTCACGAAGCAATATTTGATACGATATGAGGTAAAAGCCGAATAGACACCCGGATTGGAAGTTACAGCCATTTAGATTTTAAGAAACCAGGGTTGGTGAATAAAAACTCAGTTTTAGGGGCCTTATGGACCTTTTTAGAGGTTAGAAAATAGAAAAATTTCATATAACTTATTAATATACCCTATTTAGATTATATCGCGTCATATGATTTGATTTGATATGTGGTAGAGCCCAAACAGACACTCAAATAAAAAATTATGGTCGTTTGAAGTTCGAGTTCGATTTATGACTTTTTTGAAGCTGTAATATATTTAATTCTTTTGATTATCACATGATTTAAATATCATGTAATTTTAGATCATTTCATAATATTTTATTTGATCATTTATGAATCTTAAATGAACTCCCAGATTGAAAGTTATGATCTTTTCAGGGTTTTTAGGATTTTTAGGGGTTTTAAAGTTTTTTCACATTCGACAACCTTTCAAACAGACATAACTTTTAAATCGGGTTTATGTTTTGCCTCTACTTTATATCAAATCAAATATTTTGATTAGATCTATGCCTGAGTGACCCATGATAACCTTAGAACACCTTGAGGCCAAAAAAGGCCCAGAAGGCCTCCAAATAGCCATAACTTCTGTTACGGGTGTCTGTTAATGAAATACATTTTTTTGAAATATACCCTTTATCAAAACTAGTAAAATAGAACTGATGGGGGGGGGGGGTCTCTATCATCTCTTATAAAAAATATCTGATAAATACCAACCTTTTATCAACACTTTTTTAGAAGCGCTGATAAAGACACCTCTTTATCAATGCTTTTTTAGAAACACTGATAAATACCCATTTTATTAGTGTTTTTTTACTAGCTCTGATAGGGGGGATTTATCAGCACTTTTTTTACAAGCACTGATAAAGGAACCCCTTTAACATTTCTAAGAAAAATCACTGTTAAAGTCCCCCTTTAATAATTTTTTTTGTAGCGCTGAGAAAGGGGGTTTTTAACAGTGCTTTTGGAGAGTGCTGTTAAAACCCTAGCACTGGATAAACCCAGTTTTTTAGTAGTGTCTTGAGGCATTCCCCCTTATTTTAGAAATATGATGTGTCTATTAAATGTGTGATTTGTGATATGCGCCTAGTTAATAGGATTGTACATTATTGTGTGACTTGAAAAGAGGGATGCACTTAAGGAGGTAGATCGATGGTGAGAAGTTAGATGAGTTTTTGAGTAAATGAAGTGATATGTACATACATGTTTGCTTGATAAAAACTCACCATAATTCAAAATATAGCACATGGGAAACCCTGGTACTTAGGTGGGTGGACTAAGACTAGTATGCTAGTTGGATCATTGGGGCCGAGGCCCAGTTTCTTCTAGAAGGGTTGACACTACAACACTAACTAAACTTGTGATATGACCAGGGAACACTAGACCTTGGGATGAGATCCCCTCTAGTGGATTGTGCATGGGAACATTGTTAGTTTTGGCTTATGATATACAGACCACTATACCTTGGGATGCATTCCTCTCTAGTGGATCATACAAAATAACACTATTGGTTTTGGTTGGATGATTTTGATCATTTAGGTATGAGGATCCTAGGACTACACTAACCATAATGCTTAGGGTTTTCCCATGGTGCTTATGACGAGATTTCCATTTCAGTTTCTTCTTTCCCGTTTATTTCTTTACAAAAACTACATTTTCATCTAAATTTCTTTCCTTTCATTTTAAAATGACTATACATGCTTGGAAACTACTTTGGAAACGTGATAGAAAGAAATGGTTGTATTGAAAATGGAAACTTGTTACTTGAATTTGAAAAGAATTGAAAACATTATTTTTATATGATTCTATTTTTAAACTAGTATGACTTGGTTTTCTATTTAATGGTAAGGCATAGGGAATAGTTTATTCAGACATGCCTACTGAGTTTTAATACTCATGACTATAACTTATTCTTGTTTTTATTTTTTAGTGTTTCTTCCTACTTTGGTTCTCTCGTAGAGTGATTGCGGTCCTATGGTTGGTGGTGACCCATGAGGTCACATAGTGGTATGTGTAGTAGTTTATTTATTTCTTCTTCTAGTGTTTATCTTTTTGTTTTTCAGTTTATATTTATTTATTTGTCATTTTTTATAGGAAAAATCATTCCAAATTACTTTATTTTGATGCCGGACACTAGTTACCAGCCCGGGAGGATCAAGAACGCCTCTCAAGCTTTGTTACGGGCTAGCTTGGGTGATTGGTTTAAGATATTCCCAGGTTGGTTTGTGACATTGGTTTCAAAAGGTTTTAGACAAAAATAAGGGATTAATTATTTTTATACTTATTCTACTATAGCTCAGATTACTTTAATAAGAATATTATTTTATTTAGCTTCAATTAATCATTTGTGTGTCCATAAAATAGATGTCAAAACTATTTTTTTAAATGGAGACTTAAATGAAGAGATTTATACAGAATAACCAAAAGGTTTTGTTTTACAAGGTAATGAAAAGAAAGTATGCAAAATAGTAAAATCTCTTCAAGGACTTAAACAAGACTCAGAGCAATGGCATGAGAAATTTGATTCTATTATTTTATCTAATATCTTTACTCATAATAATGTGGATAAATGTGTTTATTAAAAGTTTACAAAAGAATAAGGAGTTATTATGTGTCTATATGTGGATGATATGTTAATTTTTGGGACCAATTTGATTGGTGTAATTGAGACAAATAATTGCTTATATTCTATGTTTAAAATGAAGGATCTTAGAATAGTTGATACTATTCTAGGTATTAAAGTTAGAAAACATAGTGGGGGTTATTCTTTAATTCAGTCTCATTACATTGAAAAAATATTAAATAAATTTGATCATCTCGGTTTCAAGGATGCTAATACTCCATTTGATTCTAGTGTTAAACTATTTATAAATACGAATAGATCTATATCACAACTTGAGAATGCTTGTAGTGACTCAATTTTTTTCCCTGTTAGACTTTGGAATATTCCTAAGAATAATTCCAGAGTTAGGCGTAAAGATGTCGTGAGATTCCGAGGCCCGATGTGCCTGAAATAAATTTTATAAAAATATTAAGTATTTTTATACTATGCACGTGGTGGAAATGGGTTATATCTCAAAATATATATCAAATCAAAAATCTGAGGGCACAGTTGCATCCGGAGCGTGTTGTTTACCCTAGGCAAAGTGTAAGTTTTGCGGGTGCGGGCTTGCTGTGGAAAAAGTTATCAAGCACATTTTCATAAATAAATAAATTAATTTATTTATGGACGTCATCTCGAATAACTTCTGAATGGATTCTCCAATCAAATTTCTAAGATAGTGGTTGAGTTCAGAATGTCGTGTTTATCCTATGTACAACATAAATTTAGTCGGTGCCCGGTATCAGGTCGGAGGCGTGTCGGGTTGGGGTGTTAAGAAAATATTTTGTTTTAATTAAATAAAAAAATACCCCCCTACTTCCTCAGTGTGCACGGTGAGTAGCCCCCTTCCCCATCCTCCTTCGATGAACTAAGGTGCCGTAGATGACCATTTTTGTCACTGATCATTGGTAGATCGAGCATCAGCGCGTCACAGGCGTCGTTCTGCACTCGAAGTATCAGCGATCCACCAAAAAGGTAGGCGGTTTGAGTTTTAATTTTTCATCCCCCTTATTTGTGCATTTTTGTTTGAATAGTTGTCGTGTCTATGAATATTGTGTCTAGAGCTTTTCAAAATAGGTCTAAGATCTATTTTTGTAGCATCGGGGTGCTCCCGGTGGTTTGCATAAGTTTTCCAGCAGCGAGGGCAGATTCCGGCGGCGACGATGGAAGAATCTAGTGAGGGAGGCTCTGACGTGGTGGTTTTTGGAGGAGCGCTGAGGTGGTAGGGTGGTTTCTGGCGGCGCGGCGGTTTCTAGCGGCGCTCCAGGGATGGTCTAGCTAGAATGGTCCATGGGCGTTTAAACCCCCGTATCTCACAAACTGAGTGTCCGATTCATGAGCTGTTTGGGGCGGCATGACCCTTGCTTCAAGGAAGACATTTTGAAGCCACTTTGAGAAATTTTTGAGTCAGGAATTATGCTCGATGGTACAAAACTTCCAATAATAATAATAATATTTTAATTATTATTATTTAGCGATAATTGAATCGGACGTATCTTCTGCGTCTGATGTCCGATTGACACACCGTCAGCGACATTGTGACCCTAACTTAAAGTTGAACGTTTTGAGACTGATTTTGGGTGCTGAAACCGAAATCAGGGTGTGGGACCCCTGTAACTTGTGTTTCAACACGTGTAAATTTGCTAAATTTATTTACCTATAAACTACTGTAGAAGCAGCGAGTAGGGTCGAACCACAAAGAGAACGTGAGTAGAAACTAGGAATATCCTCTTGGTAAAGTGTTCGGGAAAATGAGTTCTTCATGTGATTAATAACTAAGAAGTTATAAAAACTAAATGACTATTTAAATTAACTAAAACTATCTAAGTGAAGTAAATTATGAAAGAAACCGGCAGAGATGGAAGTGTTAGAGTCGCGACATCCATTCAGGTGCATGCAATGTAAATTATTTAATTCCCACATCTGAATATTTATTTATTCAATTATCACCGATTCCAATTTTAATCAAAATATTATATGGTCTTGTTCTCTAATGTTAGACAATATTCTAATTTTCACACAAATTATCCATCATTTCATTCTCTATCCTGACAAATAATTTGTGTGTCATTGTAGCACTGGATCACTTGGTGATATACAATAACCCATTTCTCACAAAGTCGAAGTATTTACCTGTGTCAAGTTCGCTCACATGAGATTTTTGATTAAGTATCATTCATGCATGTTTGAAGTAAAACACACACAAAATATTATTTTTTCAATTAATATATTTATTTATTCAAAATTCGCTCACGTGTGTGATCGAATTCTGGATAAATAAATTCTCTGATGAACTCCCATTCGTGATTACTTATTAGGTATCAAACGAACGGGCATCAGAACATGTGCGAAGATCCAAAATGAAAATTAATTTAAATGCAGGTATAATTAATTAAATAAACATGCAATTAAAATTAATTCAAAAGGAAATCAAATATGGAAATAAATTAAAGACATGCATTCACCGTCACTTTCACTACAACTTTGACACCAATGAAATTATCCAACCACTGCGTAAACACAACATGAAAAATAAATAAATGAAGTCACTATGTTTGTGTCGATGTGAGGATCACTGCAACCTATCTTCAAAGATCGAAAAATAATAATCTTAAATCCGCCGATCACCGCAACATCGAACCACACTATCACACACCACCACAAAAATGATCAAATCTGTGCTTGTTCTCGCAGTGCAATGCCAATCTATGGAAGACAAAGCGAACCTATGTGTACGTTAATGACATGACCGAACCACCGTTGTGCTTTTGGAATGGAGGAGGCATGGTCACCGACTGTTGTTCTGAGCATCAGAGGATGTTAGTTTTGATGGTGGCCTGTTTTGCACTTGCGTAGCAGGGGAGGGGATATGTGGTGAGCAAGTGTGGCCGAGAGGGGTGGGAGGTTGTAGGGATAAGAGGGGGTGAGGCGCTAGGGATAGAGGGGGAAGAGGATTAGAGGTTGGGGTAGGTGAGTGGAGGGGGAGGCGCTAGGGGTTGGGGGGGGGGGGGTGTGGGATAGTGGGGTGGCGAGAGAGTGTGCGGGTTCGGAAGGGGGGAGAGGATGGGGCGGTGGGTGAGTGAAGTAAAAAAGGGGAGGGCGTGGGATTGGAGAGAGAAGGGGATATGAGGGGGATTGGAGAGAGGGGAGAGGATTGTGAAGGGAATGATGTAGGGAGGGGAATGGGTCAAGGGGAGGTGGTGTAGGTGTGGGTAATTAGGGGGAATAAAAAAATAAAATAAAAATATATTAAATTTAAATTAAAAAAACTAATTATCTAATTAAGTTAAATAAAAAAAATAATGATAATAATAATAATAATAGAAAATAGTAATAATAATTAAATATTAATGCATATGTAATTAAATATAATACTACTATTAAATATAATAATAAACTAATAAAAAATCTATTTTATTAATATAACAAAATAATGAAATAAAATAAAATATAAATAGAGAATTAAAATATATACATACTAATAAGAATTAATAAAATAAAATAAACTAAAATCAGTGAAACTAATAATAATAATATAGTTTTAAATATAATATATAAAATTAATATAACTAATAAAAATAGTAAATTACTAATTTAAATATATAAATTAACTAAAAATTATCAAAATATCTAAAATACTATAAAACTACAAAAATAAACTAAAAATATAAAAAATGGTTAAATTAATTAATTAAAACTATGTTAGAAAATTATAAAAATACATGTGAAATCCATGTACATCAAATCCCCCACACTTAAGCTTTTGAACTCATGGGAAAAACAATCAGAAAGAAAACACAAGTGGACCCGTAGAAAAATCAAAACATCAAAATTAAAAGTTCAAAAATTTTCTATCTCTTTTACCCATAAGATATCATGATTCATTTAAAACTCCAATTTTCAAAATTCATTTTTTTCCACTCGCATTCTTTCCAAAACAAGTATGTTCACTCATGTATCATGTGACCTACCTCACCATCACTCTCATCTCTCAAAATATTTGATCAAAGTTATACTCAATTATTGTACACATGCATGCTTACCATAGGCTTTCCATGAATTTCACATATCCACTAGTGAAAATTAAAAGAATGCACCAATCTCAAGGACTTTAAATAAAGTTCAAATGTCTCTGAGGTTGCGGGATGGTGGGTCATAAAAAAATTGTGACAACTTTTTGAAAAAAAGGAGGGTTGAATCTTGAAATAAATACATGATAAATGTCAAT
Source organism: Viscum album (assembly GCA_963277665.1). Taxonomy (NCBI): domain Eukaryota; kingdom Viridiplantae; phylum Streptophyta; class Magnoliopsida; order Santalales; family Viscaceae; genus Viscum; species Viscum album. Next base: position 718,424,162 of record OY728129.1, on the reverse strand, counting down.
CCAAATGTCTCCCTCAAACTCTCAACCCCACACTTAAAACATTGATTGTCCCCAAGAATATGATAATCCAATGTTTCAATCCTTTTTTATTCTTCTTTTCCCTATTTTTTTTTCAGACACAACTCACTCAAATAAGATGGTCAGGAAAAACTAGTGAGTATCAATTCCAAAACCCCATGAAAAAAGTGTTAGATAAAAATCCAAAATAATGGCACAAGTAGCGCGTAAGCTGTAACATATCAGTAAAAGTAGGTTATATAGAAAACTCTCTAGATCCTAGAATAATGGATCATCACTTTTATAGGTATCCCTAAAAGCAAGGGTTACCACGTAATGACCACCAATGTACTCATTATTGGAACTAAAAAGATTATATATTCCCATAGAAAAATATATGTAATGAATGTGGGTACTATGAAATATAACACATATAATCAGGAGGATATAATGTCAATCCATTTGCATCAAATAACTCACTGCCTATCAAACAACCCTCTCCATGAGTAAATCTCCCCCATACTTTGATTGAAAATTATCATGAAAATATTCAAGAAATGGGTAGGGAAAGGTATCTGCTATGGGGTCATCCTAATAGGCCTTTTCATAGATTCTAAGGGATATATGATGGAGAAAATGTATGGGTGGATCAATGGGTCAAAGGGGATAAAGAATCAAACAGATGCCTCGTTCATTTCAGTGAAACTTTCAAAATTCATATCGCTTTGATGGAAAACATGGAAAGTTCTATAAGAAAAAACATGGTCAAGATCCGCTCAAGAAAAAGAGAAACATAAGATGATGTAAAATGGGACAGATTCCTCACAGGTATAGAAATATAATGTTGGACAACACAGATGATCATCCGTGCAAATAAGTGTCTAAAAAATATAAAAGTTTTTGAAAATCATTTTCGAAGCATGAAATAATATCAGCAATCATCTAAGTCATTAGATCAAGGATCAAAGCATTCCAAACAAGAATTAGGTGCTCAAACCACATAGGGACACAAGTGGTATGCCCCTGACTGTGTTACAACAAAAATTCAGTGGCTTTCATGTGGGTTCATCAATGATAAGAATGTTAGTTTTTTTGTTAGTTTTTTTAGATGGTGTGTTTTTGGAATCATAAAATATGACAAAAATAAAACACTTCCCTGTGTAAATGCAAATAGACATGGAAAGGCTGTTTGTATCCGATAAATCTCAAAAAATGGTATACCTATAAAACCTACACATTGACAAAACATACTCGCATCATATCAAATAATTCACACCATAATAAAAAGCATGTGGATGATAAAAATATGTATGATGAATTCAAATCCACTGTAGTTCCAAGAGAAAACAGATTGCGGCAAATGCATGCCTTTTTATTTTATTTTATTTTTAAATAAAACTAAATGAAATAAAATTAAATGTAGTGAAAAGAAAATAAAAAAATTATGGGTTACCTTCCATTTAGAGCTAAGTTTACGTTTTCTTCATCCAGACATTGTTGAAACTCCACCAGGATCGAATGAAAATGTAAACCATGCATCTGATTCTTTTTTAGTAGAAGCGTGGAATCCATTAATTGAAGATGAATTTATCTTACAAGATTCACAAAATATCAATGGAATCTTATTAGAAAAATGGATGTGTGATTCTCGCTCAAATTTACCCAAGATATGAAGGTAGAACTGTCCTTGTAGTCTAGCTTGGGTTGTCGAATCCACAGAGACCTAAGAAGTAACCTATAGACACGCACATTCTAAGGACTATTTTTGGCTATGAAGTGGCCAACTTGGGTTGATTTTAGATGGGTTTAAAGTAACTCTAAGATACTTAAGTGAATTCAATTTAAAATAATGAGTTGATCCTAGGTTATCACTCGGGGTGGATTGGACGTATTTCCTTTTTAATGATTTCAATTTATTATATTTGAGATGGGTTCATTTAAGGAGATAAAACAACATCATCACTTACTGGTTTAATGCATACACCCTTTAATACTAATCACATATACACTTTAAGGATCAAAGTTTTGAGCACTTCAAGATAAATTTTCGTATTAGCACTTAAAGTGTGTGGCCTTAAATTCAACAAGGACGATGGAGTTTAAAAATCATCAAATAAAAATCTCAATTAAAGAAGTGATTATACATTAATGAGGTGATAAATAACATCCAATCCAGCCCCTTTCTACTCCCTTGTATCAACCCATAAGTGGGTTAGCCCTCTATTGATTCTATGGTTTCAATGGAAGCGGAAAGTAGACTCATGAGGGAGGAAATGGAGAAGTAAAAAAAAACGCAATAAAATAACAATCACTCCACCGTTGTGTGATAATCTCACAAGGTTTGGTATGAACAAGTTCACACCTTGAACCAACGGTATCAAAGTGATAAGGAGAAGAACAGAATAATAATATAAGAAGAACTTTTATTAAGAAACAAGGATGAATTAAAACAACTTACATGTGAAGGAAGAACATTACAAAGAGAAATTGGCAGCATAACATTAAGATGAAAACAAGTTCCAAGATCCTTAAATCCTCCAACACCACTTCCTTAAATAGGAATTTTTGAGCCCTTAGGTTGAGCCTCCAACAGTCCAAGTCTCCTCAATTAATTGTGGTAGGCCATAGGTGGGTGAAAAGTAAGGGAGAGTTGATTTTTCCACCCTTGACCCGAGGTGGCAGCTAGCTTTCCTTCACCGAACAGACGCGTCTGAAATACCTTCTAGATGGCCGAATAAGAGTGGGCCATTGAAGAATAAAATGGAGATCCGAATGTCTTATAATCGCCTGTAAAATTTGGGCCCATTTGGAGTTGAGGATTCCGATATATGATAAAATTAGTGGACTGTTTTTCTAGGACACAGAATTTGGCCCAGAATTGTATCTCTAACTTGGGCCGCCTTAATGACAACCATAGAGGCCGAATTAGCATTGGATCATGGAGAGTTATTTGTTCCTATGAATGTCTTATAGAATCCCACAAAATTTGGGATTCATTGGGCCTGTATGTTGGGCCCCAAAGTCTCATCAGTGAGATAGTGTCCAATCTGCCTTCTCTAGAATTGTTTCCTTTCATCACAAAATATCCCCATCTTCTTCCATGAATTCTCCATTGATCCCTGAATTAAACATGTTAATATTGGAGTGTAGATAAATTTACAAAAATATCAAATTAAAATATGTATAATCAGATGAATCATTGGGTACTTCAAATGATGTTCAAAAATGTACCACATAATAGTGCAATTTAAGAAGGTATTACAATCATAATGTGAAATGATGTTCAAAGTGTAAAATGAACTAAAATGGTGTTTATGAATAATAAGAAACATGAATATTATATATATTAACAATTAATATTATCCTCATTTAGTGGATAATCACACCCCCCAACTTGAGTTTTGCTAGTCCCGAGCAAAATATATCTCAACAATATGAAATTCAAATTCCCTTTTCCAAAAACATTTTAATACACAATGATCACCAAAAAACCTTATACAAAACAATAATGAAACCCATCAAAATATTTTAATACAAGATAGTTTCATAAGCAGATCCCAATCCCAAGCCCATTCCTTTGTTCAAATTCATTGCCATATTTCATCCAATATCAATTAAGTATGAGGATGTGTTGTGCTTCACAATAGACACGGGGGTTCATCTTAATTCAAGGGGGAAATTACGGAAGCGCTAGGTGGAATCACATTTCAATATTAAGATGAGTATTCATTTTTTTTATATAATTTTTTTTTGTTTTTTTTGTTTTTTTTTTGTTTTTGCAATTTTGCCATGGTAATTGAAGTTGCACTCAAAAGAGTCAACCCCTGTAGCGAGACTTTGCCGATGACTCCCAGGCTCAAAGTCCTTAGGGCACCAAGTGAATCCCACATACTCGGGCATCATCTCGAGTTAACTCAGTCAAAAAAAAATTCAAATTACCAAAAATAGAGATAAAATTACTAACTCTGGGCCATAAAACTATGGAGTCACGATCCCCAAGTTCCAAAAGCCACACATTAGGTCATTTCATTTCTCTACGTGCAATTTTTTTTAATAATTTTAATAATTTTTTTTGAATACTCATATTAAACTAAAATGATCACCAAACCTATGCTATTTATTTAGGGGACCCCATGAACTCAAACTAATACCCCACTATCCAAGGGACGTGCATTGTGATCTTTTTTTTATTTGGATGAAAATATAAATGATGAAATATCACATTGGACATCCACACTTTCCAAAATCAATGCTCATGAAATTATAAAAGGATTAAAATCAGAATCAGGGTATGCTAAATTATTTGATATTCAGTTTCAAAGTGTGAAATGTGTATTACCATGTTTAAAGTTAAAGGAATTTTTCCTTCCATTTAATTTTTTTTCAAATCATTCATTTTTTTTTGACACAAAAGCATTTTTTTTATCTCTCCCCCCAACTTAAAACAACACTGTCCCCAGTGTTTGAAGAAATAAAAATTTAGAAGGAGTAGAGGCAGATAATGGAAGTTCAAAAAGGAAATTGAAACTGAGGATCATGGAATGAAATCACCTGGTGGTTGAAGCTGAAGTTCTTGCTACTCCAAATTAGTCCTTTGATCTCTTGGGGGATGTAGGCACCTCCTTGATTGAACATGTATCACCCAAAATAGTACCTAAACAAAAAGAAGAACAAACCAGACAAAACAAACAACACAACAACTTATTTAATTCCAAGTATCATCATTTTTATGGTTTTTCCTTTTTTTTATTTTTTAGTTTTTTTAAATCAAACTAATGATACATTGTCTTCTTTTTAATTTTCTGGGTAAGGTATTACTCAGGGATCACACCGCGTGACACAGATGAATACGATGCTCCCCTTTCATACCCATCCATACTCATAATAGAAGAACAGGTCAATAGTCCTTTTTTTTAAATGTAAAAATGTTTAATTAATCCTGTTTAAAATATAAGGTTTATTAAAACAACAAAATGATAAGAAACTTGAAAACCATGGGTTTCCTCCCATGCAGCACTTTTTTTAACGTCGTTAGCCTAACATGGACCCTAAATCTATCAATTTTTTCCTTGTTCATAGGTTGGCTCAGTTAACTCAACCTCTATTTCCTGTTTATTGAATGATTCAATGAATGGTTTTAACCTTTGACCATTGACCTTGAAAATGTAACCACTTGTGGGATCTTGAATCTCTACTGCCCCATGGGGGAATACATGACGCACTATGAAAGGTCCTGACCATCTAGACCTTAACTTTCCCGGATGTAAATGAAGTTTTGAACTATACATGAGCACAAGTTTTCTCGGTTCAAAATGTTTGACCTTGATATTCCTAGATTGGTAGGATTGAACTCTATCTTTATTGATCCTTGAATTTTCATAAGCCTCCATCCTTAGTTCCTCCAGTTCATTGAGATCTAATTTCCTTTTTGTTCCGTCCAATGATAGATCATAATCCATTTTCTTAATTGCCCAAAAGGCCTTATGTTCGATCTACACTATCAAATGGCATGCTTTACCATAAACCAACCTATATGGGGACATTCCTAAAATGGTTTTCTATGCGGTTCTATAGGCCCAAAGACCATCTAAGAGTTTCTCAGACCAATCTTTCCTAGAGGGGTTGACAGTTTTTTCAAGAATTTGCTTAATCTCCCTATTCGCTAACTCAGCTTGACCATTGGTTTGAGGATGGTATGAAGTGGAAACTTTATGAGAAATACCATACTTAGACATGAGTGAAGAGAATTGGAGGTTGCAGAAATGGGTTCCTCGATCACTGATTATAGCCCTAGGAATTCAAAATCTTGAAAATATGTTCTCTTTCAGAAATCGAATCACAACTTGATGATCATTGGACTTAGTGGGAATGGCCTCAACCCATTTTGAGACATAATCAACAGCTAAGAGTATATAGAGGTATCCCCGAGAGTTTGGGAAGGGACCCATGAAGTCAATTCCCCAACAGTCAAATATTTCAACCACTAAGATGGGAGTGAGTGGCATTTGATTCCTTTTTGTGATGGACCCTACTTGTTGACACCTAGGACAACTTTGACAAAATTTGTAGGAGTCCCTTGAGAGGGTGGGCCAGAAAAGACCACATTAAAGAATCTTAGCAGATGTTTTCTTAGAGGAAAAGTGACCTCCACATGCCTCACTGTGACAGAATTTAAGGATGGACTCTTGTTCAGATTCTGGAACACACCTCCTAATGACTTGGTCAGGGAAGAACTTATAGAGGTATGGATCATCAAACACGTAATGTCTAACATCAGAAAGGAATTTCCTTCGAGCTTGAGTCCCTAAGAATTTTGGAATGACTCCTGTCACTAAGAAATTTTCTATGTCATCATACTAAGGGAAGTCAATCACAGAGTATAAGTGTTCATCAGGAAACGAATCAGACACAGAAAGGTGATTTGATTTGTCTTTGAATTCCATCCTAGAGAGGTGATCAGCTACAACATTTTCAACTCCCTTTTTATCCTTGATTGTGAGGTCAAATTATTGTAAGAGAAGGACCCACCTAATCAGTCTAGCCTTAGCATCTTGTTTTTGGAAGAGGTATTTTAGTGCAGAATGGTCAGTGAACACAGTGATGGGGGATCCTAAGAGGTAGGACCTAAACTTCTCTAAATAAAACACAATAGAAAGTAAATCCTTTTCAGTAGTGGTGTAGTTTATTTGGGCATCATTTAAGGATTTACTTGCATAAGCAATGACATAAGGAGTTTTATCACAATGTTGTCCTAACACAGCTCCAACAGCAAAGTCACTGGCATCACACATAAGTTCAAAAGGAAGGTTCCAATTTGGAGATTTCATAATGGGAGGAGAGGTGAGAGAGGATTTGAGGGTTGAGAATGAACCCTCACAGCTTTCTGTCCAAACAAATGGAGCATCCTTTACTAGGAGAGCACAAAGGGGATGAAATATTGAACTAAAGTCCTTGATTAATATTCTATAGAAACCATCATGTCCTAAGAAATACCTCACTTCCTTGATAGTTTTGGGTGATGGAAGGTGACAAATGATGTCAACCTTTGCTTTATCAACTTCAATCCCCCTACTCGAGACCAGATGGCCTAGAACAAGTCCCTCTTTAACCATGAAATGACATTTTTCCCAGTTTAGGACTAGATTCTTTTCTTCACATCTTGACAAGACTCTCTCCACATTCTGCAGACATCCCTCAAATGTATCCCCAAACACAGAGAAGTCATCCATGAAGACCTCTAGAAAATCCCCTACCATGTCTGAGAAGATTCCCATCATGCACCGTTGGAAGGTTCCAGGGGCATTGCATAACCCGAAGGGCATGAATTTGAAAGAAAAGGTTCCTAAAGGACATGTGAATGTAGTCTTCCCTTGATCCTCTAGGGAGACCTCAATTTGATTGTACCCCGAGTACCCATCTAAGAAACAGTAGAAGGCATGACCTGCCACTCTCTCAAGGACTTGGTCAATGAATGGTAAGGGGAAATGGTCCTTCTTGGTGAATGAGTTTAGCTTCCTGTAGTCAATGGAGACCCTCCATCCACTACTCACCCTTGTTGGAAGAATCTCTCCATCCTCATTGGTTATCACTGTGATTCCGGCCTTTTTTGGAACCACTTGGATTGGGCTCACCCACTCACTCTCAGCTATGGGATATATGATACCAGCTTTTAACAATTTCAGAAGTTCCTTCCTTACTACCTCCATGAGATTAGGATTGAGTCGCCGTTGAGGTTGACTACATGGCTTTGAATCAGATTCTAGAACAATCCTATGAGTCCCGATAAGTGGGATAATCCCAGGAATATCAGAAAGGGTCCAACCAATGGCTTTCTTATGCTTCCTAAGGACACCTAGAAGCATCCTCTCATGATTGGCTTCAAGAGAAGAAGAAATTACAATAGGATGTGTTTTATTTTCCCCTAGGAAGGCATACTTTAGTGCAGCAGGAAGTTCCTTCAATTCAAGATCAGGTTGGTTCAGAATTTCAGCAGAAGATTGGGACATTGGATCAAGATCAATTTCTTTTTTAGATTTTTAGATAGGATTGATTCCCCACATGTAGAAGTTTCAGCTACTAGATTGTCTTGATCAGATTTAGGGAAGGAAATTGGAGTGGTCTCCATGAAAGTGGTTTCTTGAAAGGTTTCACTGATTGTTGGACCTAAGACTTCATCATAAGAGAAATTTGAAAATGATTCAATCCAAGGAGATAAACTTCCTTCATATGAACAAAGAAAATAAATCTCATTCTGACTAAACATTCATCAAATATTCCTTGATGTTCCATGGATTCATTATCAATGCTTCCTATCATGTTTACTTCATGAATGTCCTCGTCATCCCCTATTTGTGATCTTGCATTATAGATGTTCAAGTCTAGACTCATATTCCCAAAGGTGATGGTCATGTTCCCATTTCGGACTCGGATAACAGAGTTGATTGTTGCAAGGAAAGGACGACCAAGGATGATTGGGGTTTGTTCCTTATTTCCTAAGTTTGGATGGTTGTCAAGGACAATGAAATCAGCAGGGTAGATGAAGTTTTCAAACTTTACCAGAACGTCCTTTAAAATCCCCTTTGGAACCCTAATACTACGATCATCAAGTTGAAGTGTGACAGATGTGGGTTGGAGTTCTTCTAGGCCTAACTGGCAGTACACAACATATGGGATGAGATTGACACTAGCACCTAGGTCACACAAGGCCTTGACAACTTTTCTTTCTCCTAGTTCAACATTGATGTAAGGGCAACCCGGGTCTTTCAACTTAGGAGGAATGGTCCCTTTAATGGTGGTACTCACATTAGCAGCCAAAAGGACTTGGTTTTTATGTGAAAATTTTCTTTTAAAAGTACACAAGTCCTTAAGTTACTTTGAGTAGGCAGGTATGGTTTGGATTGCATCGAGAAGGGGTATGTTCAACTTGACTTGTGAAAATATTTCCCTCAATGTTTCACTCAGTTCAGGCTTGGTTTCCCCCCTCATGCGTTGAGGAAATGGTGCAGGTTGTGGGGTTGTTTGTTGAAGAGTTTTTCCTTGACAATGTTATCAGTTTCCTTAGTTTGATCTTGTGTTTCATTTGAATTTTCATCCAAGTTTTAATCTTCATGTGGGTTCTGAATTAGTTGTTCAGGTTTCTCAATTGATTTCCCACTTCTTAAAACAGTCACAACCTTTAGTTGTTCATGAGTTGTTTGAGCACAACTTGACTCTCCCCTTGAAGTTGAGGATGGCACCTCCTGAGTAGGCATGGGTGCCTTTCCGGTTTTGATGGTTTGAAGTTCTTGTTTTAGGGAAGATACCTCTGAGTTCATCCTCTCCATTTGTTTGCACAGTTGTTCTAGTAGGATTTGTGGAATAGTATGGGTGGGTTCTTGAGTAGGTTGGTTTATCCCAGGGGGATATTTTGGAGATGGGATGGTTTGTTGAAAATGGACTGGTGGCTGTTGGTATTGGATAGGTTGGGTTTGGAAATGGTTATGGGTTTGGTAGTTCTGATGGGGGTAAGGATTTTGTCCCTGTGGTTGGATAGGTTGTTGGTTATCTTTCCAGCGGAAGCCTGGGTGGTCGTTATACCTTGGGTTGAAGGTGTTTTGGTATTAAGGCTTTTGAAAGTTCAAAACATTTACTTCCGCTGGGGGTCCTACTAAGATAACATACTTGATGGATGGAATGGTTGGGCAGTTGTCTATCTTATGGTCATGTTTTTCACAAATTGTGCAAACAGGGTCAACAGTTTGGATTTCATGGACTTTCCTAAGGTCTATCTCTTCAACCTTCCTAGAGAGTGCTGAGAGTTTAGCCCTAAGGCTTTCCTCTTCTCTAAGTGTATGAATTCCAATAGTTCTTTGTGGATTTTCAGAATAAGGTGAAGTTCCCCATGTTTGGTTTTGTTCAGAAAGGCTTTCTAGATACTCGTAAGCATCATTTGGGGCTTTGTTTTTAAAGGTTCCATTACACATCATGTCAATGAATTGTTTGTTCCCCAGATCCAACCCTTCATAGAAAATTCTCACTTGTTCAGGAATAGAAAAACCATGGTGTGGAACCATGTTTAGAGCGTCTTTGAACCTCTCCCATGTTTCATAGAATGACTCTCCCTCTTTTTCAAAAAAGTTTTGGATACTCTTTTTAAGTGCAATTGTTTTGTGGTGGGGAAAGTATTTTTTGTAGAATTCTCTTTGTAGTTGGTCCCAAGAGTTGATGGATGATGGTCTCAAATTGTTTAGCCAGTTTTTAGCTCGATCCTTTAAAGAAAAAGGAAATAGCCTCATCTTAGCTAATTCTAGTTGATGTGGGGGACACATGGTTTCTACAATATCATTGAACTCCTTAATGTGTAGGTATGGCATCTCGGACTCCATTCCATGGAATGTGGGAAGGTGGTTTAGGACATGGGGTTTAAAGATGTATTTGGAATCTCCTAGGGAATTGTGTCTAATTCATGAGGGGTCATTGGTCCAGGAAGGTGTGAGGTAGTCATTCATGGTTTGATCAATTGCATTCCCCAAGTTTGGGGTTGCCTCATTTGGGTTTCCATTTTGGTTCCCACCCGGGTTTATGAGTTGGTTTCTTTGAAGACCTTCCATTGAAATTGGCTCAATTTTGGACTCTAGAGTATTAGGAAGATTAGGATCTAATGGAATGAGTTCCCTTGGTGTACTTGACTCCCCAACCCCAGGACTATCCACCCTAACTAGACGGTTTGATTGATCACGGGTGTAGGCGGACATGCGCCAAAAGAAAAAAAAACGAGAAAGGGACAAGATAAGAGAATATGGATGAGAAAAGAAGAAATGGGGGAGAATAGAATGGGTGTTTATATGACTTACTTGTGTCCCCGTCAACGGCACCAAAATTTGATTCTCGCTCAAATTTACCCAAGATATGAAGGTAGAACGGTCCTTGTAGTCTAGCTTGGGTTGTCGAATCCACAGAGACCTAAGAAGTAACCTATAGACACACACATTCTAAGGACTGTTTTTGTCTATGAAGTGGCCAACTTGGGTTGATTTTATATGGGTTTAAAGTAACTCTAAGAGACTTAAGTGAATTCAATTTAAAATAATGAGTTGATCCTAGGTTATCGCTCGGGGTGGATTGGACATATTTACTTTTTAATGATTTCAATTTCTTATATTTGAGATGAGTTCATTTAAGGAGATAAAACAACATCATCACTTACTGGTTTAATGCATACACCATTTAATACTAATCACCTATACACTTGAAGGATCAAAGTTTTGAGCACATCAAGGTAAAGGTTCGTATTATCACTTAAAGTGTGTGGCCTTAAATTCAACAAGGACGATGGAGTTTAAAAATCATCAAATAAAAATCTCAATTAAAGAAGTGATTATACATTAATGAGGTAATAAATAACATACAATACATCCCATTTCTACTACCTTGGATCAACCCATAAGTGGGTTATCCCTCCATTGATTCTATGGTTTCAATGGAAGCGGAAAGTAGACTCATGAGGGAGGAAATGGAGAAGTAAAAAAAACGCAATAAAATAACAATCACTCCACCGTTGTGTGATAATCTCACAAGGTTTGGTATGAACAAGTTCACACCTTGAACCAACGGTATCAAAGTGATAAGGATAATAACATAATAATAATATAAGAAGAATTTTTATTAAGAAACAAGGATGAATTAAAACAACTTACATGTGAAGGAAGAACATTACAAAGAGAAATTGGCAGCATAACATTAAGATGAAAACAAGCTCCAAGATCCTTCAATCCTCCAACACCACTGCCTTAAATAGGCATTTTTGAGCCCTTGGGTCGAGTCTCCAACAGTCCAAGTCTCCTCAATTAATTGTGGTAGGCCATAGGTGGGTGGAAAGTAAGGGAGAGTTGATTTTTCCACCCTTGACCCGAGGTGGCAGCCAGCTTTCTTTCACCAAACAGACGCGTCTGAAAGACCTTCTAGATGGCCGAATCAGAGTAATACATAGAAGAATAAAATGGAGATACGGATGTCTTCTAACCTCCTGTAAAATTTGGGCCCATTTGGAGTTTCTGATTCCTAGATATGATAAAATTAGTAGACTGTTTTTCTGGGCCGCAGAATCTGGCCCAGAATTGTATTTCTAATTTGGTCCGCCTTAATTACCACCATAGAGGCTGAATTAGCATTTAATCATGAAGAGTTATTTATTAATATTAATGTATTCTAGAATCCCACAAAATTTAGGATTCATTGGGCCTGTATGTTGGTCCCCACAGTCTCATCAGTGGGATAGTGTCCAATCTGCCTTCTCTAGAATTGCTTCCTTTAATCACAAAATATCCCCATCTTCTTCCATGAATTATCCATTGATCCCTGAATGAAACATGTTAATATTGGAGTGTAGATCAATTTAAAAAAATATAAAATTAAAATGTGTATAATCAGATGAATCATTGGGTACTTCAAATGATGTTAAAAAATGTACCACATAATAGTGCAATTTAAGAAGGTATTACAATCATAATGTGAAATGATGTTCAAAGTGTAAAATGAACTAAAATGGTGTTTATGAATAATAAGGAACATGAATATTATATATATTAACAATGAATATTAGCCTCATTTAGTGTCTAATCAATTTTTGGAATGAAATAAAAATATTCCAAATCACAAGGGAATGAATATACTTCACCTGTAGAAATACTCATTGAATAATTGAATTTTGGGAAAAGGTCGTCAGTAGAAAGATCAAGAAGATTAACTCCTTGAACATACGTAGGTGAAAAAGTGCCTTTACCAGACTCCTTTAGTGGTCTACTTATATCCATCACATCCTTGAATGCAGTACTAGGTTGAAAATTTATCCTAATTAGTTTTCACACCCAACCACTAGCACAGGGAAATCTACTGGTTTCCAACTCAATTCATGCTTGATGGTTTCATTGATTGTGCCAAGGTCAAAAAATGTTGTTAGCGTATGTGGTTATTTCAAGTGAAGTGTTTTTAACCTTTAATCATGGAGAAAGTGGCATGGTATCAATTGGAGTAGATGACTCCATTGTGTCAAGAATGATATCTTTTTCAAAATTTTCTTCTATACTTCCCTCATCATATTTCATTATTGATACATGTTTCACCACAAACTCAGGATCCTCTAGGAAATCCCATTCTTCCATTGTTTCTAGAAAATTTTGAGTGTTCTCTAACACTAATGTTGACTGATTCTATGACTCCCAAAATGTTTCAGATGTCTCCATTTTAGAAAAAGTTTTAGACTCACAAATATTTTCAGAAAGAGGTGATTTGATGTCATTTGAAGTGATGACCTCTTGAGTGTGGAAATCCACTGTCTCTTGGTTCAATTATGAATCTATCATGGTAAAGAATGGTCCTAGTTCAATGTCCTCTTCATCCTCAATAGGTTAAATTTTATATACATTGAATGTTTCCTTTTTCACTTTGGGATGGATGGGTTGTGAACTCACAGAAGAAGGACATGAAATCACATTTTCTAAGGGACCATTATGTTCAACAGGGCGAAAGACTAAGCTCTCATATTCTTGAAATGTGATTAGATTGGAAGAATTAATTTTTGATAGAGTTGATTCATCAATGGTATGACACAAGTAAGGATCGATCAACGTAGTCTCATAATCAAAATCATGAACTGGATGTTGTTCAAATGGAACCTTTTCCACACTTTCCTCAATAGAATTGTTCCTAATTAGATCATGAAGTGGTAGTGAAGTGAATAGTTGTACAAGATGAGTTATTTAATTTGATTTTCTAGACCTTTTTTTGGATTTTTTAAATGTTTCTTTGAAGAAAGAAACTTTGCATTATGTTCATCTTGAAGATCAAACATCCTATTTGTCTCAGTGATAGTAGAAACCAACATGCACCCAATTATTGAATAATTTTTTTCACATGAATTATCAAGTTTTAAATTTTTAAGAATGAATTGACTTTGAAAATGATAAAATGATGGGTAGGAACTAGAAATAGAATATGGATCATAACACAGACTTGAATGATAATCCTTAAAATAAACAAGATTACCTAGAGAGATCATGTGTAGTGAGAGATTGTATTCCATACCTTGCAATGTTGGTGGGTAGGGTGGGTACTAGTTGTAACTATGTGGTGAGACCCACATTATTATGAACTTCTGGGTGTCTTGAAAATCCCTGCAATGAAAAATTCCCAGAGTAGTAAACTATTTTTTTGTTGGTTTAGTTTTTTTTTGATTTTTTAATTTTATTTTTGACATAAATCACTCTTTTAAAAGAACTCCTAATGATACTATTCTCCCCATAAATGGTTCCAGAAATTTGGAACGTGTGTCTCAACGCATGTAAATTTTAAAAATTTATTTACCTAAAAACTATTGTTGAAGTAGCAAGTAGGGTCGAACTACAGAGAGAATGTGAGTAGACACTAGGAATATCCTCTTAGAAAAGTGTTCAGGAAAATGAGTTCTTCATGTGATTAATAACTAAGAAGTTCTAAAAACTAAATGACTATTTTAAAAATGACTATTTAAATTAACTAAAACTATCCAAGTGAACTAAATTATGAAATAAACTGGTGGAGATGGAAGTGTTAGATTCACGACGTCTGTTCAGGTGCATGCAATGTCAATTATTTAATTCTAACATCTGAATATTTATTTATTTAGTTACCACTGATTCTAATTTTAATAAAAATATTATCTTGTCTCATTCTCTGATGTTATAAAATATTCTAATTTTTACACAAACTATCTGTCATTTTTTTTCTCTGTCCTAATGAATAATTTTCATGCCATTATAACACTGAATCACTTGGTGAAATACAATGACCCGTTTCTCAAAAAGTTGAAGTATTTATATGCATCGATTTCACTCACATAAGATTAATGATTAAGTATCATTCATGCAATTTTGAAGGAGAATGCATACAAAATATTAATTTTTCAATTAATATATATATATTTATTCAAAATTCACTCGCACGCATGATCAAATTACGGATAAATAAATTCCATGAGGAACTTATATTCATGATTACTTATTAAGTATCACATGAATGGGAACCAAAACATGTGTGCAGAGCCCAAATGAAAATTAATTTAAATGCAGGTATAATTAATTAAATAAACATGCAATTAAAATTAATTCAAAATGCAATCAAATATGGAAATAAATTAAATACATACATTCACTGTCACTTTCGCCGCAACTCCAACACTAATGAAATTATTCAACCACCGCGCAAACATGACATGAAAAATAAATAAATGAAGTCACCATGTTCGTGTCTACTTGAGGATAACCATAACCCATCTTCAACAATCAAAAAATAATAATCTTCAATCCTCCGATCACTGCAACATCAAACCACACCATCACGTGCCACCACAAAAATGATCGAATCCATGCTTGTTCTCACAGTGAAATGTCAATCTCTAAAAGCCAAAGAGAAACTCTACGTACATCGATGACATGCCCGAACCATTGATGTGTTTCTGGAATGGAGGAGGCATGGTCACCGACTATTGTGCTGAGCAGTGGAGGATTTCAGTGTTGATGGTGGCCCGTTTTTCACCTGTATAGTAGGGGAGGGGAGATGTGGTGAGCGGGTGTGGCCGAGAGGGGTGAGAGGTCATAGGGTTGAGAGGGGGTGAGGCGATAGGGATAGAGGGGGAAGGGGATTGGAGTTTGGGGTAGGTGAGTGGAGGGGGAGGCGCTGAGGGTTAGGGGGGCGTGGGATAGTGGGGTGGCGAGAGAGGTGTGCAGGTTCAGAAGGGGGAGGGGATGGGGCGACGAGTGAGTGAAGTAAAAAAGGGGAGGGTGTGGGATTAGAGAGAGAAGGGGATATGAGGGGGATTGGAGATAGGGGAGAGGATTGTGAGGGGCGTGGGGTGGGGAGGGGAACGGGTCAAGGGTAGGTGGGGTAGGCGTGGGTAGTTAAGGGGGGAATAAAAAAATAAAATAAAATAAATGTTGAATTCAAATAAAAAAACTAATTATCTAATTAAGTTAAATAAAAAATAATAATGATAATAATAATAATAAATAGTAATAAGAATTAAATATTAATTTACATTTAATTAAATATAATACTACTATTAAATATAATAATAAACTAATAAAAAAACTATTTTATTAATACAACAAAAATAATGAAATACAATAAAATATAAATAGAGAATTAAAATATATAGATACTAATAAGAATTAATAAAATAAAATAAACTAAAATTAGTGAAAATGATAATAATAATATAGTTTTAAATATAATATATAAAATTAATATAACTAAAAAAATAGTAAATTACTAATATTAATATATAAATTAACTAAAAATTATCAAAATATCTAAAATACTATTAAACTACAAAAATAAACTAAAAATGTAAAAAAATTTAAACTAAATAATTAAAACTATGTTAGAAAATTATAAAAATACATGCAAAATCCATGTACATCACCCCATGAGGCTGGTTTGGGCGTTTGTGGCGAGATATGACTTTTTTGCGAGGTGTCTGTTTTGGACAAATGAGTAGTTAAATTCGCATGTTTTTCTGAGAGGATCACATTGGCATGATCCATTTGATGTGTTTCAAGATTGAGGCATGGCCCCCAATCAGTCTTGCTATAGTGAATAATACATTTTTCAATAGTTATCCGTTTTAGGCAAGTAAATAGCCTATGCTGCATGGTTTTCTGTGTAGAATGTGATAGTGGCCTTGGTTTGGGACTAAGAGGTGTGGGGTGAGGTGATGTTTCCAGTTTCTTAATTTAGTAACATTTGGACCAGCAACGGTTGAGTGAACTCCCTTGGTTCGTTCCTATGATGGTTCATGTGGCATTACAACCTTAGTACAAGTTTATAATCCCCTAAGTAGGATGATATGGATAGAGTTGTGGTATCCCTCTAGAGTGGCCGGGGTAGGATCCTCTAGCATATCGTTTACCCTAGATCAGATTCTCAGAATCGCTGTGACCAACACTATGTGGGCGGCGATCCCCTATCTAGTAGGATAGCCATGTAGGATTTGTGTTATCATCGGGTATATGATCCCCTATGCAGAGGAAAATTTTAGTAGGTTTTCAGCATCATCAGGTATATGATCCCCTACTCAGTTGATGTTTTATGTAGGGTTTATTGTATTGTCGGGTGTATGATCCCCTACTGCACGAGTTATCCCTGATAGAGTTCGCGATATTATCGTGACCAACATTACACGAGCGACGATCCTTTATCTGAGTGATGTGATCTTCGAGATGTCATATTGGGTTATGGTATCCCCTAGAATATCCTGGGTGTGATCCTATCTCTAAGAGATTATGGGCTACCGGTTAGGGTCGTGGTATCCCCTAGCGGATCTTAGGAGTGATCCCCTATCCGAGGAGTTGTGGTTTATGGTTTTCCGGTAGGGTTCAGAGTATCCCCCAGTGGATCTTGGGAGGGATCCACTATATGAGGATCAAGATCCACTGAGTTTCAGTGTGTCATGCTTTGTGGAGCTATACGACAAGCATTTTCTCTTGGTTATGTGTTTCCTTAGAGCCTCGAGTAGAATCTGACGCTGACTATGAGGTCAGACCCTCATGAGACTTGGTGCTTGATATGAGTATGTCTGGTGTGTTTTTTGGGTTTCCCTTGGGGTGTTGTCACATATTGGATGAAATACCCTATGGTTTGATCTAACTAGTTGAGTTTACCCGAGGATGGTCACGAGATGGAGTTTCTCTCTTGTTTGGGTTCCCTCTAGCTGGGATGAGCGGAATGATGCCTTTCATTTGCTCCATTTTCTTTTGGGGTTTTTGGGGAACCTACTGAATATCTTTATAGTCACCCCTAAATAGGATTTTCTCGTACATGTTTTGTGTCTTTTTTAGACCACATACCTTTTGACAGAGTCCCAGGAGGACTCATAGCAGGCGGAGCATAGTGAGATTGACCGACCAGGTTGTTTACCAGAGCTGGGTTGAGGAGCTTACCGATAAGAGTTTGTCAGCGATCCCATCCTTCTGAGCAGGTTGGATGCTTTTGCAGTTTTCTTTTGGTGGGCCCTGTATTTTCCATTTTGTACTGCTGTTGTACTTTGGTTGTGGGATAGATGTATGCATGCATTTCTTTTCAGTTTTTATATATCTATGTACTGTTGCATGGAGGTGTATGTGGGTGCATGTGTACAGGTACCTTAGGTTAAGGCCTCCCATGAGTGTAATAGCCTACTCGGAACTGGTCTCCATTCCCTAGCCTATTAGAGGCGGGCTTGGGGAGTTGTGGCTCGAGCCCTGTTGGGTCGGGTTGTGATAGAATGGTATCAGAGAAGGTTCCACCTATGGGACCTCAGAGAATAGTTGGTCTAGCTGTGAGCTTGGTTTGGGTTGCATAGTGGTAGTCTTAAGATGTTTTGAATTTAGATTTTAGGACAGGGACTCCAGTGTTAGTACGACGACTGACGTATTAATTCACTAAGAATCTGATAACTAGCCTTTTGACTTAGGATATTAGGAAAATAGTCACAGAGAAATAACGGTACATGCATCATATAGGACTGATTTTTAGGTTTTCTTTGTCCTTTTTGAGTCATATCTCCAGATATAATATTTGACCGTGGTGCGCCTTGATTGTATTTCAATATTCCTCCAAGACGAAAGCCAGTGAGAGTTCTACAGTGGGATTGTGGTGAAGATCTGCCATAATTTGAGGATTTAGAGCAGGGCATAGGTTCTGAGGCTGGACATCCAGGTGGTTCACTAGTTGAGCCACCACATGTCGAGGAGCTGGTTGTGCTAGGAGTGCAGGACGAGGATGCGCGTGAGCTGAGTGTGTTTCCTGAGTTCCATAGGTGGTAGCATCTGAGGTACCAGGGTGATCCAAACCCCCAGGAAGCTGATGACTGGCTCGAGGCAGTTAACCCGAGTTTTCCACTTAGTGAGGACACCTCCAGATTATATGGTGGTCCTAGCAGCGAGCCTTCTGCATGGTTCGACCAGGTGATGGGGGAGTTTGGTGACGTAGTCCCATGATGAGGATATGCTCATGTGGACAAAGTTTGAGCAACTCTTCAGGGAAGATTTCTATCCGGTCACACCGAGGTCAGTGCAGATCCAGGAGCTTCTATAACTTTGGTAAGAGGACATGACTGTGTCAGAGTAATCAGTGAGGTTTATAGACCTGTCATACTACTCCCTAGATATGGTTCGAGACCTGTTATTTAGGACTCGAACCTTCGAGAAGGGCCTACACAGAGATATTTAGGCAGGTGTGGTTTCCTTGTGTCTATTGACCTATACTGGAGTACTAGAGTGAGCCTTGGTGGTGGAGAGCTTTATGGCTGAGCAGACCCTGACCGCTAATGCTAGGCACATGGGAGTTGAGACCTCAGCAGTTGGTTTGGTAACTGGTAGCTGCCGACAAGCTCAGGGGTCTGGACATGTGTGACATTTCAGGAGGTGACCCTAGGATAGAGGATCTGAGGCTCAGGGCTCTCAGGCTGGTTTTGGTTAGCTGCAATAGAGGAGGTGTTATGCTTACGATGACTGGGGACATCTTGCCAGAGATTTTCCGACCCACTGTGCTACTGAGAGGGAGCTGATCGATAGGCCACCTTAGCAAAGGCAGCGTCTTGAGTATGGAGGTTCTCAGGGCAACAGACATGGTGAAAGATCTAGTATAATAACAAGAGGTGGAAGGTGGTATGAGTTTCCACCACCACCACCCCTAGGTGGTCCATGTTAGGATCAGGGAGCTGGAGGACAAGGGTGAGGACAACTATAGGCCTTAGAGACCGTTGACCTAGAGGCTCTGTAGATGGATAGAGGTATGCTCTGTGTCCTTTCTACTTTCTGCATTAGTTTTGATAGACATTGGTAGAAGGTCCTCTTTCCTTTCTGTTTTTTCTCAAAGTTTTGTTTGGTGTTTCACTTTGTCACATCGAAATCAAAAAGAAGAGGGACCATTCCCCCACCGAGACACGTTTTTATGATGCAATGAAAAACATGCAAGCGATTTAGTGCCACCCAAAGCGGACAATTTCTAGGTGTGGTGGTTGAGTCTCTTCTACTTGTGTGTTCGGGAAGGGGCGGTGTGTTCAAAATTTTGTGCGAAGGTCCTCGTAAGACCCAGTGTGTTCTTGGGCAGCCCTGTTTGTTCATTGTACCCCAAAAGTTGAGACGTGAGGGTGTGGTTTGGTTAAACATAAATTTAGGCTCACAAGGACGAGGAACACTTTCCCCACTAAGATGCATTCCTAAGATGCGATGCAAAGCTGTGCAGGTGAGTCAGTGCCACCCATAGCGGATAATATCGATGTGTGGTGGATGATTTCCTTTGACTTGTGATGTCTGAAGCAGATTTTTATTGGTCTCTGCGTTAGGTTGGCGAGGGGCGAGTTCCGCTAGACCTAATGACATTAGATAGACCTATTTCTTGGTGTTTTACACCCGTCGTAGTTGAGGAGACATGTGCCAAGTTGCACGATGTCAACCTGGGATGAGCTGGACTTGGGTGTGGCCTTGGGTTTCACAGGGTGTGTGCTCGTTGGAAGTACGAGAACACTTGGTGGATTTGTGGTGTTTTGGTGAACCCAATGGTGTGGGAGACTTAGTTGATATTTCAGTTCCTTTCCTTTCTATTTAGGCTTTGGATTTTTAGGGAGGGATATTCCTAAGGTGGGAAGGATGTAGTGACTCGGTTTTTTGCCTTTTCAGAATTTGGAACATTCTTATGAATAATTCCAGAGCTAGGCGTGAAGATGACGTGTGATTTTGAGACCTGGTGTTCCTGAGATAAATTTTATAAAAATATTAAGTATTTTTATACTATCCATGTGAAAAAATGGGTTATATCTCAAATGATAGCTCAGATTAGAAATATGAGGGCACAATTACGTCCAAATTATTCCGTTTACCCTAGGCGGGGTGTAAGTTTTGCGGGTGCGGGCCTGGTGTGGAAAAAGTTATCGAGAGAGTTTTTATAAAAAAATTAATTAATTTATTTATGGACATAGGCTCAAATAACTTCTGAATGGAGTTTCATATCAATTTTCTGAGATCGCGGTTGATTCCAGAATGTTGTGTTTACCCTAGGGGTGACAAAATTTTAGTCGATGCTTGGTGTCCGGTCGGAGGCGTGTCAGGCCGGGGTGTTAAGAAGATGTTTTGTTTTAATTAAATAAAACAAAATAACCCCTCCTACTTCCTTGGTTCTCATGGTGATAATCCACCTTCCCCATCCTCCTTTGATGAACCAAGGTTCCACAGACAACCGTTTTTGTCGCCGATCGTCGACAGATTGAGCATCAGCGCGTCGCAGGCGTCGTTCTGCACCTGAAGCTATGACGATCCGCCAAAAAGGTAGGCAGTTTGAGTTTTAATTTTTCATCCCCCTTATTTGTTTATTTTTGTTTGAATCGTTTTTGTGCCTATGAATATTTCATCATGATCTTTTTGAAATAGGTCTCAGATCTCTTTTTGGAGCACCGGGGTGCTCCCAGTAGTCCGCAGAAGTTTTCCGACGGCGAGGACGGATTCCGGCAGCGGTGATGGAAGAATCCGGTGAGGTAGGATCAAGTGAGGTGGTTTTCGATGGAGTGATGATGTGGCATGGAGGTTTCCAGCGGCTTTGTGGGTTCCATCGACGACACAGCGGTTTCCAGCGGCGCTCTGGGGACGATCCAACCAGAATGGTCCGGGGGCGTTTAAACCTCCGTATCTCAAAAACCGGGTGTTCGATTCATGAGACATCTGGGGAAATGTAAACCTAGATTTTAGGAGGACCCTTTGAGGTCTCTTTGAGGAATTTTTGATTCGGGAATGATGCTTGGTGGTACAAAAGGTCCAAAAATATTAATAATATTTTAATTATTATTATTTAGTGATAATTGAATCAGACGTATCTTCTGCGTCCGATGTCCAATTGACACACCGTTAGTGACATTATGACCCTGAATTAAATTCATATTTTTTGAGACTGATTTTGGGAGATGAAACTGAAATTGGGGTGTGGGCCCCATGAGGTCGGTTTGGGCGTTTGCGGCGAGATGTGGCTTTTTCACCGGGTGTATGTTTTGGACGAATGAGTAGTTAACTCTGTGTGCTTTTCTAAGAGGATCACATTGGCGTAATCTATTTGATATGTTTTGAGATCGAGGTGTGGGACCCACTTGGTCTTGATATAGTGAATAGTAAATTTTCATCGGTTATCCATTTTGGGTGAGTAAATAGCATATCCTGCATGTTTTTCTTCGTAGAACGCAATCATTGCCTCGGTTTGGGCCTAGAAGATATAGGGTGCAGTGATGTTGTGGGTTTCTTGAGTTAGCGACGTTTGGAACAAAAACGGTTGAGTGAACTCCCTTGGTTCATTCCTACGAGGGTTCGTGTGGCATTACAACCCTAGTAAAGGTTTGTAATCCTCTTAGTAGGATGAGATAGATAGAGTTGTGGTATCTCTTCAAAGTGGATGGGGTAGGATCCTGTAGCTTATCATTTACCCTAGATCAGGTTCTTAGAATTTCCGTGACCAACACTATGCGAGCGGTGATCCCCTATCTAATAGGATAGCCCTGTAGGGTTTTTGGTATCATTGGGTATACGACCCCCTATGCAGTGGGCAATTTTAGTAGGGTTGTGACATCGTCAGGTATATGATCCCCTACCCAACAAATGTTTTATGTAGGATTTATTATATCATCGGGTGTAAGATCCCCTACTGCATGAGTTATACCAAATGGAGTTCACAATATCATCGCGACCAACATTACACAGGCGAAGATCCTCTATCTGAGTGATGTGATCTTTGAGATGTTATATTGGGTTGTGGTATCCCTTAGAAGATCCTAGGTGTGATCATATCTTTGAGAGATTATGGGCTACTGGTTAGGGTCGTGGTATCTCATAAAGGATCATAGGAGTGATCCCTTATTCAAGGAGTTAAGGTTTACAGTTTGCCGATAGGGTTCAGAGTATCCCTAAGTTGATTTTGGGAGGGATCCCCTCTTTGAGGATTGAGATCCACTGAGTTTCAGAATGTCATGCTTTGTGGTGCTATCCAACGAGCGTTTTCTCTTATTTATGTGTTTCTTTAGAGCCTCGAGTAGAATCTGATGCTAGTTATAAGGTCAGACCCTCATGAGGCTTGGTTCCTGAGATGAGTATGCCTGGTGTGTTTTATGGGTTTCCCTTGGGGTTTTGTCACATCTTCAATGACATACCCTGTGGTTTGAGTTGATTGGTTGAGTTTATCCGAGGTTGGTCATGAGATGGAGTTTCTCTCTTGTTTGGGTTCCCTACGGCTAGGATGATCATACTGATGCCTTTTAGTTGCTCCCCTTTCTTTTGGGGGTTTTGGGGCTCCTACTGAATATATTTATACTCACCACTGCATGGGCTTTTCCTGCACATGTTTTGTGTCTTATGCAAATCAAAATCCTTTTGACAGAGTCCTAGGAGGACCCACAACAGGCAGAGCATAATGATCTTGACCAACCGAGGTGTTTACCAGAGTTGGGGTGAGGAGCTTACTGGTGGGAGTTTGTCAGTGATTCCCTCCTTCTAAGTAGGTTAGATTCTTTTGCAGTTTTATTTTGGTGGGCCCTATATTTTCCCTTTTGTACTGATATTGTACTCTCATTGTGGGATAAATTCATGCATTCATTTCTTTTCAGTTTTTATATATCTCTGAATTGTTTCATGGAGGTGTATGTGGGTGCGTGTGTACATGAACCTTAGGTTAAGGCCTCCAATGAGTGTCATAGCCTACTCGACACTGGTCTCCATCCCCTGGCCTATTGGAGGCAGGCTTGGGGAGTCGCGACTTGAGCCCTATTTGGTCAAGTCGTGACAATGCTAGTGCAATTGATTCTTTAATATATGCAATGCATTTCATTAGAACTGATATTGCTTTTGTGGTATATAAAATGAGTAGATATACTAGTAATCCAAGCATGGATATTTGGAGATGTATAATGAGAATTTTTGGATACTTAAGAAAGACCAGTGATTTATGTTTATACTGTAATGATTATCCAAATGTATTAGAAGGATACACAGATGTAAGTTGGATTACCAGTATTGGTGATAACCAATCCACATCTGGATGGTTGTTTACTCTTGAAGGTTGTGTTGTTTCTTGGGAGATCAAGAAACAAACATGTATTTCATATTCGACCATGAAGTCAGAGTTTATCACCTTAGCAACATGTGGAAAGGAATCTGAATGGATTAGAAATCTATTATTGGATATTAGATTATGGCATAGTATGATTACTCCTATCTCTATCAGTTTTTATAGTGAATAAACTTTATAAAGGGAATATAATTTCATGTACAATGGAAAGTATATACATATAAGTTTGAGACATGATTATGTGAGATAATTGTCACAATATGGTACCCTAACAATTGTCTATGTGAGATCATGTAAAAACCCTATGGATCCATTTACAAAATCTCTACTGAGAGAGATCATTCATGCAACTAATAATGATATGGGGTTAAAACAGATAAAATAAATCATTTTTGTAATGGAAACCCAACACTCTCTTTAGGTATATCCTAATAAAAGTGTTTAATGGGTAAAAACAAGTTACAAAGATGATTTTTGATATTTAAAATTATAACCCCAACTACTTGGTGTCAATATCATCCATTATTACTAGAGGTTGAGTTATAATATCTTAACAAAATATTAATACTCGATGAGTTATGTGTTCTAATAAAAAAACCACATTGTAATATTTTGCCTATGTGAACTTAGAAGTGGTGCTGCTTCTTATAGGAATTAATGGATTTACTCCTTAGAGAGTTCATGAAAAGGATATAATAACATGGCCATAACAGTGCTACAAAATGATATTTTGGATGGAAATGTCATTGTATGTATGATATCTCCAGTTTATCTTAAATATTAACAAGTTTAATGTTTTGATAACTTGTAAATTGGATAAAACTTTGATATATTTATACAAAGTAAAGGTTTAAATCGAAAGATACCTTTATTATTTATAATGAATCACTTGTGGTCTGGGGAATTAATATTTATGAATAAAAGTGGGGGATTTTTATAATTTTATTCAAAATATTTAATAAAATGGATAGAGTGTTTTGATTGGTCAAAACATACTTTTCTAGGATTGATAAGGTGGACTAAAAAAAATGAGAATCCCACATTGGAAATGTGGGTAGAATTCACATAGACCACCCCTTATAAAATTAGCCTTGGGAATTTGTATTTTAAATAAAATATATATCTTCATAAATGAATTAAAGTGTTTAAAAAAACATTTAGTAAAATGTTTTGTTATATATATTATCTATATAAAATAAAATAAAATAAAATAAAATATTTTATTAAAAAAGATGATGAATTATGTGATTAGTTGCAACTATTGTTTTTTTTGAATTTTCAGAATCTGAATGGGTACCCCCACAAAAAGTTGCCTTGTTTTGCCTAAACCAAAGCATTCTTTGACCAAAATGGTGATATCAAACCGATACTATTCACACCGATTTTGATCTATAAAAAAGAGATGATGAGATCACTTATGAATTATTTTTTCCATTAATCCAAGAAATTCTCCAGATATTTTTCCCAACATAAGTGTTGTGAGGTAGTTGAAAATTAGTGTTTATATTTTTCCTAAATCTTGGTGAAATCCTCAAGGGAAACTTCCAACGAAACCCTACACCATTAAAGTGGGGGTGTATCAAACCATTTTAGACAATGAATTAAATTCAAACAACAAGATTAAATCTCTCTTCTTCATCTGGCTATATATTTTCCAACAGTATTAATCTTATATCATGTTGTCCTTGATATGCATTTGCATAAAATGATCCTCATGACCTATTAAAAAAATAGAGAAACATAAAGAAATCAATCTTGGATTGAGTGTAACAACCCAAGTAATGATTGAATAAATTATTTTAATATTTATTATTATTCTTTAATTATGTAATTATATTCATTATAAATATATTAATTAATTATTAAAATCAAAAAGGAAATGGTTTCATTAAACTCTCATATAATATTTTTTTAAAAGTATAATTTTAAAATTGTATAATTTTAATTTTAAAAAATGAATTTCATTTTTAAATTCATAATTCTAAAATTATCTTAGGATTAATTTTTGAGAATAATCTGAAAATATTTGTTTTTCAAGGAATAGTGAAAAATACAATTTTTTATTGAAAACTATATTTTATTTTAAAGAATTTACAAGATAAAATTATGTTTTGGATTAGTTTTAAATTTCCATTAGTTCATTTTAATTTAAAATAATCCTATAATGGATTTTAAAATGGATTTTATATTTTAATTTAGTATAAAAACATTTTATATTTTAAAAAGGCATTTTTTCGAAAACCTATTTTTCATTATATTTTGCTGATTTAATTTTAAATTAAATTCTACCAATTCTGTGATTTTAATTTTTAAAAATGGATTTAATATTTGGAATTAGTGGGTCCAAATTATTAAATAGTTCCCTTTTATTTTTAAAAAATATGAATAATAACCTTAATAATTTTTACTACCATAGTAAAGGATAGACTGGATAATTTAGGTTAAAAATAAAATGATAAGAACCATAAAAGTACAAAATCACTTAAATAAATATTATTTTATGAGTATATATATACCATAATAATCCAAAGTTAGAATTTATGACCTTTTGGGGCCACTTGGATGAGATTATGACCTTTATAGTATTTTATTTAAAGAAAATTCAAACATGTAAATCTCTTGTTTTTTATAATTGAAATATTTTTAATATGATGTTATCGAGAGAATGTGTTTGACTATAAATAGTATTATAAAATATAAAAGATTTAACTTCATCATAATAATTTTTTTTGAATTTTTATGGAATAAATAATTACCTTAAATGCTTTCACAACGCCGATGTAGTAATTATTTAATTAATGGAAAAATAAAATAAATGATATTAAAAATATTAAAAGAAATATAATCTGAGATAATTAATGAAATATATAAATTATATAGATTACCATGACATTTTTATAATATAATAAACTAGTTTTTTTCTAATTTTACTTGTTTTTTTTTATTTTTTTAAAGTCAAAGTAATGAATTGTATCGAAATTGACAATAATGATATTTTATAGGATTAATATTTTATTAAATTATTTAAAAATCATAAAAATATCAAATAAGTATTAATGGGATAAGATATGGACTCGAATTTTACCCTTTTTCATTTATAGTTCATTTGAAATCATTTTACTTTGGAACAGTCATATTATATTTTAATATTTTAAGAAATGTCAAAAGTGTCCCTCTCATCTCTTATGAAATGACATCTCTTCTCATTTATTCACACTTAAAAAACCGTTTTTATAAAATCCCTAACCAAATACCACCATAGAATCCCTCCCCACATTCTAGAGGTTTTTCTTTATGCAGAATACCAATCTCAGAGGCCTTAAGGTGTTAAACAAAGGAGGTTTTTTAAAGAATAGGTATACTTTTATCTGTATGTTTTAGTTTTGTTTCTTCTTACTCATCCTTAAAAACTTCTTAAACCATTATAAAAATAATAATTTTGGTATCCTTAATATAACGAGATGTTATTATGTTAGTGACATGACCCATATCAATTTCCTCTTTCATCAAATGGGGAAAGAATTCATCATTCATGTGTACGGAGGACTAACACCTTACGAACTGATGTAATTCATTTTATATCACCATCTTCCTGGATGGATTATAATGATAAAATTAATATTTATATATGATATTCATGACATATTTATCATTATAAAATGATAATATATCATTTTCCTTCTTACCTTTCCATTCACTACTGGAAAGGTGGGATATACCCACAGGCCTATACCAACGGTTTCCAGAAACCGTTGGTATAGGTGGTCCTATCCCAATGGTTAAGCATAACCATTGGGATAAATATATGTATACCAATGATTTTTTTAAAACCTTTGGTATAGATATGGTTATAAAAATGGTTTTAAAAAACCATTGGCATATTCCTTTTATAAATACACAACCCATACACAACCCTCCTCCCATCGAATTCTCATCCAGAACCCTAGCAGTAGTATTTGATGTTCCACTTTCTTCCCTACCCATGATGATCTCTCATATATTATTAATTTAATTCCATTATTCTTCAATATTAAATCGGTGACTTCCAAATCATCCAGATATTCTATCAACCATCAATTTCATTTTTATTGTAGGTATAAAACACCATGGTAAATTCTTTTTCCCCCTGCATTTAATTTCTTTTATTCCTAACTAATTTGGTTTGATTTGTGATTTATTATATTCGGTTCATGTCTATTTGGGTTTGTTCATACCATTTTGGTTTAGTTTGGGTTTGTTCAATTCAATTTGTATTGGTTCAATATCACTTGTTTTGCTTCATTTTGGTTCAGTTTGGTTCCATTTAATTTAGTCTAGATTTATCCAATTCACGTGTTATTAAAATAATATTTGATCATTATGGTTGATTACATTGAATTATGTTTGGTTAAATTCTGTTCAGTTTGGTTTTCATTGATTTTTTATGATTAAGTTGGTTTTTTTTAGTTAAGATCGAGTACCACTAGTTCTATTCAGACCCTACCTGACCTATATTGAATTTTCATGAACTAATTTAAAGTAAAAAACCTTAATTATAAATGAAAAGAACAAAATAACTTGAAAACAATTAAAAAAACAAAATCAACTTGACTCATTATAAACCTAACTAAACAAAACCAAACTAAATGAAACTAAACTATATTGAATTGAACAATACTGAAATCAAACCAAACCAAACACACTAAATTGTGTTGAAGTGAATAAAACCACAATGAATAGACCTGAACCAAACTACATTGAACTAAACCAAACTAAATAAATGAGAACCAAACCCACTTGAATGGAAATTCATTAGACCAACCTGATCCAAACTAAACTAAGTTGACATTACCCAAACCAACCTAACTCGAATGGTCCAAAATGGATCAAAATTAACTCTAACCAAATAGAACCAAACTGACTTGAAATGACCTGATATAAACAAAAAAATGGAACCAAACCAATCTAAACAAAAGTGAAATGTACCATGAAGTCCTAATTCAACACTAAATAAACTAAATTGAAATGAACTAATCATACCTTAAAGAAATTAAATTACACCAAACTGACCTAACTAGGATTGAAAATAAATGAACCGAACCAATAAAACCTTTACATATTGAAACCTAAATGAAATAAAAATTTCTATATATATCATAACTGAACCAAATCAACCAAACCAACTAAATTGTACTAAAATGACATGATTTGACCCAACTAGACTTGAGTTGACCTAAAATAAACTAAATTGAATCAAAATAAACTAAAATAAAATAACTAAACTAAATTGAACCTAAATAAATGAAATTCAATAGTAATGAACAAAAATTAACTGACTTGGACAATCTTGAATAAAACCCTAATAGGCATGCACCGACCCAAACCACATAAAAAACCAAACCCAACCAAACTAAATTGACCAGAACCAAACCAAACATAAACAAATCAAATTGACCAAAACTGATTCAAATAAAATAGAAAATATAGAACCAAATAGAATAAATGTATTGAATTATCCTGACCCAAACCAAACCAAACCAAAAAAACCCAAATTAAACTAACCCAAAGCAAGATAAACAAAATCAACTAACTAGAAACAAATTGAATTGAATAAATCCAAAGTGAAGAAAAATTAATTGAACTTATCTAAACTGAACCTGAACGACCTAAATGATATATTATAGATTTAAACTAAAACATCCTGAGTAAAAAAACTAGAAAGGAAAATATTTGAACTAAACAAATCCAAACTGACCCAACTTAGATAGAACCAAAATATACAAAATTGAACTGAACCATATCAAATAACACCAAACCAAACCAAATAGAATTAATTCAAACCATACTAAATAGAGCCTATTTGAACCAAAATAACCCACTTTTAATTCCTTGACACTCCTCTTCAAAATACCTTAACACTACTCTTTAAAATTGGATCTCTCACTCATGAAAAATTCCATCGCGTAAACACTAACCACCTTGGAAACATTCCATAATCTACAACATCAACCCATACTTTACCACTTGAGATCTACCCATTTAGAGTCATAATTAACCATACCATTGAAAACTATAAAACAAAAAGTCTAAAGGGTCAGGAATCCAAATTATCCTTTCCTCAAAACCATCATTGATACCAAGGAACTTCCACTGGAGGTGCATTCCTCATAAAAATACAAGGCATAATCATGCCTACAACATATATAGAAGCACATTTTTTTCATTGATCTCTAGGTAAGTTATGATTCAATTTAACATACCTCAATATGATAAACCACTAATTATAGATTTATCCAACCTAAATTCATAATTTATGTGTGATGTAGAATATGGTTACCTATAAATAGTAATCTTTTATACAAGAATTTATAGAATAATAATAACATTAGTTAAAAAGTGAATAGATTAAGAAAAAAAATAAAAATAGAAATTGTAAACACAAGTTTGTGTAATATTATGTATTATTATTACTCATTGATATAATTGAATTTAATATCACTGTTTTATATTCATAGTATTTTATTATATATATAGTATTTTTTTTATATTATTATTATCACATAGACTAGTGTTTTAGTTATGGTTTTATATAAAGTGAACAATTATCCTTTCCTTAAATATATGTTTGATTTAAATTCAATATTATTTAATTTCTTTTACGATTTGACATATATCATTTTTTTAAAGAATGGATATAATTTGGATGTATGAAACTGATCGAATCTCAAGAAAATTTCAAAAAATTTGGAGATCTTTTTATATTTTTCATTTAATAATACTTTAGATGGTGGTCACATACACTGCCCATGTTATAATTATGTTGGAAGACCTCGGTTAAGTTGTGAAGAAGTTATATACCATATAAAAAAATATGGTTTAAAATAAACTACTATGTCTGGTATCACAATGGGGAGAAAATATAATATCAAAATATTCATGATCCGAATGAGAGGACTGGCTTGGAGAGTTTATTACACGACCAATTTCTGTTTATTCATCATCATGAGAATGAAAGGATGAAAAACCATGAAAATTTTGATATGAGAAAACATGATGCATGTAATGAAAATTATGATATTGATAGGTTTAACAAATTTAATGATGATTCAATGACTCCAGTATATCTCCAATGTGGTAAAATGAAAAGGTTGGGATATTTAATATTATTGTTTCATGGGAAAACCATGTATGAGATTTCTAATACTTCCATCGATTATATTCTTACCTTTTTGAAGGAATTACTTATAGATGATGAAAATATTCCTATAAACCATTATATAAAATTTAATTTAGTTTAAGAACTTGGATTTTCAAAAAATAAAATTCACACTTGCCTGAAAATATTGCAGCTTATTCTGGTAGGAAACTGCTGAATAGAATAATTGTATAAAATGTGGCACATCCTGATGGAATCCAAATACTGATGGAACTCTATATCATATTCCACATAAAGTAATGTTACAATTTTCATTTATTACCAAAATCCATAATATTTTCATGTATAATGAAATATCAATAAATATACGATGAAATGATACTGATAGAAAGAAGGATAATTATGTGTTCATTCATCCTACAGATGAATTTTCATGGAAGAAATTTGATGTTCGGTATCCTAATTTTGTAGTAAACATGCATAATGTGAGGTTGGGTCTATCATGTGATGATTTTAATCCATTTATAAAGATTCTTATTTCGCACATCACATGGACGGTTTTCATATACATTTATAACCTTCCTCCATGGATGTGTATGAAAAAACATTTCACTTTCTTGAGTACACTCATATCTACACCTTCTGATCCTAGAAATGATATAGATATATACATACAAAATTTAATAAAAGAGTTGAAGAATATTTAAAATGTGGGTGTGTTCTCATATGGTGCATATTGGAAAGACATATTTCAAATGTGTTCTATGCTTATGTGGATGATAAATGATTTTCCTGCTTATGTAATAATGTTTGGCTGGATCATGAAGAGAAAACTATCATGTCTTGTTTTTATGAAGAATACACAATCTAGAAGACTTAAATATCATCATAGTTTTATTTTTATGGGACATCGATGATTATTTCCAATGGATCATCCATATAGGAATAGTCGTTGAAGGTTTTACAATACCATGGAGTCCGAAAATCCACCTCAGTGTATATTTGGAACTTATGTGCTTAATGAATTACAATATGTCAGTTTTTTATTCTGGAAGAGTCAGATGAAATCTAGAAAGAGAAATAAATTTTACCCTAAAACCAATTACCATTAGAATAATAAAAACATCTTTGAGTTTCCTTATTGGTAAACCAATTTGTTACATCATTTCTTAGACATAATGCACATTGAAAAAAATATGTGTGAAGTGTTGATTTCAATTATTCTAAATGTCAAGGGAAATACAAAATATGATTTATGATCTCAGAATGACTTGGTATATTGGGGTATCATACTAGAATTGCATCCTGTGTGTATCAGTGAAAATATATGGAATGTTCCGTGCACTTCTTATGTGATGACACCTTAAAAAAATCAATTTCTGGAAGTACTAGAGATTATTAATGTTTATGATGGATATTCAAGAAATATATAAAAATGGGTCAATATAAGAGAGTTGAAGATGAAATCTTTTAAGACTCAATATTATCACATCTTTCTACAAGAGTTTATTCCAATAGAAATTTGACATCTATTGTCTAATAATGAAGTGTGGAAATTATTTGGTTGTGCTATTTTTATAGAGATATTTGTGCTAATAATTTATCCAAGTATTTATTATAAAAAATGTTAGAAGAGGCACCATTATTTTTTGTGAGAGTTAGAGAAAACATTTCCTCCAATATTTTTCACATTCATGATGCATCTAACTATCCATCTTTCAACTAAAATACTTCTTGGAGGACCTATTTCTTTTTGTTGGATGTATCCAACAAAAATAAATATGCACACATTTAATTCTTATGTCCTAAATAAGAATTATCCCAAAGGATATATCATTAAAGGATACTTGGCTCAAGAACGTATGGATTTCTAGTCAATGTATTTTTTTGATGTGACTATAATATGAAACATAACAATGAGAAATTAAGAAGAGAAGTATAAGAAAATTAAGCCTAGTTTTCCATCACTTCCCCCCAAAATAGAGGGAATTATCAGATCATATACATCGACCACATTAATCCTTGAAGAGAGGGAGATGAAACATTTCATAATTTTGTTTAACTGTGATTTGTTTGATTGACTACATCAAGTAAGTAAATTGAACATGTATATGTTATCTCATCTCATGTAATTGTACATATTTTTTTAAACTATTTCTATTTTTTTCTTGAAGGAATATAAAAAAATTATGAATTAAAATCATCATTCTTTATCTTTGAGAAGGAGAGAGACTTTTCCTAGAAAAGAGTTTTCTTTTTGGTTGAAATTGAAGGTAGAAGTATTAATATAATAAATTAATAAAATTAATATTTATTTAATTTTAATATTCATCTATATTTCAGGTATTTAGTTTTCCTACTGACTCTGTTTCTAAGGAAATAAGATCTATATATTTTGGTCATAATTCTATGGTTTGTGAATATAAATAAATTGTGATCAATGTGTATAAATTTATTATCACCGAATGAGCAATGAACATGAGAAAAAACATAATGGTGTTATGATAACTTCCACAACAGACTATTATGCTAGTGCATCAGATATTAGACCTCAATTTGAAAATGCATCTTATTATGGAGATGTTGAGAAAATATTAATATTGGATTATTACTCTCATGGTCGAGTCACTATGATGAAATATAAGTGGTTTGATTAAATGAAGAGGTATGACACATTTATTGATTATTATATATATTTGAGTTATTAACAAGACTCACACTCTTACCACCGATGATCCATATATATTGGAATCAATGGAGAAACAAGTTTTTTATGTGAAATATCATCCAATACCTGGATTTGGTGTCATTATTGAAGTAATACCAAGATACATTTTTGATGATGGTGATGATGAAATTGACACCATCCCTGATCCCATTGACCTCAATCAATTTATTACTTATGAAGACTCTAATAGTTCAATTGTCAGAGTTGACTATGAACCTGAAGTTGTGGTGGGAAATATATAGAATCATCCATTCATGTTCTCAGTTTTTGGTTTAGCTCGACTTAGGTTGTTAAGGTTTATAATGTTTAAATTTATTTATTATTCATTACAAATATTTTGTACCCAACTTGACCTTCATGTTCATTTTCAATATATACATGTTGCAGTTTTCATTGAGTTGTATTTTATAACATTGAATTGAACTGTATTAGAACCTAACAAAACAAATAAAACTGAAACAATTAAATTGGAATAAAAACAATATGAATTGAATTGAAACATATTAAAATAATTATAATAAAAATCAAAACCAATGAAAAGAATGACCTAAACAAAAAATGGAAAAATGATCTAACCCAAAATATGAACCAAATGACCTAACCCCAAAAAATGGATAAATGACCTAATCAATTGACCAAAATAAACCAAATGACTAAACCAAAATTGAATTGGATCAAATTGAAAATTGAAAAAAAACCATATCATACCCATGCTAAACATGATAATTTGAATGTATTGATTTTTCTATGACACTTATTTTATGTTTTGATATTCTTAACACTAAATATAAAATGATTTTTTTATATCACTATGTATCCTTTAATTGGTTTGACAATTGGTATTCCTTAATTAAGTCATGTCTCATTTTATTTATTGTTTGGATTACACATTAGTTATGAATTTCTAATTAATTCCATATTTGTTTTCAAATGTAATAAATGAAAAACATTGAAGAGATACAAAGTAAAAGGATGATAGAAAATAATCGCCACATGTGAGAGATGGGTTTCCCTCATATGGTTCCCATTTTGAGTATTTTATCTCAAATATATATATCAATAACATATAATTTCATGTGATTTTTTTAACTTTTAATCAGAATCCACCACCTAGGAGACAATTATTCCCAGACAAGGCTAGTGGTAGTAATGCTCAGCCAGATGATATGTGGAGGGGGGGGGGGTACTAGAGCTACACACACCACTCATCATACCTGATCTCACCCTATCCCTTCCCCTGACATACCATCTAGCACACCTTCTTATCCCACAATGTCATTAGAGACACTTGTGAGATTTAGGTCATCTATGATTTCACCACCATTTGAATCTGATCCTCCTCACCTTTATTTACCTTATTCGATGATGGATCCTACTCCCCATTCATATTATGAATTTCCACATATGTCTATTCCATATTCTTTTCCTTTTACCTCCTTCTCCCTGAGCTTCTACATTCATGCTCCTTCGACTTTTACTCCAATACATTCTGAGCCTCTAGAGCTGACATTGGGTCCCACTCATTAAATAAAGGTTGACAACCCTTCAGAGCCTATGGATCCGGTGACACCCACTAATCAGACTACCTTAGGTATATTTATAGAACCCTATTAATTTTCTTGACCATAATTTATTTTTATTATAATATATATTGATATAATATTTGTTTTTTTATTTGACAGCTAGATCTACCACTAGGAAGCATGGGCGTACATGCATGAGTGCAGTGTGGAATTGCCACACACAACTGATGGCTAAGGAAAATGAGGAAAATCAAATGATTGGAAAGTAGGCTGATAATTTAGGAGTTCTATGGAAACTCTTTCCAAATACACTGACATCATTACTATCAGGACACCCTCCCAGAGACACCTTCAAAATGAAGTAAAGGATAATGCTTGGGTATAAATACAGGTAAAAAAAATTCATTGTATTTAATTTTCATATTATTATTGTATTTATATAAATTAAAATTTTGGTACCATTTTCGTTATAATTTTTCTAATGGTGAGGCTGTGAGGACAGCAAGACCCATGGGATTAGGTGAGCTATGGAGATAATATAAGCATTATTTGTATAGTGGATAATGTTTTAGAGTTGGTAAATATTTAGAGGCCACACCTATAATGAATGAGTGTCTAGTAGCACATTATTGGGAAATGATTGCTTATTGGAAGAGTAATGAGTTCAAGGTATTAATAAAATTTGATTTTTTTGAATGAAAATTACTATGATTTTCATTAATACTTTGTTTTGTATTATTGAAAATTATTTTTTAGAAAGAGTTAGGAAGAAATAAAAAAAAGGATGCTATAAAATCCATCCACACTTGGGGTGAAATATGATGCAAAAACATGAGAGGAAACATGTACAACACTCATTTATAATTTTTCTATTTAAATAAATTATGGAAATAAAATTTCTTCAATTATAAATTAAATATTAGTTTTTTTTCAAAACAACTACATTGAATAATTAGATAGTTTGGTATGTGTTAAATAAATATTTATTATAGGGAAGTGTAAAATGGTGTTTACCATAGAATATTTTCTTATGGAATCCTATATAACCTCTTAATCACATGTGAATGTTATATGTGCTAGTTAGGGTACTATAGGAAAAGAGAGTGGGATGCCTCTTATAAGGAAATTGTAAAGTGGTTGGTGGGGAATGGCTATGATAGATTTAAATGATAAAAAACATGTCTAAAAATTTTAGAAACTTAAAACCAATTAGAGAGAGATTTTTTTTGAATAATAGAAAATAAACACGATGAACATAAATAAAAAACACCCCCTATCCATTAATCATTAACTTAGATGATTGATGATGGTTAGTTAAAATTAACCAATATGTTCTTGCTTCGCAACATAATCCACCAACTTTTAAATATTTAAATAACATTAGAAGTATATTATTTCTCTTCAACATTATTCTTGTACTAAACATGATTCAAATGTAAATCCCAAAAAACATTATATGAACAAAACAACTAAAAATTAAAATAAAACCAAGTATGTAAAACCCCTTCCACATGTCTCTAAAATTACATGAAATAAACTATGATTTGTCTACTAAAAATTTCTCCTAGATACATAGGCCTATAATTATTACTTGAAACATCATTAATATAATTTGTATGTACACGAGATTTGTACGTATAGAGGGTGAGAATAAAATCCTTAGCATAAATCACTAAAACCCTTATTATCCAACAGAGTTAACCATGATCATATATAATTAGTTTAAATTCTAAAATTATTTAATAATATCACTTTCAACATACAATTTAAGTATAATATGATAAACCAAGTAACTCAAGTAAACTCATACCAACTTCATCTAATGTCGATACCTATACAACAATGTAGACAAACACATTTCTCTTCATCATCCCTTATGTAAAACTCATAGAATCACAAAATCTAATATTCCAAACACATTGAATCACATATTTCATGGGACTTACTCAAGAATAATCCAAACACATTGATCTCATGTCAATGCCTCATGTATCCATCTAGCCAAAGGAATGATTCAAGTAATCAAATTTTATACACTTTCAACAATTCCAAATAGTTTCTAAAAATCATTCAAATATGAATTTAATTTCTATAAAAACATATAAAATTAAGATTAATTTATTCCACTTGAATGATGCAAACCCTTTGTGAAATACATGAAAATTTAGGAAACCCCAATTATATTTTTAGTATAAAATACACAAACTAAGCAAGTTTTTTCACACCAAAATTCCTTTTTTTAGTATCTTTATCACAATATTCCATATATTTAATATTTTAAATCCATTTCCCATTTTTATATTTACTTTACCCATTTTAATTTTAAATTAAATAAAAAAACACATCATATAAAGTCACACCAAACAGATGGAATCACATATTTCTTGGGACTAACTCAAGGCTAATCTAAGCATATAACTCTCATGTTAATATCTCACATCACCACATAACCTAGGGAAGGATGCAAGTGATTAGATTTAGGGAAATTTCCAAAATTCCAAAGAGTTACTGGAAACCATCCAAACATTACATTAATTTATAGAATAACATATAACATTCATCCCAATTTATCCCACTTGAATAATTAAAACACTTTAAAAAATACAAGAAAAGTCAATATTTCCCAATTACATTTTTAGTATCAAACAAACAAACTCAAAAAGAATTTTCAAAATAAATTCCCTTTTTTATCTTTATCACACTTTTTCTTATATTCAATATTATTCATCCATTTCCCCTTATTATATTCACTTAACCCTATTTAATCACAAATTCAAACAAAACACACATCAATAAAGTCACACCAAACTCACAACACACATCACACAGACACATGATTAAATCCTCCAGTTAATTAAGCATGTTTACTCTTAAAAAATTCTTTTCATATAAGAATATACCCATTATAGTGTAAATCAATTGTTTTAAACACAAAATACATAACAAACTCATCCCA
Source organism: Viscum album (assembly GCA_963277665.1). NCBI lineage: Eukaryota > Viridiplantae > Streptophyta > Magnoliopsida > Santalales > Viscaceae > Viscum > Viscum album. Next base: position 718,385,733 of record OY728129.1, on the reverse strand, counting down.
ATAATAAACTAAAATCCATAAACATATAATATTAATTTATGTCATAATTATTAACACATAACACAGCTAATTAATCATCTAAACATAAATTCTAGTCCAAATTTACTTACCTTAATCATTTATTCAATGATTAAATCATTTACACATTTTACTATACCATTGATATCTTTAATTCATCACTTTAAACATGGTTATCCATAATTCCAGCACTCAGAAACAACATTAGAACATGAATTCCACACAAAAATTATAAAATATTAATCTTTAACATAAGAAATAGTTTTAAATGCCAAAAAAATCATATAAAATTATTTAATCATTAAATAGTGAACATATAATATATAATCAAAATTTAAACACCAAATAAAAGAAATAAGTTACCAACATCGAAGAAAAAACAAAATATGCATAGGGAAGGGGGTTGTAGATCCTCTACGAACACAAATAATCAATAATCCACCAACCTAGAATCATTAGAGAGAATATTAGAATTTTAAAGGGACCAAATCTCATCACATTCTTATAAAATGATAGGTTTATTGAATCTATCACTAAGATAGAACTAATGTTATCGATAGATTGAAAATTTGATTTGAAATAGAAAAGAATTCAATACATTAATCTTATGAGGTAAAGATAGAGTTTATGAGACTCAAAGTTCATAAAAAATAATCACAATAAGAAAAATCATGAGTTAATTTCCAAAATCCATTATAGAAAGTACATAATGGACCCAAGTTATTCAACCTAAACAAGAAAGTGCATCATTTAAAATACATTTTACATGTCAACATGCCACATTATGATTTAAAAAAAATCATTATAGATCATTAATGATCACTCCCCACACAAACAAAATTATTAAAATAAAAAATTCCAACACATAAATATGTTTTAGTGTTATTAATTCAATAATTGACACATTTATCACATTTAAAAACTATTCCATCAATTTACCCATTTAAATCACATAAAATGATTATTAAATAAAATATAATCAATTTTTCACAGCATAAATTCAATAAAATAAAATACCATAAAACATTTTATTCCACTTAAGGTCTCTATTAAATAAAACAATTCATTTTATTCCATAGCATACTTAATTCCCTACAATATTCTAAGCTAAACATAACAAAATTTCACATGTGTTCTCATTATTAATCTATAGAAAATCATGTTATCACACCCCTCTTTGAATTATTATCTAATTTCATATAAAAAAATAGAAAAAACAACTAAATTAAATCATCGTATTAACCATAATACACTAGATTAGTGAATTATAAGCTCAAAGAAGTTCACAACCACTTACCTAAAGGAATGTTACCATTCCTCACAAGGATTAGAATCCTAATTCACATTATAATCACCAAATATCAAGAATCCACTAAGAACTAAAATAAAAATTAAAATTAAAACAAAAAAGAAACTAAACCTCTTTTCCTTTTACCAAAACCACAAGGAAAACAATATACACACTATTTAATATTGATTAGTTTTTTTTCAATAAAGAAATTCCATTTCCATTATTCTATAATTAAATTTCCATTATATTCATGGAAATAATATTTACAAATAAGAATCCTTAAATTACACTTTAAGTTAATTTATTTATAGTGACTGAGATTTTCCATGTATTATTTTTGAATATTGTACGAATTATTTTCAAGACCAAGCACTGAGACGGTGTGTGATTTTGAGTCCCGATGTGCCCAAAATAAATGTTTGAAATATATCAAATATATTAAATTCATGTGTACATAGTTTTCCTAAAAAAGTAGAATAACTTATAAAAAGAGAATCAAATAAAAAATATGAAGGCACCATTGAGTTCAAAGTGTGGGTTTTAACCTAAGCATGATATAACCTTGGAATTCATTGGGTGTTCAAGTTGAGGCACGATCATGGGAGAATGTTTAAAATAAATTAATGAAATAATTTATTTATTTAAATTTTTACCTAAACTAATGAAATTATTTAAATACACACTTATTGAAAATTTATAGGGTTAGCTGCATAACCCTGCAAATCAATGAGAGCCATTTGAGAGAATTGAAGGAACTCTATTGGAGAATGAAAACCAGATTAAGGATCGTCGATCAGTGTACAATGAAATTCAAGGATCTTGGAAAAGAAAATAGCACAGAACCATTATTTTCTAATGATTGATACTAAACAAGGTAGGATTTTATTTTATATGGATTGCTTCCTTATTATTAATTTCTACGATGAACAAGAATCAATCGACCAATGGATTGATTTGAGGATTGGTTGTATTTTGGGATGGGTTTACCTATGGGGATTTATTTGGAGATTTGTTTATGATATTATCATTCTTCATTCATCATTCTAATGTAAATGGATTGATGCCAACCAAAAATAGCTGTGATTCATTCCTCTCTTGTGTGTTTCTTGGTTTTCTCTCATTGTTCTATGTGTATTCATCACCAAGGTTTTGTTTTCCTGATAGTTCAACCCAAATACTAAGGAATAAAATGTTACACAATCATTTCTTGGCACAATGATTCAATATCATAGATCCAGACTCACTACAACGTAGGGATCATGTGACGGTGGTAGAGGCAAGTGATTCAGATCGAATTGGAGACCTCCAAGTTTGAGTGGTGTGTGTGATGATGATAGTGATGAACGATAATCAATTCCAGTGTGAATTGGGTGACCAAAATATGGTGAGCAGTAATGGAAAGGCTTAGAAGGATTAGATCCATGATTTTCGGCGTAATTCACACCATATCCAGGGGCCAGAGGAGTAGATGATGATGTGAAGAAGAACTCCATGGGATCTATGAAATCCCACAGTACACAGTGTGTGTTCCATAGTAACACACCGTATGGGACCCCTGTGTGACAGCTAGGGTTTCTGTGGTGGAATTAAATATCACATGGTGTGTGACTTTGTCACACGGTGTGTCACTTGATCTGGTATCTGGTATCTCAATGCATACCTTGGGGGGGGGGGGGGGGTACATGGACATGACTAGGAGTACACGATCACGAATATGTCATGTACTCTTATACAGACACAACCAATCCAGGTGTACATGGGCATAGATGTGTACTTGTACATGGTCATAATTACACGGGCACAAACATGCCATGTAATTTGACATGGACATGGTCACAAGCCGTGATATATGCGAAAGACCCAGTGTCAAAGTGACACACTTTTAACTACTAATACACATCATGCAATCCTTCAAAGTTGGATTGGATACCTTTTTCTCTTCAAGTTGGACAAGTTTCATTAGGGTGAGTTCCCTATATCCATTCACTAAGTTTTTTTATGGAATGTTGTCCTACACATAGGATAATGATCTCTTCAGTAGGGCTTCTTGGATAGATTTTGGGAATCCTTTCACGAGGCCCATAGTGAGATCATTTATCATATTCTTTCCCTAGGTGGAGTTATTGGTATCGTCGTGACTAACAGTACATGGGTGTAGATCCTTTACTTAGTGGGTTATTCTATATTGAGCTTTTGGTATACCCCATAGCCTTGGGTATGATCCTCATATGTGTATCATTCTCTTCAGACTTCTACCGTATCCTTCTTATGGTGGGATCTAATGAGCTGTACATCTCGTATGGATGCCATCAGTGCTATCTGACTCATGGAGTATGTTATCTTGGTTTAGTGCTATGTGTAACTTTTGAGTAGGAATCCTATATTGGAATTATGGTTATAAATTTACTTGATACTATTTTTATTTGTTGAGAATATCTGGATATTATTTTTATATATTATGTAGACATATAACTGTGTAGAGATAACTGTTATTCTTATTGTTATCTGCTTAGTGATTTTGGGGTGTCCTAATGGGTATTGTTATAGTCACCTCTGCATGGGATTTTCCCACATGTATCATGTATAATATATATGACTGACCCTTTGATGAAGTCCTAGAGGGACTAGGACCAGGTGGTGATTAGTGAGCCGTACAGACCGAGGTGTGTTCCTACAGTTATCTTTATAGCAATCCCCAACTTTAATTTCAAGATGGACTTGTCTTTAGACTCTTTTTGGTGGTATTGTATTTAGCTCTATTTACTTTCCAATACTTGTTTTCATACTCTTCTTATGGGATTTAGATGTATGCATGCATGGTTTATCAGTTGTTTTACATTTTAGTATTGTGTGGGCTTGGAGATGTGTACCTGTGTATAGGTACATTAGGCTAAGGCCTCCCATGTGAGTGATATACCTACTCAGTGCTGGTTACCATCCCATGGACTATTGTAGGTGGGGTTGGGGAGTCATAACACGGGCCCCATTGGGATGGGTTATGATAGAGTGGTATCAGAGCTATCAGTTCTACCTTAGGACTAGAGCCCGTGATATTAGTTTGGGTAAACAATGTTAAGTGTTTCGAGTTTGGATTTCTGGTCAGGGACTCTAATGTTGGAAAAATGAATGATGTATCCATAATCCAGGACTCTGATCACTTGCCTTTTGACTCGGTACATGAGAAAATAGTTACAGGGAAAAAATGGTACATGCTTCATATAGAAATGGGTTGTGGTTTCCATACCCTTCTTGAGTCACCTCTAAAGATATACTCATTTACCATGTTACATATTGTCTATTTATGGATTCCTCTATGATGTATTACATCTAGGATTCAGAATCAGGATCATGAGGATGAACCCCTCAATGATGAGGCATTGATACAAGGAACATTTCTAGAGGTATTACCACCAGGTGGTGCACCGATTATACCACCACCTATTGATCAGTAGATGGTATCTATAGTACCAACAAATGAGGTGAAAAGGCCAAGCGCGCTTCATGAATTTCAGTGATAATAACTCCTCATGTTCTGAGGAAAGACTGATCCATAGGTAGCTGAGGACTATCTTAAGTTGGTTATATATGTTTTCTATCTTGTCAAGACACCAGTGGATCAGATGGTTGTCCTGGAAGCAAGCCTTCTCCATGGATTTGCAGGGCAATGGTGGGGTTTAGTTAGCCAGTTGTATGATAAGGAAACTCTAGAAAGGACAAAGTTTGAGTGAATTTTCAAAGAGGAGTTATATCCTTTCATATTGAGGGATGTACACATCTAGGAGATTATAAAAATCTAGCAGGGCGATACGATAATGGATGAGTATTCATCAAGGTTCACCAACCTCTCCAGGTACTCAATGGATATGATTTGAGATTAGTTCTTTCAGGATCAGGACTTCGAGTGAGTACTGTATAGAGACATAAAATACAAAATTATACTTTTTTTCATTCCTAATTATTATGGGATTATAGAGTGAGCATTAGTGGTTGGGAGTTTCTTGGATGAGCAGACACAGACAGTGGTTACCGGCAGTGGGAACACATGAGTAGAGACTTTGGCAGTAGGGAGCCGAAGTTAGTCTTAGGGACCTATAAATATGATAAATTTTAGGAGGAGGTGACATGATAGAGGGTATATGGTTCAGCTCTCACATTATGGGTCTATTCATCCCAAGAAGAGTGGTGCTACTCATGTGAAGATAGAGGACATATTGCATAAGATTTTCCAATCCGTTGTACAACTGATAGAGAGACAATGGATGGGTCATTGTGGAAAAGGTAGCAGTAGGAGAAGATAAGTCTGTAGGGAATAAAACATGGTATAGGAGTTGGGAGAGTAGATTAAGTTGGTAGACATTTCAACTTGTTACCACCACCACCCCCAGGTGGTCCACACCAGGCTCAAGGAGTAGGAAGATAGGAGCGAGGGTAGTTGTAGGTGGCCGAGCCATATGACCTAGAGGTTCTGGGGATGATTTGAGGTACGATATATGTCTTTTATACCTTTGATTCAATAGTTATAGACATAGGTTCTAGTCATTACTTTATTTCCACATATCTGGTTCAAAACATAGAGATTCTGATTGAACCCTTGGCTCAACCCTTGTGCTTGGAGACTCCTATTGGAGATGACTGAGTGATCACAAACTTGCACTAACAGTTTGACCTGAATCTTAGAGGCGAGATTTTATGTTGATATCACTTTATTGCAGCGATGGGGCCTTATGACATCATCTTAGGTATGGACTAGATATCTATAGTTTGTACCCATATAGATTGTTTCAAGTGGAGGATGCGGTGTGTCCACAATGATGGGACTAGGTTTTCCTTTTTGGGTGAAAATGAAACCTACACAACATATGACTGACTCATGCATAAGAGGGTTAAGTCGATTATCCACCAGTTTTCTATTATGACCCTTAGTATAGTGGATATTATGAGCTTCCATTTCCCTGCAGTGGCGGTAGAGTATGCGGATGTCTTCCCCAAGGATGTTCTAGGATTATATCCCTGATGAGAGATAAAATTCTACATTGATCTATAGCCTGGGATGAACCTAATAACTATTCCATCATATTGGATGGATCCTATAGAGCTTCATGAGCTAAGGGTGCAGTTGGAGGACTTTCATAGGAAGGGATTTATTAAACCCAGTGTTTTTCACCAAGAAGGTGAATGAGAGTTTGAGGTTATGTGTGGACTACCATCACTTAAAATAGGTGACTGTAAAGAAAAAGTATCCACTATCAAGGATCAATGACCACTTTGATCAATTAAGAGGGACATGATGGTTCTTGAAGATTGACCTCAGATCAGGCTGACACCAGTTGCAAGTATGGAGCAAGGATATATCGAAGATGAAATTTAGATGTTTCTATGGTCAATATGAGTACTTGGTGATTCCATTTGGTGTGACAAATTCCCCAATAGTGTTCATGGGACTCATGAACTCGATATTTCAGCCTTTATTAGGCCGATTTGTGGTAGTCTTTATCAATGATATCCTAGGGTACTCTATGTCCAAGTAGGAGCACATGAGACACTTGAGGATGGTTTCAAACATACTTCAAGAGAACTAGATTTATGGGAAGTTCTCAAAGTTTCAGTTCTAGATTTAAGTGGTCCACTTTAAAGGACACATTATTTTGGAAGATGGTATGGAAGTGGACCCAGTGGAGGTTGAGGAAGTATTAGATTGGAATCCACCCAAGAGAGTGACTAAGGTAAAGAGATTACTTGGGTTGGAAGGATACTATTAGAGATTCATACCTGACTTATCTATGATATTATCACCCTTGACATCTTTGACCTAAAATGGGAAACCTTTTGTGTGGAAATATAGGTGCCAACAAACTTTCCAAGAGTTTAGGCAGTGATTGATGAGCCCTCTCATCTTGAGATTTCCAGAGGAGGGTGTTGAGTACATAGTGTTCTAGGGTGCATTAGGAACCAAGCTTAGTTGTTTTATAATACAGATTCAAGTAGTGATTTACTATGGTTCATGTTAGTTGATAACACATTATAAGAACAACATAACCCAAAATATTGAGTTAATAGCGGTAGTTTTCACATTGAATATTTGGTGACAATACCCAATGGGCAATAAATTTATTATCTATTATGACTATAAGAGTCTCAAGTATATATTCTCTCAAAAGTATCTTAACTCGAGACAAAGGTGATTTATAGAGTTCCTTTAGGATTATGACTTCAAGTTTTTCTATAATCCCAAGAAGGGGAATATAGTGGAAAATGATCTCTGTAGGAGATATTGTTCACAGTTGTTGAATGAGGCGTTGATCGTCCCACGATTCACTGTGTCATTTTCACCCTTACACCATTGTATTAAACTGAATTTGTATTGTAAATTACAAAAATAATAAAAAATTTAATTACATGTTTGAATCCTTTATTTTGTGTTTATTTATATTAAAAAGGCCAATGTTACTTGTCTTGAAAATTTCATTGAAGGTGAAAGTGATTTGGAGGGCCCATGATGATGTCCAAGAAAAATAGGCCAAATTGCACAGGATCCAAGCACATCAGTGGGTTAATCCACACACTTCTAATCGATCGTGTATCCAATTGGGATGAAATTTTGTGGGTGGGTCCAAAACTCATTGTTCTACATTTCATATGAAGAAACTCAAGACTGATTCAGCCATCTGTTAGCCTTTACGACCTGATCTGTCCAGCACACCAAATTTGCACGGATTCAAAAGTGGTGTGCTGTGATCTGTCTATATCTCGGGATATAGGTGTCCAAAGTGAGCCAAACTTTCGGTGGATACATCCAAGATGTGGGGATACAACTTTTTTGTTTTATAAAAATCGAGATAATGCTGTCTGGAGGTTGAAACACCTATGACAAGTGGTTTCAATAATTCTATGTGCTCAAAACCACCTTCCCATTTCCCTATAAAATGGAACCTTGGGCTCCTCATTTGTAAGTTAGACCAGGAGGAAAATATCTGGTATTTGGAGACCCAAAGGATTTCTCTCCTCATACTTGAAGTTCTGAAGGCCCCTATCCTCATAGGGGAACCAAAGATGAAGAGGGAGTTCCACCCGAGCCTTCTCCTCCTCTCGATGGCGAGCTAAACAGTGGACGATCATTTCGAAGGAGCTACACATACTTGGGAGGGAGTTCCTACACTTGATTATCTACTGGTTTTGTGTAATTTGTGTGTGAATTATTTCAATTATGTTTTATCTAAACATGTTTCTTGTCTGAGTTCATTTTTGGATTTAATTAAGTGAACCTCTTTTCATTTCAACACCGATTAGGTTGAAATTTCAAGTGGGAAACTTGAGTTGTTCCGATTGGGAAACACAAGTATCCTCTTTATCTCACTCATAAAAAAGATATTAGTATGCTTTGGTATCCTTTAATATTTTCTTGAATTCCAAAAATTGATAACACGATTGTTGTGTCAAGGGTTGGTACTTTGTGTAATGTTTAGAGAGGCAAGAGGGGAATCAAGATCTTGACAACCCTCAACCAAAGAATTAAACAAAAACATGTGAAATTTTCAGAACAATAAACTATCCAAGATGTGTAATGAACTTGAAGTGTTCTCCTTATCTCATAATTCTTAATCCTCCACCTTATTCTATCAACTATTAAACTCTTTATGTTAAGTTATTTTCTTAAAACTGTTTTCAAAATCACTCCCTCTTTTAGTAATCTTTATTAAAAATACACACTATAAGCCACCAACGCTCCTTTAGAGACGAACTAGGGTCTGCCCTAAACTATAAATCAACCTTAAAAACATAATCAATTTGACGTGTCATGACAACGCGGTCAAATTTTGGCACCGTTTCCGGGGATTGCTTTGATTTTTAGTGCGTGTTTTTGAAAAACATTTGTAAATTTTGTGAATATTTATTTGTTATATATTATACCTTTACCTATATATTTGTGTTCTGATCTATTTATTGTGTAGGTTTGGTGCATGAGGTGTTCTACTCCGGGAGACTTACAACCTTTCGAACCCAAACCAGAGAGGACCCTACGCCAACGACACCGAGACACACAAGACAACACTTTGAAGGAGGACACACAAAACATCAACACTCATCTTGATCCTTCTTCTTCTTATTTGAGAACCCACATAAAAACTGAAATTAACGTGAATAAAATGGCTGAAAACAATCGAACAATAAAATAACTAACCTCATCTGATGTTGATATTCATCCCACATACATTCAATTACAAGGAGAGGCACACAATTTTGAACTAAAATCTGGCTTAATTCAACTATTACCAATATTCCATGGACTTCCTGGAGAGGATCCACACAAGCACTTAAAAGAATTTAATACTGTTTGTTAAACATTAAAACCTGATAATGTGGATGAGGAACAAGTAAAGATTAGAGCATTCCCATTTTCTTTGGAAGACACTGCGAAATATTGGTTATATTATGTTAATTCCCCAATAAGAGGCTGGGCGGACATGAAACACCTTTTTCTTGAAAAGTATTTCCTAGCCTCTCGAACTGCAACAATAAGGAAAGAAATTTGTGGAATAAGAAAATCTCAAGGGGAAACACTTCATGAATGTTGGGAACGCTTTAAAAGATTATGTTCAAGTTGCCCACACCACCAAATAAGTGACCAACTTTTAATACAATATTTTTATGAAGGTTTAATCCCTATTGATAGAAATATGATTGATGATACTGCAGGTGGTAAACTGGTAGATAAGACCCCAATTGCTGCAAGGACCTTAATCGAGAACATGGCACAAAACACTCAACAATTCGGTACAAGGTCTAGCATACCCATTCGAGGTGTTCATGAGGTACAAAGTACTGAGTTCGAGAAGAAGGTGGACACAAAGTTCGAAGAGGTAAGTACCCTTCTTTGACAACTTGCACTTTCCCAAGGGAAGTCCCAATATCCTCCTCCTATCCATTGTGGTATATGTTCTCCTGACACCCACTACTCTGACCAATGTCCTCAATTGAGGGAAACATCTAAGAGTTATGAGGAAATATTTTCAGGCCGCCCCTATAACCAACCCTTTAGGAAAGAACCTTACTATCCATCCAACCCTGGGTGGAAAGATAACCAAGCCTATAGGCAAGGGGGGTATTCAAACCAACCTCAACAATAATGGAATCAACCGAGGCAGAGTAGTCATCAACCACCACCACCTTGAAACCCTCAACCACCCCAAAGGACTTTCCAACAAACCCCTCAAAAACCTGATCCTAGCCTAGAAGATATGATGAAACAAGTGGATGCAAACAATATCCAATTTAAACAAACTACACAGGCATCCATACAAGACCTCAAAACCCAATTAGGCCAACTAGCTAACTCAATGGGTGAAATTCAAAGTCATGGGTCAGGTAAACTTCCCTCTCAACCAATAGTTAACCCTAGGGATAAAGGAAATGTTAGTGCCATCACCCTTAGGACTGGAAAACAACTATAAAGTAAGATGAATCCTCTATTAGAGTCATCCCCTCCTGAGGAAACCTCCATCCCAACCATTAAAAATGTTCCAAATGTTGATGAGCCTTGTCTTGAGAGAAGCCCTACCAAAGGAAAGAGTGTGTACATTGATGAGTCACCTAGACCAACCATTCCTCTTCCATTTCCTCAAAGGTCCACCAACCAAGAAAACCAAAGGAAACTGATATTGATAAGAAAATATTGGATATTTTCAAGAAAGTGCAGGTTAACATCCCATTGATTGATGCTGTGAAGAAAATTCCACAGTATGCCAAGTTTCTAAAGGATATGTGTACACACCGAAGACGACTTCATGGATATGAGAAGGTGATTTTGGGGAGGAATGTTTCAGCATTGATAGATCCATCACTTCCCACCAAATGCAATGATCCTGGAACATTCTCAATTCCATGCACCATAGGGGAGTATTATTTTTCTAATGCTATGATTGATTTAAGTGCCTCTATTAATGTGACGCCTCACTCTATTTACTCTACATTGCAGGTCTGGGAACTGAAGCTGTAACACCCCGAGATTTTATGAAAAATATTCTTTTAATTTCATTAATGTCTTGTGTTGTATGCTACACCAAGATTACCTTGCGCTATATGCAACACCGTATTAGCTTGCAGTATACGCAACACTATTCTTGGATCATGTTACACACAATTTTGATAATAGTTATTCTACGCAACATTGAGTATATATATATATATTCAATGTATAAATGAAATATGGTTGGATTCTGTTATACGAAACAACGAAGGATTCTTTCACACCACGCAACCCTGACTTGGCTTGCATTACACGCAATCGCGACCTTCCTCGATAGCGTGTGTTGTACGCAATACCAGGTTTTACTAAACAATGATATATTATTATAATATTATTATGAACTAGCCGTTATGAATAGTATTAACTAAAATTTGAATTTTATAACATTATTATTCATCTTACACATTTTCTAGAACATGGTATAAGAACAAAATAAATTTTTCGGGTAAAATAAGTATTTTTCAAAAAATGCAGTTTTGCTGCCTTTTGATGGCACACCCACTTTAAATATAGTTTTTGAAATGTTTATAAGTTCAATTTGACAAAATAAAATTCTTCTTTGGAATCAAGAAATAAAAATTTACTTTGGATAAATTTTTCGTATTATTCTGGTAACTTTCATATTTTGATGAATAGTAAAAACACGCTATATTTTAATGAAAAAAAACTTTTTTTATCATAATAATTTATATGGTTAAATTATAATATTTAATGGTTTTAAAGTATAAATAGAATATATTTTTACCATGTATGTCATTACCATTGATTTTACCTTGAATTCGTAGGTTAAATCAATTCAATCTTTTGCAATGTTTTAAAGAAAAACCCGTTTTCTTTCGACAACGGGATTAATTTTAATTTAATTTCTGCAACTTTTGTATATTGAATTTGTAAAAATGGATTCCATATTTGGAATAAATGGGTCCAAATTATGTTAATAAGCTACTATTTATTTTTGGGCATTGTGAATAGTAACTACGGTAAATTTTATTTACTATAGTTAAAGGTAAATCGGGTAATTAAGGGTAAATATAAGATTATAAAATTACCCTAACACTTGGAAAAATCCTATTGGATGACTAAAAGTCGACCCATATCACATAAGGGTCGGATTAGATTCATTTAATGGACTTTTTACCATGAAAATAATTTAATTATTATTAAAACCAAAGAAAGTGACAACATGTCAGTCTCTTAAATACTATAAGTATAACAATTTTAAGTTAGTGATAAACTTCATAAAACTTAGAAAATTAATTGTCTACAGAAAGATAACAACATTATATACATCATGAGAATTTATTTAGAATTTTTTGGGATTAAATAATTATCATTAATTGTGACACAATAGTGATGCAGAAATTATTTATCTAGTGAAAAATCAAGAATATAGTTTTTATTAAACTAATAGTGACCATAAAAGGCACAAAACCCTGACCAAAACTTATTGGTCATGTAAATTTAAACTATAATCATCCAATGGTCTAATATTTTACCATTTGGAGTCTTATACAAGCAATTATGACACTTATATTATTTTATTTTAAATGATGCCAAAGTTGTCACCTTCATAATTTAATAAATATAACAATTTAAATATTGTGATTTTAAGATGATAAATTCGGGTAAAAGTATTATTGTGAAATTTAATATATTTATCTTCATAATAGGATTTTATTTTTAATTTTTATGCAACAAATCAGTATAATAAATAATTATACAAAAATGTTGTAGTAATTATTTTATTAAGAGATAAACCAAATAAATGGTTTTAAAAATAATAAAATAAATATTATATGAACTATTTAACGTGATACCATAATTTTATAGATACATATGACATTTTATGAATCTATTAAATCTTTTATTTCGAACATATCTTCTGTATATATTTTATTTAAATTCAAATAAATGAATAGTGTCAAAATTGATACTATTGTTATTTTATAAAAATAACATATTATAAATTTTTTTAAAAATCACAAAAATATTTAAAAATTATAAATTTAAATTTATATGGTCTATAATGTTATAAATTAACCAATTATGGAAAATTCACAACAAATATGTAATTATTTGTTATAATTTAAAATTTAGAATTTTATTACCACAAATAAACTTAAATAGATTAAATAAGGATAAATCAAAATGATAAGGTTTAAAATAAGATCCAAACATGTATAAATTTTATTGGTTGATGATATTACAACCCTATCTCATCTAATATTCTAATATGAGTCATTTTTTGAGGTTTTTAAGTGGGGTTAAATTTATTATAAATTAATATTTTTAAGAATTCCAAAGGTGCCCCTCTCCTCCCTTATAAAAGGGAACCTCCTCCCTCTCCTCCTCACACCACATTGAGCCTTCAATCTCGGCCAACCCCTGACCAATTATCTTCTCCACTTCCCTAGAAACATTCTAGAGGTCCTGGTCTTCTTCAAAGACCAATTTTAGTGCCCTAAGGTGAGGTCTCAAAGAGGCGCTTCAAAAAAGAGGTAATGTCTGTTACCGATTCTTTCACCTTTATTTCTTCTTCCACTTATTCTTCTTAGGTTGTTTAATTATGAAGTAATAACATAAGTATGAATAATATACTGATATGTTATTATAAGTATGAAACAACCCTATTTCACCATCTATCCATCCTACGGAAAACAAAATCACCGCGCGTGCGTACGTACGGAATACCGTCTCCACGCCGTGGTGTAATCTATTTTCCACCACCACCTTACATGGATGGGTATAATGGTGTAAATAATAACTATATATGATTATTGTAAAGTGATATTGATTCTGTAATAGTATACATACACTCCAATAAAATTCCACGATCATGGGAACGATATCATCGCTCGTGCGTACGTACGGAATACCATCTCCACGACGCGATGAGATTCATTCTCAATGATTAACCATTCATAAATTATTATAAAGTATATATAATAAGTAATCATGAAATATATGAAATAATAATGATACTGTATTTATTTATATATATATGTATTTCATCCAATTAATTCCATTCAATTCAATGAGGAAACAAAAACAACGTTCATGCATACGTACGGCCTACCGTCTCCATGAACAGTGTATTTATTTACATTTATCGATCTATTATATATATGTATATTCTGAATACATATTATATATAAATAATTTTTTATATTCTAGAATTATTTAATCGTGATCTAATTAATCATATGAATAATTACAAGTCAAAACACGGACGACAAATGAAACGATTTTACCCAAAACGCTCTTTAACATGGAATTTACAAAAGAACGGGTAATATAAAGTCATAAGTGAACCATATATGATATCATAACAATTAATATGATTCTGTAATAAGTCAATAACATTATTTAAATTATTATACAGGAGGTTCGGATACGTACGAAGCATATCAGACATAAGGTAAGGGATAATTTTGCAAATCTCATTTTTATCTAAGATTGCTTATTCGTAAGTATTTACTGGGGTTATTGAAATCGTCCATGTCCATGTTTTATAAAAGAGTTTTCATGAATGTTTAAAGTCCTTTTTACCCATTCTTAAATTTTACTACATGGTATGTAAGGAATCTTTTTTTTACGTTACGAGGTACTTTTTGACTTTTCCAACAAAAGTACGAGAAGAATGTTTTTTAACTTATACGGCATGAACGAATTTTTATGGTTTTATAAAGACTTAATTTCATAAATCTTCCTACAAAATATTTCATGACTATTTTCAACAAAATCCTTTTCTTTTAAAATTGCATGACATTTTGTGAAAAGAAAATGATTTTGAAGAAGAAAGGATATTTTCCTCAAGAATTCATTTCAAGTGTTTTATCAAAACCATTTTTCATATAAGATGACATTATTTCATATGTGTATGTTTCAAGTATCATGTCTATATGATTTACATGGTTTCATTTTTCTTATTATGAAATGATATCCATTTCTTTTATATGGATTATGTGATGATGGAATGATTTTTATGAAACCCATTTTGTATATTGGGTTATTATGAATGATGTATATTTTTTTTGTGGAATAAGTAAGAATGATTTAATTATGAGATGGGTGGGACCTATATCTACCTCCAATGAATTTGGTAAATATTTATATCTCATGAGATAGACAAGGCTGGAACGGCAGGTTAAACCGGTTCAGTAAAACAGGACTGAAACGAGGAGTGAACTCGATTCAGAAAGGGACTTTGTCCACTAAGATGGTCTTGGCATCAATGCCTTGAATACTATGGAAATAATTACATGTGCTTAATGGATGCCACAATTACATGTTTTATTCCCATGCTATGTTATCATGATTTATGTTTCATTATGATCTATGCCTTATGTACTTCCATGTTTTAAGTCGTTTCTCAAGATTTTGATGTTTAAACATTACATTCATGTTTTTAAGATCAAATGTATATGGTATGTTTTATTTTATCCATGCTTACCCTTACTGAGCATTTGAGCTCACCCTTTTTATGTTTTCTTTTCCCCCAGGATTAAAAGAAAGATTTTAGGTAAGGAAACAAAAATGGGAAGATCTTTATGGGAGATGTTGAAGATCTTTCACCACGATTAGAAGATTACGTTCCAAGTTTCCAAAGACACTAAACTATTACGGTCCTTGTGTGTCTATTTTTGTTATGTATTAAGTATTCCGCTAAAGTAATGTAATGTCCATGTACGTCAATCTTAGGGTCTCTACAGAAGCCCACTAGAATTATTGTTCAACTAGCTAATCGGAGTACTGCACACCCCTCTGGTGTGTTAGAGGATGTTCTTGAGAGGGTTCAAAATTTAATTTTTCCTGCTGACTTTTATGTGCTTAAAATGGAGGATGATAGGATGAATGGACATGCCCCGATTATATTGGGGAGACCTTTCTTGAAAACTGCCAAAACCATAATTAATGTCCACAATGGTACATTATCTATGGAATTTGGTAGTGACATAGTCCATTTAAACATCCTTGATTCCATGAAGCACCCCTCAGAAGAACATTCCTCTCTCTCTATTAATTCAATTTATTTAATCCCTACCTCTAAAAAAACAACTTTTCTTTCCCTCGACCCCCTTTATGAGTTTTCTTCATTGATAGAAATGCTAGGAAATGATTCATGCATTGATTTTTGTAGTGGTCTAGAAAAGTGTCATGCATGTTCACTGATTGATGATTTCTTGAACACTGATGATCCACTGACCATCAATGATACTGTTAAGCTTGTAAAAGCTCATTCCTCATCCGAGGTTGATACCATTGAGAAGTTAGATGAGATCAGTGACCTCTCACACACACTCCCATCAATCCAAAATCCACCTGAATTGGAACTAAAAAGACTGCCTCAAGATTTAAAATATTCATATCTTGAGAATGGAAACAAGTTGCCCGTCATCATTGCTAGTTCACTTCCTCCTGAGCATGAATTACGACTGCTTGAACTTTTGAGGGAGTATAAACAAGCTTTAGGGTGGACACTTGCTAACATTCTTGGTATTTGCCCATCAATTTGTACACATCATATTTTGTTAAATGATGAGGCTAAACCAGTGAGGCAGCCACAACATCGACTGAACCCCAACCTCCTAGAAGTTGTGAAAAATGAGGTAACAAAATTATTGGCTACTGGAATCATTTACCCCATCTCTGACAGCCAATGGGTCAGTCCCATTCAAGTGGTTCCTAAAAATACTGGCCTTATAGTAATTAAAAATGAAAACAATGAATTGGTTCCAACTCGTGTGCAAAATAGTTGGCGTGTCTGTATAGACTATCATTGACTAAACCAACACACGAGGAAAGACCATTTCCCTTTTCCATTCATTGACCAAATGCTAGAGAGGCTAGCGGGTAAGTCCCACTACTATTTCCTTGATGGGTATTCTGGATACTTTTAGATCCATATTTCTCCTGAGGATCAGGAAAATACAACCTTGACTTGCACCTTTGGCACATTTTCCTATAGAAGGATGCCATTTGGTCTTTGCAATACTCAGGGTACTTTCCAACGATGCATGGTTAGTATTTTTTCGGATTACCTAGATAATTGGATGGAAGTATTCATGGATTATTTCACTGTTTATGGCTCTTCTTTTGATGAATGTTTGAGTAGTCTTGGTTTAGTCCTACGTCGCTGTATTGAAAAGAATATTGTATTAAATTATGAGAAATTCCATTTCATGGTGCGACAAGGTATAGTTTTGGGGCATGTCATTTATGGGGATGGTATCCAAGTAGATAAATCAAAAGTTTATGTCATTTATTCCCTTACATTCCCCAAAAATATACAGGATGTATGATCTTTCCTCGGTCATACTGGATTTTATCGTCGTTTCATTCGTGACTTTAGTAAAATTACACTCCCCCTCTCCCGATTACTCCAAAAAGAAAAAGAATTTGTTTTTGATAAAGAATGTGAGGAAGCTTTTAATAAGTTAAAATGGAGTCTCACCTAACCCCCAATAATCCAACCTCCTCGGTGGGATTTACCATTTGAGATCATGTGTGACGCCTCTAACTATGCAGTTGGGGAAGTTTTGTCACAAAGGGTCGACCAAGCTCCACATGTCATAGCCTATGCATCACGTAATTTGGACCCTGCCCAATCAAACTACACCACAACTGAAAAAGAATTCCTTTCCATTGTGTTTTCCTTGGAAAAATTCAGGTTATACCTTTTGGGGTCCAAAGTCATTGTGTTCTCAGACCATGCAGCCCTCTGGTACCTCCTTAAGAAATCAGAAGCCAAACCACTTCTCATTCGTTGGATGCTCCTCCTTCAAGAATTCAATCTAGAAATTAGAGATAAAAAAGGAGAAGAGAATGTGGTGGCTGACCATATCAATAGAATTCAACCATCCTCAGACATTGACTCATACCCCTGTATTCCCATAAATGAAATGTTTCCTGATGAGAAACTGTACCGAGTGCAAGATTCTATTCCTTGGTATGCTGAAATTGTAAATTATTTGGTAGCATCTTGCATTCCTACTGATTTCAACAAAAACCAAGCCAGTCTTCTAAAACACAAGTCTCGTTGGTATATTTGGGATGACCCCTACCTTTGGTGCGCCTATAGTGATCAAGTCCTTAGGTATTGTGTTTCCGATAGTGAGTTTCAGTCCATCCTTAGATTCTGACACACTCTTGCTTGTGGGGGCCACTTTGGTCCCCAACGGACTGCTCGCAAGGTCCTTGATTCTGGTCTCTTCTGGCCAACACTTTTTCGGGATGCCCATGATTTTTACAAATCTTGTACTTGTTGTCAAAGAATGGGGAATGCCTCTAGAATAAATGAAATGCCACAACAACCGTTTCTCTTTCATGACATTTTTGATGTTTGGGGTATTGAATTTATGGGGCCATTTCCCAATTCCTTTGGAAACTTGTACATTCTTCTGGTAGTTGATTATGTTTCAAAATGGGTAGAGGCACGAGCTACAAGGACTGATGATTCTAAGGTAGTTGTAGAATTTTTGAGAACCCAAATCTTATGTAGGTTTGGCTTACCTAGGCTCATCATCAGTGACCAGGGTTCTCATTTCTGTAACCGAACAATGCAATCACTTTTATGTAGGTATGGGGTCGATCATCGAGTTTCTACTGCATATCATCCACAGAACAATGGTCAAGCTGAGGTGTCAAATAGATCGGTAAAACAAATTCTTGAAAAAACAGTTCAACCCAATAGAAAAGATTAAAGTCACCGACTTGATGATTCATTATGGGCCTACCATACTGCTTTCAAAACTCCCATTGGAATGTCACCCTATCATCTTGTGTTTGGAAAGAGTTGTCATATCCCTATTGAGATTGAGCATCGGGCCTACTAGGCCATCAAACAATGCAATTCTAATCATTCTAGTGTAGGTGCTCAAAGAAATTTGCAGATTCAGGAGCTAGAGGAAATGAGAAGAGATGCATATGAAAACTCTAGGATTTATAAGGAGAGAACCAAGGCGGCCCATGACCGTCTTATCCTTCATCGTCAATTCCATATTGGGCAGAAGATCCTCCTTTATAATTCAAGGCTGAAGTTGCATCCTGGTAAGCTTCATTCCCACTGGTTTAGACCATACACTGTTACTAACGTCTCTCCATTTGGTGTTGTCCAGGTTCAAAATGAAGAAACCAAGCAAACATTCACTGTCAATGGGCAGCGACTGAAGCACTTCCATGAATCCATTCCGGAGTCCCTGAGGTAGGAACCCCATGTTCAAGAAGCAATCTATGAATGAAAATCACCAGGTTTTATCCTTCCTTTCCACACCCTCTTTTCTTATAGTGAGGACACTGCACATTCTAGGTGTGGGGGCATGGGTACATTCCTGGGTTAGATAGGAATTTTCATCATTTTTTCCGCCATCTTTATGGTATTTTCACTTTTTCCTATCTTGTTGAGTTCATTAGGTTTTCAATTGTCTTTCTTCTTTCTTCTTTCTTCTCTTTTTCTCCTTCTTTATGGTATTTTAATTTTTTCCCCATCAAAAATTTCAAAGTTCCATGATTCGGTGACCATAAAGTGGGGAAAGTAAAAATACCATAAAGAATGGTGAAAAAGAGTATCCGTATGAATTTAATATCAGGGAGTGATTTTTAGTGAATTGGTTTTCTGTCAATGATATAAATGGTTGTATCACTGTGAAACATTTGAGATGATTGATACCCATTGTGTGAGTAGTTTTGAAAAAAATGTGTCACTAATATCTCCATACATTTTTGCACCAAACCATGAAGTATGAATATTTCTTACTTAATATTTTTCATCTTTAAATGATATTTTCATTAGTTCATTCCTTATCTGATCTGTTTCATTACTGTACCAGATTGACCTATGCATGTGTACCTAATGTATGACTATTGTACGCCCTAAAAAAAATTGTGTCTTGGGCAGGTCAAAAACCACTCCTCCTCAACCTTTGATCTTGTTATTACTATTGCAATTAGTGTCATGAGGAGATCAAACAAGGGTTGAGAGATGAGTGTGAGATTTGTTCCAAATGCAACTTCAAAAAAAATAAATAAATAACGGGAGTGATGAAATGTGCAACATATGGGGATATCTAGGTCAGGAGATTATGGTTTTACTTCTGGGAATGATTAAGTGAGTGGGTCTTGAAATATGATTGCAAAGGATATAGGACGGGTTTGGTGAAAAATCATTTAAAGCTGAATAATGTTAAAATAACCTATATTTATTTGATGGAAAGCAGAAAGAATAGCATGAAATGGTTTTCACACACACACATGGATATTTAGTGGAATGTTTGACTTTTTAATTCCTTGATCATGTTGGTTTCATGAATCTATTTGAATTTTATTGTGATATGATTTACGAGACATCTTTTTCCATTTTTATTAGGAAAAACTCCTTAGTGTGGTTCGTGCATTGATCACATTACTTTAGTGAATTTAAATTTCCTCAAATGTTAAATTTTCATGATGTTTGGAATATATATATATGCATCATATTATTTGGATATGTGACTTTGCCCAGGAGTTCAAATGTTTAGGTGTGGGGGTGTGATCGTCCCACAATTCACTGTGTCATTTTCACCCTTACACCATTGTATTAAACTGAATTTGTATTATAAATTAAAAAAATAATAAAAAATTTAATTAAATGTTTGAATCCTTTATTTTGTTTTTATTGATATTAAAAAGGCCAATGTTACTTGTCTTGAAAATTTCATTGAATGTGAAGGTGATTTGGAGGGCCCATGATGATGTCCAAGAAAAATGGGCCAAACTGCGCAGGATCCACGCACATCGGTGGGTTAATCCGCACACTGATACTCGACCATGAATTCAATTGGGCTGAAATTTTGTGGGCTGGTCCGAAACGCATTTTTCTACATTTCATATGAAGAAACCCAAGACTGATTCGTCCATATGATGGTCTTTCCGACCTGATCTGTCCAGCACACCAAATCTACACAGATTCAAAAGTGGTGTGATGTGATATGTCTATATCTCGGGCTATAGGTGTCCAAAGTGATCCAAACTTTCAGTGGAGACAGAAAAAATTTGGGGATACAACTTTTGTATTTTATACAAATCGATATAATTCTGTCTGGAGGTCAAAACACCTGTGACAAGTGGTTTCAGTAATTCTGTGTTCTCAAAACCAACTTCCAATTTCCCTATAAAATGGAACCTTGGGCTCCTCATTTGTAAGTTCGACCAAGAGTAAAATCTCTGATATTTTGTAGACCCAAAGGATTTATCTCCTAATACTTGAAGTTATGGAGGCCCCTATCCTCATAGGGGAACCAAAGATGAAGAGGGAGTTCCACCCGAGCCTTCTCCTCCTCTCGATGACGAGCTAAACGGTGGACGATCATTTCGAGGGAGCTACACATACTTGGGAGGGATTTACAACAATTTATTCTCTACTGGTTTTATGTAATTTTTGTGTGAATTATTTCACTTATGTTTTATCTAAGAATGTTTCTCCTCTGAGTTCATTTTTGGATTTAATTAAGTGAACCTCTTTTCATTTCAACACCGATTGGGTTGAAATTTCAAGTGGGAAACTTGAGTTGTTCCGATTGGGAAACACAAGGATCCTCTTTCTCTCACTCATAAAAAAGATATTAGTATGCTTTTGTATCCTTTAATATGTTCTTGAAGTCCAAACCTTGACAACACGATTGTTGTGTCAAGGGTTGGTACTTTGTGCAATGTTTAGAGAGGTAAGAGGGGAATCAAGATCTTGACAACCCTCAACCAAAGAATTAAACAAAACCATGTGAAATTTTCAGAACAATGAACTATCCAAGATGTGTAATGAATTTTAAGTGATATCCTTATCTCATAATTCTTAATCCTCCACCTTATTCTATCAACTATTGAACTCTTTATGTTAAGTTATTTTCTTAAAACTGTTTTCAAAATCAACCCCCTCTTTTAGTAATCTTTATTAAAAATACACACTATAAGCCACCAACGATCCTTGAGAGACGACCTAAGGTCTAACCTAAACTATAAATCAACCTTAAAAACATAATCAATTTGACGTGTCACGACAAAGCGGTCAGGCGTCAGAGTAGTTGGCCTCATTGCAGTTATCCTATGTGGATAGAGATGAAGCAGATTATCTCCAATTGATGGTTGTTACCCCTCCTATTTTGCAGAAATTTAGGGAAGTACATCATGGGGATGCTGATTGTGAGACCTTATGTGCTCAGATATCCACTAAAAATGCTCCTGATTGATTTTTTGAAGGTGTGGAGCATGTCGTTCTTTTTAGAGGGCTCATGATGGTACTGGTGAAATTAAATGAGGAGGTTCTGAGAGATTTCCATAAACTGACTTTGGAAGTACATATAGGGTTAGAGAAGATGTACCAAGATCTCTAACATTGGTTTTGGTAACCAAGGATAAAGAAAGGAGTTTCGTAGTTTGTCTCTCGATGCCTTATTTATCATTAAGGGAAGGATGGGAACCAAGTTTCAGTGGGTTTAGATCAACCCCTTAAGGTTCCAGAGTAGAAGTGAGATGAGATATATATGGAATACATAAAGGTATTACCACATACATTCATAGGACACGATGCCATATTGGTAATCATAGACCAAATCACCAAGTTTTTCCACTTCCTATCTATTCATGAGAAGAGTTTGGTAGAGAGCTTGGATGCCTCTACGTGCATGAGATAATCTGACTCCATAGAGTTCCCTCGATGATAATTTATGACCACGATTCTTGCTTCACATATCGATTGTGGAAGGGATTATAAAAGGATTTTCGGACTCTACTATGTTTGATAATGACTTTTCACCCCATACTGATAGCTAGACTGAGTGATCCATTTAGGTTCTAGAAGACATGCTGTGAGCTTTCATGTTTGACTTTGGCCATAGTTGGGAGGATCACCTACCTTTGGTGTATTTTTCACACAAAAAAAACTACCATTACATCATTGGTATGACACCATTTGAGGCCTTTTACAGGTGACCCTTCATGTCACCACTTTACTAGAATGAGTAAGCACTTATGGACCTAGAGTTGGTGTGATCCACTACAGATAAGGTGAATATCATTCAAGATAATATGAGGACTACATAGATCCATTAGAAGTATTATATGGACTGATGAAGGAGGCCATTGGAGTTTTAAAAGGAAGACCATGTGTTCCTATGGGTTTCACCTCGACATGGATTACCGAGATTTGTCTGGGGATGCAAGTTATCTATGAGATTCATTGAACCTTTATAAATACTAAATAGAGTTGGTGAGGTGGCATACCACTAAGCTCTACCATCATAGTTAGACGGGGTACATGATGTATTCCACATGTCGTAGTTCAAGAGGTACTTTCATGAACCATCACATGTTATCAACTGGGGTGAGTTGGAAATCAAGGATGAAGCTACCTTTGCTAAGTATCTGATATAGATCAATGATTGGTAGGAGAGGATCCTTTGTGGGTGAATGATTCCTTTAGTGCGTGTCTGGTTGCAACATGAGAATATTCAGGAGTGAACCTAGGAGTGGGAGGCTCATATTCATGCTCAGTACCCACATCTCTTTGTGTAGCCACTTATTTTGGATTTTTTGGATGTAAATCCCCAAGGTGGGGAGAATTTAGTAACTAATATTTTACATGTATTCTTTTTGTATATTATATTGTTTATTTTTTGAGACCAAGTGCTGAGACGGTGTGTGATTCTCTGGCCCAACATGCCTAGAATAAATGTTTGAAATATATTAGATATATTAAATGCATGCACACACAATTGTTCTGAAAAAGTGGAATAACTTCTAAACAGAGGATCAGTTCAGAAATACAAGGGAACCATTAAGTTCAAAGTGTGAGTTTTACCCTAGGCAGAATATAAAGTTGGAACACATCAGGAATTCAGGTAGTGGAACAATCATGGAAGAAAATTTAAAATAAATAAATAAAATAATTTATTTTTTAAAATGTTTACCCAACCTAATAGAATTACTTAAATACATGTTTATGAAATTTTTTTTGGGTTAGCTTCATAACCCTTCAAATTGAAAAGATCCTTTTGGGAGCTTTAGAGGAACTCTGTTGGTGAA
The DNA here is from genome assembly GCA_963277665.1 of Viscum album. Classification (NCBI taxonomy): domain Eukaryota; kingdom Viridiplantae; phylum Streptophyta; class Magnoliopsida; order Santalales; family Viscaceae; genus Viscum; species Viscum album. Next base: position 718,361,347 of record OY728129.1, on the reverse strand, counting down.
TCAAAATCAGACCAAGGACCATTGATCGGTGTGCAATGAAATTCAAGGATCTTGCCAATAAAAATGGAATGGAACTATTATTTTCTAGTGATTGATCCCAAATGAGGTAGGATGTTGTTTTATGTGGATTTATTCCCCATTATTAATTTATACGATGAACGTGAATCAATCGACCAATGGATTGATTCACATATCGGTCGTATTGTGGGATGAGTTTACCTACAAGGATTTATTGGGAGATTTAGTTATGATATTACGGTTTTTCATTCATCATTCTAATGGAAACAAATCAATTCCAACTGAACAAGATTGAGGTTCATTTATATCTTGCATGTTTCTTGGTTTTATACCATTTTTTATGTGTGTTCATCACTGGGGTTTCGTTTTCCTAGTGGCACGACCCGAATATCAAGGAATCAAATATTGTACACCTGTTTCTTAGCGCAATGATCCAATATCATAGATATGGACTCAGTATAGTGTGTTTATCATGTGATGATGGTAGATTCATTCAAGTTGGATCATATTGGAGACCTTTTGATTTTAGTGGTGCGTGTGATGGTGATAGGGACAAATGATAACCGATTCCCTTGTGAATTGGGTGACCAAAATCTGGTGAGCGGTAGTAGAGAGGCTCAGTCGGAGTAGATACCTTCTTTCCAGTGCGATTCACAGAGGATCCAGGGGATGGAGGATAGGATGATAAAACAAAGAGTAAATCCATGGGATCTATTAAATCCCATGGTATATAGAGTGTCTTCTAGAGGAACATGCCGCGTGGGACCCCTGTACGGAGACTAGGGTTTCTGTAGTGGAATTAAATATCACACAACATGTGAATTCATCACATGACATGTTCCTAAACCTGAAAAATTAGTGTGTACCTCGGTGGGGGGGGGGTGGGGTGGGGTGGGTGGGGGGGGGGGGGTACATGTACACATCCAGGAGTACATGGTCATAGACACATCGTGTACTCTTACATGGACATGACCATGCCAGGTGTACTTAGGCATAACCATGTAATTGGACATGATCAAAAGTACACAGGCACTATCACACTGTGTACTTTGACGTCTATGGGAATAGGTCATGATACACGGGAAATACCTAGTGCCAAAGGGACATGTCATGTACTCCATCAAAGTTGGATTGAAGCCTTTTTCTTCTTTATCTTGGACAAGTTTCATTAGGCTGTGTTCCCTATATCTATTCCCAGAGGGTTTTTATTGAATCATTTCCTACACATAATATAGTGATTCATTCAACAATACTTCTTGTATAGAGTTGTTGGAATCCTACCATGAGGTTTAGAGTGAGATCCTCTATCATCTTCTTACCCTAGGTAGAGTTCTTGGTAATAGTTCATGGGTGCCGATCCTCTAATTAGTAGGTTATTCTAGATTGAGTTGTTGGTATACCACATGTCCTTGGGTGTGATCATCATTAGTGTATTTCTCTCTTCATACTTTCAACATATCCTTATTATGGTGGGACTCAACGAGTTTTACATCTCGGATGGACGCCATTAATGCTATCTGACTGGTGGATTGTGTTCTTCCAGATGAGTGCTATGTGGAACTTTTGAGTAGGAATTCTTGGATGGAATTATGATTGTGACTTTACTTAAGTCTACATGTATTTGTTGAGTATATTTGGATATTATTGTTAAATGTTCTATAGACATATACCTTTGCAGAGCTGAATGTTATTCTTGTTGTTATCTCCTTAGTGATTTTAGGGTGTCCTACTGGGAATTGTTATACTCACCCCTGCATGAGATTTTCCCACATGTGTCATATCTTATATAGAAGATAAACCCTTTAATAGAGTCTTAGAGGGACCAGGATTAGGTAGTTCTTAGTGAGATAGACATACCGAGGTGTGTTCCTATGGTTATCTTAACAACAATCCCCATCTTTACTTTCAGGTTAGACTAGTCTTCAGAATCTTTATGGAGGGCTTGTATTTGGACCTGTTTATTTTCCATTACTTGCTATCATTATATTTTTGTGGGATTTAGATGTATGCATGCATGGTTTATTAGTTGTTTTAAATTTTAGCATTGTGTGGGCTTGGAGATGTGTGCGCATGTACAAGTACATTAGGATAAGGCCCCCTTTGTGAGTGATATGCCTACTTGGCGCTAGTCTCCAGCCCCTGGCCTATTAAAGGTGGGCATAGAGAGTTGTGTAATGGGCTTCATTGGGATGGTTCATGACATTATTGAATCATTATTTTATCATATTCTCAATTCTCCTAATTTTTTATATAAAATTTATTTTTTCAAACAAATCACATCATACTAGAACAAAGTAATAAACCATTATATCAAATCATATTACTTCATAGAGTATATCCATTTGATTTTATTTATGAAATTTATTATCAATAACCTATTTTTAATTATGGTTTTCTAATTTTAATTTCATTATAGAGGGATATTTTTAATATTGAAGTACGCGTACCTTGAGAAAAATTATTTTTCTCGAGTAGAAAGAAAAAAAGATGGAAGAACGGTAAACGAATAGACACAACATCAAATTGTAAGTTTTACTTTGTTGATTTAAAATTTTAATATCTATTTTTTAACTAAATAGTCTATTTATATTTGTAATAGTGTCCTTTGGAGGCCCTTGATGAGAAGTAAGCTGACAACTTTAGCCCAAATGATCATTTATATAATGTTTTGGGAGATGAGTACCATGACAGAGTATGCCGTCGACCGGGGAAGAGTATTGTCGCAACTAGATATTGGATCACTATAGGTTCTATTTCCAGTAGCATCAAGTTGGAAACAACTCATGTAAAGGCATCACAAGCTGAGTCCGAGGCAGAAGAGGCCAAAAAATGATCACACCAGAGCTTGAACAAATTCAAAAGGAAAACTATGAATTTATGAAATTTATGGTAGTATTATGTAAATAAATTACACCATATATCACTTTGAATTGTGATACATATATTTCTATGATGCATACATTATATGGTGCACCGAGTGATATTCCTAGTAGTGGTCGAGACAATGACGTTCTTGGTGATGGTGATGGAGATGGTGATGGTGATGGTGAGGAGATGGTGAGGATGATAGTGAGGATGATGGTGAGGATGATGTTGAGGATGAAATTGAGGATGATAGTGATGATAATGATGATTATGGTGATGAGTGAGATATCAATCCTTTGCATTTTTGACTGATATTTTTTTTAAAGGTTGGGGCCGAAGCCTCATTTTTATTATTAAAGCAAAGAAAAGACCTCTTTAACTGGGTAGAGGGAGACCCATTACATAGCCCGAAGGCCCAGTGGGCATTTAGCCCATTACATGACCCGTAGGCCCATTTTTTTGGCCCAATGCCCATTCTGTGAATAGTACTGCTACAGTACCCGCGTTGCTACAGTGCTGCACAGTACCCGCCGCCGCTACAGTGCTCTGCCGCCGCTACAGTGCCCGCCGTTGCTACAGTGCCGCCGCTGCTACAGTACGCTACAGTACTGCTACAGCCCCTGCTCCCAATGGGTTTTGAACCCAATTTTTCATGTAGATTTAAGGGGTGCTTACCACTAATCCAAACCCCAACTACATTTTTGACTGATATTTATGAAATTTGAAGTTTTATGATTAGTTTTGAATGAATATATGTGAGGTTTTAAATGCGTGTCATCACTGGTTTAATGAATTAATTAGTTTTTTTGTTTTATCATTGTTTTTATATTGTTTTGTGAAGTTTGGCGCAACTTTTTGGTGATTTCTATAGGTAATTGACCAAGGTGGGGGTGCTACTTTGATTTGTGCTGGCTGTTTGGGCAGAGTGGGGGTGATGCTGGCTAGGAGTTTATGAGAGATCTATACCAATAGTTTCATGAAACTGTTGGTATATATTATATACATGGAAGTCTATTACAATGGTTTATAAACCATTGGTATAAATTTATACCAATGGTTTAGAAAACTATTGGTAACATGAAATTCTAGAAGCCCTATATCAATAGTTTACTAAAAAATATTAGTATAAGACTATACCTATGGAAGTTTAAAAAATGGTTTGGTAAACCATTGGTATAGGATATTAAAATAATTATAAATCCTATACCAATAGTTTTGAAAAATTGGTATATCCCAGATTTCCAATAGTGATTCACTAAAAAATGAAAACGTTGTTCGTGCATACGTGTGGACTACCACCCTCCATGAAGTGTTGTGATTCATTTTTCATCACCACATTACATAGATGATATATATAAGTATATTTAAAGAATTAATATGATTTTTAATTTATTATGATCAATATGGAAAGATAAAATGATACTTACCTTCTTTCTATAATGATCATTGAAAAAATGGAAACGTTACTCATGCGTACGTACAGTCTACCATATTCATTATTGCAATGTAGTTCATTTTTAATAACCATATTTAATAGGTGGATTTAAAAGTATAATTAATTTATAAAAATGACTCTTATTTCATAAATATTATTATGAATATGATAACGTAATGACCTCTTTGACCATAATTCAATATAGAAAATTCATTTTGGACTTATGAACTGAATATCATCAAAATATCCAAAGTGAACTTAATTAATTAATTGTATATAAAAATAAAATAAGTTATATAAAAGTAATAATTAACTTGAAAAAGGTTATTAATCTAGTAAATAATTAACTTAAGTTTATTATTCAGGAAGATAAAGAAAATACATGGTGAATCGGACTCAAGGTAATGGACTTTTAAAAATTATATTTTTAAAGTTTCCCTAAAAACTCTCTTTATATTCCATATACATATGATAGTTTTCTAAAAATTAATTAAATAATGATTTTATTATTATTATATTATTTTTTAAGGTTATTTTTACCCATGATTTACTTTTTACAAAGTGGTTTTAAATGAAACTTTTTGTCGTTTTCAAAATGAGGTACTTTGTGACTTTTCTGATAAAAATATGGAAGGAATGTTTTTTTAACTTATATGGAATGAGCGGATTTTTCTACCATCATGATTTCTTAATTCTTTGAAGTTTTCTTTACAAGTTTACACGGTTATTTTCAAAGATTTTTTTTTCTTTATGTGATTTTTTTTCTAAAAATAAGCGATTTTAGAATGAAAAGGTTATTTTCCTTATGAATGTTTTTATGATGCAAGCTTTCATGATTTATGTTTATGTTATGGTTCTTGGGAATTATTATGATGATGGGTGGTTATGTTATTAACCAATTATGGGTGGTTCCATGATAAACTAATGATGGGTGGTTATGTTAGAACCACCAATGCATTAGGTATGGAAGTTGACCGTATAGTTATTCCATTTGTAAGAGTGATTATAAGAGTGATATAGAAATGATGTCCCAAGTTACCTATATAATTTTTCTATAATTTCTTATAAATTTTCATAGAAATAATTTATTTAAAAAGTTAATTTTAATATCATTTGTTTTAAAGAAATGATTATACCATTTTGGCTAAAAGGTAAGATTTAAATAAAATTTTTTATGGGATTTTATGTTTTCCACTAAACTAATGATTTTACTATTTTTATGCCCCTTACTGAGATTTTTCTGCTCATCCCATGTTTTTAATTTTTTTTATAGGTATTTAAGGATAATTCAGAACAAGGATGAGTTCAAGATGAAAATTGTGAATAAATCACATTTACTTGTAATAGTTTTTCTTAGTGGAAAAAATGGATACTGAGTATAAGTTTCCATTTGTAATGTATTGGTTTATTACATTAGAGTTTGTCCTAATTCTCTAAAACTATAAATAAAAAATATCCTTAGGATTTTAAGAAAAATAATTCTAGTCTAATGTCACTATAATATGTAATGATTAAGGCCATATCCTTATAGTTAGTATGAGAGGAGGGTTTAAACAAATTTAGATATTAGGATGTTTTCATGAGAGGAAATCTTAAGAGTGATGGATACAATCATAGGTTTATAATTTTAAGGTTGATCATAAGTTTAATTTATTAGAAACCCCTTTTGAGGCTTTAAGTTATGAAATTTTAATGTGACTAATGATATTTTTAGAGACATTTATTTTTTTGAGATAATTATAGGTTATTACATTTTGGGATGAAAAATGAAAGGTATGATATAACCTTTGAGGTTAAAAAATTTCTTTAATATTGAATATATTAAGGTTATTTTGAGGATTTTATCACATTCCTAGAAATATTATAAGGATTTTATTAATATAGTTTTAGAAAAAGGACAATCCGTAGGTTGTATGAAAACTCGTCACATCTGGAAAGGCTGTGGGGATTAAACCCACAATCGAAGGGTGATAAGGGTGCATCACCTACCACTGACCTATGTGAAGTCTTAATTAGTATGAAATTTTATTTTTAGTTAAACGATCTGATAGATAAAGTTTAATTTCATTTTGGTAATATATGTTTTATCGAATAGATAACCATGGGATTTAAAAATGATTTGGAGATTAAGTGATTCATGTTATTTTAGAATATGTTCATTATTTTGAGAACTCTATATAATTAAGGTAAACATAATACTATGAGATTTTATTTAAAGAATAAAGTTTGAATTATATTTTGGAATAATATATGATTTTATTGTGTATTTACTGTGATTCTGGTGATTTATGGAAATGATTAACATATCTTGGATATTCTATGATTTGTTCAATTAAATTTTCAGTACAAGACATTAAGAATAATTGATTTTATTTTGGGAAATAAATATTAAATTTATCTCAAAAGACTATGTGATCAAATCCTTCTATTTTTTGGGTTTCAATCATAGTCTATAATATTTTTTATGAATTTTAAGTCTAGTTATTTATTTAATGATCTATGTTGAACTTTGGGTATTACTGTTAAATTTTTAAGATTAAATTAGATTTCTTCATATGAAGATTTATTCTTTTGGGGAAATCATCTTATCTTATTGATAATTTGAAATTATATATTCATTTTTATATCATTTAATTAAGTATTATCCATGTTTTACTTGATAATTCACCAGGTATATGTTTATTATTTCAGGAAATAGGTTTCCAAGGTTTCAAAGTAAAAACTAGAGAAAATGATGAAACATGATCATTACATGTCCTAAAAGTCACTTACATGACGTGTAGTCATATTTCAAATCATATGAAAATTCATGAAGTAATTCATGAAATAATTACAAGACATTAAGTGATTACACGATTTGATTCACCAATACATGTCGTGTAATGTTTGAGTTTAAATTCTTGCTTTGAAGATCCAGACCGAAGCAAGTGACATGATGTGAAGACCAGTTACATGTCGTGGAAGGAGTCAAATTCCAAATCATGAAGATCTAGGGGGATATTTACATGAGATTCATTCTAGATTCAATATTCATGTAGAAAATCTTGGATTGTAATTACAAGACATGAAATTGTTTACATGTCAAGTAATATCCTGATTATTTACTTCCATCAGGCATGAAATAGAAAACAATTTTAGATACTTTTGGATTATTTCTCATTTTTCTTTGTTTTTCTCCCATTATTTATTCTCCCTTTCTCTATCAAATAAACTTGAATCAATTAATTTTATTTTTTACATCTACATCAATCAATTTTGATCAATTTGAAAATCATTCTTCATTATTCTACTTCACCAATCCAAGTTACGCGCATTTTCTATCACAATCACCGATCAATGATGAACCCTTGCTGCATTCTTCCATGTTCTTATTTCAAGTAAGTGTTGGGTTAAAGTTTTGATTTATTCAAGTTTTAAATTGATTATTATTGAATGCATGATCTTTAATTTCTTAATCTCAATTGTTATTGGTAAAATAATCATGTTTTCAATTCTTTAACTTCTCTTGATCAATTCTACCATGAGTGGCTAAACCACCTAGGGTAGGGGTCAAGAGTAGGGGTGTCTAAATTTAATGAATCTTTAATTATAAACTTGGTAACCCTAAGTATGGTAATCAAGTTAAACAAAAATTGTTTATCTAATTAATTTAAGCAACCCTGACCATGGGGAGTTTGAATGAATGACCCTAACCTGATTGAAGTGGAGTAGGTTATGACCAATAGACTATGATAATTTTTTCCTTAGAAGCTAGGCCTAATGAATATAGGTTATATCTATCTCTAGATAAAGGAATAGTTTCCTCTTAGATAGATCTAGTTGGTTTGACCATAGTTAACTAGTGTCCTTTGCTTGCGTTGCAACCTAAACCTTAAAACCATACAAAGTTAGTATTAAGTTTATTATTTTACATAAACCTTGAAATTGATCTTGATTCCTTATCTCTCTCTGATCTTACTCCACAATTCCCTTAGAATTAGTTTATTCCCAAACTCAATCAATTTGTGAGGACTCCTACGCATAGGGTCTAAAACCTTAGTTCCTATCATCCAGTCCAAATTCCTATGGTATCGACCCTATACTACCACTATACTATGCCTTAATAGAAAGTGTAGTTTGGGAAACAAATAATCTAATTTGACCGCAACCCGCACAAATTAAATGATTCTTGTGGGCATGTAAAATTTTGGTTTTTTTTCGAGGACTGAAAAACTATGTTACATCATAGAAACCTACAGTAAGAACCTAGGATTACCTCTCCCATTCCCATTTCTCTTTTCTAATATATCATCCTTTATTTTTTGGATGCCTCTTCTTCCTTATCCTTATGGACTAATGCACGCACTAGGTACCTATGGCCCATTAAAATAGCCTTGATACAAAAAAATAGCTTACATTTGAACCAGAAATTGAAAGTTACATTTCTACACGCTGCTATTCTAAAATGGCCAACTGCAGCATTCTTGCAGGTCCCAACCCACCAAACATTTAAAATATGCAACCTGTAATACATGAATAGAATCCAATGAATTAAGAATGCACTATTATGAATTATGGTTTTCCATCAATCAATGGTGCTATAACCAACATTATACACTCTCTTATTTAGGTGCACACATTTGAGATCAAACCTGGAATCATTCATATGATCCAGAATATGGGCAAGTTTAGTGGAATTCAAAGTGAATATCCCCCTAAACATATCTCAAAATTCTTGGAAGTCTGAGATACCTTTCGAAACTAGGGATTATCTTATGATTATATAAGAATAAGAGTATTTACCTTTTCCTTGAAAGACCAAGCCAAGGATTGGATCAAAAGTCAATCTCCTGAGTCCATCATAACTTGGGATGATCTTTCCAAGAAATTCCTGGACAAGTACTTCCCGCCTATCCAGAAATGGAAACTTCAGAACGATATCTATAATTTCTCTCAAACTGATGGAGAGATAGAATGGGATGCATGGGATCATTTCAAGGAACTCACTCATAAATTCACACATCATAGGTTTGATATGTGGATACAACTCCAAACATTTTATCAAGGCCTCCAACAAACTGCTTGTATAGTTGTTGATGCCACTGCTGATGGAGGGATGATTTTTAAAACACCTGAGGTGGGCCGAGCAGTTTTAGATGAAGCATATCAGAATGAAATTATATGGAAAAGTGATAATGGACCACCCTGATGAGGAATCCACTGGGTTGAAGAAAATAATCGATTAACTGCACAAGTGGAAGCCTTAACCAAGAAGATAGAATCCTTTCAATTACTTACTGCATCACCCCTAATATTCCTATAATGGAGATTCAATAATAAGAAATATGAGGTGTCCCACACCTATATCAAGACTTCATGGTAGGTTTTGAGGAACAACAAAGCCAAGATTGTAATTACATTAATTATAATCAGAAAAATCAATAATTTCTATAACCTCAACTGTATTATCAATAGAGGTCAGTTTAACAACCACAAAAAAATAATCAAGGGTACTACCAATAAATAAGTAGTTAGGAACCATTTAAGAACCAAGGACCAAATTGATATCTTCCAATGGATCTTATGCCTAGAACACCAACAAGTAACACAACAACCTTTCCCTCCTAGATAAAAACAACAATTTCAAATAGATCCACCAAGAACTCCACAACTGGACGTTCCTCTTCAAACAAATATAGAAAATATACTTTCAACATTTGTTCAATAGGTAGATCATAGGATGATCACCCAAGAGATAGAAATTTACAATCAAATGGAAACTCTTCATAACCTTGAGCATCAAATGAGTTAGATCTCAAAGACCTTATCATAGAGATTTCCAGGTACTCAACCTAGTAATACAGAGGCATACCCAAGGGAATAGGTGAAGGAAGTGGTTCTGAGAAGCGTAACATTACTGTATTTTTAGCAACCATGTGAAGGAGACGAAAAAAATCTAAGGAAACCAAAAAGTATATAATGTTCATAAAATAAAAAATGATGAAAAAACAACTGAAATTTCTTAAGAGATACTTTGAGAGGTACCACCTTCTGCAAAATATCTAATTCAAGAACAACCCAAATAAGATGTCTATATTGTGCCACCACCTTATAAACCACCTCTCCCTTTTCTAGAAATAATGAGGAAAGGAAGGATTAAAGGTAAATACAATAATTGTTTTAGAGATTTTCAAGAAATTATACATCAACATTCCTTTTTCTGAAGCAATATCTCAAATTCTTACCTATATGAAATTTCTTAAGCAACTAATTTATAACAAAATAAAAATGGAAGACCTAAGATTCATCTCACTAAATGAAGAGTTATCTATTATTATTTATTAGAAAATTAAATTGAAAATGAGAGATCCTATAAGTCTCTCAATCCCATGTACAATAGAAGAATGAAAATTTAGAAGAGCATTATGTGATTTAGGATCCATTATCAATCTCATTTCAATGAGTGTATTCAGTAAGCTAGGACTCAAGGAACTCAAACTAACTAGAGTGAAAATCTAATTAGATGACCGATCAGTAAAGTATCCTCTAGGACTTCTGGAGGACATCTTAGTTAAAGTCAGTAAGTTCAGTTTTCCAGTGGACTTCCTTGTTTTGGACATAGAAGAGGAATGATGCATTCCAACCATCCAAGTATGACCATTCCTAGCCACTGGGAAGAAACTGATTGATGTAAATCAAGAAAGACTCATATTTTGAGTAGGTGATGAACAAGTTGTTCTTGAATTGGTGAAAGAATCAAAACAAATAGATGATTCTTTTGACTTCCAAGAAATCTTTCTCAAAGAATGAAGAGATAACTACTTAGACATCAAAGATGATAGTGAAGAAATACCCCATGAAAAGGATTAGGAATATGACCTTGAGGAATTGAACTACATAGAACCTCTTACAATGGACATCATCCCACCATTCAAACCCTTATTCATTTAGCCACCAAGAAACTCCTCCGCACTACACTCAAGTATTATTTTTTGAAGACTTCTACAACATTACCAGTAATCATTAACTCAGAACTGACACAGTAACAAGTGGAAAAAATTGATAGAATTCCTACAAAGACATAAGAAATTGATTGCCTAGGGGTGGATTACATCAAAGGCATCAGTCCTGCATTATAAACCCATAAGATTTTACTAGAAGAAGTTGAAAAATCTAAACTCCAACCCCGGAGGCGACTCACCCCACTAATGAGAGAAGTAGTTAAGAAAGAAGTACTGAAACTTCTTTATGCTGTAATAATTTTTCCAATCTTTGATATCAAATGGGTGATCCCTATACAGGCTGTTCTAAAGAAAGGTGGTCTCACAGTTGAAAAAATGATGAAGATGAAATGATCTAGACTCACACCACCACTAGATGGCTAGTATGTGTGGATTAAAGAAAAAAAATACTGAGACCTAGAAAGATCATTTACCCTTTCCCTTTATAGATCAAATATTGTAGAGACTAGAAGGACATGACTTCTATTATTTTCCAGATGGATATTTGGGATACAATCAGATTGTATACAACCTAGATGATTATTCTAAAACAACATTCACATGACCATTTGGTACCTTTGACTATAGGAATATGTCGTCCAGTCTATATAATGAACCAGAAACCTTTCAAAGGTTCATGAAACATATATTCCATGATAAGGTGGAGGAATTATTAGAAATTTTTATGGATGATTTTTTATTTTATGGAAGATCTTTTGAGGTTTACCTAAGCAATATTGAATTAGTTATATAACACCATAAAGAGAAATATATGGTTTTAAATTGGAAAAAATGACACTTTATGGTTCAAGGATGCATAGTCCTTAGACACAAAATTTATAAGGATGATATAGAAGTGGATCCTTCTAAAATAAAAGTGATCAAAAATTTACTTGAGCCCTTAAAAGTCAAAGGCATAAGAAGATTTATATGCCATGCCAGATTATATATGTGATTTGTGAAAGATTTTATAAAATTTTACACCCTCTGAAACACCTATTATCAAAGGAAACTCCATTTGAATTCACTGATTAATGTTAGTGAACATTCAACACTTTAAAGAAAATTCTGGTAGCCGCTCCTACAATCATTTCACCAAATTTGGGAAAAGAGTTTGAATTGATGTGAGACGATAGTAACTTTACTGTTGGCACTATTCTAGGATGGTGAGATGGTCACATATTTTTACCCATATACTATTCCATTCACACATTTAATGAAGCCCAATTTAACTATACATCTACAGAGAAGGAGGTCTTAGCAGTTTTCATTGCTTTAGAGAAATTTTTCTCCTATCTAGTTTTGTCAAAAGTCATTGTGTACATTGACTATACTTTCCTACTATATTTTATGAATAAAAAGGATTCCAAAACTAGATTGATATGGTGGATTCTATTACTCCAAGAGTTTTACATCTACATTAAGGATACCAAAGAAACATAAAATATTGTCATTGATCATCTATCCTAACTTCCACTACCACATATAAAGGACGATGACGATCTAGACATAAAAATAAACTTCCCCAATGAAACTATATTCAGTATAAAAGTACAATTGTGGTTTTCTAATATTGAAAAATATATAGAAATGGGATTTTTACACCCATACCTCTCCTACAAGTAAAGAAAAATTTTTTTAGTTGAAGCTTCACACTACTACTGGGATGAACCACTCCTTTTTAAGTGCTGTACTGATGGATTATTACGATACTGCATTCTCTAGGATGAAATAAAAAATTTACTAGATATTTTTCACACATCACCAACTAGAGAGAATCATGGACCATAATTCATAGTATAAATGATCCTACAAAGTATACTTTTCTGTCCCACACTCCACCAAGATGCAAGGGATTATTGTCAAAGCTCTGATCAGTGCTAATGAACTGGAACCATTGGAAAAAAGTAACAAAATGACTCAAAACCCAATAATTGAAGTCAAAATCTTAAATGTACGGGGAATAGAATTAATGGGTCCATTTCATAACTTACATGTAAATTTTTATATCCTTGTTGGTGTGGACTACGTTTCCAAATGGGTAAAATCTAAAGCTACAACACATGACACGAAAAAAGTAGTCATGAATTTATTGAAGAAAAATGAGTTTTAAAGATTCAAATTTCCTATAAAACTCATTAGTGATCAGGTAAAACATTTTACCAATCTATATATTAAAGTACTATTGAAAAAATATGGAATCATGTATAACAAAGGAACTCCCTACCACCCAAAAACAAGCAATAAAGTTGAATTGTCCAATGGGGAAATTAAACAGATCCTTGAAAAGATAGTAAACACAAATGGAAAGGATTTGAGTATGAAGTTAGATGATTCACTATGGGCATACCACACTATATAAAAAACACCCATTGACACCACACCCTTTAGATTGATATATGGAAATACATGTCATTTTCTAGTAGAATTAGAAAATCACTGATGTTGGTAATAAAGAAACTCAATCTAGATTTTCAAAAAGATGGGGAAGCTGGGATGATGTAATTGGATGAATTATAAGAAATAATAAATTATTCTTTTGAAAATTACAATATCTATAAATAAAAAACTAAAAAATGGAATGATCAACGCATAGCGAGGGAAATTTTCACCTTAGGAAATAAGGTATTATTGTTCAATTCCCGTTTAAAACTGTTCCCTAGGAAGCTAAAGTCCAGATGGTTAAGACCATTTATGGGCACTTGAATATTTCCTTATGGGACCATATTGATTTAGAAAGAAGGTGGACCAACATTTATGGTCAATGGTAAAAGATTGAAAATCTATCAAGAACCCTTCCATGAGGGGTGTATCATCATCTTGAAATTCATTTAGCATCAAAGAGTCAAGCTCTTGATGTCAAACTAAGCACTGAATAAAAGGTAACCCAGGTTAGGAAACCTTAGGCTAGATTAAGTTAAAATAAGATTTAAGATAGATTGAGGGATTCTAGGAGCAAAGGACCATAATAAAGTTTTAAATTGGAAAAAAGAAACAATTACACATCGTGTAACCATCATTTACGACATGTAATTTTGACTATAAGAAATAATTTAAAATCAAAAATTACATGTTGTGTACCTCAAATACACATCATGTAATTTCCTGATCTATTTAAGTCGTGAAATTAGGGTTCAAAACTCACTCTTCCCTCTCACCACTCGCACCACACCCCTGCCGCCCCTTACCTCTCTTGCCACTTATACCACACCCCTGTCACACCTCTCTCCCACCACTCACCACTCAATCCTCCTCCTTACCCCCATCCTCCTTCATCCTCACCTCACTACAGCCGAACCTACCTCTGAAATGGTGTACACAAATAATGTGTGAACTCCTCCTACTGATCCCATGCTAGAGAGAGATGATACTCTACTGGTGAAGCACTGAAGAGGTGTGGCACCTCCAGCACCCCGCTCATCTTCTTAATCCACTCCCACTACCATCCATAAAGATACAACCATTCCAAAGGAATATCAATCCAACTCCAATGGGTTATATGAGGATGATAACCCACACCCTCACCCCATACTACACTTTTCAGACCCCAAATACCATATTTCCCTCAATTGTCTGTAGGTAAAACCAATAAGGACCAACAAAATTATCAATATGGCCATCCTTGCATGCCTGTGTATCATCCAAGAGGTCCTATAGCTCCTTGAGTGCCTGCATATATACTCCACCATCTATGTGCATGAGGAGACATACTAAGAACTGTTTCTCAAGTTTTTAGCTAGATTTGAGGTCGTAGTTGATAACCTCTGCTTTATATTAGGTGGACAAGCTCATGATATTTATTTCATGGAGTTCAACATAGGGCTTGGGATTTATACTAATGACTTCACCACATCTGTGGTATTCCCCACCTTGTAGCTTGAGGCTTCCAAGTTAGATTCCAAAAGGCTTTAGGGGATGATTTCCTGAGATGATCACATTGATCATGATCCCAGGATTATAAAGTCCACTCAGCCCTAAGGTATAGAGCTCCGCATCCTTTATATGGCATTGATGAATTCCTAGTATTCTCATGCTGAGTCTCATGATAGTGTCATCTAAATGGAATTCATCATCCTCATTATAGCAATGGGAGACCCTTATATCAACATGGCCTCCCAATTCAATTTCTGTTACTGAGCACATGCACAACGGTCATGAGGCACAATGACGGGTGGATCTTTCATCATACATTTAGGCCGTCATCTCAGAATATTTGACACCGCCCTTCCACTCGACTCCCCCAATCTTATGGAGTCCATTTAATTCCTATCAATACACAAGATGAAGCTTCTAACTAAGGATGGTGACACCTACCAGTGAGCACCAAGAGTCTTTAAGGCTACTGATGAGGTGCTCGATGATTATGTTGCTGACCTTGCACCAGCTCCAGCTACCACCTCTGTACCATACCATGAAGCTTCTATTACCACCCCTGAACCCTCCCATTTTACTACATCTACCACCACCACCTACCTTACTACTCCACCAACTCTATCATATCTAGAAGATATTTGAGAAATGCACCTATGCATCTTGGAAAATCTATGATAGATATACCAACACTTGCATATCCCTTTTGTAGAGTTATCTCATTTCAATACCCCCACACCACCATCATCACAGAAAGATTCTCAGCCACCACCAGCCCATGTCAGACCTTCATCATCAACCACCCCTTCCCCATCCATAGACCTGACTGACCTACCATCAGAGATAATAGACCCTGCTACCCAGCTAGAGTATCTAGCATAGTAGTCCCAAAGGGGAAAGGGCCCAATAGTCACCCCATACACTGAGGTTACATTCATTTATCTAGCTACCAAATCCATGACCACACTTTGGATCGGTACTTCCCCACCATCCACCACTAAGATAACTCCCACCACCAAGGCACCACCTTCCGAAACTGATCAACCATCCCCTTATACCATTACATCCATTCACCAGGTGGGGTGGTTGCAACCAAAATTTGTTCAGGAGTATACTATAGGTGTGCTACTTCATGATATTGATTTATCTTAGTCTAACCCAGTCCACTCCATATTTTTTTTATGTTGTAGGGTGATCAGTTCTGTACTATGTGTTTTCACTTTCATGATTGTATCATTAGACTTCATATATATAGGATATATAGAGACCCTTCCTTTTCTTACATTAATATTACATAATTATAAAGATAACCAACATAATAGTATTAAACCATGAGGATACAGAGGTTTGGTGTCTTGAAAAAACTAGGACCAAACATAACTTTTACAATGTCAAGCATAATCATTTATTTAATTCCTTATTCTCTAGATTCTTATTGGATCTTGACCTCTCCTTAGTACATGTAGTCACCTGAGGATATACATCAAAAAAGGGATGAGCTATAAACCTATTAAGAGGATATATATGAACAATATAACAATGGGTGAGCATAATAATAACATAGGAAAAGGATCATGAACATGATAAGAATCATTAATAAAAGACTTGAAATGTGGAAATGCATAAAAAATGAAACATCATGTCTTAGTGGTTCACTACCACACATAATTGTGAACACAAATAGCATCTTGTTCACACATCTTTTCACTTTAACTCACGATATTCATCACTTTACCCAATTCATCGGAGCACTTTATAATTCTGGCCACACCCATCACATTCAAACATTCATATTGTGCTATATAATTCCGGGCGCACCCGTCACATCATAACATTATCATTATCATACATGAAACATAGAACATATATAAAAAATGATCATAAATAACCCATGTAAATGAATGGGTTTCATCTCATAATAATACATTCATAAACTTTGGGTTCCCAAAAGAAAGTGGGAATAACATACTTGATACAATAACCAACAACCTTAAGTGAGAAATAAAAGGCGTGTTTTTGAAAGAAGAGTTCTTTTGAAAAAAAATTGTTTGACATAAACTCTAGTGGAAAACATGTATATCCCAGAAAAGGTAATATAATGATGAAAAAAATGATTTTTAAGTAGTTACCATACCAAAAATGGAGTGAAATAGGGAAAACTCGAAGAAATAAATTTGGGTTTGAGAATCTCTCCTTACCTTGTATCCGAATGTTTTCTTTAATTTAAAGTCCTATATAACCACATTATATTCATAAATTAATAATTACATAACCTTTTGAACATGAATATGGTTCATTATGATTTCATTAGGTTATTTTATGGACATTTGGATGAGTTATAGGGTTTAAATATATTGTTCGGGAATGTTTGTTTTTATGGTTTTCTTGAATGGTTCAATTGTATTCATAAATGGAAGTTCATGTAGAACATGGGTAAACATAAAAAACTGATATTACACGTTATTAATTATATTAAATGATTTTAAATGATATTATAATGAATTATGTTATATACCATGTGGATGAATCATTAGTTAAAATTTAATAATGATCGTTTGGGTTAATTCAGGCGATTTTTCGACCACAAAAAACTTGTTTTGTTTAATCATTTAGTAATATGTACATAAGTTAGTTACAGAACATAATATGGGATATAATACATATAATATAATATGGTTCAGCCATAAAAATGGTTTCATAACTATATCTGAAGGTGGTAAAGGAAAAATAAATATGTCATTCTTGAAGGTGATAAATTAACACCTCATGAACAATGTTTTCTTTTACAAAATAAAAAGAAGAGGAGAAGGGGTTGGATGATATATTATCACATTAGTATCATAAAATTACAGTATATGTGAGATACTAGAGTTAAAAACCATATGGATGTGGATAGGTGGGGATAGATTAAGAAAAGAACTTGAAATTGAAAGGAAATTAAAGGAAAAGAGAGAGAGGGAAATTACCTCTTGAATCCTCCTATTGAGATCCTCCTTAAGGAACCTAGGATTGGTATTTTGATGAGAAAAAAAGCTCTTGGACGTGGGATAGGGGATATGGAAGATTCTTGGATAGATTTTAGATAGGATTGAAGCTTGATAGGTGTGAATAAATGAGGGTGTGAAAGGTGGTATTTATAGTGGAGGGGAGAAGGGTTTTCTTAATATTTTAATCATTAATCTATTAATTTCCACCAAGATAAGAAATAGTGATGATTACATAACCAATAATAGTAAATAGGGAATGTGAGTTATAGATTTGGGTGCTTACATCACTTGTGATGTCAGGAATAGTGGGTTTAAATTATAATGTGTTTGTACGGTAAATTAATGCATTTTACTATTCACAAAAATTCAAGTATTTTAGAAAAATACAAAAAATTCACCCTAACCATTTTTAATGGATAGAATCCAAAAATGAAGTCCATTATTCAAAAATAATTTTATAAATATGATTAATTTATTTTTAATTAAAATCATAATTTACTTGAAAAATACAGTTTTTAAAACATTTGTTTACTTATTCCAAAACATTGGTACATCATGATTTCAATTAAATCCTACATATATACTATTATAGGTGAGGTTACTATTAAGAAGGGTATATTAATATTCATAAGGGTATGTTACTATTCACCAAAAATTTAGTTTGTTCTATTAGACTCCAAATATCTTACTGATCGCAACCACATATGTCAGATTTTCGAAATTCAACACACAGAAGTGGAAAAATTATGTTTAATGATCACATAATATTTAGTATCATGATATTTCATTGTTCTTTATAATGTGATTATACTATAAGTAATAATTATAAGAAGGTTTTTCCATTGAAAAAACATCAAGTCGTTACATTCTTTCCCCCTTATGAAATTTCACCCTTGAAATTTCATTTTACATAAATAGGTGAGAGTACTTATCCTTAATCACCTCTTCTAGTTACCAAGTAACTTCTTCAAACTTATGGTTACTCCCAAAAAATTTGACAAGGTGGGTTGTATTGTTGTGTAGAACCTTATCTCTTTAGTCCAAAATCTTTACTGGATGCTCCTCATAGGAGATATCATCTTCAAGCTTTATTGTCTCTGAGTTTAGTACATGCGAGTGATCTGGTATGTACTTCCTCAGGAGTGATACATGTAAAACAACATAAAATTGATCCATATTCAGTGGAAGTGAAAGCCTATAGTCCACGACTCCTATGAGGTCAAGGATCTTAAAGGGGCCAACGTACCTTGGTCTTAGCTTCCCTTTCTTTCCAAACTGCATGAATCTCTTCCATGGTGATATTAGAATGAAGAATTTATCTCCAACATAAAACTCCAAGTCTCTTCGATGGTTGTCAGCATATCTCTTTTACTGACTCTGAGAAACTTTGATGTGTTTTTATATGACTTGAACCTTCTATTTCATCTCTTGCAAAAGATCATGTTAAAATAGGTTTCTTTCTCCAACTTCATCCCAACAGGTTAGAGTTCTACATCACTTTCCATACAAAACTTCATATAGAGCCATCTGAATACTCAAGTGGAAGCCATTGTTGTTTGAGAACTCAACCAATGGGAGATGCTAATCACATATACCTTTAAATTCTAAAGAAAATGCTCTTAGAATGTCTTCAAGTGTTTGAATAGTTCTTTCAAATTGTCCATTAGTTTAGGGGTGATAGGCCGTGCTGAAATTCAATTCAGTACTCAAGGCATGTTAAAGACTTCTTCAGAATTTATATGTGAACCTTGGATCATGATCAGATACAATCAAGAGTGGAACACCATGCAGTCTCACCACTTCCTTCATATATATCCTTGAAAGTTGTTCAAGTGATAGATCTTCCCAAATAGCAATAAAATGGGCAGTCTTGGTGAGTCGGTCAACCACAACCCATATCAAATTATTTCCCTTTGACATCTTCAGGAGACCCATGACAAAGTACATAGTGACATTCTCCCATTTCCACATGGGCATAGGCAATGGCTGCATCAACCCTTTGGACTTTTTTCGATCTTCTTTAACTTACTGAAATACCAAGAACCTTGAGATATATTCTATGATCTCCATTTTCATGTAATCCCACTAGAAGTATTCACATTGATCTTGGTACATCTTGGTGCTACCAGGATGGATAGATAATGTTGAGCTATGTGCATTTTCCAATAGATCCTTCTTTATCCTGGGTGATGAAGGCACACCGATTCGTATTCCAAATCGAATCACACCTTCATTGTCGATATGGAACTCTTGTTGCTTCCCTTCTTTTACTGCATTCACCTTATTTTATAACTCCAGATCATCCCTTTGTGCCTCCTTAATCATCTCTTGGATTTATGGTTTCACAATCATTTGGGAAAGGTAGGATGTATCCCTTTCCCTTATTATTTCCAAATCTATCCTTTGCATATCCAAGAAGATATGGTCTTTCTCAATATGTAACATAGATAGAATAACAAGTTCTTTTCTGATTAGAGAATCAGCTACCTTGTTTGCCTTTCTAGTATGATAATGAATAGAGAAATCATAATCTTTGATTAGCTCTAACCATCTTCTTTGAAGAATGTTGAGCTCCTTTTGTGTGAATATATACTTTAGGCTCTTGTGGTCAGTGTATATGTCACACTTCTCACCATAAAGGTAGTGCGGCCATATTTTCAAAGAAAAAATCACGACTTCCATCTCAAGATCATGCGTTGGGTAGTTCTTCTCATGGATATTTAACTGTCGTGAGGCATAGGCTATCACATTATCATTTTCATGAGTACACAACCCAATCCTTTCTTTGAAGCATCACTGTATATCAAAAAACTTTCTCCACTTTTCGATAGTGTGAGTATAGGTGAAGTGATCAACCTTCTCTTTATCTCCTTGATTCTTCCCTCACATTCTTCCATCCATACATACTTTACCCCTTTCCTTATTAACTTAGTTAGCGGGCTTGACAATCATGAGAAATTTCTCACAAAACGTCAGTAGTACCCAGCTAATCCAAGAAAACTATGGATTTCTATGACACTAGAGGGCCTGTTCCATTCTTCAATCACCTTTGTTTTTGAATCATCCACAAAAATTACCTCAATTATGATCACATGTCCCAAGAACACGACTCTCTTCATCCAAAAGTCACACTTTCTGAACTTGGCATACAACTTCTCCTTTCTCAGTGTCTCCAACACAAGTCTTAGATGTTCTTCATGTTCCTCCTTGTTCTTGGAGTATATGAGAATATCATCGATAAAAACTACCACAAATTTTTTGTGGTAATGTCTAAATACTCTATTCCTCAAATCTATAAAGATTGTAGGAAAATTAGTAAGTTCAAATAGAATCACAAGAAACTCATAATGCCCATAGCTTGTACGAAAGGTAGTCTTCTGAATATCTTCCTTCTTCACCTTTAACTGATGATATCCAGAATGAAGATCCACCTTTGATAAGTATTGATCTTAACTGATTGAAAAAGTCATATATCCTTGGAAGATGATACTTTTTCTTTATAGTGATCTTGTTGAGTTCTTGATAATTGATACACAACCACATTGTTCCATCCTTCTTCTTCACAAAGAGCACCGACTCACCCCAAGGTGATGCACTAGGGAATATGAAACCTTTTTCCAAATTATCTTGAAGCTACTTGTTTAACTCCTCCAGTTCGATATGATATATTATATAGGGACACTTTGAGATAGGAGTAGATCCGGGTATGAGTTCTATTGAGAACATTACCTCATGATCCGGGGGAAGTCAGGGTAACTCTTCAGAAAATACATCACTGTATTCCCTCATGATGGGAATTTCCACAAGGTTGGAAATTTACTTTGACTCAAACATTTGGGAGAGTTATACTTCTTCATAGGGAATCAACACCCACATAGTTGAAAGATTTTTCAAAGGAGATTTATGATATTCCATGAATTTTTAGAGGAGCATGCGATGGTTCAGAATATGAAAAGATATTTTCTATTCCTGACAGTTGATATGAGATCTATATAACAAGATCCAATCCATTCCCATTATATCATCGAATTCCACCAAGAGAAGTATTATGAGATTCATTGGAGTAATATTACCACATAAGACAATAGGAGAAGAGTTAAACACTTGGGTTGCAATGATTTCACCACTTGGTGTTTTTACATATATCTATACTTCAAGGTTTCAGGGCTTTGATTATATAGTTCTATCAAACTTTCAATATATAAAGTAATGCATAGAACCATAATCAAATAAGACTTTTTCCATTCCTGAGTGAATAGTAAGTGTACCTTGTATGACTTCATTATATTTCTCCACTTTTGTAGTAGTGATGGCATAAGACTTCCCTTGTTCCTTTGGATTTGATGGCTACTGAAAATGATTACCCTTAAGGACTCAAGGTTTAGTGCACTGTCTTGCATAGTTCCCTTGCTCCCTACAGTTATAGCATTGAACCATGGGTGGTTCTCTCCTTTCTTCCACCACATTCTCCTTACTTCTCATGTCTTTATGACACTCTTGAGCATAGTGTCCTTATTTAACACACTTGAAGCATTTACCCATCCCTTTGAGGTAGTTCCCATGATGTAACTTCCCACATTTTTGGCATGTGGGTCGTTGAGTTTTCTTCCCACCTTTATCATTAGATCCTCCAGCTTGAAACTCTATCTTTCATTTATTATCACCATAGCTATGGTACCATTCTCCAAACTCCATCTCCACTTTGAGAGCACACAAAACAACTTATTCATCAACATGAAAATTTTAATTCCTCCTCCAAAATCATTGGGGATGTCATTCGGGAAATCATTGCATTGACCCTCACACGAGTTGTTGGCCTAGTTTCTCCTGTGTTCCCACCATTCTCTAAAACAGAAAAGGTTAGAACAAAACATAAGTCAACAAGTCATGAATTAATAAATTATTCATTTGTAAAGTTTTTACTAAAAGAATAAATTATGGTATCCCTATGTAAATCTTCTTGTGTACATATTTGTACTTAGTCTCATAATAGAGGTTTTCTCTAGGGTTTACTAATCCTAGTTCCCAAATTAACTAAACCTTTCCTCTGATACCTACTATAGTGACCCTACCTTTTCTAACATTACTATTAAATCATTATAAAGATAAAAAACATAATAGTATTACACCATGAGAATCCAGAGGTTTAGTGTCTTGGGAAAACAATGACCAAACATAAATTTTACAACATCAAGCATAATTATTTATTTAATTCCTTCTTCTCTAGCTTCTTATTAGCTCTTGATCTCTCCTTAGTACATGTAGTCACCTGAGGATATACATAAAAAGATGGGTGATATAAAATCATATTAATAGGATAAATATGAACAATATAACAATGGGTGAACATAATCATAACATAGTCAAAGGATCATTACCATGATAGGAATCATTAATAAAATACTTGAAATGTGACAATGTATAAAAAATAAAACATCATGTCTTAGTGGTTCACTACCACACATACTTGTGAACAAAGATATAATCTTTTTTCACACATTATTTCAATTTAAATCATGAGATTCATCACTTTACCAAATGAATTGGAGCACTTTATAATTCTAGGCACACCTATCACATTCAAACATTTATATTGCGCTATATAATTATGGGCGCACCCATCACATCATAACATTATCATTATCATGAATGCCATATAGAAAATATATAAAAAATGATCATAACTAACCAATATAAAGGAATGGGTTTCATCTCATAATAACACATTAATAAACTTTGGGTTCCCAAAAGAAAGTGGGAATAACATACTTGATATAATAACCATCAACCTTGAGTGAGAAATAAAAGGTGTGTCTTTGAAAGAAGAGTTCATTTGGAAGAAAATTGTTTGAAATAAACTTCATTAGAAAACATTTATATCCCATAAAAGGTAATATAATTATGAAAAAATTATTTTTAAGTAGTTACCATACAAAAAATGGAGTGAAAGAGGGAAAACCCGAAGAAAGAAAGTTGGGTTCGAGAATTTCCCCTTACCTTGTATTCGAATGTTTTCTTCACTTTAAAGTCTTGTATAACCACATTAGATTAATTAATTAACAATTAAAGAAAATTTTTTAAATGAATATGTTTCATTATTGTTTAATTAGGTTATTTTATAGGCCTTTGGATGATTTATATGGTTTAAATCCATTGTTCGGGAATGTTCGTTTTTATGGGTTTCTTGAACGATTCACTTGTATTCATAAATGGAAGTTCGTGAAGAACATGGGTAAACATCCAGAAATTATATTAAATGTTATTAATTATATTAAAGGATTTTAAAATATATTATAATGAATTATGTTATATACCATGTGGATGAATCATTAGTTTCAATTTAATAATGATCCTTTGGGTTAATTCGGGTGATTTTTCAACCTCAACGAGCTTGTTTGGTTTAATCATTTAGTTATATGTACATAAGTTAGTTCCAGAACATGAAATAGGATATAATAAATATAATATAATCTGGTTCAACCATAAAAATGGTTTCATGACCAGATCTGAAGGCGGTAAAGGAAAAAGAAACATCTCGTTCTTGAAGGTGATAAATTAACACCTCACGAACAACGTTTTCTTTTCTAAAATAAAAAGAAGAGGAGAAGGGGTTGGATGATATATTATCCCATTTTTATCATAAAATTAAATTATATATGAGAAAATGGAGTTAAAATACCATGTGGATAAGGATAGGTGGGGAGATATTAAGAAAATAACTTGAAATTGAAAGGAAATTAAAGGAAAAGAGAGAGAGGGAAATTACCTCTTGAATCCTCCTCTTGAGATTCTCCTTAAGGAACCTAGGATTGGTCTTTTGATGAGACTAGAAGCTCTTGGACATGGGATAAAAGATAGGTAAGATTCTTGGGTAGAGTTTAGACAAGGATTAAAGCTTTATAGGTGTCAGGAAATGAGGGTTTGGAGGGTGGTATTTATAGTGGAGGGGAGAGGGATTTTCTTAATATTTTAATAATTAGTTTATTAATTTCCACCAAGATAAGAAATGGTGATGATTACATGAACAAGAATAGTAAATAGGTAAATTGAGTTAGAGATTTAGGTTCTTACATCACTTGTGATGTCAGGAATAGTAGGTTTAAATTATAATGTATTTTATAGTAAATTAATGTATTTTACTATTCACCAAAAATTCAAGTATTTTAGAAAAATCCCAAAAATTAACCTTAACCATTTTTTGATGCGTAGAATCCAAAATTATGTCAATTTTTTAAAAATAATTTTATGAATACGATTAATTTAATTTTTAATTAAAATCATAATTTACTTGAAATAAGAGTTTTTAAAACATTTGTTTACTTATTCCAAAACATAAGCACATCATGATTTCACTTAAATCCTACATATATACTATCATAGGTGAGGTTAATATTAATAATGCTATATTAATATTCATAAGGGTAACATTAATACTAATAAGGGTATGTTAGTATTCACCAAAAATTAATTTTTTTCTATTAGACTCCAAACATCTTAGTGATTGTTGGGCAAAAATCCCTCATGGTATCATTGAAGCATTTTTGAGGTGATTGTGTTTGTTGACAAAGTGGACATTTGAGTAGTGATTGTTGACAAAGCAAAACAATGACATACAAATTTGTTGACAAAAAGGATTTCATGGTGGAATGTCGAGTTCAAGAGCTGAGGTCAACGATCCATGTTTGATTCAAGAACGTCGATAAAAGGAATGGATGATCTGGAGGCGGTACAAAAGAACAGATACAAGGTGGCGCCATTTTCTAGTGTTTGCCAAATTTTAGGGCCTGAAAATCAGAAAATGAAGAAAAGTGTTTTTGGCAAAAGGAATTACGCGCCGAGGACTTGGAGTATAGGAAACTTGCGCGCCATATGTTTTTCAAAATCAGAAGATCAAAATATGGAAAAGTAAAGAGGTTCGCGCAAGTTTGGGAGTTGGACGTGCAAGTGTCTAAAATGACAGGGGACTTGCGCGCCGAAACTAGGTCACGCAGGTGACTTGCGTGCCGTCGCGCAGGGTGGTCAGATTGCCTATAAATACTGGACCACCCCTCCTCATTTTCAACGGAGTTCAACACTTTGAGAAATCAGAGCTCCCGTTGCGCAGGTGTGGTGGTCACGCAAGTGGTGAGTGTGGGTCGCGCAGGTGAATTTGCGCGCCAGTAGTTGAAGTTGTGCGCCGGTGTTAGAAGTTGCGCGCTGGTTGGCAGTTGCGCGCCAATATTGGTTTGGGCGTAAAAGGAAGAGAGTCGCGCAAGTTTTGAGTTGAGGAAGCTTGAGTCGCGCAAGTGTCTGAGGAGGAATTGCGCGCCCGTTGTGACTTGCGCGCCGATACTTGCGCGCCGAGATTGACTTACACGCCAAGTAAGGTTTTGTTCTAGCGGTGCTTCTCGGACTGCGTGGAAGCTGGTACGTTTCCCGATACCTTCGGTGCAAAGAGATATTCATCTACGGGTGAAAGTTGTACTTCAACAGAGCATCTACACACAGAGGAAGATGCATTCTTTCATTCAAATGAAGAGACCTACATGTCTATAAAATGTGAGTGGATTCCTTCCAAGAGCAGTGAGCTTAGGAAGAGGAAGAAGGTGATCCTCTCCACCGGCAGTGATCCAGAGAGAGAGAGAAACAGGGAGTGACCCTTGGTAAAGTAGTGAGATGACCCTAAACTTGTAAAGGCAGTGAGCCTGGGCTTAGAAGTGATCTAGCCCAAACCTTGTAATCCACAGCTAGTGAAGATTAGTGGAATTTGGTACGACCGACAACTTGTCGGCGTATGCTCCTTGGACGTAGCCCTTTGTGGTGAAACAAGTAAAATTGCTGTGTCCTGTGAATACTTCACTTTCTATTTACTTTGTGCAACAGGAAAAAGAGAGAAGAGAGTTTTGTTCAACAGCGAAACAAGATAAGAACAGGCATTAATTTTAAATTAGTCATACCCTGATTCACCCCTCCTCTCAGGGTATTCAACCTTGTGGACCTAACAATTAGTATCAGAGGGAAGGTTGACAGTTGTTCTTCTCTCAAATAGAGGTCACTAATCATAGAGGGATTTTGATCTTCGACAGATGTAATTTTCAGATATAGAAGAATCGAATGCAACACTATTTCCGATCTTTGGGAATGGATGTGTTTTCAACAGCTATGCATGGTATCACAGCTGATATTACTAGTGGTGCATTATCAGAAGCTGAGCACAAAGAGTTGGGTGCTGATTCCAAAGCAATCAATGCCTTAGGGGGAGCCCTCTCTAATCCCATATATACAAAGTTGATGTCATGCAAAACGTCACATGCCATGTGGGAAAAGCTTTTGAATATTTATGAAGGGGATACAAAAGTCAGAGAGGAAAAGCTACAAGTGTTGTGGAACAAGTATGAAGATCTCAGAATGAAACCGAATGAGTCTGTTGATGCATTCTTTGACAGGGTAAATGCTGTGGTAGAAGACATGCGGGGTCTTGGAGAAATTATTGAAGACATTAAAATCGTAAAGTGCATCTTGAGAAAGCTTCCACCTTGGTTCAATCCGAAAGTTTCTGTTTTGGAAGATAAAGATCCGAAAGAGCTGACATTGGATAACCTATACAGCACTCTTGTTGCATATGAAATGAGAAATGATGACAACGATGCTGTGGAAAAGGGGAAATCCAAAGAGGTGGCATTTAAGGCCATGAAGAGGCTCACTATTGAAGATTCTCAGGAGGAAGAAGAGTCAGATGAGGTGATGTCGTTCCTTTCTTCAAATCTGCAAAGAGGAAAAGGAAAGTTTAAAGGGAAACTTCCACTAGCATGCTTCCGATGCGGAAAGGTTGGTCATCTTGCTGCAAGATGCCCTAAAAAGTTTCAACAAGAAAGCGATGAAGATGAAGTTGATATTCCCATAAAAAAATCTTCAGCCTATGTGAAAGGGAAGACGCAGTTCAAGAGAAATTTCTTTAAGAAGAAGAATCTTCTTTCCCAAGAAATAGACAGTTCAGTTGAGTCTGAGGGTGAAGAAGTTGAAGAGATAGAAAACTGCAAAGACCGTGAACAAAATGCGATGGTGGCTGTTGCCAGTAGTGCTCTAGAAAAGAAAGAAACTGAAACTGATGAAGAAGAAGAAATTGAAGGGAGAGTTGACATGGAAGCTGAATTAGAAGCAGCTCTTGAAGAGATAGATGTTTGGCGAGCAAAAACAAAGAAAGCCAACAAGATAGTACGTGATGCCAAACTCTACATGCAACAACAAGAAGAAGAGAAGTCTGATCTTGAGAAAGAAATTGAAAATCTTAAGTCTTCCAGGACAGAGCGCACAAAAAAGGTTGATGAGCATAAGCTCAAGCTTGAAGTGCAGAAAAGGGAGATCGATTGCTTGAGTCGAAAAGTGAAAGATCACGTCAAGCGTATTGAAGAGCTCGAAGAGGAAGTTGTCGGTCTGCGGAGAAAAGTTAAAGACCAGGAAAAACCTTTGAATCCCAAAACATTCTTGGGAAATCAGGTCATTACGAAGACTGAAAAGAAGAAATAAGAGCCTAGTAGTTCAGCAGGAAAGAAGCAGCAATTGAACTCAGAAGTTAAGGCTGATTCATGGCTTAATCATAAACAAAAATCTGTGGCAGTTGAAGTCAGACCGCAAGAACCTGTCCCGAGATTGAAAGTGGATTTGAGCACAAAGAAGAATCAAAATACTCAGAGATCCAAAGGGGAAACTCGTAGTGCTGAAGTAACATGAAGGAATGCACCTTATATCAGGTGTTATTGTCGTGGAAAGATGAGACATTCACAGTATGTGTGTTCCATAGCCAAAAGATATCGAAGGGAACAAGAACAGAGATGGCAGCCAAACAGAGAACGGTTTTCCAGAACATATTTTGAAGGACACTATTTTTGTTGCGGAGGATTTGGACACATGGCTAGGTACTGCACTCCGACCATTCAGAAAAATGTGCCAAAGCAGAATCAAAATGTTCGCAAGCAGCAGATCAGTAAACCGAAGTGAGTTAAAAGTTCAGAAAAGATTTGAAGTTTTGCAAGATGAATCTGGTCCATCATACTCTGAGAAAGAACAGAAGCCTCAATCCATGCCGAGTATGAAAGAAAAGGTATGGACCAGGAAGAAGAAAATTGAGAAGGCCATAGTTGCTGAAATTTCCCTTAAATCATCAGATCGTTCTGGTGTTTGGATCCTTGACAGTGGTTGCACATCCCACATGACGGGTAATAAGGATCTGGTTACAGGCATAAAATATGACAAAGAAGGAGTTGTCAAATTTGGAAATGATGAAGGCCTGAAGATTGTTGGCTCAGGAAAAGCCAAGTTTGGGGGCAAAGAAATGAGACATGCTGATGTCTTGGTGGTAGAGGGTCTCAGTCATAATTTGCTTAGCGTCAGTCAACTATGCGACTCTGGGAACTCTATCCTATTTACCAAGAAGATGGGTTTTGTTAAAGGAAAAGATGGAATAGTCATTATTCAGGGAAAACGAACAAAGGAGAATCTTTACCTTGTAGGTGGGGAAGAAGATTCATGCCTTTTATCCAGAGAAGAAGAAAATCAGCTATGGCATAAGCGACTTGGTCATCTATGTCAGCCATCTATGGAAGATCTGGTAAAGTGTGATGCTGCTAGAGACCTTCCCAAACTATCACGTGATCACACTCATACGTGTGATGCTTGTCAACAAGGGAAGATCATCAGGAAGACATACATTCCAAAGGAACAAAAAGCAACTCAAGTGCTCGAATTGGTGCATGCTGATATATGTGGACCTATCCCACCTCGAGCTATAGATGGGCAAAGGTACTATGTTCTTTTCATTGATGACTATAGCAGAATGGCCTGGGTATTCATCATTACCCATAAGACAGAGGTGTTCAGTTTCATAAAGTAGTACAGGAGGGAATCAGAAAAGATGCTTGGGCAGAAAATTTTGAAGTTCCGTACTGATAACGGTACGGAATTTACAAACAGTCAGGTTGAAAACTATCTCGAGAAACATGGGATAAGGCATCAAGTTTCATCAGTAAGAACTCCCCAACAGAATGGAGTGGTTGAAAGGAGAAATCAGATCATCAACAACATGGCCAGAACAATGCTTATCGATAAGGACCTACCAGAGAAATTTTGGAAGGAAGCAGTTTTGACACCAGTCTATGTTTCAAACAGGTCCCTGTTATGTCCGAAGCAAGGGAAGACTCCATATGAACTGTGGTACGGAAAGAATCCAATGTTGAAATACATTCGAATCTTTGGTAGTAAGTGTTTCATTCTCAACAAAGAACATCATAGGAAGTTTGAGGCACGAGGAGATGAAGGGATATTCCTTGGCTATCCAGGGAAAAGCAAAGCATATAAATGCTTCAACAAGAGGCTGGGAAAAATTGTTGAGAGCAATGATGTCACTATATTCAAAAATGAACAGACTGCTCAACGACCCAGTGAACAGTTTCTGGATGAAAGTGATGATGAGGTAAGAAACACAGGGGGAGTAGAAGTGGCAGAGGATGACTCAGAAGAAGATACTGATGATGAACAAGAAAGTGTCAAGTCTGTATCTGCAACGAAGCCAAAGAGTTGAACTGAAATTGATAGGAAAAATATCATTGGTGATCAGACAGCTCCAGTTCAGACTCGAAGAATGAAGTCATTACAGCAGACATCGTTTTTATCTCAGGTGGAGCCGAAATGTTTTTCTGATGCAGCTGAAGATGACAACTGGGTTCAGGCTATGAACGAAGAACTTGATCAAATTGAGAAGAACCAGACATGGGAGATTTTTTCGAGACCAGCAGACAAGAATGTCATTGGGACTAAATGGGTCTATCGCAACAAGATGAATGAAGATGGAACTGTGATTCGAAACAAAGCACGACTAGTGTGCAAGGGGTACTCCCAGATCGAAGGAATAGATGTTGATGAGACATTTTCACCAGTTGCAAGTCTGGAGACAATCGGATTATTCTTGGCCATAGCAGTGTAAAGAAAGTTTAAAGTGTTCCAAATGGATGTCAAATCCGCGTTCTTGAATGGGGTTCTGGAAGAAGAGGTGTACATTGAGCAGCCAAATGGTTTTCTTATTCATGAGGATGAGAACAAAGTTTGCAGGCTGAAGAAGGCATTGTATGGGATGAAACAAGCACCGCGAGCATGGTACTCAAGGCTTGATCAGTATTTGAAGAAGCTTGGTTTTCAGCGTGGAGGAGTTGATTACAATCTCTATTTTTGTAATGAAAGTAATCAACGGATAATGGTGCTAGTTTATGTTGATGACATAATATTCGGCGGATCAGATGAAGTTCAATGCAGACAGTTCTCCGAATTCATGAAAAATGAGTTTGAAATGTCAATGATTGGAGAGATAACATTTTTCCTTGGTTTACAGGTGACACAAGGAAGTAATGACACTTTTATTTCTCAATCCAAATATGCCAAGGAGGTTCTAAGAAGGTTTGTAATGGATAATTCCAAGGAGATGAAGACTCCGGTTGCTACCCGGATGAGATTATCAAAAGATGAGGATGGCAAGGCAGTTAATATCACAGAATATAGGTAGATTATCGGAAGTCTATTGCACTTGACCGCGACAAGGCCTGATATTGTTTTCGCCACATGCCAAGCAGCGAGATATCAAAGTAATCCCAAGGAAAGTCACATTCTTGCAGTGAAAAGAATACTTCGGTATATCAAGGGCACAGTGGACTTCGGGCTGACATATAACGACAAGTCTCAGACAGAATTATTGGGATATACTGATGCAGACTGGGACGGTTCAGCAGATGACAGGAAATCAACATCTGGAGGTGCATTTTATCTTGGTGGACTATGTATTGCTTGGTTGAGCAAGAAACAGGATTTCATTTCATTAAGCACCACAGAAGCTGAGTATATTGCAGCCACTCAAGCATGCACAAAGTTATTGTGGATGAAGCAGCAACTTGAAGATATGGGAGTTGAAGTAAAGTCTCCGATCAGAATCCAGTGTGACAACTCAAGTGCTATAAATCTTAGCAAAAATCCTGTACATCATTCTAGGACAAAGAACATTGAGATCAAGTATCATTTCATCAAGGAGAAGGTTGAGCAGGGCATTGTGAAGTTGGAATATGTGCCTACAAAGCTACAGGTTGCATACATTCTGACAAAGGCCTTACCCAAGGAAGCTTTTGAGAGGCATCAACTGGCTCTGGGAGTTCAGTCGATTCCCCGCACTTGAAATAGTGTGGATGTGGGACCCCCCCTCTCTCCCCGAGGTATGATGTGTTTTTCCCTAATATGCTGATATGTGTTCTCTACTATGTTACAGACTAAAAAGGACTGTCCTTTGGGTTCGTTAACAAAGGGGGAGAAAAGTGTTTGTTAAAGGAGGAGAAAATAGTGATTGTTCAAGGGGAGACAGTGCGGAGATTTGATAAATCATAATTGATACGGGGAGAAGCTGATAGGTGGAGCATCCAGAAAGGGGGAGCAATGAGAAAGGGAGAGTGTATTAAATCTGACGATGCTAGAAGTGATCGATCAAAGAATAGATATCACGACAGTTGAGGATCATGATAAAAGAAGAAGAGTGGTGTTGGAAAGTGGTAAGACTATTTCCAAACCAAACATTGGTCTTCCAACAAATCCATCAACTATTGGTATCAGTTTAGTACAAATTGGTATCATTTTGGTGTCAACAGTGGATGTCAGAGATAAAGTGATTCATTGATGAACTTTTCATTTACTCTTGTTTCTCACGCCGAGTATTGCTCATGTGGGCTTAGAGTATGTGTTGAGTAAATCCTTGATCGCTATCAGAATCGCAATGAGGCGAATGGAGGCTGAAGAATCAACGACGTATCTTTGTTTTGGAAGAGTTGTCAACAAACCCAAAGGGGGAGATTGTTGGGAAAAAATCCCTCAAGGTATCATTGAATCATTTTTGAGGTGATTGTGTTTGTTGACAAAGTGGACATCTGAGTAGTGATTGTTGACAAAGCAAAACAATGACATACAAATTTGTTGACAAAAAGGATTTCATGGTGGAATGTCGAGTTCAAGAGCTAAGTTCAACGATCCATGTTTGATTCAAGAACGTCGATAAAATGAATGGATGATCTGGAGGCATTACAAAAGAACAGATACAAGGTGGCACCGTTTTCCAGTGTTTGCCAAATTTTAGGTCCTGAAAATCGGCAAATGAAGAAAAGTGTTTTTGGCAAAAGGACTTGCGCGCCGAGGACTTGGAGTATAGGAAACTTGCGCGCCATATGTTTTTCAAGATCAGAAGATCAAAATATGGCAAAGTAAAGAGGTTTGCGCAAGTTTGGGATTTGGTCGCGCAAGTGTCTAAAATGACAGGGGACTTGCGCGCCGAAATTGGGTCGCGCAGGTGACTTGCGCGCCGTCGCGCAGGGTGGTCAGATTGCCTATAAATACTGGAATACCCCTCCTCATTTTCAACGGAGTTCAACACTTTGAGAAATCAGAGCTCCCGTCGCGCAGGTGTGGTGGTCGCGCAAGTGGTGAGTGTGATCGCGCAGGTGAATTTTCATGCCAGTAGTTGAAGTTGTGCGCCGGTGTTAGAAGTTGCGCGCCAGTTGGCAGTTGCGCGCCGGTTGGCATTTGCACGCCAATATTGGTTTGGGCGTAAAAGGAAGAGAGTCGCGCAAGTTTGGAGTTGAGGAATCTTGAGTCGCGCAAGTGTTTGAGGAGGACTTGCGCGCCCGTTGTGACTTGCGCGCCGATACTTGCGCGCCGAGATTGACTTGCGCGCCAAGTAAGGTTTTGTTCCAGCGGTGCTTCTCGGGCTGCGTGGAAGCTGGTACGTTGCCCGATACCTTCGGTGCAAAGAGATATTCATCTATGGGTGAAAGTTGTACTTCAACAGAGCATCTACACACAGAGGAAGATGCATTATTTCATGCAAATGAAGAGAACTACAGGTCTATAAACTGTGAGTGGATTCCTTCAAAGAGCAGTGAGCTTAGGAAGAGGAAGAAGGTGATCCTCTCCACCGGCAGTGAGTCAGAGAGAGAGAGAAACAGGGAGTGACCCTTGGGAAAGCAGTGAGATGACCCTAAACTTGTAAAGGCAGTGAGCCTGGGCTTAGAAGTGATCTAGCCCGAACCTTTTAATCCACAGCTAGTGAAGATTAGTGGAATTTGGTACGACCGGAAACTTGTTGGCATATGCTCCTTGGATGTAGCCCTTTGCGGTGAACCAAGTAAAATTGCTGTGTCCTGTGCATACTTCACTTTCTATTTAATTTGTGCAATAGGAAAAAGAGAGAATAGAGTTTTTCTCAACAGCGAAACAAGATCAGAACGAGCATTAATTTTAAATTAGTCATAACCTGATTCACCCCCCCTCTCAGGGTATTCAGCCTTGTGGACCTAACAGTGATCGCAACCGAGTATGTTAGATTTTGAAAATTCAACACATAAAAGTGGCAAAATTATGTTTAATGATCACATAGTATTTAGTATCATGATATTTCATTATTATTTATAATGTTATTATATTATAAAGCATAATTATAAGAAGGGATTTCCATTGACAAAACATTGGGTCATTACAGGATACTATTTTTTCTCTATTTTACTTAGTTTATTTTCAATTCATTACACTATTATTGTAGATATGGATAGCTCCTATGATTATTCTATGGTCATAATTGCACCTGTTATTTCACCATATACCCTTATTCTATGAGTGACTAGACATCTGGATGATGTCGAGCACCAGCTTTAGGAGATATCACTAGAGATCCGTGCTCAACAACCATCACTACCATGAGAAAAAATACATTTCCTACTACACCAGATTCATGCTTGGTATGCTCCTAAAGTGATCTATCCTGATAAATGACCATGAGATCTAGAGGATTACACCACTAGTAGTTTCATAAGACATAGGATATCTTATTCAATGGACAATACCAATTGATACATTGGTCCATTCGTCTGGTTGATGGCGTCATTATTAGCACTTTATGCGAGGCAAGCCATAGCGCATTTATTTTCCTCATATTTTTACTTATGATTTAATTTTAGTTTTCATTTTTTATCTTTATCTTTTTAATCATCAATCACTTTGAGATTTATTATATAAACATACTTGAATTTATATAAAATGTCTTTCATTGATATTCACCAGGTGCACCTACCTATTTTACTAATTATAAATTGTTTCAACCCTGTGGACTAATATTTTATCTAGTGTAGGATTTGTATTTATAACAAATTATGGAGGTATCCCAATTCCAAAATCATGACCACTCAAAATTCCCCATGGCATGCCACTCATTACAGGGATCTCTATATTCCTTAATATTAAATTTTCAAAATTTACATTTCATTAATACACACTTTATTTATCGTACCCCTCCCATGGTACTTTAATGGAAAATTTGGTGTCTCATTTTAAGTGTGGGAGAGTCTTTCTTGAGTTTTAATATTGATACACTTGAATTACTGCTTTTTTTCATTTATTTAGTAGACATTTTTCATTGGAAGCATGCTTTAAACCTGAAACTCATTACACCCATTTAATAAAATAAAAATTTTAGTTGACATTTGTTGCAAATCCATGTTTTACTCCTATTTAGATTTTTATAATGACTAATAAGTTTAGTAATTTAAAGAAAAATTCATTTTTTTAAAATTAATTTTAATTGACTTATTACTTGATTTTATACCCTGAGTGATTTCCAGTTTTCTATATTTAATCCCATTCTAGAGAGGATTCTAAGCCTATGATTTCATATTCTTTTCTGAGCATATTTCTTGAGTGACAACTGGGACATGTAAACCTATCATAACTTGCATTGAGATCTTATTGAGGCTATGAATGAATAAATACAATTATAATATGATTGAGGAAATCTTTATTGAGCTACTTTTTCCTGAGTCCCACCTTACATTTTCCCTTAATTTAGCCCATATTTTCCAAGAATTACCTTAGTAGGATGAAAATATTCCAAGATGATTATCCCTTCCTACCCAAATCTTTTTATTATGCATGAATTCACTTTGAAAAAGCACGGGAGAAGTTCTTCAGCTAGTGGACATCGAATGCTTTTACTGAGGAGATGTATTGTGGTGCTTACCAGACTGTTTTATTATGATCCATGTGTAATTTTTTTTTATTTCACGCCTATCCTATTCCTTTGAAAAATACAAAAAGAAAAAAAGAAAAAAATGACTGGGTTATGTATTAGGAAGGTAAAAAAACACTATTTCTAGATCAATGAATCCCCTGAAGAACAATATGTGGTTAGGTGATGGATCTGAGATCTATCCTAGATGTGAATTTTGAAAAATAAAATAACAAGAAAAGAAAAATAAAGGAATACGGAACCTTTTGGGATCACTTGATATATTCATGGATCCACCTTGAGCTTCTGGGAGCATTGACTTAATTTGTTATGGGAGTATTTATTTCATTACACTATTCATGAAAATCATGAATTATACTTTAGATCTTACCCTATTTTTTGATATATATTTTTTCACTTTCTACCCACCTTTTTATAGCCTCAAAGTCATTTTAACCTTTTTTGATGAAGCCCCCATGATTAATTTTGTATTTTTCTTTACAAAGTGTAGATGATAGAACCAATGCAAGCCTATAGTTAGGAACATGTATTCAGGGTATGAGCATAACTCTAGTTTCATTTTACCCTGAGTGATACGATAAAATTCATTGTGAGGTAAATTGGAAATGAGTATAGATATCAAGGAATCGTTAAGAAATCATAACTATAAGATTAATAATTTGTTCAAAGAACTAAACTATAATGAATAACTGATTTTATATGATGGGATGATTATGGAGAATGATTTTTTTTTACTTACACTTAGTTTTATTTTCTTGGTTATAATTAATGTTTCCTATTTTAAAAATCTTTCCTTTTGAAATCCTGATTGAGATTCTTTTTTTCTTAAGGATAAGAAATTGGTCAAGTTTGGGAGAATTTGATAAGATAAAATTATATATACATTTTGCTATCATTTAATTAAATATTATCCATGTTTTACTTAATAATTCACTAGGTATGTGTTGATTATTTTAGGAAATAGGTTTCCAAGGTTTCAAAGGAAAATTGGATAAAAGGAAAAAATGATCATTACACATTGTGAAACTCACATACATAATGTATAGTAATCTTTCACAACATATGAAAAGTCATGAAGTAAGTTGTGAAATAATTACAATACATGAAGTGATTACATGATGTGATACAAATTGTGTAATGCTCAAATTACAATTCTCGCTTTAAACATCCATTTTGAAGGAAGAAACACAACATGAAGACCAGTTACACATCATGAAAGGAGTGAACCTCCAAATCTCAAAGATCTTGGATGAGATTCACACGATATTCAAAATTCATGGAGAAAATATTAGATCCAAATTAAAATATGTTAAATTTTTTACACGTCATGTAATATCCTAATTATTTACTTTCAGCTGGCATACAATGGAAAAAAATGTTCGATACTTTTTAATTCTCTCTCATTTTTATTTGTTTTTATCCCATTCTTTATTTTACCTTTCTCTATAAACTCAACTTGTATCAATTAATTTTGTTGATTTACGTTTACATCAAGCATATTTGATCAATTTTCAAAGAATTATTCTTTATTTTACTTCATCATTCCAAGTTATGTGCATTCTCCCTCTCAGTCACTGATTGATGATGAACCCTTTCTACGTTCTTCCCTATTCTTGTTTCAAGTAAGTGTTTGGTTAAAATTGGTATTGATTTTACTTTTAAATTGATTATTATTTAATGCATGATATTTAATTTGTTAATATCAATTTTTATTGGTAAAATCAATATGATTTCAATTATTTACCCACTCTTGATCAATTCTACCATGAGTGGCTAAACCACCTAGGGTAGGGGTTGAGAGTAGGAGTTTCTGAATTTAATGAATCTTTAATTATAAACTTGATAACCCTAAGGATAATAATCAAGTTAAAAAAAACTTTTTATCTATTTCTCTTAAGAAACCCTGACCATAGGGAGTTTGAATGAGACACCCTAAATTGATTGAAGTGGAATAGGTTATGAACAATAGCCTATGTTTCTTTCTGCCTTAGAATCTAGGTCTAATTCATCTAGGTTGTAGTTATCTCCAAATCAAGGAATAGTTTTCTATTAGATATATCTAGTTTGTTTGACCATAGTTAAATAGTTTCCTTTTCTTTCTTTGTAGCCTAAACCTTAGGACCATACCAAGTTAAGATTAAGATTATTATTTTACCTGAACCCCAAAATTGATCCTGATCCCTTATCTCTCTCTGATTTTAATCCCAAATTCCATTTGCATTAGTTTATTCCAAAACTCAATCAATTTGTGATGACTCTTATGCATAGGGTTCAAAGACTTGGTTCCTACCAGCCAATCCAAATCCTCATGGGATTAACCTCTCACTATCACTATACTATACCTTAGTATCAAGTGTAGTTTGGGAAACAAATAATCTAACTTCACCATAGCCCACATGAATTAAATGATGCATGCAGGTGTGTCACTTATACCAACCATTTTGGTTTTGGTTAATGTATAAAGACTGGAGGAATATATTATTATATTTTTGTGGATTTTTTGATCCATATAAGTTGATTCTAATGCTTCAGGTAAGAAAAATTCATCTTAAATACTCATCATTTGGAGAAAAAGATGTGCTTGTGGTGGAAATTGATTAAAGAATGAAATTCTTCTTGTTAGGTAAGTATATTTCCTTATGTTATTATAATAAGCTATAAAGAAACTACCCAACTCCAAGAAAGGTGTTTTGAAATAAATTTTTTATTTTTTTTACTTTTCTTACCAAGAAATCAATGACCTTTTAACCCATCACTAATTTACGTTTTTGTGGTGGTTAACTTTCTCATGAACATATTCTCTATCACTCTATCAATCCTTGGGTGTTATATTTTCTATTTCATATCCATTTTTTCCTACATAGAAACCCAGTTATGTGTTATTACATATTACCATCATATTTGCCTTTCTCTCTTTTCAAAAGGAATCTTTATCAATCTTTTTTTACGATGTATGATTTCAACAAAGGTATTTTTAAAAGTCAAACCCTGGTTACTGAGCCAGAGTTCAAAATTGTGGGGAAGAAATTTCCAAATGGGGGGAGAATTTAATAGCCTAGGTAATGATAAGATAATTTATTTTAATATTTATTAGTATTTTTGAATTATGTATTCATATTCATTATAAATATATTAAGTAATTATTAAAATAAAAAATGAAATGGTTTTATTAAACTCATTTAATATAAGTTTTTTTAAAAGTTTAATTTTAAAATTATAGAAGTTTATTTTCAAAAAATTAATTTAATTTTAAACTCAAAATTTCAAAATTATCTTAGGATCATTTTTTTATAATTTTATGAAAATATTTATTTTTCAAGAAATAGCGAAAAATACTGATTTTTATTGAAAATTGTATTTTATTTTAAAGTATTTACAAAGATAAATTATGTTTTGGATTATTTTTAAATTTTTATTAGTTCATTTTGAATTAAAATAATTATATCATGGTTTTTAAAATGTATTTTATCCTTGAGTTTAGTATAAAAACATTTTATATTTTAAAAGGGAATTTTTTGAAAAAACCATTTTTCATTGTGTTTTTCCAGTTTAATTTTAAATTAAATTATAACACTTATGTGATTTGAATTTTGTAAAATAAATTTTATATTTGGAATTAGTGGGTTTGAATTAGTAAATATTTCTCTTTTATTTTTTTGAAAATATGAATAGTAACCTTAGTAATTTTTTTTTATCACAGTAAAGGGTAAATCATGTAATTTAGGTTAAAAATAAAATGATAAGAACCATAAAAGTACAAAAACACTTACCTAAATCTTATTGTATGGGTATATATCAACCAAAATCATTTAAATTTATAATTTATGAATTTTTGGGGCCACCTGGATGAGATTATGACCTTTATAGTATTTTATTTAAAGAAAAGTCAAACATGTCACACTCTTGTTTTTTTATAAGTGTAATATTTTAAATATGGTTCTATTCCAAGGACATGTTCAAATATAAATAATATTATGAAATATAAAATATTTATATTAATAATTATAATTTATTTTTAATTTTTATAAAGGAAAAAATTACCTTAAATGATTTTACAATGCTGATACAGTAATTATTTAATTAATAGAAAAATTGAATAAATGATATTAAAAATATTAAAAGAAATATAATTTGAGATAATTAATGAAACAAATGAATTATATAGAATAAAATTACATTTTTAGGATATAATAATATATTTGGTTTGAATTTTAATTGTTTTATTAATGTTTTAAAGTCATAGTAATGAATAATATCAAAATTGACAATAATGATATTTTATTAGATTAATATTTTATTAAATTATTTAAAAATCATAAATATCTTAAATAAGCACAAATAGGATAATAAATGGTCTAAAATGTAACCCCTTGTGTATTTATAGTCCATTTGGAATCATTTTTCTCTAGAATATTCATATTATATTTTAATATTTTGAGAAATGCCAAGAGTGCCCCTCCCATCTCTTATAAAAGGGCACCTCTTCTTATAATTTATTCACACTTAAGAACCCTTTTGGTTCAAAAAATACCTACCCAAATACCATAATATAATCCCTAAACACATTATAGATGTATTTTTTTAGACATCATACCAATCTTAGGGTCCTTAAGCTATCAAGCAAAGAAGGGTTTTCAAATAAGAGGTATTGTTTTATCTGCATGTTTTAGTTTTGTTTCTTCTTCCTCATCCCTGAAAACTTATTTAAAAATTAAAAAATAATAAATATATTATAATTAACATAATTATATGTTATTATTTTAGTTTTATGACACATATCCATATCCTTTTCCATAAAATGAGAAAATAATTAATAATTCATGTGTACAATAGACTACCACCTCACGAACCAATATAATTCATTTTCCATAACTATCTATCATAGATGTATTATAATGATGAAATTAATGTTTATATATGAGATTAATGATATATTTATCATTATAAATGGATAATATATCATTTAAATTCTTATCTTTCCATTCACTAGAAAATAATAACATCATTCGTGCGTATGTGTGGACTACCACCTCTACGAAGCAATGTGATTCATTTTTCATCACGAAATCACATGGATGATATATATAGATATATTTAAAGAATTAATATTATATTTAATATGTTATTATAATTTTTTAAATATGAAATTATACTTACCTTCTTTTCATAATGATCACTAAAGGATGGAAACGTTACTCATGCGTACGTACAACCTACTATCTCTATGATTGTAACGTAGTTAATTTTTCATAACCATATTTTATGGATGGATTTAAAAGTATAATTAATGTATAAAAATGATACTTATGTCATTAATATTATTATGGATATGATGGAATAATTACTTCTTTGATCATAATTCAATATACCAAAGTCATTTTGGACTTATGAACCAAATATCATCAAAA
The DNA here is from genome assembly GCA_963277665.1 of Viscum album. Lineage (NCBI taxonomy): Eukaryota > Viridiplantae > Streptophyta > Magnoliopsida > Santalales > Viscaceae > Viscum > Viscum album. The sequence goes on along the minus strand of OY728129.1, from coordinate 718,319,711 downwards.
TATCCGAAGTGAACTTAATTAATTATGTAATTTTATATAACAATAAAATAACTAATATAAAAGGAATATTTAATTTTTAAAAGGTTCTAAATCTATTAAATAATTAACCTAATTTTATTATTCATGAATATAAATAACATATATGACAAATCAAACTCAAGGAAAGAGACTTTATTTTAAACATTATCTTTTTAAAGACTCCCTTAAAGAGTTTATTTTTCTTCCATATTCATATGATTATTTTATAAAAATGATTTAAATAATGTTTTTATTATTCTTAAATTATTTTTAAAGTCATTATTACCCATGTTTTACTTTTTAAAAAACAGTTTGAAAGGAATCTTTTTTTCATTATCCAAACAAGGTACTTTATGAATTTTCTTAAAAAAATACGGAAGGAATGTTTTTTTAACTTATACTACATGAAAAAAATTTTATTACATAAAACCTTAATTATTTGAATATTCATTTACAGTTTTACATGGTTATATTCAAATAATTTTTTTTCCTTTGCTTGTGTATTTTTTTTTCTAAAAATATGTGATTCAAAATGAAAAGGTTATTTTCCTTATGAATATTTTTATGATGAAATATTTCATGATTTATGTTTATGTTATGGTTCTTGGGAATTGTTATAATTATATGTGGTTATGTTATTAACCAATTAAATTTTGTTCTATGATAAACCAAGGATGGATGGTTACATTATAACCTCTAATGCATTGGGTATGAAAGTCGACTGTATATTTATTACATTTGTAAAACGATTGTAAGAATGATATGGAAATGATGTCCCAAGTCACCTATATAATTTTTATACGATTTCTTATGAGTTTTCATAGAAATAATTTATTTTAAGAGGTAAGTTAAATACCATTTATTTTAAATAAATTATTATACCCTTTGAGGTAAAAGGTATTTTTTACGAAAATATTTTATCATATTTCATGTTTTCCACTAGACTAATGGTTTTATTCTTTTTATGTCCTTTATAAATCTTTTTGTGCATATTCCATGTTTTTAAAATATTTTTCACAGAAATTTAAGGATGATTAGGAACAGGGATGAGGTCAAGATTCAAATTGTGAATATTTTTCATGAAATGAAATCATGTTTATTTTTAATAGTTTTGTTTAGTGAAAAAAATAGAAACTGAGTACAAGTGTCCACTTGTATTTTATGAGTTTACTATGTAAGAGTTTTTACTAATTCTATAAAAATATAAATAAAAACGATACTTGGGATTATAAGAAATATAATTATAGTATAAATTCACTAGAATATGTAATTAATAAGGCCAACTCCTTATATTAAGAGTTAATATAACAAAGATATACACATATAAAATAATAATAATATGACATGTGTGATGGGGTAAAACTAATTTTCTTGGTGTTTGGTTCACCAACCCCACCAAACCCTAGGCTGCTTCAATATAGGTTGCTTCACATGTTCAATGTGCTGGCTATCATTGTTAAAGTCCAATGTTTGGTGGGTGTTGGTGGGATAGGTGTGAGTTGTGTTAAATATGGTCTCATATCACCTTTTTTATAAAAGGAGGCTCTATGGATACTTCCACCATGATCAAATTTGAGCCAAAAAACCCCTTATTTTTAGGATAGAACCTTTATATTTCCATGTGTCAGAAATAAAGGGAGGTTTGGAAGGGGTAATTCTAGTAATTTTTTTCCTTGATGAAATAAAATATTTTTCTCCCTCTATTCATCTATATTAAAAATCAGTAAATCAAAATAAATGATATCAAATGGATCAGAGTAGAAATACCAGCAATAGGTGGAGATTTTCTAGTGACTAGAAAATTAAAGTTGCTCAGATTCATGTTTTGAATCCAAATTCTAAAATTTTGTGTTGAGGTGATTCCAATGGTGAAAACGACATCGAAAATGGAGTTTAAATGAGATTCATGGGATCAGTAAAAGTTTAATCAATGTTTGGGGTGTTACAAAACCCTCTTGTCAGAGATAACATCACTGTTATAACAATGGTGACATTTTCGATGTGATTCTGGAAGATACTCTAGTGTGCCATATGAGTGTCACATAATCTTCACATCGATGCAACTTTATCAGTTGATCTTGACCATTTACAATGATTTGATCATATCTTGATCAACTGGAATATGATTTCGATAATCCAAGAGTCGATTCAACCATTTTTGACCATTCTGGATGCAATAGTACACTCCATTTATTGAATTGAAATTCAATGGATGATCCATACATGAGAGGTATGATCATGTTAACTTCCTAAAACTACTCCATTTGGAAATATTGAATGAAATATATCCTTAATTATAAGGACCTATTTTACCCCATTGATAATAAAGGAGTAAACTACCACCAAGTAAGCAGAGTAGAAGAAGCTGAATAAGAAAAAAATTGGTTAAATCCGCTAATGGATCAAGCATAATGTCTACCACTACATTGCCCATGAGACTAATTCATACCAACTTTATATGAAGTAAGAAAACATGTACCAGTCCAAGACTACTGAAAACAATATTCTCTTGTTAAATTAGTTTATTAATCTTTGAATATAGAGAGGAAGCTCTATAACTGAACACACCAAAAAGTTATAAAGATTGGTGAGTTAGTTGGTGGTTGAAGGTAGGACTATGAATAATGAAGATTAGGTAAACCACCTACTATGCACACTCCCCGATAGTTGGTATATATTGGTGGTATCCCTTATCAATTTAGAATTTGGAGGAAAACTTATAATGAAAATGGTAAAGTATGCACTATTCAGTAAAGTGGATCAAAGGAAGGATGAAATATATAACCAGAAACTTGATCTCATTCTAGAGAAGCAAGAGAGACAAAAAAGATGCCGTCAAGGGGAAGGAAATGGAGGTTGAAGAAAGAGTAGAGGAAACCCCATAGATAGAAGGAGGAAAATATAAAAATTCTACCATTATGGCATGGAGGGGAACGTGAAAAAAAATATTGAATGTTTCTATAAGAAAATTTCCAAATTATAAACCAAAAAATACAAAATGGAGGCGTGCACATGAGATTCACCAAATAAGTTTTTCTTTGCACTAAAAATGAATATACTTTCTTTCAAACATCATTCCAAGACACAAAATGGCCGGTCGATACTACAACATCATACCATGTCACTATGCATTATGTGTATTTATTAACTTATCAAGTTGGTGATATTGGTGCATCTAATATGTGGAATAACAATTTGATTGAGAATATTGTCTTGGATGATATAAAATTCAATATGAACATTGGATACACCATCACCATAAAGCATGTTCAGTTTTTTCCAAGCATTCAGCTCAACCTAATATAAAGGATAACCTTTGATCGATAAGGTTATTATAACATCTACAATATTGGATCATGGAATATGAAAATAGGAACCATTATCTTCACCTAGGGACATATATGTGTTATGTTGTATGAAAATCATATTGAGATATGTGCTGATAACCTCAACATAGTGGAAGGAGATACATCATCCAATCTGTGGCATAATAGACTCAACCATGTGAGTAAAAGAGGGTTATCTACTCTGGATAAGAATAAGTACAACAATTTTGACAAGTATGGATCACTCAATCCTTGTAGATACTAGTTTTATGTTAAGTAATATAGAGTCTCATTCAATACTACTTCATCAAGGAGATTAGAGTTACTAGATATGGTTCACTCTGATGTATGTGGTCCCATGGAGGTGGATTCATTGGAAGTTAACAAATATTTACTATTAATTATTGATGATGAATCCCAAAATGTGTGGGTGTTATTATTTTAGATATAGGACCAAGTAATGGACTACTTTAATATGTTCCACACCATGGTGAACCATGAAACTGGAAGGAAGTTTAAGTGCCTTCATTCATAAAATAGAAGAGAGTACACATTCAAGAATTTTATGTATATTACAGCATTTAGGGAATCTTACATGAGAGGATGGTCCCATAAACCACACAACATAATGAATTTGAAAAAATTATGAAAGTAACCATCATGGAGAAGATTATGAGTGATCATGTAGCGATTCACTATTCATTTGTACCCTAATAGCACTATGATAAACTGATTTTGTATCATAAATTAAAAATTTAATAACAAATTTCACTTCACGTTTTATTTAATTATTTTTTTTAATAACTATTAAAAAGGGTAATTTCACTTGTTTTTATGATTTCATTGTAGGTGGAGGTGATTTGGAGGGCCCATAAAAAGTTGATGAAAAATGGTCCAAATTGTGCAGGAATCCAAGAACAAATGTGGAATGAACCGAACAATGATAAAAATAAGTGCCTACAATTGGGATGATATTTTGTTTTATAGTCCAAAATTATGTTGGATACAAATTTTGAGAAAACATCAAATCCCAATTCATCCATCAAGGGGCCCAACCGAGTTGATCTATCCATGGAACCAAATTTGCTCGAAGTCAAAGGTTTGGTTATGTATTTCTTCCATGTCTCAAGATTTTAGCATCCAAATGATGACAAATTTTTGATGGAGATATTCAAGAGGTGTGTTAAAAACCTTTTAGTTTTCTCCAAAGTGAGATAAGGCTGTATACCCACCCAAAACCATGGAAAAAGTGGTTTCTAAAGATCTTGGGCACCCCATTTGTAAGTTAGAACCAGGAGAAAATATATGAAATTTTTGATACCCAAAGTTTAAATCTCCCAATTCAAGAATTTTTTGAGGCCTCTATCTTCATAATTTTATTAAGTATGAATCCGAATTTCCACTCGATCCTCCTCTTCTCAAGGGTGAGCTAAACGGTGGACGATCATTTCAAGAGAGCCACACTTACTTGGGAGGGAGCTTTGAAACATATTTTTCTACTATTTTTTTGTGTAATTGGTGTGTTAAATATTTTACTTATGTTTTATCTTAACACCCTTCTCCTTTGAATTCATTGATTTGGTATAAATAAGTGAAACACTTTTCATTTCAACACCAATTGGGTTGGGATTTCTAGTGGGAATCTTGGGTTGTTCTGATTAGACAACACATGAATCCTATTTCTATCACACATACATAATATTTCAGTATGATTTGATATACCTTTTTATATTCATGAGGTCCAAACCTTGAAAATATTATTATTGTGTTAAGGGTTGGTTCTTTGTGCATCGTTTTAATAGGAAAGAGGGGAATCAAGATCTTGGAAACCCTCAACCAAAGGATTCCATTAAACCGTGTGAAATTTTAAGAACAATGAACTATCAAATATGTGAAGTGAAATTGAAATTAACTCCTTATCTCATAATTATAAAACCTCTACCTTCGTTTTACAACTATTAAACTCTTTAATTATGTTATTTTTTTAAAACTATTTTCAAAACCATCCATATTTTAGTCCTTTTTATTAAAAATACACACTTTAAACCCCCAAAAATACTTGATAGATGACCTAAGGTCTTCACTATACTATAAATCAACTTTAAAAACATAATAAAATTGACATGTCATGAAAAAACATTCAAATTTTGGACCCATTTTTGGGAGCACTTTGGTTTTTAGTGTGTTTTTGATATTTTTTTTGTAAATTTTGTGAATATTTATTTGTTTTATCTTCTACCTTTACTTATATTTTTGTGTTCTTATTTATTTATTGTGTAGGTTATATAAATTAATCATTATACTCTAGTATATTTACCACCTTTAAAAACAAAAAAAGAGAGGATCGTATGTTAGCGACACCAAGACACAGATGAGAACCCTTTGAAGGAGGACACTGAAAACATTGAAACTATTATCAATCCTTCTTCTTCTTCTAAAACCCATGATAAAACTAAAATAAAATTTCATAATATGGCTAAAAATAACTGGATATTAAAATAAATAACCTCTCATGATGTAGATATCCATTCTACATACATTAAAATACAAGGCGAGGTACCAAATTTTGAACTTAAATCCAGTTTAATTCACTTATTACCAATATTTCATAGACTCATGGGAGAAGTTCCACATAATAACTTAAAATAATTTCATACTATGTGTTCAACATTAAAACTTTCTAATGTGGATTAAGAACAAGTTAAGCTTAGGGAATTCCCTTTTTCATTAGAATACACATAAAAATATTGGTTATGTTAATTCCCCAATTAGAGGCTAGATGAACATGAAATTACTTTTTCTTGAAAAATATTTCCCATCCTCTCGAACTAAAACAATAAGGAAATAAATATGTGGTATAAGTAAATCACAAGGGTAAAAACTTCATGAATACTGTAAAAGACTTAAAAGGATTTTTTCAAGATGTCCAAACCCCCAAATAGGTGATGAAATTTTAATGCAATATTTTTATGAATATTTAATTACTATTAATCAAAACACGATTGATGCTACTGAAGGTGGTGCGCTTGTGGATAAGACCCCAATTGATGTAAGAACCCTAATTGAGAACATGATGTAAAACACACACAAATTTGGTTCAAGGTCAAGTATACCAATTCAAGGTGTATATGAGGTGCAAAGTTCTGAGTTTGAGAAGAAGGTGGACATGAAGATTGAAGAGGTAAGTACCCTACTCTAACAACTTACTCTTTCCCAAGGGAAATTCCAATCTCCTCCACCCACACATTATGGTATTTGTTATGATGAAACCCATTATTATGACCAATTCCCTAAAATGAGAGAAACATCTGAGAGTTATGAGGCAATATTTCCATGACCCCCCTATAACCAACCCATTAAGCAAGAACCATACTATCCATTAAACCTTGTGTGGAAACAAAACCAAGCATATAGGCAAGGGGGTATTCAAACCAACCTCAAAAACCATGGAACCAACCAGGGAAAAGTAGTCATCCACCACCACCACCCATAAATACCCAACCACCACAAAGGCCTTTACAACTACCCCCTCTAAAACATGAGACTATCTTAGAAGACATGATGAAAAAAATGGATGAAAATAACCTCAAATTCTAAAAAAAACCCAAGCAACCATACAAGACCTAAAAACCCAATTAGGCCAACTCTCTAACTCAGTGGGGGAAATCCAAAGTCACGAGTCGGGTAAACTAACTTTTCAACCACTAGTAAACCCTAGAGATAAGTGAAATGTTAGTTCCACCACCCTTAAGAGTGGAACACAACTTAATATACAAATGACCTCTCCATTAGAGTCATCCTATCTTGAGGAAACCACCATCCCAACCACTGAGAATGGTCCAAGAAAGGAAAAAACTTATCTAGAGAAAAATCCCCCTAAAGGAAAGAGTGTGTCTATTTAAGAGTCTCCTAACCCAACCATTCCTATTACATTTCCACAAAGGGAAACCTAACCAATAAAAAAAAGAAACTGAACTTGATGAATAAATCTTGGAATTTTTCAAAAAAGTGTAAGATAACATCCCCTTAATTGATGCTGTAAATAAAATTCTATGATATGAAAAGTTTCTAAAGGATATGTGTACACAAAGAAGGTGAATTTGAGGTAATGAAAATATTAGATTGTGGAGGAACGTCTCAAAATTGATAGAGCCATCACTTCCCACCAAATTTAATGATCTAGGAACATTCTTGATTCCATGCACCATAGGGGAGTATTTATTTTCCAATATTATGCTTAATTTGGGTGAATCTATAAATGTGATTCCTCACTCCATTTTTTCTTCAATGTAGGCCAGGGAATTGAAACCCATAGGAATTATTGTTCAACGTGTTAGAGGATGTTCTTATGAGGGTGAAAAATTTAATTTTTCATGATAATTTTTATGTGCTTAAAATAGAATATAATGAGATGAATGGACATGAAAAAATTATATTGGGGTATAAATTTCTTGAAAACTTCCAAAATCATAATTAATGGCCACAATGGAACATTATCTATGGAGTTTGGTGGTGACATTTTCCACTTCAACATCCTTGATTCCATGGAGCACCCTTAGGAAGAACATTACTCACTTTCAGTTAATTCAATTAATGTAATCCCTTCCCATAAAAAAACTTCAATTATTTCCCCTGATACCATTTCTGATTTTTCATCCTTGATAGACATTCTAGGTAATGATCCATGCATTGAATATTTTAGTGGTCTATAAAAATGTCACAGATGTTTTTTAATTGATAATTTATTGAGCACTAAGGATCCCATGACCATCAATGATACTACTAAGCTTGTAAAATATTATTACACATATGAGGATGTTACTATTTAGTAGTTATATGAGATCATTGACCTCCCATTTTCACATTCACTACCATCAATCCAAATTCCACCTGAATTAGAACTTAAAAAACTGGTTCAAAATTTAAAATATTCCTATCTTGAGAATGGAAAAAAGCTGTTTTTCATTATTGCAAGTTCACTACCTCCATAACATGAATTGTGACTGCTTGAAATTTTTAGGGAGTATAAACAAGATTTGGGATAGAAACTTGTTGACATTATTGGTATTAGACCATTAATTTTCACACATCATATATTTTTAAATGATGAGGATAAACTAGTGAGGTAGGCACAACATCTACTGAACCCAAACCTCATAGATGTTGTTAAAAAGTAGGTAAAAAAATTATTTGCTACTGGAATCTTTTAACCCATATCTGAAACCTAATGGGTCAGTCCAGTGTAGGTAGTTCTCAAGAAAAATGGTCTAAAAGTAATAAAAAATGAAAACAATGAATTGGTTCCAACTCATTTTCAGAATAATTGGCATGTCTATATAGACTATAATCTACTAAACTAATTCACAAAGAAGTACCATTTCTCATTTACATTCATTGAAAATACACTATAAAGGCTAGTAGGGAAGTCCCACTACTATTTTCTTGATGGGTATTCTGGATACTTTCAGATCCTATTTCCCTAAGGACGAGGAAAAGACAACCTTTACTTGGCCCTTTGATAAATTTTCCTCTAGGAGGATGCCATTTGGCCTATGAAATGCTCCATGTACTTTCTAGCGATGCATGGCTAGCATTTTTTGGATTACTGGATAATTTCATGGAAGTATTCATGGATGATTTCACTATTTATGGCTACTCTTTTGAAGAATGTTTGAGTAGTCTTGGTTCTATACTATATCACTATATTGAAAATAGTCTTGTATTAAATTATGATAAATTCCATTTTATGGTGTGATAAGGTATAATACTTGGGAATTTCATTTCTAAGGATAGTATCTAAGTAGATAAATCAAAAGTGTATATCATTTCTTCCCTACCATTCCCAAAAAATTTATGGGATGTGGTCTTTCTGAGGCCATGTTGGATTTTATCATCATTTAATTCATGAATTTAGTAAGATTTCACTTCAACTCTTCTAATTACTCCAAAAAGAAAAAGAATTTGTTTTTGATAAATAATGTGAATAATATTTTAACAAATTGAAATGGAGTCTCAAATTACCCCCTATAATCCAACCACCTCAATGGGATTTCCCATCTGAGATCATGTGTGATGACTACAACTATACAATTGGGGAAGTCTTATCATAAATGGTCGATTGAGCTCCACATTTCATAGCCTTTGACTCACACACAATAGACCCTACCCAATCAAACTACACCACAATTGAAAAATAATTGTTTCAAATTTTGTTTTCCTTGGATAAATTTAGGTCATAACTTTAGGGTCCAAAGTCATTATGTTCTTAGACCATGAATCCCTTCGGTATCTCCTAAAGAAACTAGAATCCAAACCATGTCTAATTCACCTAATTCTCCCACTTCATGAATTTAATATAGAAATTAGAGATAAAAAAGGAGCAAAGAATATGGTGGATGACCATATCAACAGGATCCTCCCATCCTTAGACATTGACTCATCCCATTTTATTCCCATAAATGACATGTTTCCTGATGAGTAATTGTACTGAGTGCAAGATGATATTCCTTGTTATGCCAAAATTGTAAATTATTTGGTATCATCTTGTATTCCTAAAACCAAGCTGACCATAAAAAACATGAGTCCCATTAGTACATTTGGGATGGCCCACACCTTTGGAACACATTTAATGATCAATTACTTAGGCATTGTGTTACCGATAATGATTTTTAGTTTTTCCTTAGGTTCTTCCACACTCTTGATTATGGGGGCCACTTTGGTTCCCAACAGACTGCTCGCAAGGTCCTTGATTCTGGTCTCTTTGGCTAACATTATTTCGAGATGCGCATGATTTCTCTAAATCTTGTCCCCATTTTAAAATAATGAGAAATGTATTTAAAATAAATGAAATTCCAAAACAACCCTTGCTCTTTCACAATTTTTTTTATGTTTGGGGAATTGATTTTATAGGTCAATTTCCCAATTCCTTTTGCAACTTGTACATTCTTATTGTAGTTGATTACATGTCAAAATGGGTAGAGGCATAAACCAAAAGGATATATGATTCCAAGAAAGATGTGTAATTTTTGATAACCCAAATTTTCTATGGGTTTGGATTAACTAGGTTCATCATCAGTGACTGAGTTTTTCATTTCTTCAAGAAAAAAATGTAATTAAATTTGCATCAGTATGGGATAAGGCATTGAGTTTATACTATATATCACCCACAAAACAACGGTCAATCTAAGGTTTCAAATAGAGAGGTAAAAAAAAAATTCTTGAAAAAATGGTTCAACCCAATAGAAAATATTGGAGTCTTAGACTCAATGATTCATTATGAGCTTACCATACTACCTTTAAAACTCCCATTGGAATGTCACCCTATCAAATTGTTTTTAGAAGGAGTTATCACCTCCCTATTGAGATAGAGCATCGGGAATACTAGGACATTAAATAATGAAATAATAATATTTATGGTGAAGGTGCTCAGAGGAACCTACAGATTCAGGAGTTGGGGGAAATAGGAAGAGGCTCATATAAGAACTCCCAGATTTATAAAGAGAGAACCAAAGTTGTCCATGAACACCTCATCCTTCATCATCAATTCCATAATGTACAGAAGGTCCTCATTTTCAATACAATGCTGAAGTTGCATCTAGGTAAGATTTATTACCCCTAGTTAATCCCATAAATTGTTACTAATGTTTATCCATTTGGTGTTGTCCAGGTTCAAAATAAAGAAACAAAACAAACCTTCACTGTCAATGGACAGTGGTTGAAGAACTTTCACAAAGCCATTCCAGAGTCCTTGATGAAGGAAATCCAACTTCAAAAATAAACCTAATAATGACACCCTTGTGTGGGAATGTTAATTTTTTATGACCACTTAATCATGGAAAATTATGTCTACTTAATCATAGAAATTATTGAAAATGTGTGTGGAATTTCAATATTTTAATTTTTTAACATTTTTTTCTCACTGATGGGATGTGTGTTTCAGCATGAATTTTACATTGAGGTGTGAATTTTTCTTGAAAATTGGTTATTTGTTGATGATATAAATGGTTTTATCACTTTGAAACCTTTGAGAAGAATGGTATCCTTTATGTGATTTTTTTATGGGAAAATTATGCCACTTAATTTCTCCACACATTTTTTCACCAAACCATGAAGTGTGAATATTTATTACTTAATAAAAGGTAAATATAAGTTAGGTTAATATTTATCATATTTAAAAAATGATTTTTCCATATGTTCATTCCTTATCCAATATGTTTCATTATTATACCAGATTGACCTATGCGTGTGTACCTGTTATTCGGCCATTGTACTCTTTCAAAAAAAAACAAATAATAATAATAATAATAAATACACACAAAAACATGGGTTGTTTCTTGGGTAGTTTGAAAACCACTCTTCCTAAACCTTTGATCTTGTTTTAACTATCACAATTAGTGTCATGAGTAGATCAAACAAGGGTTGAGAGATGAGTGTGAGATTTGTTCCAAGTACAACTTTTAAAAATAATAATAATAATAATAAATGAGGGGAGTGATGAAATGTACCACATATAGGGATATCTAGGTTGGGAGATTATGTTTTAAAATCCAGAAAATTTTAAGCGAGTGGGTATTGAAATTTGATTTCAAAGGATGTAGGATATCCTAGGTGAATAGAATCATTTAAGCAGTTTTTTTAAAATAACCTATATTTACTAGATAAAAATTGGAAAGAATAGCATGAAATGGTTGTCACACATACACATGAAGAATTAGTGACATGGTTAACTTTTTAATTAGTTACTCAGATTGGTATCATTCATCTCTTATAATTTCATTCTAATACAATTTACGAGACATCTTTTCCATGATCACTGAGAATAACTCCTTGGTGTGATTTTTGATTTTATCACATTACTATCATGGATTAAATTTTATTTTAATGTTAAATATTCATGAAGTTGGGAATATATCCATGCATCATTTTTGGAAATTTGACTTCTCCCAAGAGTGAAAATATTTTGGTGTGGGGGTGTGATCGCATAGCAATTCACTATTCATTTATACCCTTATATGAGTGTGATAAATTTATTTTGTATCATAAATTTAAAATTTAATAACAAATTTAAATTCATGTTTGATTCAATTATTTTGTGTTAATCATTGTTAAAAATGGTAATTTCACTTTTTTGTATGATTTCATTGTAGGTGGAGGTGATTTGGAGGGCCCAAACGAAGTTAAAGAAAAATGGGCCAAATTACGTAGGAATCCAAGAACATATGTGGACTAAACCGTACACTGATAAAAATATATACATCCAATTAGGATGATATTTTGTGGGATATTTTTTTTAAGACACCCAAGACCAATTCATCCATCAAGGGGACCAATTGAGTTGATCTGTCTAGAGAACTAAATCTGCTTGAAGTCAAAAGTTTGGTTCTATATTTCATCCTTATATCATGATTTCAGCCTCCAAATAATGCCAAATTTTCATTGGAGATATTAAAGAGGTGGATTAACAACTTTTTAGTTTTCTAAAAAGTGAGATAAGGCTGTCTATATACCCAAAACTATGGTTCAAGTGGTTTCTCAAAATATGGGTGCCCAAAACCACCTTCCACTTTGCCTATAAATTGACACCTTGGGCACCCCATTTGTAATTTAGAACTAGGAGAAAATATATACCATTTTAGAGACCCAAAGGAGCCCTATCCTCATCCAAGAAGTTATGGTGGCCCCTATCCTCCTAGGGGGATCAAGGATGAAGGTGAAGTTCCACCATAGCCTCCTCCTCCTCTCAATGGCGAGCTAAATAGTGGATGGTCATTTCGAGGGAGCTATACATACGTGGGAGGGATTTGATACACTTTTTATTATACTATTTTTATTTAATTTGTGTGTTAAATATTTTAATTATGTTTTATATTAACACCATTCTCCTCTAAATGCATTTCTTTGGTATAACTAAGTGAAAAAAATTTCATTTTAACATCAATTAAGTTGAGATTTCAAGTGGTAATCTTGGGTTTTTCTAATTAGAAAAAAAAATCATTATATTTATATCACAAATACACAAGATTTTAGTATGCTTTGGTATCCATTTTCTATAATTTATATCCAAACCTTGAAAATATGATTTTTGTGTTAAGGGTTGGTTCTTTGTGCATCGTTTTAAGAAGAGGGGAATCCAGATCTTGAAAACCCTCAACCAAAGGATTCCATTAAACCATGTGAAATTTTTAGAACAATGAACTATCCAATATGTGTATTAAAATTTAAATGACCTCCTTCTATCATAATTCTAAAACCTTAACCTTCCTTTGATAAATATTAAATTCTTTAATTATGTCATTTTATTTTAAAACTATTTTCAAAACCACCCCTATTTTAGTTCTTTTTATTAAAAATACACACTTTAAACCCCAAAAAATCCTTGATAAATGACTTAGGGTATTTTTTATACAATAAATCAACTTTAAAAACATAATCAATTTTACGTGTCATGAAAACGTGTTCAGTGAGCATGATGATTTTTGGCTAAGTTGGCTAAGCCATTCTGGGGAGAAGCTATTCAGGTTGCATGCTACCTCATCAAAAGATCACCATTGGTCTCACTAAATTTTGAGATTCCACAGTAAAAATCCCTCTTAATATCCTTCATTAGTATTTGTATGTTTAATATTTACACATGTTTCCAAATATCTCAGGTAGATAAATGGGAGATCCATGATATGTACATTCATTGCATATATTTTTGATACTAAAATACGTCTTTTTTGTGGTTTAAACTGTCAATTATTTCTCATATGTCTAATGATTTGTTCATATTTGTTATGATACAAAATATTTATGGAAAATTAGAAAAAATAGATTTTTTTCTATATTTACACTAAAATAGGACTTTCAAAATTTTAAAATATATATGAGATACTTTTGGGGCTTGAAACTAAAGATCCAGGGTGAAACAAAGCTTTAAGTATAGAAAAAAGGCATTTCAAATCATGAATAATATTCAGTATGTGAATGGAATACAATACATGAAAAAAATCCATGAAAACATTACAAAATAGAAGAGCCCGTAACATTTACAGTGAGACATTATAAGTCACACCATGAATCACGGTTGATAGACCCAGAAATTCCAAATTTCGACGTATCTTTCGATGGGAGACCCAATAATGACCTAGAGACATTTAAATTATGAGATTGACCCAAGATTCACAATAACCATATTTATGGTGAATTAAATCCAACCTGACCATGCCTAATGCTTATAAAAAGAGAGCCATGGTTCTATTCTAGATTAACTATTCATTGGGAGGTGCCACCACTAGGATTAAAGACTGCCGCTTCTGTGATATGTAGGATAAAATTATTATTTTCCAACCCTCTTATGATTAGCATGAGGGGATAGACTTTATGTGATACAATTTCAAGGAAACTTTATTTATTTTATTAAGTTAATTTATTTTTAATGTAATTCATTCGAGTCTTTTACTGCAACCCTAAAATTATAAAATTATCATATTTTTTTTAAATCATGCATGGCCATTGTGTGATTGGTGAGGGGGTGATAAAATTCATGCATTGACTAGTGGACAATCCTCACCATGACCATTGGGTGGGTTGTTTACTATGTTTATATATGGTTCCAAGTTACCAAACTATAAAAATAATTGAAGTAACATGACCCCTATGAAAAGGGGAGACCAGTAATGTAGGGATTGTTTACCATGACCCTTATACTCACCTAAACTTGGTCCTGACAACCTATGTATTCTTATTCATAATTTTATATATTAATTAATCATGAGACTAGATTTTAAATTTCCTAGAACGTTTTAGATTTTATTGAACTCCAAAAACCATTATCATTATTTCTTCTAATAAATTAGTTTAGTCTTCCATCATAAAATAATTTAGGCCTTTGTTATCAAATTATTATTTTTTCCAATCCTATAGCTATGGGTTTGACCTCAAACTTTCATTTCCTACACTACCCTATTGTTTAGTGATTTTTTATTTATGTTTTAAATATTTAAATTCAGTAACCCTATGGGAATTAACGACACCCATAGGGTTATCAAATTTTTGGCATCATTACCAGGAATAGGGGCAAAGATTATATTAGTTTAATAATTTAGGTAAACTCTTTTCAATATTTTTCATTTCCTAATTTTATCATAGTATTTTTATTTATCTATTTTATCACTTTTTAATCTATGCGGGTATTTTTGGTTATGATAAAATGGGTTCAGTGTATGGTTTGGTTAACCTTACTTATGAAGGATCTAAGACAAAAACTTGAGGAGCTTAAAATGATGAGCAATCAATCAAAAGAGTGCTCACAATCATACCCAGGAGAATAATGTGTAACAATTCGTATCTTGGAACCAAAATTCAAAGAGATGTGTCCTGAGAAAAGAAGCATGCACAATATAGAAAAGGTAATTATCACTTCTAAATATAATTTTTATCTTATTTATGATGCCATCGATTTTTTAGGTTTAGAGGACGAAGAAAAATATAATCTTGCTGCTCAACTTGAGTGGGCCAATACATAATTAAAAAAACCACAAATAGAAGAAGAAAAATAATAAAATACGATTAACACATCTATCATAGAATTTTTAGAAGATTTAAGAGTTCCACAAGAAGAGGAAGAAGAACCAATTTCACTCTACACTGACTATAAATAAGTTAAAGAAGTAGAAATAATAGAATAAATTAAGGGGATAGCTGTTGAACATGATGTGATCATTGCATAATTTGAACAACCACAACAAATAGTTAAAAAATAAGAATTTTACCAAGACTGGATAAATGTTGAAATATTTTTAATTATTTTCATACTATCCATACTATGGTCACCTCCTATAGACTTCATGCCGAATTCATCGAGGAGAATAAGAGCTAATATAAATTCACAATAAATTCATAAATGGTTTAACCCAAGACATTTATCCTTATCCTTATACTACACTCTATTAGATAACCTAGGTGTGGTTGAGCTAAACAATTGTTAAAAAATAGTAGCTTCTAAGAGGAAAACTGAGTAATTTATCACTTTATTTTAATTTATATTTATTTAATCCTTAGGATTTAATTTTATATTATGATTTAGTTTCAATTCCACTCATATTTTTGAACATTATTGAATGGGTCTACAATTTCACTTGTTTATTTATATTTTTTTGGTCCAACATAAAATCACTAGTAAGAAATCAGTAGGAATAAATTGAAGAAGCTATAATACCAACTCACATCATAAAATTAACTGACATTATGAAATTAAAACAATACAAATCATGAAAATGATTCACGTCATGAATATATTATAGGAAGAACATGAAAAACCAAAAGTTAAAGCATCATTGAAAGGGGAGTAATCATTTCAATTATGTATTTTTAAAATGTATTCTCCATATTTAATTTGATTTATAAATTTTAACTACTAACCAAATTCCATGCCTTGATTGTTTTATGTTCTATCAAGATGGAAATGGAGGTTATAGTTACATATTAATCTCATGGTTTTGATAAGAATAGAAAAATGAAATTCAAAGGGAAATCTAAAACCATATAGAGAAGAAGATGATATTTCATTTATGCTCAATGTGTGGGAATAAACATGAAGGAAAATGTATTAAGGGTACTAGTAAAATTTTTAATTGTGGAAGGGAATTTCATCAGGAAATAAAATGCCGAAGTTATGGGAAGAAGTTAGCTAATGAAGAAGATAGAGATAAAGCTCTATAGAATGCACAACCCACACTCCAGTGTTTCAAGTACATGGAGTTTGGGAATTATGTGAATCAATGCCCCAATACAAGGGATAATGTGGGTGATAAGCCATAATAACCTCTAAAGGAAAAGGAAAAAGGGAAAGTTTATGAAATCAAAATGGATGATGTGAATCATGATGATTAGGGAACATTATCCTCCCCTCCTTAGTTGGGAATTTCATGCTTGATTTGGTCTGAATATGCCCCATGAAAATATTAATGTTCATATTTTAGTGAAATTTCATGTGATTTTGAGCATTGATCATCTCCCTATACATGGATTTTGGAGTATTGAAGTCATATTTGATATTATATCAGTACAAGGATGAACCCAAGCTTCCAATGAAAATGTTTTTTATATAAGATAAGAGTTTATATAAGGAATAAAGGGTGAATTAACTTTTGGAAGTGTACATTTCTCCATGTAATATTGACATAAGATTTATAGATACCATCATTTGTTTATGAATTTAAGGATGATCATAAGTTCAAAGACATTGAAAACAATTTTTAAGTTTTATGTGATGGGATTTTATCAAGATTAAGGATATTTTAAGAGACATTCATGGAAATAAAACACTTTGGTTTTGTATATGTGTTAGTGAAAAAGTTATTTGAGGTGGAATGCCTTTAATTTTTTTGGATATATGATTAAAGGTACTGGTAACATCTAGAGTTTATCTTATCTTTGATGTTGAGGTAATTATAGGTTATAGTCAATCACCTTACGAAGTCAGCACACTTCATTTCTATCAGAGAATATTTATCTCTATATTATCTTGCCGAAATATACATTAAAAAAGTGGTAAGGTTACATGGAGTACCACATTCAATTGTATCTAATTGGGACCTGAAGTTTACCTTGATGTTTTGGAAAATTATTTAGAAAGATCTTGATGTATAGATGAGTTTTATCAGTATGTATCATACACAGACAAATGGTCAGTCTGAAAGAACAATTTAAACCCTAGAGGATATGATAAGGTCATGTTCTATGGATTCAAAAGGTGGTTAGGATCAACACCTTCCTCTAGTTGAAATTTCATATGACAATATATTTAACTTAATCATTAAGATAGCTCCTTTTGAATCCCTTTATGGAAAGGAGTGTATAACTTCAATGTATTGGAATGACATTACAGAAAGAAAGCTATTGAGACCTGAGCTAGCTAATGAAATGGAAGAGAATGTTATATCCATTTAGAAAATTGTAAGGTATTTTTTTTGAAAGGAATGTTACTCTAATAATCATTGATGTGATATATAGTTTTAAGTTATTGAAAATGTGTTTCTATGAATTTATCCATGGAATAAAGAAGGAAAAAATAATCCCTAGGTATATCGGTACCTTTGAAATTATTGATTATACCAGGACTATAGATTATCAATTTACGCTTTCACTGAAACCCTCTCAAGTTAATGACATGTTCCATGTATCTCTCCTGAGAAATCACATACCTGATCCATCACATATACTAAACTTAGAGGTTGTACCACAGGAATATGATATTTCTTATGAGGAACTAGTGGTGGAGATTTTGGATTGTATAAATAAAGTTCTATGAAACAAGACCAATCACCTGGTTAAAGTTTTATGAAAAAATCACCAGTTTTAGGAAGGTATTTGGGAGCCTAAGGATGCAATGTGATAGAATTATCCTTAGTTATTGGTACTAAAGTGATAAGTTTTGAGGATGAAATTTATTTTAAGGGGGGTAGAATGTAACACCCCGAACTTTTATAAATTATTTTTTTGAATAAAGTAATTTATTTTATCTTGATAGATTTTGTTACATGAAATAATGAGTTTCTTAGATATCTTGTGTTACACGCAACACCGAGTTTAGCTTGTGTTACATGTGACACTGAATTTTAACAAGCTATGATATATTATTAATATTATTATTTAAATGTGACCATTATAACCTAAAAGTTAAACTTAGAGGTATGAATAATTATAAATAATTTTTAAATGTTAAGTATAATTATTTTATATAAATAAAAAATATTGATAAAAAATACTTAATTTTCGGTAAATTCTTTACATGTTTCAAAAATACTATTTTCTAAAAAAAGGTTTTTTATTTTTTTATGTAAACCATAATAAAACCATTTTTTGAAACTTTTATAAAATTAATTTGATAAAATAAAATAATTTATGAAATAATCATGTCAAAATTATATTTGGGTTAATTTTTGGTATTTTTCTGTAATCATTAATTTTTTAGGGAATAGTGAAAAATAATGGTTTTTATTGAAAACTGCCTTTTAATTTAAAGAATTTATAAGGTTATTTTTTGTTTTTAAATGGGTTTAAATGTAAAAATACTTAAATTATATATCAATTTATCCAATTTATTTCATTTTAATTATTTTAATATTAAATTTTTATATAAAAACTTTTTAATCTTTTGAATATTTTCTCTTTGAAAAACCACTTTCTCATCTCACATACGAGTTGAATTTTAAATTAAAATTTCCACTTATGTGAATTTAATTTGGAAAAATATATTCCATATTTTAAATTATCATAATTTATATTATCTAATAAGTTCAAATTAATTTTTAACTTAATTAATAGTAAAAATAGTAAAAATTATTTACCGCGGTTAAGGTAAAAATGGGTTTACTAGGGGTTAAACTAAAAAATAAGGTTTAAAAATGACCAAATTTTTTTCAAGACTATTATATATCCATATTTATACCTTATATATTCTATTTTTGATAATGGTCCATTTTAGATCATTTTATCATCATTAAAACATGAGTACATCTTTTTTTAAAAAAAAAATTACAAGTGTGCCACTCACCTCACTTATAAAAGGACACCACTTCTCCCCTCTACTTCACACTTCCAAAACCATTTGGATCAGCCAAGATATAATAAAATAATTTACTTAATTAACTAATATCATCATTTAAGCCTTATTTTGGTTATAAAGTAAACCTAATAAGCCTTTTGGTGCATACCAAAAGAAGTTGTTTGAAGGAGAGGTAACATCCCTAACTGAGAATTTTATTTTATTTTTGCCTCTAACTAATTAAATTATTATTAAAAAAATGTTAATATAATATCCTAAGTACCTTAAATATATTTTTATTTTTTATGTTAAGTTCATAACCAAAAACCATGTCCTCTACCATCAAATGGGTTACAAAATCATCATTCGCGTGTACGACAGACTACCACCTCGGGAATTGATGTTATTCATTTTCCATAATCACATCTCATGTATGGATATAATGATGGATTTATTATTTATATATTATAATTATTATTATATTATTATTTTTTAATCATGATATCACATGTGTCTACTTACTTTCCATTTCCTGGGAATATGATAACATCGTTTGTGTGTACGGTAGAATACCGCCATGTGAAGCGATGTGATTTATTACTGATTTAAATGGAAGGTAATAAGGAAGAGTTTAATGAAAATATGTGATATATATGAAATAAAAATTATTCTATAATGTTAATATATTATTTTCCTTATATTATTTCTTTCCTTCAGGAAAATGGAAACAACATTCATACATACGTACGACCTACCGTCTCTGTGAATGGTGTATTTAATTTTCTATATCTAAATATTATAGATTATAATAAATATATATATAATGAATATATATTATATTTTTATTAGGTTTAAAATTATTTATATGATGGAACCATGATCAAATTAATAGGACCGAAAATAACAAATCAAAACACACATGAAAAACAAAGCAGTTATTGCCCGAATGTGACTTTAACATGGAATTGTTAATAAATGGATGATAACAGGTCATAAGTAAATAATATATGGTATTATATATATAATTATTGTTATTTAATATATTTATAATATTATTATATTTATTATATAATATATTGGAACATATATGAATGAAGTTGAGACTCAAGGTAATGGATTTCCGTCACACTTGTTATTTTTGTAAGATACAAGCCATATTCACCACCTATTTCTATTATGTGGTGTATATAATATAAATTAATACATTTATGATTAAAATTATGTGGATTTACATATCCATTTTAGGACATCTCTTTCATGGGTTTTATGGTTCAAAAGTTACCAAAGTAGTAAGGAATTTTTGTCTCAAATTGTCTTCTTAGGGATCAAAGTTATGTTATGAACATATCTTATTCTATGAGGTGTATATAATTACACTTTTACATGTTATATAATAAATATCATTATTTTAATTATATTATAAGTTTTATTTAATTTTATTCTTTCATGGGGATTTCGATTCAATGTTTCCAAAGTGGTAAGAGTTTTATGTTACAATCTCATCATTTATCAGGATTGTTTATGATTATGCTTCCAATGATGAAATATTATGATATATCTCTCAATAAGCTCATGAATTTTCTTATACTGTGGTTATTTCATGAAAATATATTTCTATCCTTCATTTTTCTCTCTTAATTTACTTTATTTCAAAATAATGTTTTTAATAAAAACCATCTTTATCTCTCTCTTTGACTGAAGACCCATTTTCTCCCCAAACCACATTTTCGAAAAGTTTTTTTTCAAAGAGGAATAGATGTTTTACTCAAGAATTTTTTTTAATGATATTTAAATATTCTTGTATAAGTTTCCTTGGTTATTTTTAAAGAAAATGATTTTGAAAATGTTTTATGTTTTAAAAATTATTTTTCAAAGTGGAAAGGATGTTTTCCTCAAAAAATGATTTAAATAATTTTTAAAGATTAATTTATAATATTTTAAGGTTATTTTCAAAGAAAATAGTTTTCAAAATATTTTATGATTTTTTAGTTTTAAAAAGTGATTTTTAAAGAAATTTTATTTTTCTCAAGAAATGTTTTAAATGATTTTTCAAAATCATTTTTCATATAAGTTGACATACATTGATATTACCTATGCCTTAATGGGGATATGATCTAAGGATACCATTATTATTCTTTGTTTGAATGGTTTATATTTTTGATGAAAAGATGTTTATATACCCAATTCCTTTCCAAATGTTATGATATGATGGAATGATGAATTTATTATGAAACCCATTTCTTTTACAAAAGTTAAGATATGATAAAATGATTATGAAACCTATTTATTTTCCACAGGTTATGATGAAATGTTTATAAAACCCATTTATTTTCATGGGTTTTGATATTATGAATATTTTATGATCTTGTGGAAGATATATCTATTATTTTCATTATGTGATGGGTGGGACTTATTTCTCCCTCTAATGTATTGGGTAAAGATTTATATCTCATGAGATAAAAAGGACTAGAATGGAGAGTGAACACAGTTCAGTATGTGAATTTTTTAATTATAATGGTCTTGGGAGTGAACCTTGACTACTATGATGGTTTGGGGAGTAAACCCTTTCCACTATGATATCCTTGGCAGTGATCCTTGACTACTATGGAAATTATTTTCTATGATTCTGTGTATAACAAAATTCTATGTCTTATGACAATGTTATACTCTCATGGATTATGTTCTTTGATCCTATTATGATTTATGTCTTATGTACTTCCAATATTTGTTACATGAATCAATATTTTTATCTTTGTTATGTAGGGTATGGTTCTCATATGTTATGCTCACATTCTCATACCCTTATGCTCAAATTATGTTTATGTATTTCCCTTGTTTACCCTTACTAAGAATTTGAGCTCACCCTTTCTTATGTTTCCTCTCCCCAAGTTATGAATAACGTTTTTAAGTAGGGTATGTCTATTAAGAGTAATAAATGGGAATATATTTTTGGTAAATATTTAATATCTTTCATTAAATAAAAATATTGTGTACCTAGCCTCCAAAGGCACTAAACCATTATGATCCTTAGGAATGTGTTTGTGCAATGTAATAAATATTCATTTAAAAAGATACAATATAAATATATGAGAAGCTTGGGTCATTACATTGTAATTTAGAGTCAAAACACCTCTTAAATTTTTAATTTTATTCATTACCCACACAACTTAAGTCTTAGATACATTTGAAACTTAATACAAAGTCCTCATGATTAATTGTGATCTTTGTCTTTACATGGTGGAGATTATAGATTCCTTGCAAGCCTATGGTAAGTGACATGTATTTGAGGTCTGAGAAAAATTTCACTTATATTTATTACCTTGATAATGAGTTGAAAAATTAAACTAGGATAAATTAAAAATGGCATGCAAAATGATAATAAATTGAAAATAAAAATATAAGAATGAAAAGGTGTGGTTGTTTCCGTAGAATAAAATTAAAATAATTGGTTGATTTGTTTCTTTGAAAAGTGATGCGTTGATGAATTTTCCTATGTGATGATTGAAAATTTTATTCCCTATTTAATCAATTAATTTTTATGAAATTCAATTTAAATTATGGTAAGGTGAGAATCCTTTTTATTATGTTGAGATTTCATTCTCAAGGGCAAGCCTGAATTCAAGTGTGGTTTGATTTGATATGAACATTTATTGCATACATTTTTTATATTAAAATACATCATTTTTGTGGTTTAAAATATTAATGACTTATCAGATGACTAATGATTTGTTCATATCTGGAAGGATACAAACAATTTATGGGAAATGAGAAAAAGAATCCAAAAAATCAATATTTCTACTGAAAGGGTATTTTCCATGATATAGGATACCTATGGGATACATTCAGGGATCAAAACTATAGAGTTAGGGTGAAATAGGTCTTCAAGTGATGGAAAAATTTGATTCACACCGTTTATAATATTTAGGGTGTGAATGGAATACAATATGTGAAGATAATACATGAAAAAACTATAAAATAGAAGAGCCTAAAACATTCACGACATGACACTATAAGTCACGCCATGCATCATGGTGGAAAGACAAAGAAATTCCATATTTCAATGTATCTTTTAACAAGAGACCCAATAATGACCTATGACCTCCACTAAATGATGAGATTGACCCGGTATTCATAAATAATTGTATTTATGGTTAATTAAATCCAACTCAATCATCCCTAATACTCATAAAAGGAGGGTTAGGGTTCCATTATAGATTAACCATTCATAAAAAGGTTCCGTTGTTGGGATCGAAGATTGTTGCTACTATAACGAGTAGGATATAACTTTTATTTTCCCACCACCTAATGATCAGAATGAGGTGGTAAAATTTGTACAATGTTATTAGAAGGAAATGAGATTGATTGTATTAAGGTAATTTATTTTGAATGCAATTCATTTTGGTCTTTTTTCTATAACCCTAAAATTATAAAATTATCTTCTTTTCTATAAATCATGTATGACCATTGTGTGATCGATGAGGTAGTGATAAAATTTATGCATTGACTAGTGGGAGATCCTCACCATTATTATTGGGTGGGTTGTTTACTATGTTTAAATATGGTTCCAAGTTACCAAACCATTAAAAGAACAAAAGTAACATAACCATTATGAAAAGGGGAAATTGGTAATTTGGGGGTTGTTTACCATGAACATTGGACTTACCTTAACTTGGTTCTAATAAACCATTTCTTCTAATTCATCATTTTATATCTTATTTAATCATGAACCAAGATTTTCAATTTCTGAGCACATTTTCCATTTTCTTGAACTCCAAAAAACACCATCATTCATTCTTTTAATAAATTAGTTTAGAATTCCATTGTAAAATATTTTAGGTATTTGTTATTAAATTATTATTTTCTTTAACCTTATATATTTGGGTTTGAACACAAAATTTAATTTTCTATACTACCCTATAGTTTAGTGATTTGTTTGATTCATTATTTAAATATTTAAATTTGGTAATCCCGTGGGAATTAATGATGTCCATAGAGTAATCAATCTAGTCCATGTATATTCAATTTCTATGGAGATGAGAAGTTTAGATACAATATTAGGGAATCAAAATATGTAAGGACCCGTGTTTTTCCAGACTGTAATTTTGAGCATAAATTTGAATTTTTTCTTTTAGGTGCTCATGAGGGAAAAATGGTGTTTTCCCCTGGCATATGATATTGGATAATTTTTCTGACCACTTTTTTTGGTCCTAGAATAGGGTGTTTACCCTAGTATAGAAGTTGGTGGAAATTCGAACCATTCGAATTTTAGCGGAATACTCAATATTTAATATTTATTAAATTAAATATTAAATTTTTTGCGTAGGGTTTTTCACCCATAAATTTTGAACAGAGCATCGTATTGAGATTATATCACTTTCATTGAGTCTAGAATGTGTATTTTATCCTAGTCGAGGCATAAACTTGAGTTGGGCGCTAGGGCCGACCTGAGTCCCTTTTTATTTTATTTTTATTTTATTCTTTTTCTTTATTTTTCTTTTATTTTCTTCATTTCCTTCCTTCTCATGGTAACATCATGTGTGGATCCTCCTTTACATGACCAAATAGAGAAATATGGAGAGGTTTAAATAGAGAGAGAGAGAGAAGGGAATAGGGGTATCATCATGAATCCCTCGACACGCTGGATCGTCATACAGTAGTCGTAGACCATCAAATCGAATGAAGATTTTGAAGTTTTAACCCAAAGGTAGGCCTGTTTATATTTTCACCATAGATCCCCTTATATTTTTAATTTTCTAAATTTAAATCCCTTTTATGCTTTTATGAGGCCCCTAGTGTCCAGATATGTTGATTTGGGGGTGAAAATGGGGGATTCGGGCGATCTGAGGGTTTTTCATTTGGGAAAACCAGGCTACATGGGATATATTCCAGTGTGATATGCCATGTGTTCTTCCCATTTAGGGAAGATAAACTTTTTTGAGTACACACCGTATACTGGTACTCGACTGTGTAGCCGAGTATCCAGCTAGGAAAGCCCGTGTAGGGGTACACAACCATGTGTAGTACACGACCAGACCCTATGTGGGTGGCACATTGTGTAGAAGTACACAACCTAGACAAGTATCTGACTATGTAAGATAAAGTACATAGGAAGATACCCCATTTAGGGTACATTCTATATTCTCTCTGTACACTACATGTACCTAGGGTTTTTACACACCCAGGTTGGAGGGAGTACATTCCCATGTGGTGCATTTAGAGTACACACTATGTACTGAGGGTGACACACTATGTACTGCCCTTTTTCAACCTTTTGAGTGTTTTTTGTGTTATATTTTCCCAAAGTTATAATTGGACCCAAGAGTAGTCTCTTATGAGTAGTTTTCTACATAGATCATGATGTTAAATCCCATGGAGAATTCTGAGGACTCCTAATGGGGTTTTTGGGGCTTCTATCCACATGGAGAGGTTCATCCTCCAGTTTTCAAATTCAGTTGTCTCCTGGGAGAGAGACTTGGAGGAAACGATAGGTTCGGTGTTTAGAACAACCTAGTTGGGACATTTTTTGAGATGAGATGAGAGAAATATCAGTGGCCGATGCCTTCATGTTTTTTTTAGGATGCCTCTCTTGTGTGATGTGCACTTATGGCCTGAGTGGATGTGAGAAAAGTTGTTATCGATGATCCCGTGTAGGATACCTCTATCTTCTATCTGGTTATGAAGGATCTACTAAGGGATTCCTTTGCTTATATTCTGATCCAGGGAGTCCCTTATAGGATCCCTTACCTATGTGTCGTTTTGAGGATCCCTTGTAGGATGCCTCTGTTTGTTTTCTGTTTGAGGATCCCATGTAGGATTCCTCCTTCACTTTTTACAAGTAAGGATCCTGAGTAGGATGCCTTCACTTGTGTTTATACCATACGATCTTGAGCAGGATGCCTCTTTTGTGTTTGGCTTGAGGGACCCAATAGATTCCCATTGTTTGACCAACCCTGAGTTATATGTCGGGTTTAGGTAGAGATGGTAGTGAGTGTCACCTTAGAATCTGTACCGAACTGGTAAGCCCATGGGGATATGGTTGGAGTGTTGGGTTGGGCATTCAGACCACCCTCACTCATTTATTTATGCTTTGACATGGTTATTGATGATGCAACTATGGTTACCAAAGGTGATTCTTGGTTGGTGAATTTTGAGCCAAACATGAGGCATCTTTATTTCTTTTAGGATGCCCGAATGTTCTTCCTAGGATCCATATTTCTTGTTGGGATGCCCAGATATGCTTACTTGGGATCCAGATTCTGAGCCATGTTATTTATGATATTTACTAGTATACCCAAAGGTACTACTTGGGACTTGGATTCTAAGCCTGGATGTGTATATATTGTGATATATATATATATATATATATATTTAGGACTGTTCAGAGGTATTTCCTGGTATTTATCTATTGAACCTTACGTGTTGACTTATAAAACTTGATTGATACTTGGATTACAATTGTAGGAATGCCTTGGACGGACTCATAGGCTGGATGATATATGATTAGGATTATTACACTCTCCTTGATACAGGAATGGAGACCCAAGAATCATGGTATATTATTCTCTCTCAAGTGGTGGGGATGATTACGATCTCCTAGACCTATGATCAGAATGATTATGGTCTTCCAGACCAATTATGAGACTTGAGGGGTGTAGCATGGAATCTCACTGATGAGTTCTCTCTTTATATGAGCATGGAGTCCCAAGAATCGTGGTATATTGTGCTCTCCCAAGTGGTGGGGATGATTATGATCTCCTCAGCCTATGAACAGAATGATTATGATCTTTCGAATCAGTTATGAGACTCGAGGGGTGTATCATGGTATCTCACTAGTGAGTTCTCTTTATAGATTGCCTAAGGGTAAGACCCTTAGGGTTCATACGAGTTTCGAATTTCATGACCACCTATGGACTGAGACTTGAGGCTCAAAAATTGGACTGGATTTATAGGCCTAGGCAGTATGGCGACTGACTTAGTGACCTTTTATAGGATGACTGAATGTAATCCCTGGAATCCTTATTTACAGTATTGACCATCAGTATATGGTATCCTTATTTAGGATATTGATCATTGGTATACAGTATCCTTGTTTCAGTGATTGTAGGTGAGTATGGGTGAACCCAGGTATAGGACGAGTATCCCCCTATGGCGACATATCTTGCTGCGAGACTTTTCTAGCATTGGCCAAAGAAGGTATATGTCGATTGAGATTACAGACCCGAAGATTGACTTAATGATACACAGATTGAGTGGCACAATATCCAGATCAATTCCATTGCATAGGATGTCTATAATATTGGGATTATAGACCCAAGGATCAACTATTGATGTGGTTTTATGTTTTTTGATTCAGATACTCATGAATATTCATATTTATGTATATATGTATAGGTATGAGACTATACATGTATACATATATAGATATTTAAATCTATGGTGTTACTTGCCCAGTTGATTGGGATTATGGACCTAGGGTTTGACTATGGTTTCATGTTTGGTTTTACTTACCTTTTTATTTATGTCTCAATAAGGAGGAAAAATTGCTTTTGCATACACTTATAGAAGTACATTTATAGGTTTCATGTCGGGTGGCCTAATGAGATTATTTTTCACCCATACACATGCACCTTGGTGTATGTGAAGAACTATGTCTTCTTTTTAGGTTGAAAATGAGTTGCATGGTGGATAGGGATGAGGCCTAGAGTTTCATGTTCAAGTAGAGATGCTTGTGAGTTATTCTAGTCAGGCTAGTGCAGTTTGACAGTGTCTAGAGACTGGGAACGTGGTTTGGATTAGAGTTGGTAGTAGATCCCCATAATTTTAATTTCTATTTATTTTGTACTCTTGTATATGTATGGTCAGCCCAGTGGGTGACCGGTGTTGTATTGTATGTCATAGTTTTTTGGGCGTTTACAACATTTCATTTATTAATATAGCATGTTATATTTGTGTTATTTATTCTTACGCACTCTATTTGTTTACTACTGTGTATTATACTTATCTATTTACACTATTTTATTACTTTGATATGAGGGCATAGTCTCCCCACTACCAAACCCTAGGATCTTGTTTCTAGTTAGTAGCCTTTGGCATATGAGGAGGCACGCTTGAGTCACTGTAACCCTCCGGCTCAGAGCACCAGTTTAGTGGAATCCGGGTTTAGACATTACAAAGTGGTATCAAAGGAGTTCTTTTCCTGGTATCTAATATTTGAGATATGGTATATAGGATTATTAGGAATGTGTTGGAACCTGTGATGGATATCATACTGGTGTGTCTAGAACACTTGTTCCGATAATAAGTCCCGGTTGTCAAGGGTTGGGATTGTTGTTCTGATATGCGATGTTACAATTTTATATGATTTTTTCCTTGAGATACACACATGTTGTGTGGATGTTACGATTTACTATAGATCTCTATCTCTTCGCTATTGGAAATAGGTCAGAGATGGATTTTGACTCTTAGCCAGTAAAGGAAAGAGGCGTCTCTGTATCATATTTACCATTTAGGATTCACACCATATAAGCCTGCTATTGTGTGATTTTACTAACAATTAAGGCCTTTTGGGATTACTTACACACATATATTTTGTTCTGATAGCAGGTTATGTGGATCTACATTGAGGATTTTTTTTCTGAGAGGCTGATGACTCAGTACTCATGCACGGGAGGTGCAATGACCCTAGTTGGTCGATATGGCCTGTGATTCCTTTTTATCGTACCCTTTACAGGGTGTTGTTTTTCAAGTATATGGTTATCTAGTTGGATTGATGAGTATGACACTGATGGATACCAAGAATTTCTTATGAAATGGACCTCTAGTGTGTGTTACCTTATAAGGATTCCCGGTGAGTGTTAGTTCAGTTTCTCTTCTATGTTGGTATCTTGACCTCAAGGGAGAAGTTCCTTCTGAGGATTCTCTGAGAGGATAATTCCCTTATAGGACATGTTTTCATCTTTGAAACTCATAGGTCATTGCGATATTTACCTTCTTTTGAGAGGTTTTGATATTTTGGGCTAGGTGGTTAGACCTTGTGACCTAGTTGTGAGACTTGTTCTGTTGGGATAAGTGGGAGACCTAGAGGCCCTTGGTTTTGACTCAAACCATTGTAGGTCAATGCTTGATTTTTTTGAGGGTGACCTGCATGTGAGAAGATAGCCTCAATTTTTTCTCATATGAATTTTGGGTAGTGAGCCTTTTTGTATGCTCATTTTGAGATTGAGGCATAGTGGGTGATTGAGTTTTGTGTTATAGGAATGTTGATTCCTTAATCTTTTAACGAATCACCATGGGTGCTTGTTTTTTGAGACTGGATTCGATGAGAAGGATTTTTCGGGTTCCTGGGCTGTCCAGACATTGTTTTTGTTGTTGATAATGTAGTCAGAGCGTGGGTAGATTCTCAGGACTGGAACAATTCTGGGTGATGGGTGGTCGTGTAATAAATTATTGCATAGAAGAGGTGATCTATTTTGAATATGAGTTCCAAGGGAACTTATAACTTAATGATACTGACATGATGTGTAGCTTGGTCAGCGTAGATTTGTAATGGATGACTCATTGGAGTATGAGCCGAGTGATAAAGATACACACTAGTTGCATATGGTATCATTGAATCTAAATCGGTGAGTGGCCAGGTGCGAGATGAGGACTGATGTTTCAAGAATTTCCACAGGCTTGGTTCTTAGAAGTTGTGAGGAATGTCCCTCCATGGTATAGGTGACATCAGGAATAATTGGGGTACCATAAGATGGTTGACCCGTGGCTGAATCCTGGTCAGGTTTTGACAGGATGTGAGTGTGGCTCGGAGGGAGATGTACATGCCCTTTGTGGAATCTTAGTGTACTCTTGTTAGATAAAATCATGCTTTATCTTGATTCATATTGAGTATGATAATAGATCATCATCCCTATGCTGATATCATTTTCCTTCTAAATTCACTTCTCTGGTTAGGAGCGGGAACCTATTGAGGTTGTGCTCGAGGAGCGGTGTAAGGTAATCCATATGGTGGGGAGTGAACCATTGGTCATTTGAGGGTGGTGACCCTCATTTTTAGTTGAACTTTGACATTTTTCCATGGTCTGTTAAGATCAAAGTTTTCTTATGAGGCAATAATAATTATATTCCTATGGTGGAGTATACGAGGCTGGTCGTAGTTAAATGTATTCCATGTATAAGACAATTTTTGATTCTATGAGGATAGTTATTGGAAAATCTAGATAGCTTGGTTGTGTAGATTCTTAGGTTTAGATCATGGTTGCTAGTATCTTCACTAGGCTTCTTTGGGATGAGAAAGTTTATGGTGGGGAGTTTGTAAGGGCTCTTGTTTTTTCAGACTGCAATTTTGAGTAGAAATTTAAATATTTGCTTTTAGATTCTCATGAGTGAAAAAATGGTGTTTCCCCTAGTAGATGACCTTGGATAATTTTTTTATGACTATGTTGGTCTCAGAATAGGGTTTTTACCCAAGTATAGAATCTTGGTGGAAATCCGAACCGTTTGAATTTTAGCGGGAATACTTAATATTTAATATTTATTAAATTAAATATTAAATTGTTCGCACAGGTTCATTCAACCATAAATTTTTAACAGATATTTGGATTGAGATTATTTATCCACTATTTGAGTTCAAAATGGGGAGTTTATCCTAGGCGAGGCATGAACTCGAGCTAGGTGTCGGGGCTGGCCCAAGCCCTTTTCTATTTTCTTTTTCTTTTCTTCCTTTTCTTTATTTTCATTTTATTTTATTTATTTCCTTACTTCATTCTCATGGATGCCTCTCGTGTGGATCATCCTTCATTCAACCTAATAGAGAAATATGGAGAGCGAGGAATAGAGAGAGAGGTAAGGGAAGAGGGGTACCATCACGAATCCCTCGACGCGTTGGATCATCGTGCAATAGCTGTGGACTGTCAAGTAGAATGAAGCTTTGGGGGTTTCCACCTAAAGGTAGGGCTGTTTTTGTTTTCACCGTATATCCCTGTATTTTTTTCATTTTCTAAATTTAAACCCCTTTTATGCCTGTATGAGGCCCTTAGTGGCTAGATCTGTTGATTTGGGGGTGAAAATAGGGGATTCAGGAAATCTGAGGGTTTTTTATTCAGGAAAACCAGGCTACATGGTGTGTAGTCCAAGGTGACACGCCATGTGTTATTTCTGTTCAGGGAATATGAGGTTTTGGTAGTACACTCCATGTACAGGGGTGTACATGTTGTGTACTAGTACTCAGCTGTGTAGCCGAGTATTCAGACAGGAGAACCTGTGTAGGGGTACTCGACCGTATGGAGTGCACGACTGGACCCCGTGTGGGTGGCATGTTGTGTAGATGTTCACGACCTATCCAAGTATCTGAACATGCCGAATAAAGGACACGGGTAGGTACCCCATGTAGGGTACATGTCATGTTCCCTCCTTACATGCCATGTACCTAGGGTTTTTATACACCTAGGCCGGTGGGAGTACATGCCCATGTGGCGCGTTGGGAGTACACACTGTGTACCGAGGGTGACACACCGTGTACTATCCTTTCTGAACCCTTTAAGTGTTTTTTGTGTTTTCTTTCCCTAGAGTCGGAATTGGACCCAAGAGTAGTCCCTTCTAAGCATTTTTCTGCACAGATCGCGATGGTAAAACCCATGTAGTGTTCTGAGGACTCCTAATGGGTGTTTTGGGGATTCTATATATATAGAGAGGTTCTTCCTCTGGTTTTTGAATTTAGTTGTCTCTTGGGAGAGATACTTGGCTTGAATGAAAAGTTGGGTGTTTAGACCAACCTAGTTGAGACTTTTTTTTAAGATGAGATGAGAGATATCTTTTGTGGCTGATGCCTTTGTGATTTTACTTTGAGGATGTATCTCAGGTGTGATGTTCCCTTCTGGCCTAAGAGGTCAAAAGAATAGTTGTTATCTAGGATCCCATGTAGGATTCCTCTATCTTCTATCTGGTTACCAAGGATCCCATAAGGGATGGCTTCACTTATATGCTGATCTAGGGAGTCCCTTATAGGATCCCTTACTTTTGTACCGTTTTGAGGATCCCTTGTAGGATGCCTCCATTTTATTTCCATTCGAGGGTCCCATGTAGGATTACACCTTCATCTTTTACAACTAAGTATCCAGAGTAAGATACCTTCTCTTTTGTTTAGATAAAAGGATCCCGAGTAGGATGCCTCTTTAGTGTTTGGATTGAGGGACCTAGTAGATGCCTGTTGTATGACCGACCCTAATTTGTACACCAATTTTAGGTAGAAATGGTAGTGGGTGTCACCTTAGAATCCATACCGAACTCGTAAGCCGATGGGGATGTGGCTGTAGTGTTGGGTTGGGTGTTTGGGCCACCCTCACTCATTTGTTTATGCTTTGACATGGTTATTGCTGATGCAATGAGGGTTACCAGAGGTGGTTCCTGGTTGGTGGATTTTGAGTCGGACGCGAGGCATATTTATTTCTTTTAGGATGCCCTAACATTCTTAATGGGATCCGTATTGATTGTTTGGATACCTAGATGTTCTTCCGTGGGATTTGGATTCTAAGCCATGTTATTTTTGATATTTACCAGTATACCCAGAGGTACTACCTGGTACTTGGATGTTGAGCTTGGTTTTATATATATTGTGATATATATACACATATTTTTTTGGGATGTTCAGAGGTGTTTCCTAGTATCCATCTATTGATCCTTACATGTTGAATTATATGCCTTGAGTGATACTTGGATTCCTATTGTAGGAATGCCTTGGATGGAATCATAGGGTGGATGATATCTGATGGGGATGATTACACTCTCCTCTATATGGTCATGGTGACCCAAGACTCATGGTAGATTATTCTCTCTTGAGTGGTATGGATGATTACAATCTCCTTGGCCTGTGATCAGAATGATCACACTCTTTTGGATCGGTTACAAGACTCAAGGGCTGTAGTATGGTGTCTCACCGTTGAGTTCTCTCTTTATACATGCATAACATCCCAAGAATCATGGTAGATTATTCTCTCTTGAGTGGTGGGTATGATTACAATCTCCTAGGCCCATGATAAGAATGATTATGATCTTCCAAATCAGTTACAAGACTCAAGGGGTGTATAATGGAATCTCACCAGTGAGTTCTCTTTACAGATCACCTAAGGGTAAACCCCTTAGGGTTCATCTGATTTATGAATGTCATGAATTCCTATGGACTGAGACCTATGGTTTAGATATGGGATTGAATTTATTGGCCTAAGTAGCATGGTGACTGACTCAGTGACCTTTTACAGGATGACTATAAGGACTAGCCTTAAAACATTACATAATCTTGAATTAAATGAATAATTCACATTGAGGATCTTCTCAGGTTTATAGTTTTAGAGAATTAGGACATAACTATTACATCTCACAAGATTACAAAGTAGTCACTTCTACCCAGTTTCCATTTTTTTTCATAAAATAAAAACTCTTAAAAAAACATGTCTAGTTCCATGTTTTAGATAGAATGTATTTCCTTGATCCCATCCTTGACCCTATTCACCTTTAAGTCCTATGGAAAACATTTCAAAAACTTGGGGTGAGCGTAAAAAGCCCAGTAAGGGATATAAGAATACAGAAAGAAAAAATTAGTCCATGTATACATAAGAATCAATGAAATCATACTTTACTCTTAAAACATAAGCACTTTAACATACCTTATGAAATCATAAGATTTATGAATAACTCATAGAAATCATAATACTTAAAGGTAACTTGAGGCATTCATAACATTCTTACTTAGGGAGTAACCCTCATGGTTACGTTTGGAATACCCACCACAGTATATTCCCTAAATCTCTTCGGAGAAACCTTAGAGTTTAACTCCTTCGCGTTACCCAATGCATTGTAGAGATATCACGGGCTCACCTTCCCTTAGTTTATCACAGAACCACCCATCTTCATCAACAATGCCCAAGAACCATAACATAATCGTATCACATAAAACATGCATAAAGGAAACATAAAATTTCCACATTTCAATCACAAGATATCAAAAAAACATTGATATAATCAAAACATTATCAAAACCATTTTCAATACCAAAATAAAAGAAAAGTAAAACATGGTATTTTTTTTTCATTTAAAAAAATTTATGGCTTGTAGAGGAAGCCAAAACTCAAATAATGGTCACGACGGCAGAGAAGTCGTTGTCGCCGCATACGTAAGACAAAAACATTCCCTTTTGTCGTTTAGTAAAATGATTCATATAAAAATATTTCTTTTGAATAAAAGTAAAAGTCAAAGGTGTTTATACACCGTATATAATAAAGTTGTGTATAAAACAAAATATGCCTCAATTAAAGGAGATTGAGACGAAGTCCCTTGGAAAGATGATATCCTTAAATTAAGGATAAATAAATTATGTAATTATGTGTGAAAAATATAAATACACCCAATATAAGTGAATATTAAGTGTAAAACAATCATAGGTAATTCACACATATTCATATCATGACATAATCAAGAAGTAAAGTTTTAACCCAAAGAATTGAAATTGGGTTGAGAATTTCCCTTACAAAAATTTGACATCCTAACGGCGTCACATTAAAATTCAGAAAACGAGTTGATGAGAGAGAAAATGGTATCTAATCAACTTTAAAAACGATTTAAATCAATAAGTATATATATGAACATATCCCAACATAATAAGATGTAAATTAAAAGACATAACAAAAAGAATTCTTTTAAAAAGAGGAGGGTGAAAGGTTCCCTTACCGATTTGGGTAAATTTCCGAAACGTACACCCCATGAAAGAAGGGTCATACAATGAAGATGTAAATAACCATAAATTAAAGTATACTACACAAATAACACAATCATGGGCAGTAAATACACCACATACAATAAATAAGTGGTGAACAATGGAGATCTCATGGAATTAAAAGTGAGATAAGAAACCCCCTTACAAAAATTCGGCAGCCTAACAGCACCACTTTAAAAATTCTTAAAATGAATTGATGAGAGTAAGAGGGGGTCTCTCATCATATGAAAATACAAATTAAAGTATGGTGAATAAAAAATATCATCCTCCAACACAATAACATGGAGTATAAAAGAAATGACATAAAAGAGAGTACTTGAAAAGAAAGAGAGAGGTCAGATCCCTTACCTCAAGTCTGACTTGTCTTGTTCTTTTCTTTATAGTCCTGAATAATAAACTTTGGTCAATTAATAATTTCTTAAGGAAATAATTTAAAGTTTATTATTCAATTCATATCAAATATTATAATGTTATAATAATTAGTTAATTATGTGAGTTCATATCAGACGTTTTTGTCGATGTTCGGTATATGAGTCAAAAATAAACTTGTTTGAAAATAATTGCCTATGTAGTTATAAGTACATCATCTCCAGAATGGAATTAATGATTTAAATATCATATATATCCAGTATATATTCATTTTATACTATTCCATAATATTTTGAGATAAAAACGAAATGCACCGTTCATGGAGACGGTAGGCCGTACATACGCATGAACGCTACTTTCATTTCTTTGTCACATTAATGGAATTAAAACTAAATGATATATATATATATATATTATAATTACAGTATAATATATATGTTATATAGGTCACATAAGTTAATTAATTTCATTCTTTATACATTCCATGTATTACATGAACGAGTCACATCACTTGAGGGGGCGGCAGTCCACACTTCCTCAAATGAAATTATCGCATTTTCACAACATGAAAAGCATAAAGGTATGTTTTAAATGTAAAATACAGAAGCATATAGAGTAAATAAATATAATATATATCATAAATAAATATAGTACCATCATAATGGCCACCATGAGAGGTGGTAGGAGAAGATAGAACAATCATCGTTTCGTGAGGTAGTAATTTTCCATCCACAGAAACAGTATGTTCTTTAACCATTAGACGAAGGTGTGTGTAAGTGTATCTCTAATAATTATCATAAAAAAATCCTAGTATATTTAATATACTGGTTTTTTTACAAAATAAAGTAATAAAAAGAGTTTAAGGAGTTGTAGAAGCAAAATAAAACACAAGAACATAAGAAAAGACATTACCTTTAAATCGGGTAACTCCATTTGGTTTGAACCAAATGGGTTTCTTGAAGAGATTTCTGCCTAAGGTAAGGCTTCTAGGATGAATAGAGGGATGTGTAGAGATAAAAGTATCAGAGTTTAGTTGATCCAAAGGCTTGAGAGGTTTGGGTAAGGGGGTAGAGGTGGGGGCCTTTTATAAGAGGGAGGAGGGGCACTCTTGGAATGTTATAAAATGTTACTTTATTATAAAATGCTTTTCAGATTTTAAAGGTCCAAAAAAGATATATTTCGAGGATAAGGTGATAAGGGTTCTAAGTACACCCATACAATAGGTTTTAGACAAGTTTAAGTCTTAGATTTTACCTTATATTTTCATTTTATTTAAATCATTCATTAATGAGGTAATCATTGCATCATCACGGTTTCATAAATAAATTTATTTATTTAATGTCTAAAAATTATAAAAAAATTACCATAATTTAGGAAATATTTTTATCTTTCCAATGAATTTTTATAGTCAAAGAGATGATTTATGTAAAAAATATTAATTTTTTTTTACTTAGGTGATACATACTTTGGTTACATTTTCCTTTCTTTAAAAAAATATGATAAAAGGTCACTATCATACTAAAGTGATTCCATGGGGTCCCAAGGTTATCACAAGGCAAACCATGGTTGGACATGACACCAAAAATAGTATTAAGACACATTTTGGGGTTATTTTATATTTTTATGATATTATTTTATTACCCTTAACTACCGAAGTTTTTAAGAAGTAAAATCTATCAATAGATTGATTTGTTTTTACATCCAATTTAAAAGTGAAATTACATAAAATGACAAAAATTGTATTAAATGATAAAAAAATAATTAAATTAAACCTTAAAACCAATTAAAATGACAATCTAACTATATAAATAAATTGGATGAAAAAGCAGTTTTGAATTAAAATGCAGTATTTTTTCACTATTCATTGAAAATGAACATTTGTCAGAAAAATAACAAAAATTCACCCTAAGATATATTTGATATTCCAAATTCAAAAATGATATCAATTTTACCAAATTAAAAACATAGAAGTTTCATTAATTAATTTTATAATCAATTCCCGCTGTCAAAACAAATAGCGTGTTTTTAAGAAACAATATCTATCAAAAGATTGACACTTGTTTATGTCCAATTTCAAAGTGAAATTAATTACAATGACCACCATTGGATTAAATGATAAAAATTTATTATAATTTAACTTTAAAACCAATTAAAAATATAATCTAACCATATAAATAAATTATATTAAAAGGAGGTTTTGAATTAAAATACAACATCGTTTACTATTCATTAAAAAAAGAACTTTATCGGAAAAATACCAAAAACATACAGAAAGTAAATTTTGATGTCCCGATTCTAAAGAATGATTTTATTTTGTCAAATATAACATATAAAATTGTCAAAAATTGAATTTAAAAAGGTTTCTCCATCAAAAGGCGGTTAATTGACCTTTTAAAGAATATTAGAATATTTACGCTTAAAATTGGATTTATTCGCATTTTAAGCCTCTGACATTTATTGGATAAAAGTAAAAATATTTGACAAAAATATATAATCATTTTGTAGTTAGTTCTGTTCATTCCATCCATTACAACGGCTAGGCGTTAACTACCATTTAAAATAATATTATTTTATTATTAGTGTGCAACGTAAGATTTCAAAGAAACTCGTTGTTGCGTATTGGGTACGCCATCGAGAATAGCATTCCCTTTAAAGTAATATTAACATTTTATTCACAAATATTAATAAATATGAAAATTTTATATTCTTTATTTACCTGGGATGTTAAATCCTTCCCCCCTTTTGGGAATTGCGCCCTCACAATTTTAA
The DNA here is from genome assembly GCA_963277665.1 of Viscum album. Lineage (NCBI taxonomy): Eukaryota > Viridiplantae > Streptophyta > Magnoliopsida > Santalales > Viscaceae > Viscum > Viscum album. The sequence continues at coordinate 718,280,938 of OY728129.1, read as the reverse complement.
AATTGGGCTTGGAAATTTCATTGAAAGCCCCACATCGGAAAAGGAGTCAATTAAACTGTCACTTTAATAGAAAGAAAGATAAGTACAAAGGTCACCTGAGTTAACCCATACTAGGATTCCATGAAAACATGGATATAGAGGAGGAAAAAAGGGGTCAAATTCTGATGGAGAGTAATAGAAAACATGATTAGGAGAAAGTTAACCACCATAAAATCACAAACTTGTGATGGGTTAAACGGTATTTGATTCCCCAGTAGGAAAAGTTAACAAAAAACATTTTTGTTTTAAGTTACATTTCATTGAGTAATTTATTTATTATCTTAACTAAAACATAAGGAAACATACTTACTTGTCATGTAGACTTTCAACTTTTACTAGACTTCTAACACAAACTCATATTTTCTCCAAATGATGAGTATTTCAGGATGACTTGTTCACTTTATGGGCTCTATAATCAACTTCGAGAGAGTCAAATAATCCACACAAGATGAACTATATATTTACCATATCTTAGGACCTTAACCAAAACCAAAAAAGGTTAGTACAAGATCAAATAATCCCCAAAAAGGATATTCCTTTATAAAAAGAAAATCTATTCTTAATCTCCAAAATTTTTCCAACAAAACCCAAAGTTCAACAAAGACCATTAGATAAACAATTTTCCATAAAATTATTCAAAGTAAACCAAACTAAGATTGAAACCCAAATATCTGAAGGATTTAATCACATAGTCTTCCAAGGTAAATCTTAACATTTATCTCCAAATAACATCAGTTTCTCTTAAAGTCTCATATTGAAAAGTATTTAACCTAATCATATATCCTCCATGATAGGTCAATAATTTCCTAGATAACCCAAAATAAACTTTTTATTGATTCATAAAATCATCCAACTAAAAAGAATTTGTCATACTAATCAAGGACTTCACGTAGTCCAGTGGTAGGTGATAAATACCAGTCGCACTTTAGCTGTGGGTTCGATTCCGACAGCTTTGTCCGACGTGATGGGTTGTCACACAGTCTGCGTGTTGTCCTTTTTACAAAACTATATAATTCTTAAACATTCCCCAAAAGAGATAAAATCATCAAAAATAACCATAACATAATTTAACCTCAAGTTTATCTCATGACTTTCATTTTCCATCATAATATATAGTAACCCATAATTACCTCAAAAGTAAGGATCATATAAACCCTAATGGTTGCCTTTATAATTATTACATGAACTTACACATAAATTTGGTTATCTCATACATGATGCATTATAGAACTCACCAAGGTTAAAGTGGTTAATCATGACTCATGATATTTGGTTGAGAAAAACCACAAGAGTTCTCATTGCAGCTCCCATATCATTCAGTTGTTCTTTCAGAAAACCGTCACAGTTTTCTTCACATCCACTGTTACTTTGGTGCTTGCTAGATCCATCCATTTACTAAAATAAAAATTATCAGTGTGAGTACATCATTAGAATCCTCATATAATAATGAGGCAAATAAAAACTAAGATATACTTATCCAAGTTATCTCAAACTCATTCCAACTTTCTAAAAAAACAATGACTCCATCCAATATACTAACCATTGTGGTTATCTATAACTTGTCACTTATGCTTAAATAACACTCTAACCTCTAAAGTTATCTAAACCGACCTCTGATACCAACTATAAGGACCAGACTTAAAACATTACATAATCTTGAATGAAATTAATAATTCACATTGAGGATCTTTTTAGGTTTAGAGTTTTAGAGAATTAGGACATAACTATTACATCTCACAAGATTACAAAGTAGGCACTTCTACTCAGTTTCCATTTTTTTCATAAAATAAAAACTCTTAAAAAAAAACATGTCTAGTTCCATGTTTTAGATATCATGTCTTTCCTTGATCCCATCCTTGACCCTATTCACCTTTAAGTCATGTGGAAAACATTTCAAAAACTTGGGGTGAGCGTAAAAATCTCAGTAAGGGATATAAAAATATGGAAAGAAAACATTAGTCCATGTATACATAAGAATCAATGAAATCATACTTTAATCTTAAAATATAAGAACTTTAACATACCTTATGAAATCATAATATTTATGAATAACTCATAGAAATCATAATATGTAAAGGTAACTTGAGGCATTCATAACATTCTTACGTAGGGAGTAACCCTCATGGTTACGTTTGGAATACCCACCATAGTATATTCCCTAAATATCTTCGGAGAAACCTTAGAGTTTAACTCCTTCGCGTTACCCAATGCATTGGAGAGCTATCACGGGCTCACCTGCCCTTAGTTTATCATGGAACCACCCATCTTAATAAAAAATTCCCAAGAACCATAACATAATCGTATCACATAAAACATGCACAAAGGAAACATAACATTTCCATATTTCAATAACAAGATATCAAAAACACATTGATATAATAAAAACATTATCAAAAACATTTTCAATACCAAAAGAAAAGAAAAGTAAAACATGGTATTTATTTTTCATTTTAAAAAAGTTATGGCTTGTAGAGGAATCCGAAACTCAAATAATGGTCACGGCGGTGGAGAAGTCGTTGTCACCGCATACGTAAGACAAAAACATTCCCTTTTGTCGTTTAGTAAAATGATTCGTATAAAAAAATTCATTTTGAATAAAAGTAAAAGTCAAAGGGGTTTATACACCGTATAAAAGAAAGTTGTGTATAAAACAAAATATGCCTCAATGATAGGAGATTGAGACGAAGTCCCTTGCAAAGATGGTATCCTTAGATTAAGGATAAATCAATTATGTAATTATGTGTGACAAATATAAATGCACCCAATATAAGTGGATATTAAGTATAAAAAAATCAGATGCAATTCACACATATTCATATCATGACATAATCAAGAAGTAGAGTTTTAACCCAAAGAATCGAAATTGGGTTGAGAAGTTCCCTTACAAAAATTCGACAGCCTAACGACGTCACATTAAAATTCAGAAAATGAGTTGATGAGATAGAAAACGGTATATCATCACTTGTACAAACAATTTACATCAATAAGGATATATATGAACATATCCCAACATAATAATATGTAAATTAAAAGACATAACAAAAATAAGTCTTTTAAAAAAGGAGGGTGAAAGGTTCCCTTACCGATTTGGGTAACTTTCCGAAACGTACACCCCATGAAAGAAGGGTCATAAAATGAAGATGTAAATAACCATAAATTAAAGTATAATGCACAAATAATACAATCATGGCATTACATACACCACATTCAATAAATATGTGGTGAACAATGGAGATATCATGGAATTAAAAGTGAGATAAGAAATCCCCTTACAAAACTTCGGCAGCCTAACAACGACACTTTAAAAATTATTAAAATGAATTGATGAGAGTAAGAGGGGGTATCTCATCATATGAAAATAAAAATTACATTATGGTGAATATAAAAGATCATCCTCCAACATAAGAATGTGGAGTATAAAAGAAAAGACATAAAAGAGAGTACTTGAAAAGAAAGTGAGAGGTCGGATCCCTTACCTCAAGTCTGACTTGTCTTGTTCGTTTCTTTATATTCATGAACAATAAACTTTGGTAAATTAATAATTTCTTAAGGACCTAATTTAAAGTTTATTATTCAATTCATATCACATATTATAATGTTATAATAATTAGTTAATTATGTGAGTTCATATCAGACGTTTTTGTCGATGTTCGGTATATGAGTCAAAAATAAACTTGTTTGAAAATAATTGCCTATATAGTTATAAGTACATCATCTACAGAATGGAGTTAATGATTTAAATATCATATATATCCAGTATATATTCATTTTATACTATTCCATAACATTTTGAGATAAAAATGAAATGCACTGTTCATGGAGACGGTAGGCCGTACGTACGCATGAACACTACTTTCATTTTTTTGTCACATTAATGGAATTAAAACCAAATGAGATATATATATATATATATATATATATATATTATAATTCCAGTATAATATATATGTTATATAGGTTACATAAGTTCATTAATTTCATTCTTTATACATTCCATGTATTTCATGAACGAGTCACATCACTTGAGGGGGCGGTAGTCCACACTTCCTCAAATGAAATTATCACATTTTCACAACATGAAAAGCATAAAGGTATGTTTTAAATGTAAAATACAGAAGAATATAGAGGAAATAAATATAATATATATCATAAATAAATATAGTTATATAATAATGGCCACCATGAGAGGTGGTAGGAGAAGATAGAACAATCATCGTTTCGTGTGGTAGTAATTCGCCATCCACGGAAACGGTATGTTCTTTAACCATTAGACGGAGGTGTGTGTAAGTGTAGTTCGAATAATTCTCATAACAACATCATTGTATATTGAAGATAATGGTGTTGTTATAAAAGAAAGGAATAAAAAGAGTTTAAGGAGTTGGAGAAGAAAAATAAAACAAAAGAACATAAGAAAAGACATTACCTTTAAATCAGGTAACTCCCTTTGGTTTGAACCAAAAGGATTTCTTGAAGAGCTTTCTGCCTAAGGTAAGGCTTATAGGATGAATATAGAGATGTGGAGAGATAAAATGAGTAGAGTTTGGTTGATCCAAAGGCTTGAGAGGTGTGGGTAAGGGGGTAGAGGTGGGGGCCTTTTATAAGAGGGAGGAGGGGCACTCTTGGAATGTTATAAAATGTTACTTTATTATAAAATGCTTTTCAGATTTTAAAGGTCCCAAAAAGATATATTTTGAGGATAAGGTGATAAGAGTTCGAAATAAACCCATAAAATAGGTTTTATACAAGTTTAAGTCTTATATTTTACCTTATCTTTTCATTTTATTTAAATCGTTCATTATTGAGGTAATCACTACATCATCACGGTGTCATAAATAAATTTATTTATTTAATGTCTAAAAATTATAAAAAAATTACCATAATGTAGGAAATTTTTTTAGCTTTACAATTAATATTTATATCCAAAGATATCATTTATGTAAACAAAATTAAAATTGTTTTACTTAGGTGATACATACTTTGGTTACATTTTCCTTTCTTTAAAAAAAATATAATAAAAGGTCACTATCATACTAAAGTGATTCCATGGGGTCCCAAGGTTGGAACAAGGCATCCCATGGTCGGCCATGACACCACCAATATCATTAATAAAAATTTTGGGGTCATTTTATATTTTATGATATTATTTTATTACCCTTAACTACCCGATTACTAATTAAACACGATAATTAAAGATAATTACCGTCATTACTATTCATAATGTCAAAAAACAGGAGTTCTAATTACATAATTTGGACCTTATGATTCCAAATATGGAATCCATTTTATCAAATTCCAAACACAGAAATTTCAGTAATTAATTTAAAATAATTCCCATTGTCAAAACCAAAGATGAGTTTTTAAGAAGTAAAATCTATCAAAATATTGATTTGTTTTTACATCCAATTTAAAAGTAAAATTGCATCCAATGACCAAAATTGTATTAAATGATAAAAAAATAATTAAATTACACCTTAAAACCAATTAAAATTACAATCTAACTATATAAATAAATTGGATGAAAAGGCAGTTTTGAATTAAAATGCAGTATTTTTCACTATTCATTGAAAATGAACATTTGTCAGAAAAATACCAAAAATTCACCCTAAGATATATTTTATATTAAAAATTCAAAAATGATATCAATTTTACCAAATTCAAAACATATAAGTTGCATTAATTAATTTTATAATCAATTCCCGCTGTCAAAATAAATAGCGTGTTTTTAAGAAACAATATCTATCAAAAGATTGACACTTGTTTATGTCCAATTTCAAAGTGAAATTAATTCCAATGACTACCATTGGATTAAATGGTAAAAATATATTCTAATTTCACTTTAAAACCAATTAAAAATATAATCTAACCATATAAATAAATTATATTAAAATGAGGTTTTGAATTAAAATACAACATCATTCACTATTCATTAAAAAAAAGAACTTTATCGAATAAATACCAAAAACATACAGAAAGTAAATTTTTATGTCCCGATTCTAAAGAAGGATTTTATTTTGTCAAATATAACATATAAAATTGTCAAAAAGTGGATTTAAAAAGGGTTCGCCATCAAAAGGTGGTTAATTGACCTTTTAAAGAATATTAGAATATTTACGCTTAAAATTGGATTTATTCGCATTTTAAGCCTCTGACATTTATTGGATAAAAGTAAAAATATTTTACAAACATATATAATCATTTTGTAGTTAGTTTTGTTCATTCCCTCCATTACAACGGCTTGGCGTTAACTACCATTTAAAATAATATTATTTTATTATTAGTGTGCAACGTAAGATTTCAAAGAAACTCGTTGTTGCGTATTGGGTACGCCATCGAGCATAGAGTTCCATTTAAAGTAATATTAACATTTTATTTAAAAATATTAATAAATATGAAATTGTTATATTCTTTATTTACCTGGGATGTTACAATGACTGGACGTACTCCCTAAAATCCTTCTTTACATGATTGACCATTGGTATGCAGTATCCTTCTTTACGGGATTGATCGTTGGTATACAATATCCTTGTTTCAGTGATTGGAGGTGAGTACCTATGAACCAAGGTGTTGTAAGAGTATCCCCCTATGGTGACGTAGATTTCTTAGAGACTTTTTTAGCATTGGCTGAAGCGGGTATATGTTGATTGGGATTACAAACCCAAAGTTCAACTTAATGATACATGACTTGAGTGGAATGAAATCCAGCTCAATGCCTTTTCATAGGATGCCTAGACGATCAGGATTATGGAACCAAGGATCTACTGCTGATTTTGTTTCATGTTGTTTGATTCACATACTCATGAATATTCATATTTATGTATATATGTATAGGTATGAGACTATACATGTATACGTATATAGATATGTATATCCATGGTGGCACTTTCCCAGTTGATTGGGATTATGGACCCAGGGTTTGACTGTGGTTTTACATTTGATTTTTCTTACCTTTTTAGTTGTGTCTCAATGAGGCTGAGCAGTTGATTGTTCATACACTTATAGTAGCAAATTTATAGGTTGCTTATAGAGGTGGCCTACTGAGGTTATTTCTCACCCATGCAATGAACCTTGTTGTACATGTAGAACTTATGTTTTATTTGCAGGTTGATCAAGAGTTTCATGGTGGATATGTCTGAGGCCTAGAGTTCCATGTTTGAGAAGAGTTGCTGATGAGTTCTTTTGATCTGGATGGTGCAGTTTTAAAATGCCTGGAGATCGGGTATGTGGTCTGGCTCGGAGTTGTTATTAGAGCCCTGTACTTTTACTTTATATTTCTTTTATACTTTTGTATCTGTATGGTTAGACTAGTGGGTGACTAGTGTAGTATTTTATGACATAGTTTTTCAGACCTTTACAACATTTCATTTATTATTACATCATGTTCTATTTTAGTTATTTACTTATTCTGCACTCTATTTGTTTACTACTGTGTATTATACTTAACTATTTCAGATATTTGATTACTCTGATATGAGGGAATAGTCTCCCCACTATCACACCCTAGTCCCTTGCTTCTATTCATAAGCCTCTGGCTTACGGGAAGGCACTATTGCGGCCTTGTAACCCACCGGCTCAGAGAACTGGTTTATTGGAATTAGGGTCGGGACATTACAAAAGAGAAGAAGGTGATTAGAAGTAGAGATGTCATGTTCCATGAGAACTAGATAATAAAGGATATTCAAAAACCCAAAAGTATCAAATGGAAACTATCTAAGAATCAATTCATGATCCAAAACCTATACTATAACCACCAATTACTAAAGAGGAAGAGCTATAAAAAGACTCGCCAGCAGAAAAATAGAAGGTAGTGGGGGAGGATATTAAGTAAGGGGAGACTCAATCCTCTTTATAAGAAGTTGAAGATCCATCATAGGATCTTGGTGTTGTTGTCCCTCCTAAACCTAAAATTTCTCAGGTTTTAAGATCTTCATGAGGAAGGATTACATCAAAAAAATATTTAGAGCCAGATTACCTATTTTCAACTGATGAGGTGGAGCAAGAAGGATACTAGGAATCAATGTACCATCCCAAAAAACTCAAGTGTCTACATGAAATAAAGGATTAGATAGAGTCTTTAGTGAAGAATAAAACATATGATTTGGTGAAAATACAAAATGGTAAGAAGGTACTAATGAAATAATGGGTGTTTAAGCTTAAAAAGGATGGAAGAAGAAAGGAGTTTAGGTATAGAGATCAGTTAGTAGTAAAGGGATTCCTTTATAAGAAAGGAGTTGATTTTGGTGAGATATTTTTCCCATGGTAAAGTTAGATTCAATTCAATTATTTTTCAGATTGGTGGATAGCTTGGACCTAGATCTTGAATAGGTAGATGTGAAGAAATATTTTCTTCATGGTGACCTCTACAAAGAGATCTAAATGAAGGTTCCAGATGGTTTTGAGGTTTCTAGACAAGAAAAATTTGTCTACAAATTAAAGAAGATCTTGTATGGTCTAAAAAAAGCTCCCATATAGTGTTATAATAAGTTTTACTCATTAAAGGTGATTCATGGATATAAACAGATCAAGGAGAACTACTATGTTTACTTATATATATTTTAAGATGGTAACATTTTTGATCACCTACTTTATATTGATGAAATGTTTATTATTAGGAATGATTTAGTGAAGATAGACCAATTAAATAAGGAGTTATGCAAGTCTTTTGATATGAAGTACTTAGGAGTGACTCAAAAATTTTTGGGGATATAGATCATTCAAGATAAAAAGAGGAGGTTGTTATGTCTATATCAAGATAATCATGTTGAACATGTTTTGAAAATTTTCTACATGGATAGAGCCAAACCATTGGACATTCTTCTTCCTGGTCATCTAAAGTTTATCAAGAGTTCATATTTATCATCCAAGGAAGAAATCAGGGTGATGGAGATGACACCACACACCTCAGTAGTTGGAATATTGATGTACGCTATAGTTAGTATGAGGATAGACATTTCCCATATAGTGGAAATTGTGTGATGATTTCTCTCAAATATTGGGAAGACGCACTAGGATGCAGTCAAGTGGATTTTGAGGTATCTTAAAGTTACATAAAATCTATTTTTATGATATGGGAGAGTTTAAGCTATCTTATAGGGATATATAGATGAAGATATGGATAAATATCATAATATTCAGAAGTTTACATCAAGATGAATCTATAATTTTGTAGGAGGAGATGTATCATGATAGTCAAGGTTGAAAAAGTGTGTCACTTTATCCATGATAAAAGCAGAGTACATTAATTCTTCAAAATCTAGAAAAGAGTTTTTGTGGCTAAAGAATTTTCTCCATGAGCTCAGATTCAGTTAGAAGGAGTACAAGCTTCATTATGATAGTCAAAGTGATTTGGACTTGAGAAATAACTCCATATACCATTCCCAAATGAAGCACATCAACATTCGATATCATTAGATATATGGAGTGATGTATATAAAACTATTAATACTTGTTAAGATCTATATGAAGGATAAACTAATGGATATGTTGAAAAAGGTGGTTTGTCGACATAAGAAGGAATATTTTAGATGCTCTAGAAGATTGAAGTTAGAGGGGGGGGGGTGGAATTGAAGGGGTCCAGTTGCTTTGGTTGCTGGCTGGTGAACCAACCCCACCATACCCTAGGCTACTTTAACATAGGCTATAACACATGTTGAATGTTCATGATTCTATGTTTAAAGTCCAATGTTTGGTCGGTATAGGTGGGATAGGTGGTTTTTTTTAAAATATGGACTCCTCCCACCTTGGATATAAATGGAGGGCTTGAGGATCCTTTCACCATGATCAGATCCAAGCCAAGAGATCTCTTGTTTTTGGGAGAGAAACTTGAAAGTTCCATGTGTGAGAAATAAATGGAGGTGAGGGAGGGAGAATTATTGTAACATTTTTTCTTGATAAAATAAAGTCTTTTTCTATATCAATTCATATCTCTTCATGATCAGTGAATCAAAAAAATTCATAATATTATAGGAACAAATAATCAACATAGAGTCATATGAATGACAACATAGATCATAACATAATAGTATAATGTAAAATGATAGACATCATGAACTTATTGTCAAAAATTTTTATCAAGAAAATTAACTTACAAGATATGAATTTGAGGTTATATAATTTTAGGACTCAATAATATTTTATTTAGTATAAATATAAAGTATCACATTAAAAAAACATTTCACATGTTGCATGATCTTAAAAAATGATTGGCATATAATTAATTGTCATAACATTCATCAATGATTGACTCGCAAAGTTAACCTATGTGAAATATAATTATATATGAATGGGTTGATGGTTTCACCCGTTAATGGAGTATATTGAAAATATAGATGAAAACCATTCAATAAAATGAAAATAGGGCATTCATAATCTAAAAATGGTTTTTTCATAATATTGGAAACTAAATCGTGCATTAGGTTGAATTTATATTTGTATCGGTATTTCCATGAATTTTTTTTCCATTTACTTTATTGTGGAATTAAAATGTTTGGTTTGATTATTATATTAAATGTTATGTTTTTAATCTGTTTATTTTAATTGCTGGAGAATTTATTTTATATTTTGGACTTTTTTGAACTATCCCACTTCCTTCCCTTTTCCTTATGTGTGCATAAAACCTATTTATTTTATCTGTTTACTCAGTTAATCCATTTTACTTACTTAATATTAACCTTTTTCATTGATCAAATTGATATTTTAGTTGTAATTCACCCATATTGTTTTTTTAATGTGTTTGTTTGTTGACTAATTTTTATAAACCCAAGTGTTACACTTGGTAGGAAATCTTCTTCTACCACATGTCCCACTTGCCTCTCCCACATTATAGCTTCTTGATGATTTCATTAAACTGGAGTTGTTTGATTAATACTAATGTCTGCAACCTACCTTGATATAGTAATTATCACATGGAACCTTGTGATGCCTTAGTTACTTCCTTGTTTGTTTCTAGATTTCTTCAAAAAGGTTCATTCATTTTATTCTATTGTTTTTTCAAAGAGAGAAAAAAAGGATAAGTGTGAGATAAATTCATCATGATAATCTTACTCATTATTTGAAGATTTATAGTTTATATGAAGAGAGATATGTTGTAGTTTGTATCCTAAATATATCTTTGTCATGTACTTTCAATTACCTAGACATATTCTTATCACATATCGATTTTACTTCTATATGCTTTATGTGATAATTTCCTAAGAGTATTTTATTTCACTAATGAGTTATAGAATTTCTCCACTAGAATGAGAACCTAGAGATGCCATGATGATATGCTTAAATCTATATTCTATGGTCTAAATACATTATACTGATAGAATATAGAGGATGTATGAATATTAAGTGTTAGGGGATCATAAGCATTGAGACTTGATATCATGAAATTTGAACTAGGTGATATCCAAGAAGGGAGGTCATGAGCATAGAACCACCAATAGTAATATCATAAATTATATGTGTAATTGGAATTACTATATGAGATCATGTATATTGATCTTTAAACTTGATATCATTGTTAATGTATACCGTGAATCGTGTACTTTGATGTATGGATGGAAACCATGATGGCATATTTATATAAAAAAGAAGCATACATTCTACACGTCATAAATGATATGACATTAATTGAATGATCAAGAAAGGATATGTCCCTTCTAAGTGATAAAAGAAGATATATTTTACCCTTTGATTGAGATAGATTCGTCTCACTAAAATCCATGGTCATGGTAGTTTACAAACAAGTTCATTTCAAAAAGTAAAAGAAAAATATGTCAAAAATATAATATGATGGCATGTGTATGTATCCTATTTGATGAAATATAAACTGAAAAAGGTATTATATCACATAGTAGCATTTGTAGAACGATATAATTGTGACAAATAATCTTTTCTTTAGGGGGACCTTAATGTGTCGCTAGATATCACTCCTAGCTTGTGGGTTGGACCTACTACCATTAATAAAAGTTTATAAATGGTCATACTCTAAGTGTATCTAGAAACTCATTATATTCAACTAAATCTATTCTCAAGGATAAATTTATTCCAGTTTTGTAGAATAATATTTATTCAAGTTATATCAATTTTTAAATTCAATAAAAAAATTACCCAAGACAATAATAAGTGATTTGAATTTTATCACTTATTTATTCACAAGATAAATAAATATACTATTTATTCACAAGATGAGTGAATGTAATATTTATTTTTTTATAAGTTAAGTGAATAAAATAAATATTAATTCACAAGTTATATGAATATAATATTTATTTTATCAAATGAACATAATTTTATTGTTCAAGGTTTGATAATATTTATACGATGATTTGGATTGAGTAAAAGATCTAATAAATATATTTTAATATCATTTAAATATATACATATTTATTTATTTATGAAATAATATTATAATAATACGTGTCACCTAAAATAATAGTAATTTTATTATTATTTTAAGGGATTAGACATGGGTTTTTTCTAGAACCAAATTAAAAGAAAGGACTTAAACATAATTATATTAATTTTTGACTTAAGAATAAGAACTAAAATGTGCCATTTGTTTGACTTATGAATCTCATTAAGTGAAAGTAAGAGATATATTCATTTGATAAAGAGATAATGATGTGAAAATTTTTATTCTCTCATGATCACACCTAAGATATCATGAATTACATTTAGAGTTTCATGGAACACATGTAGATATAACTATAAATTACATGTGATGATCCTCCTAAAGGATTTATGTCATGACCCGACCCATCAAGGCCCCGCCTGGGCTGGTAGTAAGTCAGGAGTGACACTCCAATCCCCTCTCCAATAGACCATAGGATGAAAAATAATTATAAGTAGGGATATCACACATAATGAGAGGTATTAGCCTATAGTATATCTACAAACACACACATATACACACCTCTATAAAAAAATACAAGGATAATAAGAAATTTTGAAACCTCTAGAGTGTAAAAAAATGCATGCAATAACTTTAGGTAAAACATCAGTAAAAAAAAGAATCCAAGTAAAAAGAGGGAAAAAATACACACCCAAAAAATGGAAAGAATCCCAACCTGAAAAGAATTTTGAAGATAAAGAAGAGACCCCTACTCATGATCTTGGTAACTGACCACCATAAATAGTCACAGTCTCCTAGTATAACTAAGATCCACTTACTTTGGGTTCACCAAAGTCTCTTGCAAGACACATGTTATCTGAATAAGACACAAAATGTGTGGGAAAAACCCATACAGGGGTGAGTATATACATACCCATCTGGACACCCTGAATAACATAAAGGGAGAAATATCAAGAAGATAGCCAGCTTAACCCATAAGATAATAGGGGAAGAAAACCCAACCTTGATATGCTTATAAATAAGAATTACTAGTTCAAGAGAGGGAAATATCAATATTTACAGTTGGCTAAGAGAGATAAATCTATTCATAGCTCTAATATCCAATGCTGTCTCGATGATAATAGACCGATGAAACCTCACTATAATATAATGGAGGACCCACACCTTAATGGAAGATGAATCAATAGGGGGAGTACCAACTCTAGCGGAGGACCCGCCCCAACTAGAGTTTGATTATGAGAGAGTAATAACTCTATAAATAGAGGACCTACACCCAAATGTGTATGGGGAGTATCAACCCAACCTATAAAAATGATATGGGAGACCCATTCCTTGAGATAAAATCCCTCAGTTAGGGGAGTACCGATCCCAATATCAAACTATGATGATCATACATGAAACCTATCATTGGTTAATAATTTCTAGAATAAGTGTCCCACTCATAACACCTCATTCCATATCTCTGATGTAAAGATAAAGGCCACTATCACATCCTGTGTGAAAGTATACTTAGAATGGACTACTCATTGGTCTAAATATGATCCCTGAAGAAGGAGAAGCAAAAGGTAGAAGATGATGTTAAAAAATTATGTTTTCATTATAAAACATGGTGTGAATGAACCAACCTAGACTTATCCATGTCCTACTACCCTATATGGCATGTAAAAAACCATGTACATGGTGCGTTCTAGGATCCACATGACATGTGGGACTACCTGAGCTCCTAGGTGTGTATGTACCTGCACAAAATATGACTACCCAGGTAGTATCACATGACGTGTGGGAATGAAAAAATGGTGTGTGATATTTAACTAGGTGTTGAAACCATAACTACTATATAAAGTGAATCACATGGTGTGTGTTATTTCAAAACACTCAGCTTGTAGTCAGGTTTTCCACAAACAGTAAAGTATGATCTCTCGGATTTTCACAAATCCACTATTTCCACCATAGATCTTGCTTGATGTCACATCCATGGCCCCAATCATGAATAAAACATCTCCATTAATTGATTTTTTGCCTTCAGTGGTATCAAAATAAAATTTGTATCAACCCATGCATAGTTCATTATACGGCAATCGTCACTTATGGGTTTAACCCTCCATCGTTCATTCAGAAATCAACCATTGAATTACAACGATTCAAACACAACTATATAAAAAAATATAAAAATTATGATCCCATCATCCACATCACTAACACGAGGGGTTTAGTTACACATATAATTTAGGAGAGAAACGACACACGTGATACCTGACGGATTCATCGTGTAGGCATTGAGGTAGAGTATCAGAAGGTGGAATGGCGTAGTGACAAAAGTAACTTCAGGAATGGTGATAGTAGAGATTCTCTTTCCTCTCAATGGTTCTGAACTCCCAAAATCTGTAGTCTAAGGCTTCTTTTTATAGAAAAATAAAGTACATGGCGTGTATAGAAAGTACACGCTGTGTACTTTTCGTCAACGCGTTTTGGCGCCAATTTCTCCACGGGTAGGCGGCCTAACACGCCGTCTTTGACTTTTGAACACGGCACCGCCTAGTGGTTGGGTGTACACGGCGTGTAGTGCCACCATACATGGCGTTTAGTGCACTAGTTTGGCCGCCAGCCCCTTCTAGAATAGCTGACACGACGTGTAAAAGTTCAAACACGTCGTGTCTTCATCAACGGCCACATGGGCGTGTGGACTCTTCTTCAGCAACTATTGCTTCTAGAAAGTAGTACACGACGTGTAGCACCACCACACACGGCGTGTATCTTCGGCCTGGTGACATGGGAATGTACTCCCTCCTTCGGTCCATGTCCCTACCTGGATGTACACTGCGTGTAAAAAAAGTACACGCCGTGTAGTTTCAAAATTTTCACAAACTTCCCTTGATCTGTGTATTTAGCCAGAAAACTCCTGAAAGTAAACAGATTCACCAAAATCAAAGAATATGTTCATAAAACCACATATATTTTCTGAAAACATGATTTTATCTTCAATTATATATATGGAAATGTATACACAAATTTGGTGCATCAAATTCCCCCACACTTAGTCGTTTGCTTTCCCTCAAGAAAAATCTCAACATCTAATTAAGAGAGCCTATACTTTTAAAAGGAAGGCATTTAATTAATCAAACGTATAACTGATAAAGTTACTGAGGAAAAATTCTAAAAGGTACAAACAAATTCAATTCATAAGATATTACAATCATGCCTCATATATAATGCAATTAACTACTCTCATCCTCTTTCAACACATTTTTCAACCTTTCGAAAATAAGCATGCCACTTGATGATTTACCTTACCAGTTAAAATTACACTCCACACTCAAGATGTTTTTAATCGAAGTTATGCTCAATCCAAGGCATATACACTCTATCCATAGGTTTGAAAGATATCTTGTTCTCTACTTCAGAAAAAATGAATTACAAAAATAATGAGGGATTTATCAATAAGGTTTAGATGTTTCTATGGCTAAGGGTTGGTAGGTTCAGATGTGAAAATAAATTCTGAGGCTTGAAAAAGGATGGATAATTCCTTTAAACAACATTTCATGATATTCAAAGTAAAGCTCACTGAAAATAAATCCTTCAAAATCTCAGTAAAATGCTTTTGTAATCTTCACCAACTTCCTTAGGAAAGTAGGGTTTATGGGAAAATAAGCATAAGGTCCCCTTGTTGATTGTTTGTTGTTGTTTTTTTTAATTACAATAAAACACAAGGGCATCCCTTATGAATACAATGAGTAGATGTTTGGAACCCATTCTGACCCAAATAATCAAGAGGCACTCCCCCACACTTTATTTCATGGATGTACACAAAAATATGCCATGTATTTCCAACTCCCTCTTTAAAGATTAAATAAATAATCATGAAAAGTTTAAAAAAGAAATAGGGTAGGAAGGGAAATAGGCTTGTAATGTGGCTTCCTATAAAGGTTGTTCATGGATTTTATGGGTTTAACGAAGATTAAATGTAGGGTAGGTCTCAAGATAAAGGGGTTGAAACAATCTAATGCCTCAATCATGTTAAAGTAATTCAAAAATTTCTTCATGTTTTGAAAATAAAAACTTGAAAATTCTGGTAGTGATGCATATCCTAAGAATCTCTCAAGAAAGAGGGTATTAGAAAAGAAATACTAAAAAGGGTTTAGAATACCTATAAGGAGTGGAAAAATAATAAAGGGAGAATCAGGTCATGACATGCATATAAATGATTAGCCTAATTAATGTAATTTAATCAAGGATGAAAGATTGCAATTGAAACTATATCAGCAATCATTTTAAAATACTTAAAAACTAAAAAGTATGTAACCTTTTCAAAAGTTCCTACTGATAACTCTAACATTTATAAGACTGATTAACCAAAATTTCTTTACATTTACAAATATAGAGTCTAATAATGATGTCTCCTAGGTTAGTTTAAGGGCAAAGACTAAGGTGAAAGATATAGATGCTCCCCCATACTTAATACTGCACATGGTCCACCAAGTGAAACACCAAGGTAAAGGGTGGGAAACGGGGAGAAATGGGGGAAAAATGAGGGAAAGCAGTGGAAGAAGTAAATCCAAAAAGAAAGAAAATAGAAATGGAAAAATACTCCCCTCGTGAAAAGTGATGCCGAAGGCGCTCCATGCCCGTACCTGTGACTGTCGAGAAAAAAAGAAAACTACAAACATGCATAACATCACAACACAGAAAATGAAAGAAGAGATATATAAGATAAAGGAAAATGTCACTATCATGGGGTCGCCTCAGGGGAGGCATCATCCTGTATAGAATCGGCTGGTAGAGACGGCGCAGGAGGCGTGGAAGGGTGAGGCTCTGACTCGGCATCAGGAAGGGTAGCTGAAGAAGTAGGAGCTGCAGGTGCTAGACTCGGGATCAGAAGCTCAACAGTAGGCCTTGGCCCAGCAGAAGTGGTAGTAGCAGAGCGCACCATAGTCATCAGAATAGAATCTATGGCTGGCGCAGGAGACGACGGTGGAGCAGCAGCAGAAGGGCCAGGAACGGAGGCAGAGGCTGGTGGCTGAGGCAGTGGAACACCAAGATGCTGAGTAATATGCACCAACAGATGCTCCATCCGGTCCTGGAGGCCATCCAGACGAATCAAATGGCGTGCAATGGTGTCCTGGCGGTTGATGATATGGGCTAACTTCTGCTCCATCGTGGCTAGGCGGAGGGAAAGGGTTGGATCGACCGAGGGTGTGGGGGTAGGTGGGATGGGGGATGGGACAGAAGAAGGAATGTCAGAAGAAGTGGGGTCAGTAGGAGGTGGGTGAGGTGGAGAAGCTGGAGGGGGTGGGGAAGGAGGAGCGGGGTCAGCAGTTGGGCCAGGGTCAGCAGGTGGCGGGGCTCGAGCCTGAGCAAGGATGTAGGCACCCCCTGCTTCCGGACCAATCCCATGCGAATGAGCATGAGGAAGTCTATCCGCTGGGGTGAACCTATCAAGTCATGAGGTAATGAGGGCTTGAATACCCCCAAGTGGTGGGCAAGACGGGTGGTGTAAAATCCACCATTCAGGTTATCCTGATGGCCGATAAACATGGAGTGGAAATAGGAGGCGACAAGATAGGGGAGGTCCAGGTAGGCTTGCCGGATGACACAGGTAAGAAGATCCATGTCACGGCTGGTCACGACCCTCATATCCTCATGGCAGGGAAAAAGGATGGCGCTGAAGCACCGGTGGGTGAAGCTTAGGACATGGTCAACTATAAGAGTGCTCTTCTGGGAAGTGGGGGAGTAACGGTGGTCAGGCCCAACGATCTCCCGCCACATGGAAATAAGGTCAGAGCGCTCGGGTTAGGTCAAGTCATAAATGGGGGGTGGTGTGATAGGATGGGGGTAGAAGCCACACCCTCAGCCAAACTCTGTCATCGTTAGAGAAAAACATCGGTCGCCTAGCCGGAATCGAACTACTGGCACCGCATAGCCAGATGTCTCCCGGTACTCCGCTCCATCGAACTCAAAGGAGGCCGCAAACTCCAAAAATAAATCTCGGAACACAGGAGTGCTGACCTGGAAAATCTCGAGGAGTGCGGTGTGCCCGAGAAGTACCTCCAACTCCTCCCAAATACCAAGCCGCTGCGGAATGCTTCTGTCAAGGTACCGGCCGCTCAATGGTATCGACTGATGAGAGAAGCGTCAGATGCTGTCGTATGCGAGGTCGGTGACCGGGAATACCGTGCAGGGATAGAGAGCACCTGCAGGTCCCAGCCCCGGTGCCGGTGCAGCAGCAACATATGGCTCTGGAGGTGGATCCTCTGAAGAAGAAGGTGGCTCGGTGGAAGGTGTGCTCTAAGAGGGACCAGCTGCTGAGGATGATGGTATAATGAAAGTGGTAGCTGGTGCAGCAGAAGTAGGCCCCGCCTCATCTGAGGGAGTGAGTGGTGACAGAATGGCCAACGGAGGGAGCTCAAAGACCGGAGCGTCGGGGTCCGTCTGCGTAGGTGGTCAGAGTCGGATCTGACGATAGCTGGGCCTCTCGTCCTCGATGGTGGAGGCTGGACGCTTCCCGCGGGAAGGATCATGATCTACCATATCCTGAAATAGAAAGAAAAAGAAAACAAAACAAAAGAAAAAGAAAAAGGAAGAAAATAAAACAAAGAAAATGTGAGAAAACTGAAAAACATAAAAGTACACGGCGTGTACTCCAGAGTACATGGCGTGTAGTCAGAAATGGAGAGTATCCCGTGTTCTCTGGAAAGACATGATGAGTTTGGAAAGAGACCATGTAATAGCACACGGTGTGTACCGAACATACACGCCGTGTTCACATCAAAGTGCAGGTGGTCATGTAATGAAAAGGACACGACCATGTTGCTATCAGTTCTAAGAAAACAATACACGCTGTGTAAGTAAAGGCCACGACATGTTTTGCATATGAATAACATGGCCATTTAGAGGGGGAGACATGGGCCAGCTATAGATATAAAGGACACGACATGTACCGAATATACACGCCATGTTCTGGCACATGGGGTGACAGGCCGTGTTAAGTTCCACATGCGAAGGGGCCAAAGGAAATGGGCTACATGGTGTGTACCGAACATACACATCGTGTACATTCAAATTTCGAAATATTTTGTGTGTGGCCGTGTATATATATACACGGCGTGTGTTCTTCATATCATGGCCATGTACAGGCGGAAGCTGAACAGTCGGCCGATCCGATTAACACCCTAAATGATTCTAAAAACTTGAAATAGAGGGTGCAGAACGACGTACCCGGACTGAGGATCACAATGGGAGAAGAATCAGAATGTGAAATGCCCCAAATCGACAGATCTGGCAAAGGGGGTTTGGATGGAGTTCAGGAGAAGAAATGGGAAGAAGTGGAATAATGGGGCGGTCGTGCGACACGGCCTCAAGCCTGGTGGCCCGCGTCTTATATAGCCGCGGTACACGGCGTGTAGTTTTGGTACACGCCGTGTATCCTGAATTTTTTTTGAAACATATAATTATTATAGTCAACTATATAATAATTATTATTATATCAAAAAATTCTATTATACATAAACCTATACATGACGTATATCGGGAAATACACGCCGTGTATTTTAAAATAAGAAAAAGAGTAGTACAACCTTTGGTCCGGTGCTTGGGGCGGGATTCGAACCGGCGATCGGCCGATTCGAACGGACGCCCTCACCCACGGGAGCAAAGGTTGTTCTTCTATTTATATTTATTATATATATATATTTATTCTATATGGACTATACACATGGAAAGAAAGAAAAGCACGGCGTGTGGTTTTTATTTAGGAAAGGATGGGGGTGAAGCAGGGAGATTAGCGCGATTCGAAACTGTGTCTTGTGAACCTGGTGCCAAGACTTTGCCAATCCACCAACTTCACCCACATTTAATTTCTTATTTTTAAAATGATTTTCATTTATAGTTGAAAAATCATAGTTCACACGGCGTATATTGGAGTACACGTCGTATGGTTTTATTAAAAGAACAAATGATGGAAATGGGACAGTTGTCTGGATTCGAACCCGGGTCTTTTGAAACCTGATTACGATTCTAGCCAACTGGCCCATCCCCACCATGGGTTTTATTAAACACACACATATATATATAGATTGAAAATACCACACACGTCGTGTAATTAAAAGGAGGAACCCCGTGCCGAAGGTAGGTCAGGAGTATTCGAACCGAGGATGGCTCGAATAAACTCCAGTGACTTTGCCATCGGCACCGGCATCATCCCTGGTTATTTATTTGTTATTCTATAGATTTATACTATTAAGTTTTTAAATTAAAAAGGTTTAGTACACGCTGTGTATATAAGTGGGACACGGCGTGTAACCTCTGGGTTGCCTCCCAGGAAGCACCTTTGTTTTAGGTCCTTGGCTCGACCTACTTACCTTGCTTACCTGAGGAGTATGGTGGAAAACGTTCCCACCATGTTATCTGTAGGATGGTAAGCTTTCAAGCGCTGCCCGTTTACCTTGAATGGTTGACCATCTTCTCCAGAAATTTCTACCGCTCCGTGATGGAATATGAGGACAACGTGGAATGGTCCCGACCAACGTGACTTTAACTTCCCTGGAAATAAGCGAAGACGAGAATTAAAGAGAAGTACCTGATCACCGGGTTGGAAATATTTCCGTGATATCATCCGGTCGTGAATGGCTCTTGTATTATCCTTGTACAACTTGGTGTTCTCGTATGCCTATAATCGGATCTCATCTAGTTCCGATAGTTGGAACTTCCATTTCTCATCAGCTGCCTTTAGATCAAAATTCAGGGATTTGAAGGCCCAGTAGGCTTTGTGTTCCAATTCTACTGGCAAATGGAAGGGATTTCCATAGACGAGGTGGAACGGGGACATTCCTAGTGGTGTTTTGAAAGCAGTCCGATATTCCCACAAGGCATCATCTAACTTCTTGGACCAGTCCTTCCGTGAAGTGTTCACTGTTTTTTCCAGGATCTGCTTGAGCTCACGATTTGAGAGCTCTACCTATCCACTGGACTAGGGATGATATGGTGTCCCCATCTGATGCTTTACTCCATACTTCGACAGTATTCCTCTCATCAGTGTGTTGTTGAAGTGGGTCCCTCTATCGCTGATCAGTACTCATGGAACTCCAAACCTGCTAAAAATATTTTTCTTCAAGAAATTTATGACTACCTTGGCTGTGTCGTGAGCTGTAGCAGTAGCTTCCACCCATTTGGAGACGTAGTTGACACAGACCAGGATGTAAGTGTTCCCAAAAGATGAGGGAAAAGGACCCATGAAATCTATGCCCCAGACATCAAAAATCTCGACCTCCAGGATGGGGTGCTGAGGCATCTCGGCTCTACATCCTACATTAACTGTCCTCTGGCACCGATCGCAATAGGAAACAAAGGCCCGAGCATCTGTATGCATGGTTGGCCAGAACAATCCAGACTGCATGATCTTAGCTATGGTACGGTCTGGCCCATGATGTCCTCCTACTTGTGAGGCATGACAAAACTCCAGGACACCGTGAACTTCATTCTCCGGGATGCAACGGTGGATCACTCCATCTGCACAAGATCGGAATAGCAGAGGATCCTCCCATAAGTACCTTTTCACATCAGAGAAAAATCTTTTCCTTTGCTGGAAGGAGAGGTCGGGGTGAACGACACCTGTAACAAGAAAATTAGCGATATCAGCATACCATGGTCGAGGTGTTTCACTGATCGAAAAGAGGTGCTCCTCAGGAAAATCCTCCCTGATCTCCTGATCTTATTCCTTCTCCAAGTGAGGCAGCTCAAGGCGGGAGAGATGGTTAGCAATGAAGTTCTCACTCCCTTTCTTATCCCGGATCTCAAGATCAAATTATTGTAGGAGGAGTACCCAGCGGATCAATCAGGGCTTCACATCTTTCTTGTTGAGTAGGTACTTTAGTGCTGCATGGTCAGTATAAACAATAACTTTAGACAACACTAAGTAAGAACGAAACCTGTCAAATGCAAAAACCACTGTGAGAATATCCTTTTCTGTGGTGGTGTAGTTAATCTGTGCCTTGTTGAGCATCCTGCTGGCATAATAGATAGGTAAGAAAATCCGGTCAAGTCGCTGGCCCAAGACTGCTCCCACTACGTAGTCGCTCGCATCACACATCACCTCAAATTGTTCCTCCCAGTTGGGAGAAATCATAACTGGAGCTTCCAAAAGGCGCTTCTTTAGATGCTCAAAAGATCTGACACAATGGTCATCGAATTTAAATATGGAATCCTTGGTTAAAAGATTGGTGAGGGGTTGGGCTATTTTGGAGAAGTCGCGGACAAACCGCCTGTAAAATCCTGCATGCCCCAGGAAGCTGCGGATGGCGCGGACGGAAGTCGGTATTGGTAGTCGTGAAATGAATTCAATCTTTACCGGGTCCACCTCTATCCCCTTCGCTGAAATTCTGTGGCCAAGGACTATTCCACTTTGCACCATGAAATGACACTTTTCCCAATTTAAGACTAGGTTAGTGTGCTCACATCTTTCCAAAACAAGCTCTAGGTGTCGTAAACAAATGGTAAATGATTTTCCATAAACGGAAAAATCATCCATGAATACCTCCAGGATTCGTTCAGCCATGTCGTGGAAGATGGCCAGCATACAGCGCTGGAAGGTGGTGAGGGCATTACACATGCCGAAAGACATCCTTCGATAAGCAAATGTTCCGTAGGGGAAAGTGAAAGTGCTCTTTTCCTGATCCTCTGGAGCAATGGAGATTTGGTTATAACCGGAAAAACCGTCGAGGAAGCAATAGAAGTTGTGCCCTGCTAGCCTCTCTAGCATTTGATCCATGAATGGCAAGGGGAATTGATCCTTTCTTGTTGCATCATTTAACTTCCGGTAATCCACACAAACTCGCCAGCCCGTGATAGTGCATGAAGGGATGAGCTCGTTCTTTTCATTTGAAATCATAGTGATAACCCCATTTTTGGGTACCACTTGGAAAGGACTCACCCACGGACTATCCGAGATGGGATAGATGATGCTTGCATCCAATAATTTGATCACCTCCTTCTTCACAACTTCCTTCATGGGAGGATTCAAGCGCCGTTGTGGTTTTCGAGATTGCTTGGAACCCTCTTCAAGTAGCACCTTGTGAGTGCAAATGGTAGGGCTAATGCCCTTCAGATCCGTGACTGTCCACCCAATAGCATGCTTCCACTGTTTGAGAACCTGCAGAAGTGCATCTTCCTGCTCCTGTGATAGTTCTGCATTAAGTATAACAGGAAAAGTTTGATTGGGTCCTAAATAACCATACTTGAGAGAAGATGGAAGATGCTTCAGTTCGAGTTCAGGTACCTTTAAAATCGAAGGCACAAGTGGCTGCACCTTGTCCCGTTCCAAACTATCAGGAACAACTGCACACTGCCAATAGTGGCCGCCCTGGCCTTCTATGAATTGCAAGTCTTCTGGCGCTTCTTCTAAGAGAATATCTGGATCAGTTAAATTATTCAAAATAAAAGAACATACCAGTTCATCCCCTTTGTCGCTAAAATTATTAACCATGGTGGACACTGCATAACAGTCCTCATGCTCTGACAAGTAAGAATGTTTGACGGATTTGAGGACGTTATAGGAAACTCTTTCATCACCTACCCATAAAATAATCTCCCCTTGGTGCACATCGATCAGTACCTTCCCAGTTGCCAAGAAATTCCTTCCAAGTATAAGAGGTTCTTCCTGGTCATCCCCCATGTCGAGGATGATGAAATCAGCAGGGAGAATCAGCCTACCCACCTTGACCAGTACGTCCTCTAGTATTCCCTTCGGGTGCTTGATGGATCGATCAGCAAGTTGAAGGGCGACGCGGGTAGGCTTGAGCTCGTGGAGTCCCAGCTTCTTGAAAACTCCGAGGGGCATGAGGTTCACGCTGGCCCCTAAATCGGAGAGGGCCTTCCCAAACTCGCAAGATCTAATAGTACAAGGAATGGTGAAACTACCTGGATCTTGGAGTTCGGTAGGAATGGAATGTTGAACTACCACGGAGCACTCCTTCGTTAGTGAAATAACGCCCAAATCCTCCATCTTCCTCTTATTCGAGAGGATTTCCTTCATGAATTTGGCGTATGTTGGAATTTGTGTCAGGGCCTCTGCAAATGGTATGTTGATATGTAGATTCTTGAAAATATCCATGAATTTGCTGAATTGGTGGTCCAGCTTCCTCTGCTTCAATATTTCCGAAAAGGGTAAGGCATGCTTGAATGGTTGGATTACTTCATTTTCTTTATTATGTAAAGCCTCCTTATGCAGGCTTTTAGATGAGGAGGGGTCAGTATTGGTACCTTTTTCATCAAAAGTGGGTGTTGATGCACCTTGCTGTGCTAATTGGTTCTGGTGGAGATTTTTTCCACTCTGGAGCATAATAGCATTGTCCTCCTCCCTTGGGTTCTTTTCGGTGTTCCTTGGTAGTGTACCAGGATGCCTCCCTGAGAGTTGATTTGCCAACTGGCCAATCTGATTCTCCAAGCCTCGAATTGAAGCTTCCTAATTCTGGAACTGAGTCTCAGTAGTAGATATGAATTTAGTCATCAGATCCTCTAACCTTGAGGTGTTCTCCTGCTGAGGTATTTGTTGAGCCGGTGTAGGAGGTGGCTACCATGGCTACTGTGGACGAGGGTTTTGATACCCTTATTGCTGAAAAGGACCCTGCTGGGGTTGTTGCGGCCTTTGGAATTGGTTTTGATATGGAGGCTGGTTGTAGTTGGGCGGTCACTGGGGTGGAGGATTCTACTGTTGTTGGCCCCAGCCTGTGTTCTGTTGATATCGCCATGCCGGGTTCTGGTACTGCTGGTACTGGTTGGGTCCTTGATTTTGGGTAACATAACTCACCTCACTCGTCGAGGGGCCTCCAGCCGAACCCGGACATTCTCCCATGATGTGGTTATCACCACAGTCGCCACATGCTGGATGGTTCACCGCATGAACTTGAGATGCTCCTTTTAGGTTCAATGCATCGATTTTCTTGGACACATCGTCCAAATGAGCAGATAACATAGTGGTAGCGTCAATGTTGTGCATACCTCGCTTTTGAGTTCCCCGCTCGGAGTGCCACTGGAAGCTATTGGATGACATGTCTTCCATTAGTTCGAATAGTTCTTCGGGGGACTTCCGCATCACCGTACCTCCAGCAGCAGCGTCCACCACGGACTTGGTATTCGTGGTAAGTCCTCCGTAGAATATATGGACTTGCATCCAGAGTGGGAGTCTGTGATGGGGGCATTTTCATAACATCTCCTTGAAGCATTACCAGGACTCGTACAACGACATGGAGTCATGATGCTGGAAGTTATGAATCTCATTCTGGAGTGTCACCGTCTTGGATGGTGGGAAGTACTTGGACAAGAACGCCTGGGCTAGCTCCTCCCAGGTGAGGATAGATCGTTGTGGAATCCCCTTGATCCAATCCTTCACCTTATCCC
This sequence comes from Viscum album, assembly GCA_963277665.1. Lineage (NCBI taxonomy): Eukaryota > Viridiplantae > Streptophyta > Magnoliopsida > Santalales > Viscaceae > Viscum > Viscum album. The sequence goes on along the minus strand of OY728129.1, from coordinate 718,255,176 downwards.
GTAGAGAAAAGGGGAATAGGCGAAGACGGATGGCGTCCTCGGACACGCCATGGTACCGAAAGGTATCGCAAATCTCCAGAAAGTTGGAGAGATGGGCGTTCAGGTCCTCACTAGCCAGGCCTCCAAATTGGATTGTGTTTTGGATCAACTGCATGATAGCAGGATTGATCTCGAAGTGCTGGGCCTGGACCGGAGAACGAACAATTCCCGTATCAGCTCCGTGAATTGATGGAAGTCCGTACTCCATAAGGGTATGTCTTGGAGGTTGTTGTCGATGGGGTGGAGCTTGCATAAACTACTCCTGAGGGGAAAAGTATGGCCATCTGAAGAGTTACTGTGGCGGCTGTTGGTAATCCCTTGGGAGAAATTCCATGAAGGCTCCAGGAGGTTGCTCTGGTAGACCAGCAGTGGGAGGCTGCTGATCCTGGTACTGATGCTCAGTTGCAGCATCTACGACTGGTGATCCCTCTTCCTTGTTCGCCATGGGTTGTGGTTGATTGTTGTGAGTTTCTGTCCATGTACGCCGATGATGAAGCAAGGTCCATTCGATTTCCGGGTCAAGCGGAACTAATTCCGAAGACTCGGCACTTCTGGATCATGTAAAACGTCGAAACATACACTTTAAGCTCTGCACAACACAAAAACTAAAACTAGGTGTAAAAGGGAAAAATAAAAAAAGAAAATTTGAAATGTGATTAGAAAAGAGATTTTTGATAATTTTTGATTTTTATTTTCACTTAATTCAATTATTAACACAATTTAAATCTTAGCACTAAAACCAAACGAGGTCCTTGGCAACAGCGCCAAAATTTGGTCTCACTTATCGTTGATTGAAGTTATATGCGTCCCAAATTAATTACCCGTTCTTAGAACTTTAGTATAGAATAAGTTTGGGGTCGATCCACAGGGAACCGTGGCGTGCATGAATTTAATTGAGTTAATACTTAATTAGGTGAAGTATGCAAAATATAGAAACGATTGAGTTGATTTTTGGGTTTTGATTGAAACTAAATTGATTTACTTTGAAGAATGGATACGGTTTGAAAGAAAACAACAGGTAAATTTAAAGAGTTCTTAGAAATGTAAAGAAAAGACGTGTTGGGGTTGTGGTGAATAAGGAGTTCTTATACAGATTGTTTAAATGGTTGTGTTGTTCATAATAATTCAATCATTCAGGATTTCATTTTGTTACAAGATTTCCTTGGTCCGGTTCCTCTTGTTTGGAATTAGAGCAGATGACTCCTTGGTCCGTTAGTCAATGTCCTTAATTCTTTATTACGTCCAGTACATTATTTGAATCGGTGAAAACCTTCCAATGGTCATGGATGTTTTCAACGTTACTTTTCTTTTGTATCGCTGAGAATCCTTCCCTTGGTCCGACAAAGAATTCTCAGTTATATTAGACAGTGGTTTAAGAAGAGTAAGATGAATTACAATGATTCAAACACAACTATATAAAAAAATATACAAATTATGATCCCATCATCCACAGCCCCAACACGAGGGGTTTAGTTACACATAGAATTTAGGTGAGAAACGACACATGTGATACCTGACAGATTCATCGTGTAGGCATTGAGGTAGAGTATCGGAAGGTGGAATGGCAGTGACAACAGTAGCTTTGGGAATGGTGATAGCAGAGCTTATCTTTCCTCTCAATGGTTCTGAACTCCCAAAATCCATAGGCCAAGGCTTCTTTTTATAGAAAAATAAATTATACGACGTGTATAGAAAGTACACGCCGTGTACTTTTCGTCAACGCGTTTTGGCGCCAATTTCTCCACGGGTAGGCGGCCTAACACGCCGTATTTGACTTTTGAACACGGCGCCGCCTAGTGGTTGGGTGTACACGGCATGTAGCGCCACCATACACGGCGTGTAGTGCACTGGTTTGGCTGCCATCCCCTTCTAGAATAGCAGACACAGCATGTAAAAGTTCAAACACGCCGTGTCTTCATCAATGACCACATGGGCGTGTGGAATCTTCTTCGGAAACTACTGCTTCTAGAAAGTAGTACACGATGTGTAGCGCCGCCACACATGGCGTGTATCTTCGGCCTGGTGACATGGGTGTGTACTCCCTCCTTAGGTATGTGTCCCTGCCTGGAAGTACACGGTGTGTAAAAAAAGTACACGCCGTGTAGTTTCAAAATTTTCACAAACTTCCCTTGATCCGTGTATTTATCCAGAAAGCTCCTGAAAGTAAACAAATTCACCAAAATCAAAGAATATGTTCAAAAAACCACATATATTTGCTGAAAACATGCTTTTATCTTCAATTATATATATGAAAATGTATACACAAATTGGGTGCATCAACCATCAATCATCTATGATCCTTGTTTTTTTCCATAAACAACTATATTCATTGAATATCAGATAAAAAAACATTAATATGGGTTCTATCACATCTCAAAATGGATTATCTGTCAAATTGATGGCCTACCATGGGCTGATAATGATCACGAGAAGAAACAAGGGAGAAAGGCATAATAAATCAAGGTGAGATCATCGATATTCGATGAGAACTTGACCATTGATCATAATTATAGAAACAAATATTAAATTATAAGTATTTTAGAAAAATGAATAAATTCCTAGGTTTTGTGAAGGATGATAATTTATCCCAGAAAAGATGAATTATGAAATCATTGCTTGAATCATAAATAATGAGGGATACATCCATAAATAACAAATATATACCTCAATAACATATCAATAATTGTTAAAGAATATATTATCTAGTGATGTTGTTGAATAATACATTGAATTTTCATTCACCCCACAACACCCCATGATCACATTACACCAATCATCGATTTCTCCTTTATTCGATCATCAACAGTCCTTCCCCATATTGATATCTCCTATAACTCTCAATCTCCCATGGTTACGTGGCTGACCCAAGATATTATCTAAAAGGGAAATTATATATGGGTCACTACTAGGTTATAAATTTAAAACAGACAAAATTAATTAATAGATTTTATTCTTTTTAATCCATCCATGATGGAGCATCATCCCAAAACCCAATGCGTATGAAACTTATGTTGTGCCTAGGGAGAAGGCCACATTACAAATTCAATTGAAGTATCAATTTTCCTTTTCAAGAAACTTATTATTAGGAAACACTTTATTTCTAAAAACACGTGTGCGTATAAATTTACTATTTTTAATATATCAATTTTGGGGTCCTGAGACACCCATAACATCGCACCAACTCTGATAAAATAAATAAATATATATATACATCCAAAGGGTCTACACATCAATACCAGAGTCATTATATTCTCCCTACTGTACTACCCCATGTTCGTATGAGTTATAAATTCTAGAAGGAATTTAATTTTTTTGAATTAGTGGGATCAGGGTCAAAAATATAATTATGAGAGACCAAACACCTCAAAATGGTGTTTTTGGATGTGGAATATAGGTTATAAGGTAGTTGGGAGTAGTGGGAAAGCATTGGAGGAAGGGATAGGAGGTTGGGATACTGGATTATAGTAGATTTCCACCACTGGCTAGCTGGTGGCTAGGGTAGTGGCCATGCACTACTACTGGGCTCATCGGCCAACTAGTGGCCCAACAATGGTTTAATGGTGAATAGATATGTCTAGTAGGTGGGGTCTTTTTAAGGGGTAAAATTTACAATTCATACCATAAGATTTTTAAAAGGCGATCCCCTCTTCCTCCCCTTTTTGGCACACAGAACATCCCCTATCCTCCTCATTATATTCTTCAAACCCCCTTGGATTTGTGATGGTTTCATTGACTTTTTACTATGATTTAAGGTATGTCTTATCGTTTTTCTCCCTCCTTGGACATCCTCATATTTTTTACTTATAATGTTTTGTTCTTCAAGCTAGGGTTTTGAAGATGATTCCACTATAGCATGGTGGAATTGGATGACCATGATGTTCCTTTCATTCTACCTAGGAAGAGGATGTCATGAGACTTTATCTACATGCTGACACTTTCTATTTTGATGAGGATTTCATTATAGTGGTTTTATAATATTTTTGGCTTAAATTAATTTTTTTTGGTAAATGATTAGGTGTAGGTGGTTCATGATTATTCTTGGGTTAGTGTCATGGGTGTGTTGTTGATCCTTTGAGTGTGGTTGGTCAAGGTTCCAGTGTGATGAGGCTACCTACTGATTAATTAGGAAATTATGACTAATTTGTATAATTGGAAATTAAATTATAAATGGTTTGAATTAATTATTGTTTGATTATAATTATTTGTTTGGGTGTATTGGAATGAATTTGGGAATCATGAAGTTGGATGATGACCAATTGGGCTTGGTCGAGTCTTGATGAGTATTGTTGAGTTGCCTTAATAAGGGAGAAAGCTTCCTGAATGAGGTGGATGGTATGTGTACTTACCCTCTAGTTTTATGCTTTCTATTTATGGGGTATGTAACATGTGGAATTTCCATAGAGGGATTCATCCTGTGTTAAGTAATTAAATTTTTATTTCAAGTGTAATTATTTTCTAATTTATGATGAATACCCTAGAATGAGAAAGGTCACAAGGTCCATAGTGGAAAATTGATCACTAGCTAACTTGTTTCAGCTACCGATGGTTTATGCCATAAATATTATTGTGATTATATATAACATCTATAATAAATTTATGGGTGTGACCAGATTGAATGTGACTTAGTGTCCCTTATCAGGGACACCCTTGAGACCTTTTATCAGAGGTATAGTGACCTAGAGAGAGTTTAGAACATTGGGGTTTACATGAACCTAGTGATACCTCAGAGCCCTTAGGCTTGTTGAATTGACCCTGGGGAAATTATTCTTTCTCATTGAGATGTAACTACCATACGGGTAGGAATTGGGTAGTTTGACGATAGACTGGGTGTTCAGACTGTCCTAGTGATGAATTGGGTTTTGGGATTGGCACTATTTCATCTCATAGGAATGATGCCACCAAGGCATGTTTTGTGAGTTGAGGGGTTATGGGTAGTGATGAAAAGTTTTGGCATTTGACCAAATATTATTTCATTTATTTTTATAAAGGGATTAGAAAACACCTATTAGGTTACTGTGACCCTTTAGTATAAACCTTGGGGAGGTTATGATATGACTTGAAATACACCCTTGTGGTGGTGTGTTATGTATGGAAAACTACCTCAAGCCAGTTTTTAATTTGTTGAAATAAAAAAAAACCCATATGGGTGTTTGTAAATACTCCCTACGGGGAGGTATTGAATACTCCCTATGAAGAGGTTATGAATACTCCTTATGGGGAGGTCATGAAAACTCAATTTGGGGAGGTTAATGATACTACTATTGGATCTTCCATGGATTTAAAGCCGGGTTTACTTTTGTTTTGGGAATTAGATGAAGTTCTTTCCACATGTGAGTTTCTGGGGATTGTGAGGTCATCCGTTGGCATGTTTAAGCCTTCTAGAGTACAGAATTCCTAATATATGCTAGATATCGGGGGATTATAGGGTCTTTGGTGGGAATGGTCAAGCCTATTAGGTAGCTGGGGCATATCTTCCAAGACTATTGCATATTGGGATAAAGCAATAACCATGTTGTGATACTAAGATGGAGATCACCCCAAATCATTACACTGTATACCAGGTTGGATGAGGAGCTGGGTTGTTATCTGTATACTAAGGTGAAATACCCCCAGATTGTTATTATGGTTGTCATGGTCATTAATGTAGGACCCCACCAATAGTCCCTACTATCAATAATATTTTCCACTTTAGGATGTTTTCCTTCATAATTTTTCTTTCATGGATTCCTCCTATGAAAAGGAATTATTTATGGGAAGGGTAAATATGGGTCTTATATACCATCAAAATCCATCTACGACTCAATGTGGGACTAAGGAGGAAGTGTCATGGTGTGACACATATTGGTCATGCTGTAACATCCTGCTTCCATGCAGCAGGGTGGTTAGTCCTACGTCACAGTCACTTTAGGGCATGTGATAATCTAAGTGGGCCCCAAAATCTCCCCCCTCAACACATTATCTAAGTATTGAGGTTGTCCCTACCCCTGATACCAATTTTAAGACCCAAGTAGCAGTCTCTACCATCAACAATATTGTTTTCTTTATGATATTATCCTTTAAAGTTTTTTATTCATGGATTCCTCCTATGAAATGTACTTATTGACAAGGAGGGTAACATAAGGGTCTTATATACCATTCCCAAACCCATCCATTCCCTAATTTGGGACTCAAGAGGAAGTGACATGGAATGACATATATTGGTCATGTCATGAAACCCTACTACCAAGAAACTGGGTGGTTATTCCCATGTCACGATCACTTTAGGGAATGTGTTTCTTTAAGTGGTCCCCACAACCATTATGTGTTTAGAGACACCCTGACACTGGTCAAAGTAGTTATGTTCAATCAGGGTCATAGACGGAAGGATCAATGATAGTTTTTTTCAATTTATTTATTTATATTAGTTATTTATTTATTCATAGCATGTCACATACACATATCATTTCATTTATGGTATGTACAATATTTTATTTGTGGTGCCCTACCAAGTTTTGTACTCACACCCTGCTTGGTCCACCATTCCACCTGGGTATCTAAAAAACCCTTCACTTTCTATAGGTTTATATTGGGTTGAGGCCCATGGTTTAATTATTGTTCATAGAGCAAGATAGCTCATACTGAACTGGAGGTTGGGTAAGGTATGGTTCAAATTTATAGCGGAGCCTCAATGTATTTTATTTTATTTATTCATTTTATTATTCCCATATCTATGATCATCCTAGTAGGTGACCAGTCTTGTATGACAAGAATGATCGTTCAAGTTGTAGATTTCATTTCATTTTGATATGAAATGTCATGTTTATTTGATTCCGCTTATTTCATTTTTTAGTTGAGTTTTGGTTATTTACATGTTGTTTCACACTCTAATACAAGGTGTATAGTCTCCTCACAGTATCACTTTAGACCCCTATTGTTAGTCAGAAGTTTCTAGAGTATGAGGCCACATGGAGAACAATTTGATTATAGTTCATAGTGAGCTGGATCGGAACATTACATAGTTGTATCATATGATTTTTATTTGTCTTAATATTTAGGATATGTTAGCCATGAGATATATAAATGTGTCAAATCTTATGATATAGATCTAGATGGTGTGTCATGAAAACCATTTATGATGAGAATTATAGGTTACCAGGGGCTTGAGATTGATGTTCTTAGATTTCTCTATTATGGTTATTTGTGATTTTAATATTGCATAACACACATTATATTTGAGATTTATAATGAATTGTTGGATTATTGGATCTTTTCTCATTGGAAAGAATAAAAATATTGGATTTTGAATCTTGGTATGTAGTTTCAAGGGGAATATATTTAATCAGGATTAGGAATGTGTGATTTATAATATATTTTTGTCTACTAGTGTGTGGTTATCACTGACGAAAGGACAAACTATTTAAAGTGTCAGCAACAACTCAAATGGTGTTTTCCTATATAAGTTATTTGTGGAATTCTACTCAGTTGGACTATCATGTATATATAATTCCTTTTGATGTAGGTATTGTGAGTTTTATGAAGGTATGCTCAATGTTGAGGACAGTGATACAATACCTCAGTGAAAGGGATGCATGGCAACCCTATTATGCTGGTATAGGCATACGATAGCTTAGTAATAGACCCCATATTGGTATTTATTATCTAGGTTCATTTATTTAATGTTATAGTCACAAACTATATGGTGTTTTGGTGCATATATTTGAATGAAATTATACTTAATTGAGCTAGTGATTGTGTTTACCTTAATAAAAATCATCTTGGGTGATTTCGTTGTTTATGGTAGTGTCGACCAATGATTTTTTGATTCTCAATGGAGTAGTCTCATAGGTGGGTGATCAGTGACATCAGTGTCCTAGAAGGCTGATGACATGGAATGGGTTGATCGATGTGGTTTTGAGAACCCTAGAGTGGGTTTTTGGTATGTGAGTTGTCGAGTGACATTAGTGTCCTAATTTTGAGTTTTTTTTGGAATTGAGAAGAATATGTAGTGATTACATTAGGAATTGATCTACAAGAGGTGTTTTCAAGGTTATTTTTTTGGAATGGCTATGCCAATTTTTTTTGATATTATACAACTTGAGTGATAGTGTTTTTGGTATTGAGGATGGTTTCTAAGGATAATACCATTTGAGTTCCTATACTTAATGTTTATAGATGTGATTTTGTATGTGGTGAAGGCACATATAGGAATTATGAATTTAATAGGATTCCAATTGGTGGAATTTGCATGATTAACTATGACATTAGTGAGGTGCTTGATTTTGAATAGGATTTCCAAGGGCACTGATATTAGATGAGACTGATATGCTGAGTAGCATGATCAGCTTTTAGGCATGTGAGCCTAGTTTTTTTTGGGATGTGACTTATGGAACATTAAGTTGGGTTTGATAAACAGGTAGTACATGAGCGTGCAATCCCTAGGCATATATCATATCAAGGAATTATGCATGGATACACATGGTGCTTGATGAATTATGAATTAGAGAATATCTGATTGAGAGTTGAGGGAAAATTAAATTTTATATAACACTATTTTTCTTGGGTACTTGAGGTTTGATGATGATTATAAATGTCCCTCCATGGTAGAGGAGATGTCAGAAATATATTGGGTGTTAATTTGGCCTGAGTATAGACCCTAACATGAAATGTGAGGGAGGAATAATGTTAGAGGTTGATAGTGTATGGGTGTGGCTTGGGAGGAATGACACACATTTAATGGTGGAACCTATTGAGGTTGTGCTCAAGGAGAGATTAAAGTAGTCCATATGGTGGGCAGTGCACCATTGGATGTTTAAGGGTGTGACCCTCATTTTGATGGAGATTTTGGTAGATTCCATGAAATATTTCTCTGTTGTCTAAGGATGGGTAGAGGGTTGATGTTTCATGTTGACGCCCGAGCATGAGTAAGATGACCGTGTCTAGTTATTATGTTTGGTAACTAATGGAGCATAGGATGTGGTGATCACAAATTTTTTTAGAGGAGTGATGATGGATGTAATCCCATGGTGTGGAGTGTGATATTAGATGAAAGCATATAACCCTCATGATATAAGGGTTTATTAGGTTGGACTAGTTAGTGGGTATTCGTCAAAGAAATTGAAGACTGATTTGTAGTGAGTCTGACAAGATCTGAATTCATCAAGAAATTATAAATGAAAATTCAGAGGTATTTTTTGATCAATACCGAGTGTCGACATCTGGATCAGGATGGTTCAATATGTTTCAATGTGTTGGATTAGAAGTATATAAATTCTCACGACATATATTGACAAAAATTTTGGTCGATTGAGGATCCAACTACTAAGATCCACTGAGAGTCTAGTATGGACTTAGGTGAGCATGTTACATCAATCACAAAATTCCTCTAGGATTTAAGGCATCTTGATCAGGTGATTTTGATGATGCATTGATGGGTATAATGAAGTGTTTCGAGATGGGTTAACTAGAGGTAGTTTGACTGGTGTTCTCACATGCAATTGATGCGGTGATCCAGAATCTGCATCAGGTGAGTTTTTTTTGGATTCAAAAAGTATCTTTGATAATTGACCAAGGCTTTCAAGGAAAAGGCTAGAGTGCTCAAGTTATACATGGATGGTGGAGGTTTCATAGTTATAACTTGGATCTTGTGAGTTATGTCCAATGGTGGGAAGAACCATAAATTTTATGATTATTTGGACAATGAAAACATTGTGTATTGGGGTGGATGAGCTTGAGTAGGCCCCTTACTATTGTTCTAGTGTTTACAATGAGCATTGGCTTGGGTATTTGGTATCCTAGTTCCTTATGTTCAAATTTGCACTGTGGGAGTTCATTTGGAATTCATAGATAAATCACATCCAGTTGAGTGGGAATTGATGAATGACATAGGTTGGGATGCAATGGATGACCCGTGAGACTTCTCAAGGATGAGAAGTGTTATGGTGGGGAGTTTGTAATGCCTCATGTTCATATGAGTTGAAATTCTAGAAGGAATTAAAATAATGTCTTGACTGGATTTTGAATGTGGTTCATAATAGAATTATGAGAGATCAAACACCTCAAATAGGTGCTTTAGACATGGAATTGAGGTCAGAAGGTGACTGGGAGTAGAGGGAGAGAATTATAGGAAGGGTTGGGTGGTCGGGCTACTAGCTTATAGTAGCCTATAACCATAGGCTCACTGGTGGATTGGGTAGTGGCCTTGTGCCACTGTTGGGATCACTAGTCATTGAGACATCAATTTACCAGTGAGTGGATTTGACTCACCGGTGGGGTTATTTTAAGGGGAAAAATTACCAATTTACACCCTTAGGATGTTAAGAGGGGGATCCCATCTTCCTCCCTAGTTTTAGTGCATAGATCAGCCCCTATACCCCCCTATCCTTCAAACCCTCTTGGATTTAGTGTGGTTTTATGGAGTTTTATATTGATTTAAGGTTTGTCTTAACCTCTATTTATCTCCTTGGATATCCACCTATTTTTTATTATAATTTTATTTTCTGCAGTCCAGGGTTTTGAAGCTAATTCCACCGAAGCATGGTGGAATCGACTAAGTGAGATAATGATTTTATTTTACCTAGGAAGAGGATATCCCAAGATATCATATGTATGTAGCCACTTTATATTTTGATGAGGTATGTCACCATGGTGGTTTTATAATCTATTTAGATTAAATTATTATTTTTTCAAATGACTAAGCATTGGTAGTTAGGGTTTCTTCTCGGGTTGGTACCAAGGGTGTACTATGGATCCTCTAGGTATGGTTGGTTGATGTTTAAATGAGATGGGGCTACCTGTTGGGCAATTGAAAAATTATTCCTAACTAGTTTAATTGTAAATTAAATTTTAAATTGTTTAAATTAATTATAAGTTGATTATAATTTTTTGGTTGGGTGTCTTTGTGTGAGTTAGGGACTTTGTCAGTTGGATGATGTATGGTTAGGCTTGGGTGAGTCTCAATGAGAGTTGTCAGCCTAACTTAATAAGGGATAAAGATTCTTGAATATGGAAGGTGGTCTACTTACTTTTCCTCTAGTTTTATTTTTTCTATTTATGGTGCATGTGACGTGTGACATTTCCACTAAGGGTGTTGGAATGTATTAATTAATTAAATTATCATTTAAAGTATGATAATTGTTTAATTTAAAATCAGTACCTTGAACTAAGAAAGGTTCCAAGGGACACACCAAACCCTTGATCACTAGCTTACTCAACTGAACCAATGATGGCTAAGGTCATGACTATTATTATGATAACATATGACATCTTAACCCCTTATGGGGTGTGACCAAAGTGAATGTGAATTAGTGGACCTTGTTTGAGAGAACCTTGAGAACTCTTGGAAGAGGTGTAGTAAACTTGAGAGAGTTTGGCCCCGTAGGTCTTACATGAACCTAATGATACCTTATAACCCTTAGGATTATTTAATTGTACATGGGGAGTGTATTATTTTCCCTTGATATGTGAATAATATATAGGTAGGCCTTGGGTAGTTTGATGACATGACAAGTGTTTAGACCGACCTAGTGATGACTTGGATTTTGGGATGTTCTCTATGAAAAATCTTGGGAATGATGCCACTACGGTATGTTTTGTGAGTGGGTGAACTATGGGTAGTGATGATATGTTTTCGAATTTAGAAAACCCATATTTACCTTATTTTTATAGAAGACTTGGAAAATGACTATGATGTAGTCATGACCCTATAACATATGCCTTGGGGGGGCTGTTACATGACTTGACTTGCACTGTTATGAAAGTATGTCATGTATAGAAAATTCCTTTCAGGTGGTGTTTAATTTATTAAAATGGGAAACACCCAAACAGGTGTTTGTGGATACTCCCTATAAGGAGGTTGTGAAAACACCCCTCAAGGAGGTGGATGATACTACTAGGTTTCTACAATGGATTTGGAGCCGAGGTCACTTTTTTCTGAGGCAATAGACAACATTTTGTCCATGTGCGAGATGCCAGGGATTGTGGGGTCTTTGGTGGGCATGGTCAAGCTTTCTGAAGGATGGATTTCATGCTATGTGCTACCTGTTAGAGGCTTGTGGGGTCTTATATTGGCATTAAAAAACCTATTGTTCTATTAGGGATAAGCTATCAGGACCATTTCATATTGGGATAAAGTAGTCTATGGGTCATGATACTAGGATAGAGCCCACCCAAGATCATCAAATTGTATATCGGGGGGGGGATTAGGCTCTCGGGTCATTATCAGTATACTAGGGTTGAAAGACCCCTGGATCGTTATTATTTTTATCATGGTCATTAGGATATGCTCAGATACACCCCAACACTGGTTAGAGTATGTATGGTCGATATGGGTCATGGAACTGAGGACCAACAATGTTTTTTGTTTATTTATTTATTTTTAGTAGTTAGTTATTTATTAATATCATATCACATGCACATGTTATTGCATTTATGATATATATGGGACCACATTGGTGGTTCCCTACTAAGTTTTATGCTCACACCCTGCTTAAGCTACCATTTCATTTGGGTACCTGAGAAACACTTAACTTGTCTATAGGTTCAGATTATGTCAAGGACTATGGTATGATTATTGATCATTGAGAAGGATATCTCAGACTAGACTAGAGTTTGGGAGAGGTATGGATTGGAGTTATAGTAGAGCCTTAATGTCCTTTATTTTCTTTATTTATTTTGTTATTACTATATCTATGATCAGTATAGCAGGTAATTAGTATTGTATGATGAGAATGGCCATTTGTGTTGTATATTTCATTTAAATTTTATTTGGAATGTCATATTTATTTTCTTCCACTTATTTCAGTTTGTATTAGTTGATGTTTTGTTATTTACATATTATTGCAAACTCTTATATAGGGGTTATAGTCTCCTCACGGTACCATCTTAGACCCTCTCTACTAGTCAACACCCTCCAGAGTATGAGGAGGTGAAACTAAGGTCATGTGGAAACCAGTCCAATTAATATTCATTGTGAGTCAGGTCAGGATGTTTCACCCACCTTTAAGGATTTTCACCCTGAAATGTAAAAATATAATTTAAAAGGTGGGTGTATTGATATTATAACTAGATCTCATGCTCCCATGAGCTTTCCTATAGGTTCTTATATTGAAAAAAACTTAAACCAGTGGGATAACTTTCCCATAAAGTATTATCTCCCTCGGATCCTTGATGAACATCAGGTACTATGAAAAGGTGTATCCATCCTTAATGTCTATCTCACTCCAATAAATAACTTGTGATGGTTCATTCATGTATCTCCTCATACATGATAAGTGGAATATGTAATTCACTTGTTCCAATTGCAGGGGTAAAGCTAGATGACAAAAAACCTATCCAACCCTACGTAGGATCTAGAATGACTTGATAAACCTTAGGGATAACTTGTTACCTCAACCAAACCTCTGAAAAACTCTTTATGGAGAGAAATATAGGAACACATGGTCACCCTAATCAAACTCTGAGGGCCTTAGATATTTTTATGCATAATATTTCCACCAAATTTGAGCGATCTTTATTCACTCACAGATCACTTGAAATTTATCCATCACTGCCTGCACCAACTCTAGCCCCATAAGTGATGAATCACCTATATCCATCCAGTAAAAGGGTGAATTGTAGAGTATCTATGCAAATCTTTGAATGGTTCAATTTTTATAGTGGAGTTATAACTATTATTATAAGTTAAATACACTAATGACAAGTGATCCTCCCAACTACAACTAAATCCCAACACACAAAATCTCAACATATCCACTAAAACCTGGATGGTTTGCTCATTTTGTTGATCTATCCAGAGTTGAAATTATATACTCATCCATAATTGGTTCTTGAAAGCCTCATAAAAACCCCTCCACAACTATGATGTGATCCATGCATCTTGTTCAGAAATAATCATCCAGGATACCGCATGAAGCCGGATGATCTCCCGCATGTATAAGTACCCCAAAATATTAATTGAACTCTACTAATTGATAGTGAGGAAGTGAGAAAATTTAGTAATTTGATTTACAACTAACTAGATAGCATCATGTAATCTTGTTATCCATAGAATCCCCATCACAAAATCCATTGATACGTCATCCCACTTCTATTTTGGGATCTCAAGCAGTCATATCAAGTCTACTAGAACTTGATGTTCTTCCTTCACCTGCTAACATGTAAGGCATAGAGAAACATATTCATAAACACTCAACTTCATACTAGCCTAATAAAACTACCATCAAAGATCTTGTAACATCTTATACACTCTAAGATTTATCTCTAAGGGGGAGGTATGAAAATACCTCAATCCCTCCTCATGTAACATGATCGAAACCACTATCTATCCTTAGAAAAGGATAATGTGATCCCCACCTTAAAAAAAACTACATGGTGCATCTCGAGATGGTATATAGTCATGTAGAACTTCAAAAATCAATTTATCCCAACTGAAACTCTCCCACACACTAGAGAAGTTATGGAGTTACTACCATTGACTAGAGATAAACTATCCCTCTCTCCTATACTAGGGTTAACTGCAAAGAGGAAAACTACTCTGATGCCTCCTCTACCAAGTGAGATCAAGATTTCTAGCTAAAGGAAACTACCAAAATATTTACATTCCCTATATTATATACTATCTCAAATTCATAGTCCTATAGTGACTCTAGACAATGCCTTTTTCTCAAGTTAAGACCTCTCTGGGAAAAGATATACCCAAGACTCTGTCGGTCTAAGTAAACCATAAAGCATTATCCCATAAGATAACAACTCCATATACTCAATGATAAAACTACCAATGCCGACCATAAATCATGGTTCACATAGTTATACTCAAGGGGTATTTTCTACTTCGACTTATATGTAATCACTACCCACATCCACATCAAAATTCAATCAATAAAAACTCTAGGGGCATTGTAGAACACTACATATTCGACACCCTATATTGGTGGTCTATTCCCAGGAGCACTGTACAACCTCTTCCTCAGCTCCTTAAAGGATTTTTAAATTTCTTAGTCCATCCAAATGGATCCCATTTGAATTTGAAATAATTCAAAGGGGTTAAAATTTTGAAAAAATCTACCATAAACCTCTGATAGTACCCTTTTAATCTGAGTAAACTCTGCAAATTTTACATATTCTTGGGTGGTTCCCAAACTAGTAGTGCCTCCATATTTACTGGACCCATGGATACACCGTGTTCATAGATGACATGTCCTAGAAAGGGAACCTACCTAATCCCAAACTAACACTTTTAGAGTTTACCATATAACTAGACCTCATAAAGATACTCTATGTGATCCTCCTCTAATGTAGAGTAAATGAGAATGTCATCGATAAAGAAAACCATAAATTGATCCAAGAAGTTTTGAAAGATCTAATTCATAAGTCTCATGAAAATATCAGAGGAAATAATTAAACTAAAGGGCATCACTAGGAACTCATAGTGCCCATAGTGACATTGAAATTCCGTATTTAGGATATCCTCATCGAGAAACTTCCACTAGTGGTAGTCGAACCTGATATCAATATTTGATAATTATCTCTCACCTTTTAGTAGGTTAAAGAGGTCACTGATCCTAAAAAAAGGTGCTTACTTTTTTTATCATTTCTTGGTTCAGGAATCAATAATCAACGCATAACCTTAAGTTCTCATCAACCTTATTAATGAAAAATTCCAAAGCTACTGAGGGAGATACATTGGGTCAGATAAAACCCCTCTTCTAAAGGTCCTGTAACTAAACCCTTATCTCTCAGAGCTTATAAGGATCTATCTGATATGGGATAGAAGATATAACTTCTATCCTGGGGTGAAAATCAATGAAGAAATTAATCTCTTGATGTGGAGGTTGGCCCAGAACATCTCTAGGGAAGAAATCCATGTACTCATCCACTAATTCTAGAATCTTGATGTTTGAAGAGATCATTGCACCAAGGGATGAAATCATCAACTAATGAGAGATATGTTACAACCTCGTTCTATCGATCCCCACTAATTTCACCAATAGTTCCATCTCTCAATTGAAGGAAAATCTCATATCATCCACCCAAAGACATCAAACTCTCCTATGGTGACAGTCTATCTGGGAATGTATTATGGATAGTCAATCCATCACCAGAGTGGAATCATAAAGTTTCATTATAATAACCAAGAGGTCCCATGTAAAACTCTCTTCACTAAGTGTTAGCTAACATTTTTGTTGGATGTATGAAATATAATAATCACTCTTCATTGAAACCTCCATCCACAACTGATGGGCTAAATACTCTACAAGAAATCTCTAGCTCTCACATAAGGGATACATAAATAAAGGAATGACTCATACCTATTACTACAAGTACCAGAAATAAATCATATAAGACAAAGATCATACCTTAGATCATCTCATTTATATCCTGATTATATCTCTACATAGCCTGTAATTGACCACAACCTCTACTTTCTTCTCTTTGGGCCTACTATAGACCACCTAGGAGTGGTGGTTGAAGTCAGTAATAACATAATCCTCCACCTAAATATCCTCTTCATATGGTTCCTCTATCCACTATGTCAGTAGCGCCTCCCTAGGGGATACCTTGGTCACCCTCAGGAGATCCCTGATCGTGACACTACCTCTACCATAGTGGTCCATCTACAATTTAGACACCATATGCAATGTTTTTGGATGGGAAGTAACAAGCCATGTGACCTCATCTATCACAAGAATAACAACATCCATCTTTAGGATGATTAAATACTCTATGAAATCCTTGTTTCATAGATCCCCTTATCTGAGTCTAGGAATGACTATGCCTCCTACATTGAAATCCTGAAGTCTGATGTTTGCCAACAACAGTATTAGACTTTTCTCCATGATGTATACTACTAGTTCTATCTATCCAATGCTACTCTTCCATGAATATCTCCATCATCAAGGGATGATATAGTACCAAATATTAGTGGTAATTCATAGATAGAATATAATAGATTAAATTTCCTTAAAAAAACCATGTTAAAAAAATTTCACCTAAAAGTATCCATATCACACAACGTTAGGAGAGTAGTCCAATTGGTTGGTGAACCTAGAAATGTAATCCACAATAGTAATCTCAGCATATTTCAACTCTAGAAGATATTAAATCCACATAGAGTGCACGTACTAAGGTTAGTAATCCTCACAGAACAAGTGATGTGACTCCTCCCATGAAATATTCACCTCATTATGAGTCTAGGTGACCAGACTCCACCAACATCCTACTGCTTCATGAAGAAGACTGGTCATAAGTACAACAATATGGTTGATCAAGGTTTTCACAAGATGGAAAACTTAAACCACTGACTCAAGCCAATCTTATGCTATCTGAGGGTCTAGCTTGCTATAAAACTTGATCATTCTTGGTCACCAAAACTCACACCATTCACTTAGACCACACACATCATCATCTTATCCTACTAGAAAAACCATATTCTCAACATACTGATGGACATTATCCTGAACTTTTATAGGTGGGTCCACATGCTACTCATAGGGTGGATACACTACTCTCTACTCTACTGGAGGGAAGATCTCATTGAGAGGTCCCTACACTGAGGTATCATCACTCAACCGGTCATCATCATGACTCTATCTCAATATCCTAGATAATATTCATTGTATAGGTATCATGAAAGTTAAAAAGATATACCATAGTTATATGAGCATATATTGGGATCTTAATTAATAAGTAAATGAAATTTAATGACTCATTCCTATGTGATGAATGTACCAATGGTTTCTCGGTAACTGATGCCTCAACATGCCAAGTCAACAAGAAAGTGGTCAGAATACTAGTGTATAGATATATTGGCTACCACACCATCACCAGGTTCCCTAGTTGAGATCTGAAGTTGAGACACCTTAACACCATTTCCCTAAGTTCACAAACCAATAATCAAAACACATATATCTCCAAACACTTTAATTGGGACCAAGGCTCTCTCGATACCACTCTTTCATGAACTGAACCACTAGGGTCCCTCCAGGGTAGACAGTAAGTTGAGAGTGATACCCCAAGCTCACATCCAGTAGGAATGGGGCTGGTGATTAACATAGATTAGGCATATATCACATGATGGGATGCCTTAGCCTATAATACCTACACACACACATATATCCATACAACGGTATATGGATAATAATAAATGGTAAAACCTATGGAGTGTAAAAAAATTAATGCAACAACCTCTAGGTAAAACATTAGAGTATAAAAAAATAATCCAAGTAAAAATAGGGGAAAATACACACCCCACAAATGGAAAGTATCCCAACTTGAAAAGACTATTCAAGATAAAGGAGAGAGCCCTGCTCATGATCTCAGGAATTAACCACCTTACGTGGTCACATTCTCATAGTACAACTAAGATCCTCCTACTCTGGGTCCCCAAAGTCTCCTTATAGCTTCCCATAATAAATACATGACATAAAACATGTAGAAAAAACCCATACAGGGGGGAGTATATACATACCCAATAAGATTCTCTGAACAACATAAAGGGAGAAATATCAAGAAGATAGATACTTCAACCCACATTATATGAGGGGTAGAAAACCCAAAAAGAATATTCTCATAAAGAAGAATCCCTATTCAAGGAGAGAGAAGCTTAGATATTCATGGATAGATAAGAGATATGATTTTTTGTAGTTCCAAGATCCAGTACTGTCCTATTGATAACAACCCAATGAAAAATCACTAGAATATAATAGAGGACCCACACCTTATTAGAATATTCCTTAGCCAAGGGGTACCGACTCTAGTGTAGGAAAAAATCCCTGTTAAAGCTCGATGATGGGGGTGTATCAACTCCACAGATAAAACAACTACACCCAAATATGTATGAGGAGTACCGAACATACTTGTAAAAAGGTCATTGAAGATCCATGCTCTGAGAGAATGTAACTCTGTTAGGTGAGTACTGATCCTAGCATCAAACTATGATGATCACACCTGAACTTTGTCATCAACTACGTGTCATTGGAAGAAACATCATAGTCACATCACCTCTTTCTATATCTCTAATGTCGAAACAAAGGCTACCATCATGTCCAATGCATAAGTCTAATTATAATGGACAACTTGCTGATCAAAATTTGATTCCTAAAGAAGGAGATATGAAAGGTAGAAGATACTGAAAAAATTATACGACATTTTTATCAGGGCACATGACATGTATTCCCTAGCCCAGCTCTAGACATGTCTCACTTCCCTACATGGTGCTTAAAAACCCATGTAAACAGTGTGTGCTAGGAGATATACAACATGTGGGACCACCTAGGGTCCTGGGTGTGTCCTTCCCTACACATGAATTGAATAATTGGGTAGTATCGAATGACGTGTGGGCCCAACCACATGATGTGTGATATTTAACTTGGTGTTGAAACCCTATCTTCCATATAAAGTGGACTACAGGACATGTATTTTTTAAAAACAAATAGTGTGTAGTTGGGTTTTATGAAGAAAGTAAAGTATAGTCTCCTAGATCTTCACGTGTCCACTATTTCTGCCACAGATCACACATAATATCATATCCAAGACCCAATAATGAAGAAACCATCTTCAGTTATCAATATTAGGCCTCCGGTGGTGGGGAAAAAAATTTATATCTACCTATGCATAGTCCTTTGTGCCTCCATCATCGTTCGGGGGTTCGACCCTATATAGTTTATTCCAAAACCCACTACTAGTCATAAATGATATTTGTTGCTTCTATAAACCACTATCTTAATCACTATCACAGCAAACAACATTAATACTAGTTTGATCGAGTTTGAAACTAGAATATTTTTCGAATCATCGACCTACCATAAGCCAATGATGATCATGTGAAGCAATAAGGGAGAAATTAATAACAAATCAACTCAATATCATATATAGACAATGAAAACCTTACCATTTATTTCAATTTTAGAAAAATAAATAAATTAGAAGGATTAGCGCAACAAATAAATTCCTAGGTTGGGTGAAGAATGATAATTTAACCTCGATAGAAATATTATGAAATTATTACTTGAATCATAAATAAGGGGTAATAAATCCATAAATAATAAATATCTACCTCAATAATGGATAAATCATTAGTGAAGAATCATTTTCTAGTTATTTCATTGAAGAATATGTTGTGTTCTATTTCACCCCATGAATCCCCATAATCAAACGATGTCAATCCTCAATTCCTTGTTCACTTGACCATCGAAGGTCCTTCCCCGTGGTGATGTATCCTCTACCTCTCAATATTCCAAGGTTATGTAGCTAACATTGGAGATTGGATAAAATGATGATTATGTAGGGGTCACCACTAGGTTAAATATTTAAAACAAATAAAATAAATAAATAAATTTTATTCATTTTAATCCATCAATGACATCACATCATCCCGAAACTCGATGCGTATAAAAATTATGTTGTGACTAGGGTAAACCACAGATTATGGATTCAACCATGGTCTTAGTTTTTTCATTAAATACTTTGAATAATGGGGAATACATTTATTTTAAAAAATATGTGTGTGTGTTGTTTAATAAATTTAATATATCAATTCTGAGGTCTTGGGACACTCGTAACACCGTGCCAACTATGAAGAAAAACCTAGATATATATTTATAAATATAAAAATGGTATATAGATAAAAACTTGTTTCATTACAAATTAGTTTGATTTCATTGAGTTTTGATAGAAAAATTCTAAATTGGTATCACATCCCGTAACTTTCGATGTCCCCTGATCATTCAATATATGGTGGTGATCATCTAGATCATGATATATGAACCAAAAAATGGTTTGAAATACTTATTTTTTATTATGAAGAGTAATCCTGAGTTATTGATTACTTTAGTAGAGGTCAATGACTCGTGACTCAAAAAATAAAAGGGGGATGGAGAATTAATGACAATAGTTTCATCTGAGCTTGATGGTTTCAAGTTCATCACAAAAGGTGTGATCAAACCATACTAAGAAGGTTTATTTAGTTAAAAACCATGTTAGAGTTGAGACACTATGAGTTTTGGTAAATTGAGGTTTATTATTTTAATAAATTTAAAACCTCCTCTCATTTTATAAATTGTATATTTTAATTAAATTACATTTTAATTAAATTTTTTTGATCAATTGAAATTGGTTTAATTGTATCATTGGGATTAAATTGATTAGATTTAAGGTTTTATAAATTGTATTGTTTTATGGATGACATCTTATTACATGTGTTAATTGTTTTATTTTTAAACATGGTTTATTAATTTTTTATAATAATAGTTTTTGTTGAATTTAATTTTTATTTAATTGTTATTTATTTATTCCTATTATTTTTATTAGTATTTATATTTTTTTTAATTCTTGTGAAATTTTGATTTCATAAAGTTTGGTGTACCCTTACATAAGTTTTTCTAATTATTATTTACCCTTACATAATAGTTTTATTACCCTTATATAACCTGTTTTTTCGGTTATGTAGCTTGGTTTTTACCCCTTATATAATTAGTTGATTTTTCACTTTAACTTTACTAGAATTCTATACTACCCTTATGGAAGATTACAGTTTTTCTTATTTCCCTTACACAAGCTTGGTTGACCTTTACATAAGTAAATAAAATTCATATTTACCTTTATGCATGTTAATACACATATGTGAGATATACATTACCATTACACATCCTATTGAAATTATTTCTTACCCTTACGCAACCCATGTAAGACCATGTTCACCATTACACATGATATTGATATTTCTATTTACCTTTACGATACCTATGAAAAATAATTTTTACCTTTATGCATGAATTAACCTTATGTGAACTATAAAAAATGAAAGTTACCCTCACATAACATACTTTACACATTTACGCAGTGTATAGAATTTATTTTTTACCTTTGCACAATGCTAAGCCACCCCTACACAATATGTAAAAAATTTAAGTTACTATTACATAGTGAACTTTCTACCATTATGTAGTATATGTAATTTATAGTTTACCTTTACACAGTGGTAAAATATGTTTACACAACATGTAAAAAATGTAAGTTAACCTTATTTAGTGAGTGAGTTACCTTTACACAATATACTCACCCTTACACAATGTTTACAATATATAGTTTAACTTTACACAATATATATGAAATTATTTTACCTTTACACAACCTATGAAAAATATATTCTACCATTACACATGCATTGAAACTTACCCTTTAATAGTTTTGAAAATCTAGAAAATCTAGTTTACTATGTTTCTGATATTTATAGTATTTTCATCTTCTGTACGATTGTTTCAAATGTTAAAATTGTTTTAGTAATTCTATAAATTTATATTAATGGTATAGAAACTATGAAAAATATTTATATATTTTGTTATATAGATTTAGATGAAGATTAATTATGTTATTTATTCATGAATATATATACAATATGAAACTTAAATATTTCTAATTTATTATTTTGAGTTGTTTTTTTTTGTTTTTTTTCTAAATTAATACTCTATATTGACAAATTTTGTTTAATTTTTTTATAACTATTAAAATTTAAAGTTTTTTTTGTCAAGAAATTAAGAAAAATCTATGTAGAAATTATTATTGATGATGAAGAATTAGGAAACACCCACAAAGAGAAGAATCATGGGATTTACTTTGAAAAACAAGATGGCATTTTTTTTTTCTATAAAAGGTCAAATTAAGAAGTGGATTAATAAAAAAATGTTATTGAAAACTACATTGATTATTTACTGCTAATTTAATGAGTCATTTATGGTTTCATAAGTTTCTTTGTTCTAAATCAATTTTTAAAGGGCCGAAGATCACTACACCACACCAGCTTTCTTCATTGATATCTTCTGATAGTATAGTTAGTTTTATTATTTTTAAAAAGTGTATGTAATTTAATGTTCACACATGGTTATAACTCCTTAAAAAGGGAGTGTCATGGTTATGATCACCAGATAAAAAAAGGTTCACTTAGGTTATGATTTCCCCTGTGTAAAAGTTATTAATAGGTTTGGAATTCCCTTAGAATAGACTAGATTTTTCCTATTCCCAGAAAAGGTTGGAAGGTTTGTTCTATCTTGTAATAGACTAGGTTGAGTCTTCACCTATAAATGAATTATTCTTCTATTCCATTCATTTTAGTGAGCACCATTCCTCTTACTGATTTAGAGGGGATTGAAGAGTAGGGGAGCTTCACGGTGAAATGAACTACAAAAAAAATCATGGTGTTTCTATTATTTATTTTTATCTCACTACTTATTGTTTTGGACAGCACACTCATATTCATTTATTATTGTGTTTTAATAACTATTACTTTTATAAATTTTTAATTAAGTTTAAAAAGTTTAAAAGGACTATTCACCATCTCTAGTCCATCTTCCCATCTATATATGGGCCAAAAATTGGTATCATAGTATGCTACTTAAAGGATAGTTTATGATAAATTGTATATTTTGATACTCTTTATCTCCTTTGGGTAGGTTAAGTTATGTTTTTTATTGTTTTAACATTGTCCTAGACCTAATAGTCCAAGGAAATAATTTTTTTTTCAATGTAAATTTAGGAAATAAAATTAATCCATACTCTTAGACCACCTTACTTTAATGGAAGTGATAGTGAATATTAGAAAGACCATATAGAGGTATTTTTAAAGAATATTGGACTACCATGATTACGATTTATAAATTGTCTTAAGTATATTTGGATACACCATTAGGAAATAATGCTACCAAGTTTGTGCGTAATTATAAAGTCATCCATTTACTTTATTATGATTTAAGTAGAAGAATGTATAGTCATATTTCATCATGAAAAATTGATTATAACATTTGGAGGACTTTAAAACACACTCATCATGGAACTGACAAGTTGAAAAGTACCAAATTAGGATTACATCATGTAAAATTTAATGAATTCAGAATGTATGATCATGAAAACATCAGTGATATATTCAATTGATTTACCAAGATTTTCTATGTAATGGTTTCTCTTAGGGAAACTATGAATAATGGATTAATCATTGAGAGAATAATTCAATCATTACCTAATAAGTGGAACTCAAATAATGATTCAATCTAAAAAACCAAATATTTCATTCAATATACCATGGATGAACTGATTGGATATATTTTTCAATACAAGTTAGAATTAAAGAAAAATGATAGTTTAGTTTTAAAAAAAATAAGGGAGTATCATTTAAATCTTCTAATAATATTTATTTTGAATCTTCTAATGATAGTAAAAGATCTTATATTAGTGAAGAAGGTGATGAATTGAATCAACTTTATAAGTGTTAAAAATATCTAGTGAAAAAGGAAAATGGTTTAATAGAAGGAAGATCAAAGAATTATTAGTTGGGATTTAAAATGAAATTTACTTCAATTAATTATAAAATTTAACACCCCAAGATTTCATAGTACATTACCTCTTCAAAGTAATTCAATAACTTGCGCAACACGCAACACCAAGTTTGAGCACACCACAACTTACCAAAATAACCGTTCAAAAAGAGGTTATGAATAGTATTAATTGAATTTTGAATTTTATATATTCCATATATTTTTAACATCCATATTATGTGTTTCTTATACTTAATATAAAAACAAATTCAATTTTTTAGATAAAGGAAGTATTTTTCAAAAAATGCAATTTTACCTCCTTTTAAGGGAGAACCATTTTTAAATGTAATATTTGGAAATTTATATATTCAATTTTACAAAATAAAATTCTTCTTTAGAATAGGGACATAAAAATTTAGTTTCAATAAATTTTTGATTTTTTTCTGATAACTTTCATATTTTGGTGAATAATAAAAAATACTAAATTTTAATTGAAAACAACTTTTTTAATAAAAATAATTTATAGTGTTAAATTATAAATTTGAATGGTTTCTAATTATAATTAGATTATATTTTTACCATTTAATACAATTTAGGTCATTATAAGTAATTTAAAATTTAAATTTGACATAAACACATGTCAATCTTTTGATAGTTTTTACTTTTTAAAAACCCATTTTTTTGGTTTTAACAATTGGAATTAATTTTAAATTAATTAATGAAACTTCTATGTTTTTAATTTGGTAAAATAGAATTCATTTTTTAATTCATAATATCAAAATTATCTTAGGGTGAATTTTTGGCATTTTTCTGAAAACATTCAATTTTTGATGAATAGTGAAAAACACTACGTTATTGTTTAAAAACAAATTTTATTTAAATAATTATTTATTTTATTTCAATTTATTTTAATTAAAAATAGATATATAATACCTATATAATTTAAATGCAATTCAGTAGAGTCATTTTATAATAAAATTAGATGTATAAAATTTTATTGAAAATTTTAACATCTTTTACCCACCTTCTAGGCACATTTGCAAATTTGCATAAAACGTAATTTTACTCTTTCTGTGAATTGAATTTCAAAAATATGAGAGACATGGTTGACACTATTAAGTGAAATGTGGTTCAATAAGATGAAAATAATTTTTTTTGAATAGTAACTTTTGACTTTTATTTACAACGGTTAAAAGTAAATAGGGAAATTAAAGGAAAAATGATATTATAATCACACCAACACATGTCCTAATTCTATTTTATAAGTGTATTTCAAACAAAAACAATTTTATAAATAAAATATTATCAATTTTGTCCACTTGTATTACATTAGGAAATTTATTATTATTTTATTTAAAGAAGAGTTAAAAGTGTTAAATTCAAAGTTTAATAACTAAACCATTTTTAATATAGGGTTATACATAAGATAAATTCAACTATAAATTTTCATTATAAATATAAAAATATTCCTACATAATGGTATTTTATTTATAATTTTTTTAGATTAAATAATTAAATTTATTTATAACACAATGATGATGCATTAATTACTTTATCAATGAAAGATTAAAATAATTTATATTATAAATATAAAATAAATGTAAATTGAGGCTTTTGATTCCATCCACAAATTTTCTAGATTAATAAGACATGTTAGGTTTTATTCAATGATGTTTTTTTGAAGTAATCATGCTGTTATGACTTTCAAAAAACCATATACTAAATAGTGTCAAAATTGACATAAATGAGTTTTTAAAACAAATACTATATTATTAAATGATATAATATTCCTAAAAATATAAGGTCAGGTCAAAGGACTTATATAATGATAAATATATCATTAATCAACCACTTGGGGTTCTCTTGGATTTTTTATAGTATGTTTATTAACCATTTATTATAATAATACAAGAGAACATGGTAAAAGTTAAACTATTTAACTAAGAGTCAAATCTAAAAGATAGGGTTAATATGGTGACATAGACTTGTATAAAACCTATTGGTTTAGATTATTTAGACCCATAACCACCTTATCTTTGAAATAAATCAATTTTGAGCCATTAGAAACCGAAAATGATTTTATAATAAAATATCATTTAAAACTTTTCCTAAAGTGACCCTCACCTCTCTTATAAAAGGGTACATACCCTTCTCTCCATCCAAAGTTAATTTTTTTTATTAGAAAACACTTTTATGGAAAAAAGTGAGAAACCGCATGTTCAACAAGGGAAAATACTATATAAGACATTGGCATTATTGAAAACCAGCTTAAAACTACTAGAAGCAACCTCCCGAAATAATTTCCAAGACAATCCTGATACCTTTATATCCGGTTCGGTTTTGAAAGTCTCTTCGAGTTGAGAAGCCAGATTGTCCCACACTTTCCAGAACTCTGCCACTGATATCTTCTTCTCATTAAATCCTATGATCATAATTAAATGTTTTTTATCAATCCAATCTCCCAGCTCCCTGCCTACCTCAACTTGAATTGGTCTCCCATTCATCCTTTCCGCGTCCTCTTTAGAAGCACGAATGATCAAAACCTTCTCCAGTATCTCTTCCTCAGAGTGCATAGGAAGGTCCCATGATTTATCCATTGTCATAGCATCAGAAAAATAATAACTCCAATACCTTTTACATACTGTGATGTTATTATAAATATGGTACAACCATACTCATTATTCTATCCATCCTATGAATGATAATGTCACCATGCGTGCGTACGTACGACTTACTATCTACACGACGTGGTGTAATTTTTTATTCAACACTATGTTATTTGTATGGATATAATGATGAGTAATATATATTTAAATAATGAAAATAACATGATAATTTATCTTTAAAATTAATTAACCATCCAATTCCACACCTTTTAATCATTAAGGAAATGATATCGTTGCTCGTGTGTACGTACGACTTACCATCTCCACGACGCGATGAGATTCATTTTCAGGTTAACCATTCAATGATGATTATAAAAATATATATTATTAGTAAGTATGTAATACATGACATAATAATGCTATTGTATATATATATATATATATATCTTATTCACTTACTTCCATTCAATACGATATAAAAACTGAAACAACATTTATGCGTACGTACGACCTACCGTCTCTATAAACAATGTTTTCCATTTCATATATCTATCTATTATACATATTTATATTCTAAATATATATTATATATAAATCATGTTTTATATTCTATAAGTATTTAAATCATGATGTAAATGATACGACCAAAAATAAAAAGTTAAAACACGTACGATAAGGAAAATGATTATTACCCGAAATGTTAATTTAACATGGAAATCATTATTAAACGGGTAGTTTAAAGTCATAAATGAATCTTTTATGATATAATAAATATGAATATGGTTCTGGTATAATTTAATAACATACTATGGTCATTATACAATAGGTTAAACGTACCCTCAACCAGAAGAAAGTGTAAGGTAAGGGTTAATTCCTCAATCTCATTATTATTCAAGATTGTTTATGTGTAAGTATTTTCTGGGAAATATTTATTTTACATATCCATTTTTCATAAAATACTTTTCAAAATTATTCTTTTAAGGTACTCTTTAACTAAAACATCATTTTATATGTTTTAAATGTTTATTCTTCTAAATCTTTCTCATTAATGTCCATGTTTTCAAAATGGTTTTAAGGATTTATTTATATGGACATGATTTTTTTAAAATGTTAATTCCTTTAAAAAGTTTTAAAGTGGTATGGGACACCTTTATTCAAAAATATTTTTTAAATGACTTCCTTTATAAATGTGAAACTTTTAAATGATTTTACAAAAAATGATATTTCTCTCAAAAAGTTTTTCTGATCATTTTTTACTATGTCAACATCTTTTACTAAATATTATTCTTGATTAAGGTAGATTTATTATAATAAAATATTCCATATTGTATTTAATGTGTTATGATATATTTTACTATGGATGTGCTATTTTTATACCCTTCATGGTTTATGGTTTAAGTATTGACATTTCATATGCTAGTTTTAATACGAATGTTTATGTTATGTTTCAACATTTTCATATGAGGAATGCAGTGGACTTAGTAAGTGATGGGTGGGGCCTGCTATATCCCCTATATGCATTAGTAGGTCTCATGAGACAAACTAGTGTCTTTACATAAGGCCTTGACAAAAAGTTTATTTATAGTCTTGGCACGATGCCTTGACTATGTGGTAATGATGTCCGACGTTAGGCATTCCCTCATTATGAAATTAATTATTACATGTGATTATTAGTCTATTAGGATATCCATGTGCATGTTTATATGGTAATGTTTGATTTATTTTCTCTATATTATGTTCAAGTTTAGGTTTAAAAGGCTGTTGTTTTTATTACACATCTTGCCTTAAAAGTTTATAGATTCTGCTAAATTATTTACCCTTACTAAGCATTTGAAATCACCCCTTTCTTATGTTTTGTTTTCCCAGGATTCCAATAATTGGATTATCTTTGATATGAAGGGTTAATCTAGGGGAATAATGGCATTCTAAATGGATTATTTATGTTGTGTTTTATGTTTTAATGAGTCATGTAACGTTCATGTATGTAATCTATTTTCCAAGACTACTAAACTGGTCGGTCCTTTGAGACATGATTCTTTGTAATAAGGCCAATGTATTAAAATATTGCACCAACTCTGGGTAACTGGGGTCGGGGCATCACAGTTGGTATTAGAGGAAATTTAGTACAAACCTTGGAAGATATATTTAGAAAAACTCTGATTAGAAAACATTACCCTAAGATAGACTTTGAGGATTAGTATAGAATAACTTCCTAGAATTATGGTAATGTATAGATTTTGTGAGTTTTCCAAAGAATACATCCCTATATGGATACGAGTAGGTAAAGGCGGCTCTGGAACAGATGTAATTAGGAGTGAAAACTCTGATAAGGAGTTTCGGGATTGACCCTGGGTATTCTAGTAGACGACAACGAGCCTTGCAGCACTCTTGGTTACAACACTCCCAAGGGATATGCTTCGGATAATTCACATTTTCTTTATAAACCATTACGAAGGATTTATGAGTAAATACTGCCTCAAAGAAAACATTTTTATAATTATGGATTATATGCATAATCTTTTTAATTTACGTTAGATATTTTACAAGTTTGGAATTATGAATTTCCATTTATAAACTAACCTAGTGTATTACATTGTTTAGAAATGGTGCCCAGTAGATGGAATGAGAACTCCAGAAATATGCATGATCCAAAGAGTAAGAAGGATCATATCTTTCATGGTCTTAAGTTAACATTTAGAAGGTAAGTAGTCTCCCACGTATCCACATTCTATGAAGAAATAATATCATGTGTTAATAAGATAAGTAAATAATTCTCTGAGTCCTATGGATTTGAAGGGAATCAAGAAAAGAAGAGGATGACAGAGAGAAATATGGATAAAGGGAAGAAGGGAAATAAGGATTTTCCAATATGTGATAAATGTGGAAATAATCAACTTGGTAAATTATTGAAGGGAATGAGAGTATGTTATAAGTGTGGAGAAAAAGGACACCACATTCGTGATTGCGAGGGTAAGAAAAAGGTTTAAAATGTACAATGCTTCATCTACAAGGAGTTGGGACACTACATGAATTAATGTCCAAATCATCAGAGTATGTCCCAAATGATGCTATTGGATAATAATCAAGTTATGATACTATCGCAGATAAAGAGGAATGACTAGTGTTCTTATGTTGTTATTAAAGAATTATTTCATTTAAGTGTTGTATCAATGATGTACTAGTTATATGAATTATGGAAATAAATAAGGTTTGTACTGCAGTACTATTTCATTGAAGATTTGAGATTATATGGTTCTAAGAAAAGTGAATCAATATCAAGTTAAACTTTTTGTAAAATACATGGTTGAAGGAAAGATAAACCTTAATATGATTCTGATACTGAGGTAGTGATTTTAAAATAAGATATGATTGATTTGGATAAATTATATTCGATATTCTTGAATAATTTGAAACTAATTAATTGTTTGTTTATTCCATTATTGTTGGAGTTTACAACATTTTTGGATATAAGGAGTATATCCTGTAAAGACCTGTATATTTCAATGGAAATTTTTTTCTTAATTTTCTTTGGAATTCTACAAGTACGTAGTTTTAGATAGCACCTGATTCTGAGGCCCGGTGTGCCCAGAATCATTTTCTGAAGTTTAGCTCGGGTACGTTCAGTGAAAGAACGAGCGGGTATTTATAACTTTTGAACCGGTGCTGGGAATCGAAACCCGAGGGCACCGATGAAACCGCAGCAACGATATTTGCTTAGGAACACCTTTTCCGGAGGTGCGTTTGCTCTGGAGGAGTTTTTAAAGGTGTGAAGAATAAAATTATAGTTGTTTTACAATTATAAGTTTATTATACCTCTAGTGGTTTAAGCGTTAAGGGAACGAAAGTTGTGAGGAAGTTGGGGTGGGGCCCACACGAGCCCCCACCTCCTTAAATTTCCTAAACCCCCTTTAAACACCCCCTCTAGCTTTAATGTGTAACTCATCCACTCTCTCCTCTCTTAATGTGTGCCAACCCATTTAGTTAATGGCTTGAATTAATTTGGGTGTTTATAATTCTTTTGAATTTTAAACCTTTCACCCTTCTCTCTCTATTAAATATGCCAACCCATATAATTAATACATTTATTAATTATTTTGGAGTGTCAACAATTCTTTGAATTGTTTCATTCTGCATGGAAATGTTTTTATTAAAGGGGCCTTGTAAAATATTTGGGGAGAAAAATATTTTGGGCGGGGGAAAACCTCTAGAGAAATTGTAGGAGAGATCTCTCCTTCCAAGGAAGAACGTTCTTGACGAAGAACGCCTCCGACGGAGAACATGTAGTCACCAATGATGCGCCTTCTCTTCTTCTTCCTCCGCGTCAAGGGAAGAGATACCACCACGGGGAACGTCGCCATCGACGACAGATCTTCCTCTGACGTCAAAGAAATCGGCACCGATCTACCATGACATCCGATCATCACGACGCTTGCCTCTTTCCGCGGCTCAATGCTGTGCGACGACTTTACGAGGTAGGGTTTTGGGTTTTTTGTTCGTGAATATTTTTTTTTCATCCATTGTTATATTCTTTAGCCGCTTGTTATCGAATTAACAGGAGGAGGCCGGACCGCACGAACACGGCCGACCATCCTCCCCTTTGTTGTTGTGTCTTGATGCGGATTGGAATGGAGGCAACGCGGTGCCTTCGCACCGCGTGGGAACGAGGGAACCGCGGCTGGATCGGGCTGCGATGAAGAAGCGCGGCGCCGTCGCACCGCGCCGAAGCCGAAGAACTCGCGGCCAAGGTCGTGCCACGGCGGAGGGGCACGACGCCGTACCGCCACGCCAGAGCTTCAAGAAGGGAATCGGCAGAGGGGCGCGGCGCCGTCGTGCCACGCTAGTCGGAAAGGAGCCACGACCTTTGGCCGCGGCGGAGCAACAGGAGGCGGCCAGCCTCACCGGCCGCCAGCAAGCAAGAGGAATCCGCGGCCTTTGGCCGAGGCGGTTCTGCAAGGGGGGTGTCCGGATCCATCGGCCACCGACGTTCAAGGGGGATGGGACCTGTGAGGGGGTCCCGCGGCAGCGGCACCGGCCGGCCAACCGGGCCGGCCGTTTGGCAGGAAGGCCAGGGGTCGTAACCCCCGACGGCGGACTGGGTGGGCCCCCTCCATGCGGGGAGCCTCCGTTTTGAGAACAGGGGGGAAACACCCCCCATTTCTGCTTGCGCTCCGCACGAGGGCGCCGCACCACACCAGGCCGGGCCGCTCGCACCGGGCCGGACCCCCACGCCGGGCTGTGCCACACCCTAATGGGTCGGACCCGGACCCGGGTTGGGTCGGTCCAGGCCCAAACCCCCCTAAAATCGGACAGCCTCGTTCAAAGGCCCATAACTTGGTCTACGGACCTCTGATCGACGCACCTTCAGTTTCAATGCAATCCTTGGATCGAGACGGTCGTTTCAGTATATTATAATCATGGTTTCAGAGAAATTTGTGTACGGCCAGGTTGGTTCGAACATGAAACCAACCGGGCCCTCGGAGCGGAAACGCTTATAACTTGAGCTCCGGATGTCCGATTGATGTGCCGTTGACTTTGTTGGATTTCTATTAGTGAGAAGGTTCTTTTGGATTAATCCATTCAAGGTTTGGATGCAGTTGGAGTATGGTCGGGTTGGTTTTGACTTATAAGCCAACCGGGCCCCTGGAACGAAAAAGCCAATAACTCTCAGACTGGGCGTACGATTGACGCGCCGTCTGTCGCGTTGAGTTCCTATTGATGAGACAGAAATTTGGGATACATCAAATCCAGAATTTCTGTCAGTTGATGTATCGACCCCCCTTGGCTCGAGGAGCGGACCCTCCCGGAATCGAGCATGCTGTGTGCGGGAACCCTAGAGCTGGCTGCGACGAAGAAGACTTCCGTACTAGGATCCTCTGTGGGTTCGACAAGGACGACTACCATACTAGGATCCTCTGTGGGTTCGACGAGGATGACTTTTGTACTAGGATCCTTTTGGGTTTGACTACCATGCTGGGATCCTCTGTGGGTTCGACAACGATGACTACTATACTTGGATCCTCCGTGGGTTCGGCAGCGACGACTACTAAACTTGAATCCTATGTGGGTTCGGCAGAGGAGATGATTCAGAGGCTACATCTAATCATCTCCACCCCTCTTCGTAATTGGATACCTGTGTGAGATGAGTCTTGACTTTCAATCATTATCTTCGATGTGATTGATTTGATATCCTGTGTGGATTGGATTATGTTTTCTTGTGTGGATTGGGTCGTACTTTCCTATGTGGATTAAGTGTTACTTTCCTGAGTGGACTGGACTGTACTTGATCTCGTGATTTGAAGCTGAACTGGATTTGATGACTTAAGTATATGTATGGGAATATACCTAAGTAGTGTTGGATGATACTTCTTTATTGTACCTTTTCTTTGTGGTTATCCTTTGTGGATTCAGGGAGACCTTTGGGGGTCTCGGGGTCCCTACTGAGTATCGTATACTCACCCCTACACGAGCTTCACCCGCACTACGTTGTGTTGGTTGCAGACGACAGACATCACTGATCGTTGTTGAGGCTTGTAGAGTTGGACGGTGCCCGGAGGAGGATCTCACGATGAGTCGGTTCCCGGAGGTGGATACTATGTCGAGTCTGTGCTCGGAGGTGGATTTCACGACGAGTCGGTACCCGGAGGATACAGACGGGCATGGAGTAATGAGGAAGAGATCTGTACCTACCCTTTAGGTAGGAAGCTGGAGGACGATCCAGGAGTAGCTTGTCACCTTTCATCTATTGTCCTTTGATTTGTAATTTACTTTCAGTTGTAGCTGTACCTTTCTTTTGGTCTTGTATTTCTGCCCCTTGTACTTCCAGCACGTTTGTTTTATAGTTTACTTAGTGTTTTTTTTCAGTTGGCGTACACTGTGGTGTTTGTTTTCTTTTATAAAGGTAATGCCTTCCATTTTATCGAGATTTACGCCTTTGGTGCTAGTCGCCAGCCCCTGGCCTATGGAAGGCGGGCTTGAGGTAGTCACGACACGGGCCCCGAGGACGGGTCGTGACAAATTGGTATCAGAGGAGTTCAGTTCTACCACAGAAATTAAGACTATGATCTTTCTCTACGTGAAGCAAGAGTGTTAAGGGTATTTGAGTGTGGTTATCAGTCTAAGGAGTCCAGTGTTGGTGCGGCGATCGATGTATCCATACACCAGGACCCTGACTTCTGATTTCCGACTCAGTGCACGAAAACATTGATTGCATGTGTGTTTCAAATTTTTTTTTGTGATTACTTTGTGTCAGCTCACTAGGTATACTGTATTGACCGTGGCGCACCTATCTCTTTTTAGGATGGGCCCATGATGACAACCATCTAGGGTTCCGAGAGAGTACTCGATGACGGCCCACCGAGCAACGAGACTCCGGTGTATGGACCTCTTTCTATGTTGGCACCTTCAGGTGGTGTACCAGCAGCACCACCACCTGTTAGGAAGCATATGCCACCAGTTATACTAGTGAAAGGTGCATGCTGATAGAGCGCATTGCACGAGTCCCAGCAGCAGAGGCCTCCAAGGTTACAAGGCGAGACAGATTGCCAGGCAGCAGTGGACTGGATGGAGGCGATTGCTATAGTTCTACGCCTAGTTTAGACACTAGTAGAGCAGATGGTGGACTTAGATACTTGTGTTTCCCAGTGAGTGACCATGAGGTTGGTTTGTATAGTGAAGAGGATTCGATATGTGGACCAATTCTTGAGATAATAACTTCGGGTAGTGTGTCAGCTACATCACTACTTGTTGGTCAGCAGACACTACCGACGGTACTGGTAGAGGAAACTTGTAGGCTTAGTGCCTTACATGTTTCAACACCAGATATCCCTCAAGTTCCGAGGAAATCCCGACTCACAGGCGGCTGAGGACTGGCTTGAGGAGGTGTTTGAGAGTCTTCTAGAGCTTATACAGCTTCGACAGGATGACATGTCGGTAGCTAAGAATTCATCAGGGCATACCAAACCATTCCTGGTACTCGATGACTACGATGCGATCAGTACTTCAGAGCTCGGACTTCTGAGTGAGGTGTGTCTAAAGGATATCCGAGCCAACACTTCTTTCTCTATGCATTCTTACTTATACTAGGGTGCTAGAGAGAACCTTTGTAGTTGATAATTCTTTGGCTGAGTGGATGTAGCCAGTTAAGGTTAGCAGTGGGAAGTAGGAAACTGGCGCCAGTCTCGGTGACTTGGGCGTGTAAAATGTTTCAAGTAGAAGAAGTGAAAAGGACAGATGAATTTTCAAGGCAGCAGATGTGGAAGCAGAGCTAGGAGAGCAGCATGGGGTGGTGAACAAATTGACATGTTGCACCCACCCGCCTTTATAATCCCCGCTAGGCTCAGGGATCTGGATGGCAGGGGAAAGAGTAGCTGCATGCAGTCAAGGAGTGCTACCGAAGGGCTCTAAGGATGATTCAAAGTACGGACTGTGTCTTCTATTAGCTTCCACACCAACAGACATCGATACGAATCATCCCTTCCTTCCATGAATCTTTTCCCAGACCTAGAGTTTCCGGTTAAGCCATTGACTTAACCTTCACGTCTGGAGATACCTTTGGTAGGAGACTCGATAATCACACTTATGCCGACGGTGTGATCTGACCCTTGAGGCGAGAGTTTCGGTTGGAACCTCTTGGTGGTAGCGTCAAGGCCTCACGATGTTAGTTTGAGTATGTATTGGGCAATCACAATTCATACACAAATTGACAGTATTAGGAAAACATCGGGACGAGTTTTCCTTGGTCGGCGAAAAGGAAACCCCAGGCAGCTCAGGATTAACTCATGCTTAGGAGGGTGTATCTGATCACTCTTGGGTCGGACAACCTTACACTCGTGGCTGTATGAGTTTTGAGTTTCATTTCTAATCTGGAAATGGAGGCCTCTAGAGTTCGAGGATGGAGACCATGTTCTTATACAGGTCTCACCTCGACGATGTTTACGGAGATGTAGCCGGGGAGGCGAGTTATCTCTGAGGTCCAACAGACCTTTCTAGGTCCCCAGCAGGGTAGGCGAGGTGGTTTACTGCTTGACCTCTCCACCTCAGTTGCCCTGGGTGCACAATTTCATCCACGTATCTCAGCTAAGGAAATACATGCATAACCCTTCACACATCATCGACCGTAGGGAGTTGGATGTCGATGACGGGGCGAAATTCACAGAGGTTCTAGTGGAGAATGAGGATCGACATGAACGGGTCATAAGTGGACGTTCGATTCCTCAGGTGCGCTTTCAATGGCAACACGGGAACCTCCAGGAGAGAACATGAGAGTAAAAGGCTCAGTTGCGTGCTCAGTACCACTTTTGTTTCCCTAGTTTGTGATGTATCTTTACGAGGACGTAAATAACTGAGGTGGGATTAATGTAAAGACCTGTAAATTTCAAGGGAAATATTTTTCTTAATTTTCTTTGGAATTCTACGAGTATGTAGTTTCTGAAGGCACCTGATTCCGAGGCCCGGTGTGCCCGGAATCATTTTCCAAAGTTTATCCTGGGTATGTTCAGTGAACGAACGAGCGAGTATTTCTAACTTTTGAATCGGTGCTCGGAATCGAAATCTGAGGGAACCTATGAAACCGCAACGCCGATATTTGCTTAGGAAAAACTTTTCTAGAGGTGCGTTTTCTTGGGAGGAGTTGTTAAAAATGTGAAGAATAAAATTATAGTTGTTTTACAATTATAATTTTATTATACCTCTAGTGGTTTAATCATTAAGGGAAAGGAAGTTGTGAAGAAGTTGGGGTGGGGCCCACACGAGCCCCTACCTCCTTAAATTTTCTAAACCCCCTTTAAACACACCCCTCTAGCTTTAATTTGTAACTCATACACTCTCTCCTCTCTTAATGTGTGCCAACCCATTTAGTTAATGGCATGAATTAATTTGGGTGTTTATAATTCTTTTGAATTTTAAACCTTTCACCCTCCTCTCTCTATTAAATATGCCAACCCATATAATTAATACATTTATTAATTATTTTGGAATGTCAACAATTCTTTGAATTGTTTCATTCTGCATGGAAATGTTTTTATTAAAGGGGCCTTGTAAAATATTTGGGGAGAAAAATATTTTGGGTGGGGGAAAACCTCTGGAGAAATTGGAGGAGAGCTCCCTCCTTCCAACGAAGAACGTTATTGACGAAGAACGCCTCTGGCGGAGAACGCAAACTCACCAATGACGTGCCTTATCTTCTTCTTCCTCCATGTCAAGGGAGGAGATACCACCGCGGGGAACGTCGCCATCGATGATGACTCTTCCTCCGACGTCAATGAAATAGGCACCGATCTACCGTGACGTCTGATCATCGCGACACTTTCCTCTTTCCGCGGCTTGACGCTGTGCGAAGACTTTACGAGGTAGGGGTTTGGGTTTTGTGTTCATGAATATTCTTTTTCCGTCCATCGTTATATTATTTAGCCGTTTGTTATCGAATTAACGGGAGGGGGTCAGACCGCACGAACACGACCGACCCTCCTACCCTTTGTTGTTGTGTCCTGATGCGGATTGGAATGGAGGCAACGCGGTGTCGTCGCACCATGCGGGAATGAGGGAACCACTGACGGAGTGGGCCGCGGCGAAGAAGCGCGGTGCCGTTGCACCGCGCAGAAGCTGAAGAACCCACGGCCAAGGTCGGGCCGTGGCGGAGGGGCATAGCGCCAGAGCTTCAAGAAGGGCCACGGATGGGGCAGGCCGTGGCGAAGGGGCGCGACGCCATCGCGCCATGCCGGTTGGGAAGGCGCCGTAGCCTTGGGCCGCGGCAGAGCAACAGGAGGCGGCCGGCCTCGCCAGTCGCTGGCAAGAAAGAGGAAGCCGCAGCCTTTGGCCGCGACGGTTCTGCAATGGGGGTGTCCAGATCCACCGGACGCTGACGTTCAAGGGAGACGGGACCCGTAAGGGGGTCCCGCGGCGGCGGCACCATCCGGTCGTTCGGCGGGAAGGCCGGGGGTCGTAACCCCCGGCGGTGGACTAGGCGGGCCCCCTCCACGTGGGGGGCCGCCGTTTCGAGACCAGGGGGGCAGCACCCCCCCTTCCGCGTGCGCTCCGCACGCGGGCGCCGCACCGCACGGACCACCCGCGCGGGGCCGAGCCGCCCATGTCGGGCCGGGCCGCCTGTGCGGGGTCGGGCCGCCCGCGCCGGGCCGTGCCGTACCGCTTGAGCCGGGTCCCGCCAGCCGGGCTAGGCCGCGCTTTAATGGGACGAACCCGGACCCGGGTCGGGTTGACCCGATTCGGGCCGACCCAGGGGGTTTTGGGCCTGGTCAGTCCGGGCCCAAACCCCCCCCCCCCCCAAAATCGGGCAGCCTCGTTCAAAGGCCCATAACTTGGACTACAGTCCTCCGATCGACGCACCGTCAGTTTAGATGCTATAATTGGATCAAGACGGTCGTTTTGGTATATTATAATCAAGGTTTAGGAGAACTTTGGGTATGGACGGGTTGGTTCGGACACGAAACCAACTGTGCCCTCGGAGCGGAAACGCTTATAACTTGAGCTCCGGAAATCCGATTGACGTGCCATCAACTTTATTGGATTCCTCTTAGTGACAAGGTTCTTTTGGATTACTCCGTTCAAGGTTTAGATGTAGTTTGAGTATGGTCAGGTTGGTTTTGACTTATAAACCAACCGATCCCCTGGAACGAAAAAGCCAATAACTCTCAGACTGGGCGTCTGATTGACGCGCCGTCTGATTGACGCGCCGTCTGTTGCGTTGAGTTCCTATTGATGAGATAGAACTTTGGGATACATCAACTCCGGATTTTGTGTCAGTTGATGTATCAACCCCCCTTGGCTTGAGGAGCGGACCCTCCCGGAATCGAGCATGTTGTGTGCGGGAACCCTAGAGCTGGCTGCGATGTAGAAGACTTCCGTACTAGGATCCTCCGTGGGTTCGAAAAGGATGAATACCATACTGGGATCCTCCGTCTATTCGACGAGGATGACTTTTGTACTAGGATCGTCTGTGGGTTTGACTACTGTTCCAGGATCCTCCGTGGGTTCAATGACGATGACTACTATACTTGGATCCTCCGTGGGTTCGGCAGTGACGACTACTAAACTTGAATCCTACGTGGGTTCGGCAGAGGAGATGATTCGGAGGCTACATCTAATCATCTCCACCCTATTCATAATTGGATACCTGTGTGAGCTGAGTCTTGACTTTCAATCATTATCTTCGATGTGATTGATTTGATATCCTGTGTGGATTGGATTATGTTTTCCTGTGTGGATTGGGTCATACTTTCCTATGTGGATTAAGTTTTACTTTACTGAGTGGACTGGACTATACTTGAGCTCGTGAGTTGGAGCTGAAATGTATTTGATGACTTAAGTATATGTATGGGAATATACCTAAGTAGTTTTGGACGATACTTCGTGATTGTATATTTTCTTTGTGGTTATCCTTTGTGGATTCAGGGAGACCTTCAGGGGTCTCGGAGTCCCTACTGAGTATCGTATACTCACCCCTACACGGGATTCACCCGCACTACATTGTGTTGGTTGGATACGACAGATATCACTAATCATGGTTGAGGCTTGTAGAGCTGGATGGTTCCCGGAGGAGGATCTCACAACGAGTCAGTGCCCGGAGGTGGATACCACGTCGAGTCGGTGCCCGGAGGTGGATTTCATGACGAGTCGGTACCCGGAGGAGACAGACAGACATGGAGTGCTGAGGAGGATATCTATACCTACCCTTCAGGTAGGAAGCCGGAGGATGATCCAGGAGCGGCTTGTCACCTTTCAGCTGTTGTCCTTTGAGTTGTACTTTACTTTCAGTTGTAGCTGTACCTTTCTTTTGGGCTTGTATTTTTGGCCCCTTGTACTTCCAACACGTTTGTTTTACAGTTTACTTAGTGTTTTCTTCAGTTTGCGTACACTGTGGTGTTTGTTTTCATTTATAAAAGCAATGCCTTCCCTTTTATCGGGATTTACGCCTTTGGTGCTAGTCGCCAGCCCCTGACCTATGGAAGTCGGGCTTGGGGTAGTTACGGCATGAGCCCCGAGGATGGGTCGTGACATATCCAGTATTCTATAAGGAATAAGGGAGCATGAATGTAATCAATAAAGTTTTATGATAAGTCAGGGTGTTACCGTGTTTTAAAATAATACATGATGAGGGTATTCACATGTTATTACGTGGAAAAAAGGATCTTTATTGTGTTTACCTTCCTTATAAATTTTGGACTGTGAGTTTGGACAGAAGTATTTTGGATAAGTCTAATGGTTGGAATGTATTAAGTTTGACATTAGATACTATTGTTAAGGTTAAAGCATTTCTTAAGATTATTTTTGGATTGTTATAAAAAGGAAAACCTGGAGGTCGGGCGACAACCCGTCACATCCGACGAGGTCGTGAGACTTGAACCCACAACCGAAGGGCCACAAGGGTGCATCACCTACCATTGGCCTATGTGATGTCCTAGATTCTATAATGTAGTTTTTTTAAAATGTATGATAGATGAATTATAAATTCATTTTTTTGGAACCATATAAGATTAGGATAAATAGAATATTTTTAAGTTATATTATATTTTAGAGTGAAAGATGAGTTTGTGGTAGAAATTAGTTAATGGATGGAACTCTACTTGTCAAGTATATTTTTTTCTCTTATTCTATGAAGAAATTAATTCTTAAACTTTAGTTAAGGGATCTTAAAACCAAAAATGTGTTATCCTAATAGCTTATGTTTTGTTGAACCGATGATATTTTAAATCATCTTAGATTGATGGATTTGAGGCCCTCAATTTTACAATTGTTTGTGATTGATGACCTCAATCACTCTCTATAAATATTTATGTCTTTCATCCAATTATGTCTCTATAATTTCCACCAATGTTCTCCTATTCGAAACCCTGATTTGGTGGTGACTTTTTCATTTTCCCTTCCCTCTTATTAAGACTAAATTTTATTAACCCTATTTCTGATGTGGGTTTTCCACAAAGGTATTATCTATTTTAAACCATTTATTTTCGAAGAACAATTTCAAATTGTGAGGATGCAATTTATTGAAGTAGGGGAGAATGTACCACCCCAATATTTCATAGTACGTTACCTCTTCAAAGTAATTCAATAACTTGCGCAACACATAACACCGAGTTCGAGAACACTACAACTTACCAAAATAACCATTCAAAAAGTGGTTATGAATAGTATTAACTAAATTTTGAATTTTATATACTCCATATAATTTTAACATCCATATTATGTGTTTCTTAGACATAATATAAGAACAAATTTAATTTTTTAGATAAAGGAAGTATTTTTCAGAAAATGCAATTTTACCACCTTTTAATGGAGAACCATTTTTAAATCCAATATTTGACACTTTTATATATTCAATTTGACAAAATAAAATTCTTCTTTAGAATTGGGACATAAAAATTTAGTTTTGATAAATTTTTGGTTTTTTTTCTGATAACTTTCATATTTCGGTGAATAGTCAAAAATACTAAATGTTAATTGAAAAAAACTTTTTTAATCAAAATAATTTATATTTTTAAATTATAAAATTGATTTTTTTGGAAGTATAATTAGATTATATTTTTATCATTTAATACAATGTAGGTCATTATAAGTAATTTCACATTTAAATTTGACATAAACACATGTCAATCTTTTGATAGTTTTTACTTTTTAAAAACCCGTTTTTTTGGTTTTGACAACGAGAATTAATTTTAAATTAATTAATGAAACTTCTATGTTTTGAATTTGGTAAAATAAAATTCATTTTTTAATTCAAAAATATCAAAATTAGCTTAGGGTGAATTTTTGGCATTTTTCTGAAAACTTTCATTTTTTGATGAATAGTGAAAAACACTGCGTTATTGTTTAAGACCAACTTTTTATTTAAATAATTATTTATTTAATTTAAATTTATTTTAAGTCAAAAATATATATATAATACCTATATAATTTCAATTTAATTCATTGCATTCGTTTTATAATAAAATTAGATGTATAAAATTTTATTGAAATTTTTAACTTTTTTTATCCACCTTCTAGGAACATTTGTAAATTTGCATAAAACATAATTTTACCGCTTTTGTGAATTGAATTTCAAAAATCCGAGAGACACCATTGGAATCAGTAAGTAAAATTTGGTTCAATAAGATGAAAATAAGTTTTGGTGAATAGTAACTTTTGACTTTTATTTACCACGGTTAAAAGTAATAGGGTAATTAAAGGTAAAAATGATATTATAATTACACCAAAACATGTCCTAATTCTATTAGATAAGTGTATTTAAACCAAAACCAACCTTAGGAATAAAATATGATCCATTTGGTCCACTTGGAATAGATTAATACATTTATTATTATTTTATTTAAAGAAGAGTTATAAGTGTTAAATTCAAAGTTTAATAACTAAACCATTTTTAATATAGGGTTATACATAAGATAAATTTGACTATAAATATTCATTAGAAATCTAAAAATATTTCCTACATAATGGTATTCTATTTATAATTTTTAGATATTAAATAATTAAATTTATTTATGACTTAATGATGATGCAATAATTACTTTGTCAATAAAAGATTAAAATAAATAATATTATAAATATAAAAATAAATGTAAATTGAGGCTTTTGATGCCATCCACGTTTTTCATAGACTAATATGACATGTTAGGGTTGATTAAATGAATTTTTTTCAAAGTAATCATGTTGTTATGACTTTCACAAAAACCATATACTAAATAGTGTCCCAATTGACATAAATGAGTTGTTAAAACAAATACTATATTATTAAATGATATAATATTCCAAAAAATTTGAGGTTTGGAAAAAAGACTTATATAATGATAAATATGTCATTAATGAACCACTTGGGGTTCTATTGGATTTTTATAGTATGTTTATTAACCATTTATTATAATAATACCAGAGGACATGGTAAAAGTTAAACTATTTAACTAAGAGTTAAATCTAAAATATAGGATTAATATGGTGACTTAAACTTGTCTAAAACCTATTGTTTGAGAGGATTTAGACCAATACCCACCTTATCTTATAAATAAATCAATTTGGATCCATTATAAACCGAAAATTATTTTATAATAAAATAATATTTCAAACTTTTCCTAAAGTGACCCTCACCTCTCTTATAAAAGGGTACTTACCCTTCTCTCAAAATTAGACCTCCAAAGCCATTTGGCTCAGACAAACCCCTCCCAAATCTCATCCCAACTTCCCTAACTTCAACAAATAGGCCTTCCCTTGAGAAGAAATCCAACCTAAGGATCCCTTTTGTTCAAATCAAAAGGAAAAACCCAAAGAATAGGTAATTATTTTATCACCTCTTTCAAAGTTCTTTTCTTATTCCACTTTCTATTTCTTTGTTATTTCCATACCAAAATAATAAAAATAGTAAATTCTATAAATTGTGATGTTATTATAAATATGGTACAACTATAATCATTATTCTATCCATCCTATGAATGATAATGTCACTATGCGTGCGTACGTCCGGCTTACCGTCTCCACAATGTGGTGTAGTTTGTTATTCAACACTATGTTATTTGGATGGATATAATGATGAGTAATATGTATATAATTAATAAAAATAACATGATAATTTCTCTGTAAAATTAATATACCATACAATTCCACAC
This sequence comes from Viscum album, assembly GCA_963277665.1. Classification (NCBI taxonomy): domain Eukaryota; kingdom Viridiplantae; phylum Streptophyta; class Magnoliopsida; order Santalales; family Viscaceae; genus Viscum; species Viscum album. The sequence continues at coordinate 718,211,649 of OY728129.1, read as the reverse complement.
CTTTTAATCATTAAGGAAATGATATCGTCGCTCGTGTGTACGTACGACTTACCGTCTCTATGACGCGATGAGATTCATTTTCAGGTTCACCATTCAACAATGATTAAAAAAATATATATTTTTAATAAGTTTGTAATATATGACATAATAATTCTAATGGATATATATATATATATATATATGTATATGTATATGTATATGTATATCTTTTTCACTTATTTCCGTTTAATACGACATGAAAACATAAACAACGCTTATGCATACGTACGACCTACCGTCTCCATAAACGATGTTTTCCATTTCATATATCTATATATTATATATATTTATATTATAAATATATATTATATATAAATCATGTTTTATATTTTTAATGTATTTAAATCATGTTCTAAATGATATGATCAAGAATAAAAAGTTAAAACACGTAAGATAAAGATAGCGATTATTACCTGAAATGTTAATTTAACATGGAAATAATTATTAAATAGGTAGTTTAAATTCATAAATGAATCATTTATGATATAATAAATATGAATATGGTTCTGTTATAATTTAATAACATACTATGGTCATTATACAGATGGTTAAACCTACCATCGACCAAAAGAAAGTGCAAGGTAAGGGTTAATTCCTCAATCTCATTATTATCTGAGATTGTTTATGTGTAAGTATTTTCTGGGAAATATTTATTATACATGTCCATGTTTTATAAAATTATTTTAAAAATGATTCTTTTAAGGTAATATTTAACTAAAACATCATTTTAAATGTTTTAAATATTTATTCTTCTAAATCTTTCCCATTAATGTCCATGTTTTCAAGAGGGTTTTAAGGATTTATTTATACAGACATGATTGTTTTAAAATGTTAATTCCTTTTAAAAGTTTCAAAGTGGTATGGGACACTTTGATTCAAAAATTTCTTTTAAATGACTTCCTTTATAAATGTGTGACTTTTAAATGATTTCAAAATAGATATATTTCTCTCCAAAAGTTTTACTGATCATTTTCAACAATGTCAACATACTTTACTGGATATTTTTCTTGATTAAGGTTGATTTATTATAATACAATCTTCCATATTTTATTGAATGATTTATGATATGTTTGACTATGGATGTTATATTTTTATACCCTTCATGATTTATGGTTTAAGTATTGACATTTCATATGCTAGTTTTAATATGAATGTTTATGTTATGTTTCAACATTTTTATATGAGGAATGTAGTGGACTTAGTAAGTGACGAGTGGGGCCCGATATATCCCCTTGATGCATCAGTAGGTCTCATGAGACAAAATAGTGTCTTGGAAAAAGGCCTTGAAAAAAATTTTATTTGTAGTCTTGGCACGAGGCCTTGACTATATGGTAATGATGTCCGACATTATGAATTCCCTCATTATGAAATTAATTATTACATGTGATTATTCGACTAGTAGAATATCCATGTGAATGATTATATGGTAATGTTTGATTTAATTTCTCCGTATTATGCTCAATTTTATTTTGAAAAGACTGTTGTTTTTATTACACATCTTTGCTTAAAAGTTTATAGCTTTCACTAAATTATTTCCCCCTACTCATCATCTGAAATCACCCCTTTCTTATGTTTTGTTCTCCCAGGATTCCAAGAATTGTATTATATTTGATATGCAGGGTTAAGCTAGGGGAAGAATTTATTTCTCAATGGATTATTTATATTGTGTTTTATATTTTAATGTGTAATGTAATATTCATGTATGTAATCTATTTTCCAAGTCTACTAAACCGATCGGTCCTTCAGGACATGATTCCTTGTAATCATGCCAATGTATTAAAATAATGCACCAACTCTAGGTAACTGGGGTCGGGGAGTTACATAAAAATTCTTCACAATTAACATTATATTAATTTAGGAAGACTAGGAACATAAAATACATTTTTTTGAAATTAAATAAGTGAGGGAAAATAAGAAATATAAAAAGGATTTGAAGTAAGCTTATCATCCTAGTTGGAGTTGTACCAATGAGTCAAGCTTAAGAAGTGAGGAACCAGAAAGTGAAAATCAAACAAGCAATCTTATTTTTATGGATACACATGATGAGGTACCTAATAATTATTTGTATTTTTTTTATTAAATCCTATTTTTGTTATTAAAAATTCTAATTATGAATCAAATTTTGAGTCAGATTTAAGTTTTGGTGATGAAACAAACTCCAAAAGTACTAGTTATAAGAAATTAAACATAGATAATGAAGGATTACAATAGGTTTATTTTAAATATATTGTTTGGTTTGAAAAATTAATGAGGAATATGTTAATTTTAAAAAGGAAAATAAAAGGCTAGGAAAATAGGACAAGACTTATAACAATTCCATTATATGATCTAATTGTAAGGAGATGGAAAATATTCAAAAATAAAATGAGAAGTTTAGAAATGTGAATGAAATACATAATGATTTTATGTTTAATAATAATGAAGATCAATAAAGGAGATTAAAATTGATTTTAAATGATATGTATAAAGTTGAAAAAGAATGAAAGAAGATAAAAGAGGAAAATACTAATCTAAGATATTCACCATCCTTTTCAAATAGTCAAATTTGGACAGATTTGGAAAATGATCAAAAAGGGAATTAAAATAATAAAAAGAAAGTTGTTTATTTAGAATCCAATCATTCAACTTTTGTTCAAGGGAAATAGATGTTTGAAAAATGATGTCCATGAATACAATAAATAAGGTCAATTCTGATTTGGCTACAATATAAAAATTCTTAAGATGTATAATACCTTTTTTTAAAAGTACCAAATGGGAAGAGTTTTAATGTTACTTTTTTTAAGTTTGGAACATTTAGACACTATTCTTTAGATTTCTCTTTAAATCATGTTCATTCATTATGACACACAAATGTATTTCTTTCAAAGACTGTTTTCAATGTTAAGAGGACTAACACTTTACAACATGGGTTCCCAATGGGTCATATTTAAATATAATAAGTCCCAATATTGTTTACATTCCCATGTATGTATTTTCTTAATTTCCAACATACATATTCTTTAATGTCTTATCAACTGGTATACTATCATGCATCATTTTTTTTTCATATGGCCTAAAAACCTATTTACATAGTTTTAATTTATAGTCTTTAGGCATGGATTTTATATTCTTCAATTCTTTGTGAAATCCTTATAAATTATTTAAATATATTTTTGAATATATATATTTATTCAAAGGGATTTTATATTTTAATAATTCCTAAACATAAAGTAATCCTCTTAAATATTAAGTAGATATTTTAGTTTTTAAGTAATTAGTTTTATATAAGCATACTATAGAAAATTAAGTTTTATGATGTAGTTTTAAAAATGTTTTTTTTTCACTTTTTTTGTTATTATTACCTCTAGGGGGAGTCAAAATTGATTCAAGTACTCAAGAATTCAAGTATGTTTTTTAAAATTATGAATGATAATGGTTTTATATTTTATTATCATTGCTATATTGATACTAAATATATTAAGCATGATCTAAAATTACATGTTCTTAATATATTTTTTTCTTTCTATCTAGTAAAAATGTTCAAATTATTTATTTTTGGTTTATTATCATGCACTTAATGTATTATTAATTCATTTAAAATATATTTTAAAATTTCTTGAATATATTTTTAATAGATTCATTAATTAAGGGGTATAATATATGATGAATATATTCTTAAATTTAATTTATTATATATTATGGGTATTTGCATTTATTTTGTAAGAACTGCGATCTTCTTTTCAGGTATGGATTTTGATTTTGGGTTGTTTTTGAGGAAAAATGAAGAAATTGGTTTTTTAGTACATGCCATGTACTTATATGTACTTTCTGTGTACCTGGTTTCCATGTACAGCTGCATACTGGCTATATAACGACTGAGTACATGGCCGTGTGATGACTTGGCAGACCCAATTAAGTTGGGAGCTGGTTGAGGCTAATACACGAAATTTACTGTTAATGAATATGACGTGTAATTTTCTTTTTTATTTTATATATCGAAGTGGAGTCGTGTCTCATATATGAAACCATCTTCTTCTTCCTGTGTTTCCTACAGGAGAACCCGAGAATGACAGATGAAGATCAAACCCCCAATTCCCTGTTCGAGCTCCGATTGAGACATTGTCAAATGCGTTGGAATCCTATCGATGAGTTCTCGAATCCTCTAGATCCTTTCTTCCTGATTCACCCTCTCTTTTGAGTTATTAAAGGTTGGTTTTTTTTCACAATTTTGTAAATATACACTAATATATGATGATTCAAGGGCCTAAGTTCAGGTATATCGATTGTATGACATCAAGGTAGGTGGTTTGTGCCTTTCGTTGTTTGTCTTGGATCGTATATGCTAAAATTCCCGCATACCCATGTTTTGGGTATTGTTTTATTTTGAATTTAACCCTATTTATTACCTTCTATGGTTTGATTGATTGATAAAGGGTTGTGTCTTGTGCATAAGGTTGGACACCTTGTTTATGGGACACCCTATGGGTGCTTTTCCCTTGATTGATTGTTTATGGACGTTTGGTTTAGAATTCCTATTAGGATTGCCTTATTTTCCATGCCTTGTTTTGTTAGGATGGAGTTATTAATTATATAAAATCCCCGTGATATGCATTGTAAATGTTTGACCAAGTGGGATTGGATTGTGAGAACTTCTCAAAGGGGCATTGAATGTGAGAGCTACCCAGGTGGTCATTTATAATTTGTTGATGCTATGTTGACCAAGGGGTATTGACCATGAGAGCTGCCTAGGTGGTCGTTTGTAAATGATATATACTATGTATAACCAAAGGGGTTATACTGTGAGATCTTCCCAGAGGTTCATTTATGAATAATTGAATGATTGTGACGAGTCTACCAAGCCAAATAACAATCTTGGACTCAATCTTACTTGATTGTTTAGATGGTCTTATAAGACATATATTTTTTTACTTACATAGGGGATACATATCTTAGGCTAGATCTCAAGGTATACATGATTCAATGGATGGAATAATAAATGTTTATGAATGTAATTGAAAACTATAGGATTGTTTACTTTTGAGTACTTCCTAGTTTATTGCTTCATTATTTCAGATTACCTACTATATATATTCACTGATAGTTAGGCACAAATATTTTGGTGGTTTCCTACTGGGATTCATCTCACACATTTTTTAGGTCATGTTTTGGACCCAAGAATATTATATTATTGCAAGTATAGATAGGGGAAATCCCCCTTCTTCATAAGGTACTTGATTGCTATTGGAGTTGGAGAGCATGGGACCAAGCTGAGGCTTGCGATGCGGCTGAAGTTTACTTGTTTCTTTTGTACTTTGGTTTCTGTATTTCTTTACAGAATTGTGAATTGTTTGGATATTTTATTAGATACATATTCCATGAATCATATATATATATATATATATATGTTGTGGCTTCTATTGGATTTACTTTCAGTCTTATGCTGTTTACTTTTTGTGGTACTACTGCTTTCGCTATTGTTTCCTATTTTTTCCACTGTGTATACTCTACTAATTAGGGCATAGTTTTCCCATTATTTCTCTTTATCCCTCACTGTTAGTTAGAAGCCTCTGGAGTTTGGGGAAATGCGATTGAGGTTATGTGACCAACCGGGTTCAAGGAACCTTTGGGTGACACCTAGATCTAGAATGTTACGAAGTGGTATCAGAGCATTTTATTTTCTTCTTTGACTTACTATTTGGAGCTAATAGACTGGGATAGGAAAAAATGGGTAGTTGGTAATAAGATATTCTTGGGAGTAGCTAAAAAATGTATGAGGAAAATCCAATTTACCTCAAATATTATAATTTTTCTAGTTCTGCAATTGTTACAGTTGATTTGATTTCACCATTGGGTGATTCACTTGTTTTATGCTGTTATGATTGATATCATTGTGATTCTATTTATATTGAAACATGATGATATGAGGTTATTCCATCTCATACATCGTATATAAACTTTCTATATATCATATGTCATGCATTCTTATCATGCCATTTAGGGTGCATTACTGATTATATGCTATTGTGATAGATGTTGTGCTAGATATGCACGTTGTTGTGATAGATTCCGTGATAAAAATACCTACTATTTTGATAGGGTATTGTTATATGTAAAGTTTCATTTGGATAGATTCCAATATTTAGTCCCTGAGGTGTTATGGGCCCTCTTGTATCGGAATATAGTGGATCATGTTTGAACTTTAATTGAATTCTTTCAAGTTATGATATGAATAAGGATTCCAAACTTTGATTCATAGGGAGTATGGACTATCATGGATCAGATCTTGGAATTCCTTGGAAACATTTTAATATTTTGGGGTTCTAGATAAGTTTGAAAGTCTTAATACCTAGAAAACCCATAAAACACGTCATGTGATGTTATAAACACACACCACGTGTTCTTCTATTCTAAAAGAAATGATTTTTTAAGTACATGTCGTGTACTGTGTGTACACGTTGTGTATTTTTTGACTATGTGACTAAATATGTGAGTAGATACATGGGGTTGGTAAACCCTTGGTAGAACCACCGTGTACTGGGAGTACATGCCATGCTGAAATCAACCATGTATCTGACCGTGTGACTAATGACATGGGTAAATGGAACTTTGGTTGTACACACCGTGTCTGGAGTATGCACAACATGTATTGTTACACCAGTAAGACTGTGTAGTTCTATCCATGTAGAAGTACCTAGGCAGGAGGGGATATTCAAGTACATGTCATGTCTCATGAGGAACACACCATGTGTATGGGGTGTTATACAACTAGGTTGGTAGAGGTACACTCTCATGTTAAGGCTTAAGGGAACACGCTGTGTAGTGGTTCTACATGCCGTCTAACCCTCTTTTGAAAAACTTGAATTCTTTCCTTCACCTATTACATTTATGCACTTTTGATATTTCACTTTTAATTAATCTCATACTGAGGTGTGTGATTGACCTTGCAGAGTTATTCCACTAAGATGTCCTCTAGCTGTGTGCCATGTACAAAGCAATGATCAGACACCATAAATGGTAGATCAGGGACTACTAGAAGATCCTCTCATTGTTCCCATCTTATCACCATCTATTATACCAAACATAGGTGTTGATGCATAGTTTTGTGAAGGTTTTATGAGGATGATGTTGAATTTTTAGGGAGAACCACATCCTTCCCCGACTATGGCAGAGTTGACATAGGTGTTTCAGCAGTAGCATCCTCCAACTTTTATAGGGGATAAAGGACCTCAGGATACAAAGTCATGGTTAGAGGCCATGATTTCTATCTTTGATCATCTAGAGACACCTCCTGATAGGATAATGAAGCTCGTGACTTACATACTACATGATTCTACCAAGATATGGTGGGCTGTTATCTCACAGGAGGGACGTTATTAGGATATGACTTGGGAAGAGTTTCATAGGACATTCTATGATTACTTATACCCCGAGACTTTGAGGGAAGACTGGGCCTGGGAGTTCATGAATTTGGAGTAGGCCACTCTTTTAGTAATGGATTCTTCTTTTCGTTTTACATAGTTTCAACGATTTCCCCCTGTTTTGGGAGGTGATTAGTTATCACTGGATTGGTGATTTGAGTACGACCTCAGGTGTGACATCTGATCACATGTAAATGTTTTCAAGTTGACTTTGGTGACTGCTATAGTAAATTAGGAACTAATTTATGAGTGTAATCTAAGAGAGTTTGGAGCTACGAGCCAGGGAAGTTTAGTATACAGGGTTGGTACTCCTTCGAATGATAGCAAGAAGCGCCACATGGAGATTTCACGTGGTGATTCTTCTATAAGCATGGATGTTTTTTCAGGTATCTAAGTGGTGTGCTACTAGTACGGAAAGATTGGGCATACAAGACCACATTACTCGAAGTACCCAGTTGAGTTCCAATCTTGTGGCAAGATGGGTAATATTTAGTGTTTTTGCAGGATGTTCTCACTAGAAGCGAGTGAGAGGGGATCTGTTATGACTCCATATTCAGAAGTTGGACCAACCGTTTCTCATTAGTTAGGGAACTAGAGTTCGTTAGGGTGTTCAGGCCATGGAGGTGGTAATGGAAATGGTATCCATACAATAGGTTTTTAGCGATAGTGGGGTGTATTATCTCAGGGTAGCCAGGTAGGGTCATAGGGCTGCAATACATGTTAGACTTTTTCGATGGAGAAGACCCAGTAGGATCAGGATCCCGGACCCTCTACGATTAGAGGTAAGATTATATTTTCCTCAATTTTAGCTTCTACTCTTTTTGATATAGGGTCTTACCATAGTTTTATATCTATTTCTATTATAGAGAGACTTGGTCTATATATATTTACTTCTGATGATGTTATGATGCTAGACACTCCATTGGGGATTATGAAGGCTAGTGTATGTTAGTGCAAGGAGTACCATCTTGAGGTTGGTGGGTGTCACTTCTCATGGGACCTCTATGTATTAGTTATATGATAAGATTTAAAAGTGACACTTTTGGATGGACCAAATTCATTTCTTAGGCCATGTCATCTGAAAGATTGGATTGTCAGTATACCCAGACAAGGTGATAGCAGTAGTTTCCTGGGAGCATCCGAAGAACGTCTTTGAGGTAAAAAGTTTTCTGGGGCTAGATGGTTACTACATAACCTTTATTCTAGACGTTCTATGCTTAGTAGTGCCATTGAATGGCTTTACTAGGAAGGGTAATAAGTACTTGTGGATAGATTTCTAGGATTCGGCCTTTCAAGAGATGAAAGGGAGATTGACTTGAGCACCGATATTGATTTTTATAGAGCCGAGAAAGAGTTACACTGTATAATGCGATGCATCAAGCATCAGGCTGGGGGTAGTGCTTATGCAGGGGGAAAGAGTTGTTGTGTATGGGTTTTGGTAGTTGAGTCCAGATGAGAGGAATTACCCAATGCATGATCTCGAGTTGGATGTGGTTGTTCATGCTTTATGCTGTTTGAGACATTACTTACTGGGAGATCATTTTTTGGTGTACACTAACCACAAAATCCTCATGTATATCTTTACTTAGTGTGATATAAATTTGATAAAAAGAAGGTGGGTTGAGTATCTTAAGTATTTGACTTTAAGCTTGCCTACACACCTGGGAAAGGTAATGTAGTGGTTGATGCGTTGAGTAGGAGGACTCAGATACTGGCAGTTCAGTAGGCCAGTAGTGAGTTCCATCTTATGGCTCTACTTTTTAAGATTCATTTAGAGCTGCATGAAAGATAGGGTTATACATTTTTTTTTCTATAGATGTTACCTCTACTCTACTGGATCAAGTGTGAATGAGGAAACTATCATATTTTGAAGGTGGAGTCCTATGAGAGAGTGTTTCAGGTGAGGAACCTACTCCTAGGTGGACCATAGATGAGGACTAGGTTTTTCATTTTCATGGGTGTATATGGGTGTCAGCAAATATATGCGAGGAGCTGTTGAAAGATTTTTATGCCTCATTATGGGCAGTTAATCCTAGTGTCATCAAGTTGTATCGATATCTACATTGTCAGTATTGGTGGCCAGACATGAAAAGGGTTTTAGCTGGTTTTGTTATGAGATGTTCCACCTATCAAGTGGTGAAGGTGTAGCATCAACGACTGATAGGGCTATTACAGTAGTTACCCATTCCTGAGTAGAAGTTGAATGACATTGTGATGGATTTTTTGATAGGTTTACTGAGGTATCCTCGAGGGAATGATGCAGTTTGGGTTGTTATTGACAGACTCACGAAGGTTGCACATTTCCTACCAATCAAGGAAACCTTCAGTGTTAACAAGTTTGGAAGGTTTTACATCCAATAGATAGTACGTTTTCATGGGGTTCCGCACTCTATAATTTTAGAAATGGACACCAGGTTTACTTCTCATGTTTTTAGGGACTAAAGAGGTATTTGTGTACACAGGTTCTTCTGATTATAGCTTACCATCCCCAGATAGATGGTGAGTCCAAGTGCACAATTCAGGTTTTGGAGGACATGATTCGAGCATGCATTTTGGATTTCATGGGCTCTTGGGAGAGACACATGACCATGGTGGAATTTTCCCACAATAATATTTTTTAGGAAATGATTTAGATGAAACCTTATGAGGCTTTATACGGTAGGCCATGCCGATCACCCCTATATTGGATGGAGGCAGGAGAGGCAGCTATGTTGAGACCTCATCTTGTCTAGGTGACCATTGAGCAGGTGGAGTTAATTTAGAAGAGGATGGATACTACACATTCTTGGTAGAAATATTATGCTGATCGATGGAGACGACCTCTGTAGTTAGAGGCCGGAGATCAAGTTTTCCTACGTGTCACACCAAGGTTAGGACACCAGAGAATTAAGACACAGGGGTAGATTTAACCAAGATACATCGGTCCGTTTGAGGTTTTGGAGAGAGTCGAGCCAGTTACCTATCAATTATAGTTACCTCATAAGTACTAGGCTATGCACAATTTATTTCATGTTTATCAGCTACGGAATTACTTTTCAGACCCGTCTCACGTTTTTCCACTCGAAATGGTTGAGTTGGAGGTGGATGCATCCTTCGAGGAGCACCCTATTTGGATTATGGATCACAACACGAAGGTTCTCTATGGATGGTCTGTTCCTATGGCACAAGTACTATGGAAACACAGGTGAGTACAAGATGAGACTTGGGAGAGGGAGGCCGAGGTGCGATCACAGTGTCCACAATTGTTCATAGATTCTTCTTCACCACCCTGGGAATGGAAATTCGGAGATGAATTGCTTTAAGGGGGGAAGTTTGTAAGAACCATGATCTTATTTTCAGGTATGGATCTTTTTTTAGGTTGTTTTTGACGAAAAATGTAGAAATGAAGGTTTTTAAGAGTACATGACATGTACTTCCATGTACATGCAGTTTACCTGATTTCCATGTATAGACGTGTACTGGCCGTGTAATAGCCAAGTACATGGCCGTGTGATGACCTAGAAGACCCACTTAAGTTGGGGACCGGTTGAGGATAATACATGATGTGTACTGTTAATGAACAAACCATGTGGTTTTCTTTTTATTTGATATATTGGAGCGGGGTCACATCTCATATCTGGAACCATCTTCTTCTTCTCTTGTTTCATATAGGAGTGCTTGATAATGACGAATGAAGATCAAACCCCCAATTCCCCATCTAAGCCCCGATTGAGACACCATCAGATGCTTTGGAATCCCACCAGTGAGTTATCAAATCCTCTAGATCCTTTCTTCCTGATTCACCATTTCTTGTGAGTTATTTAAGGTTGGGTTTTTTTACCATTTTGTAGATCTACACCTATCTAGGTCGATTAAAGGGCCAACATTCAAGTATATCGATCATATGGCATTGAGGTAGGTGGTTTGTGCCTTTTGTTATTTGTCTTGGATCATATATGATAAAAGTGTTGTGTACCGAAATTTGGGGTATTTTTTGATTAGTAGTTTAACCCTGTTTATTACCTACTATGATTTGATTGATTGATAAAGGGTTGTGGCTTGTGCATAAGGCTGGATACCTAGTTTATGGGACACCCCATGGGTGCGTTTCCCTTGATTGATTGTTTATGGCCATTTGGTCTAGAATGCTTGTTAGGATTGACTTATTTTCCATGAATTATTTTGTTAGGATGGAGTTATTAATTGTATGAAATTCCTGTGATATGAATTGTGAATTTTTGACCAAGGGTTATTGGACTGTGAGAGTTTCCCAAAGGGGTATTGACCATGAGAGCTACCCATCTAGTCATTTATAATTTATTGATGCTATATTGACCAATGGGTATTGACCATGAGAGATTCATAGGTGGTTATTTTTAAATGATCTATACTATGTGGAACCAAAGGGGTTAGACCATGAGAGATTTTGAGAGGGTCATTTATGAATAATTTAATGACTGTGATAAGTATTCCAAGCTAAATCACAATATTGGTCTCAGTATTACTTGATTATTTAGATGGTCTTCTAAGACATCTGTTTTGTTGCTTACATAGGGGATACTGAGATTAGGCTAGATACTAAGGTTTACATGATTCAATGGACTGAATAATAAATGTAAATGAATGTAATTGAAAACTATAGGATTGTTTACTTTTGAGTACTTCCTAGTTTATTACTTTATTCTTGCATATTACCTACTATATATTTTCACTGATAGTTAGGTACAGATCTTTTGGTGGTTGCCTACTAGGATTAATATCACACCCTATTTGTATCATGTGTTTGAACTAAGAAGATTATATGATTATACATATAGATAGGGGTAATTTCCCTTCTTCATCAAGTACTTGATTTCTATTGGAGTTGGAGAGCATGAGACCGAGCTAAGGCTTGCAATGTTATTGGAGTTTACTTGTTTCTTTTGTACTTTGGTTTCTATATTTCTTTCCAACATTGTGAATTGTTTAGATATTCTCTTATATACATATTCCATTGATTATATATATATATATTGTGTATTATGTTGGATTTACTTTCAGTCTTCCACTATTTACGTTTTGTGGTATTACTGCTTTCGCTATTGCTTACTATTTGTTTTCCGCTGTGTATACTCTACCAATGAGGGCATAGTTTCATAATTATTTCTACTTGTCCATTACTATTAGTTGGAAGCCTCTAGAATTTTGGGAATTGTGCTTGAGGTTATGTTACCAACCGGGTTCAGGGCACCTTGGGGTAGCACCCAGATCTGGGACATTACAAATTTAGGGGGAGTTTTCCCTTTATTGTTTAATTTTGTAACATGATTATTTAAAAAAACATATTTTTATAGTAAATGGGAATATTTTAGTTTGGGATTATGAGTTTTGGAATTTTATCTCTAAATTATTGTGTATTAAGTGAGTTTGGAATATATATATATATATTTTATTCTCTATTATTGTTTAATTAGGTTATATACTTTTTTTATGTAAGCATGTTCATTTATAGTAATTGGTTCCTGTCATTTCTAAATTTGAATGTATCCCAAACTTTAATGTTTTTAATAAAATTAGTGTGAATAATTAGGGGGAATAGTTTTATTTATTTATTATAAGATGATGTAAATTTTAAAAAGGGGAATAATTTTTTATTTTTTTGACAAATTTCAAAAGGGGGAAAATGTTTTGGATTTTTTGAATTAAAATTTCAATTTTGCAATTTAAAAAAGGGGGATATTTTTAGTGTTGATATAGTAATAGTTTTTAGTAAATTGAGATTTATTATTTTGATAAATTGAAAACCTCATCACATTTTATAAAATGGACATTTTAATTAAATTACATTTGAATGAAAATTGGTTCAATCAATTGAAATTGGTTTAATTGTATCATTGAGATTGAATTGATTTGATTTAAAGTTTTATCACATTTTTTTAGGGATGAAATATTATTACATATGTTAATTGTTTTATTTTTAATCCTGTTTTATTGTTTTTTATAATATATTTTTTGAATTTAACCGTTATTTTTTTATTCTTATTTTTTTATTCATAATTTTTTATTTAAATCTCATGAAAGTTTAATTTTTAAAATTTTGGTGTACCCTTACATAAATTATAATTATTATTTACCTTGACATACCTATTTTCTTATCCATTCATAGCATGTTTTTACCCTTACGTAGCTTGGTTTTTACCCTTACATAAGTAGTTTAATTTCCTCTTTACCTTTATATGAATTCTATACTACCCTTACACAAGATTAAGGTTTTTCTTGTTACCCTTACAAAATATTGATTGATACTTATGCGGGTAAAATAAATTTATCTTTACCTTTACACTTTCAATTTCCTTACGTGAGATATACATTACCTTTACACATCCTATTGAAATTGTTTCTTACCCTTACACAACCCATGCAAAATCGTATTTACCCTTATGCATGCTATTGATATTTATATTTAACTTTATGCAACACATTAAAAATAATTTTTTACCCTTACGTATGGCTGATTCTTACCCTTATTTGAACTACACAAAATGTAAGTTACCATTATTTAGTGAACTATCTACCTTAACACAGTGTATAGAATTTACAGTTTAGCTTTATGAAATTCTAATCTACCCTTATACAACATGTATAAAATGTAAGTTACCCTTATGTAGCGAACTATATACCTTTACACAATGTATATAATTTATAGTTTACATTTATATAATTCTAAGCAACCCTTATGAAACATATACAAAATTCAATTCACCCTTATAGAGCGAGATAGTTACCTTTACGCAACATTTTTACCCTTAAGAAGTGTTTAAAATTTATAGTTTACCTTTATGTAGCATGAAATATTATTTTTATTACCACTACACAACCTATGAAAAATATATTCTACCTTTACAAATACACTAAAACTTACCCTTACATAGTTTTAAAAATATATAAAATCTATTTTATTCTATTTCATGATATTTATGGTATTTTTATTTGTTGTTTTACTGTTACAACATTTTAAATTGTTTTAATGATTATATAAATTCATATTAATGATATATAACCTATGTGAAGTATTTATACATTTTTAAACACATTTTTATAAAGATTAATTATGTTATTAATTGATGTATATATATATATAGTATAAAACTCAAATATTTCAATCTATTATTTTGAGTTGATTTGTTTATTTTTATTATTTCTTAATTAATGTTCCATGTAGATAAAGTTTGCTTAAAATTATTATTTTTTAATTTCAAACTATTAAAAAAAATTGTTTTATGTTAATAAATTAGGAAATATCTTCATGAAAATTACCATTAATGATGAAGAATTAGAAAACACCAGTACGTAGAAGAATCATAGGATTTATTTTGAAAAATAATTAGCCATTATATTTTTTCTATAAAAATGAAAAATCAAGTAGTGAAGTAAAACAAGAAATAAATTAATAACTACATTTATTCTTTATTATTGATTTATTGAAGCATTTATGGTTGCCTAAGTTTCTTTATTCTACACCAATTATTGATTTGCCTAAGATCACTACTCCACTCCACCTTTCTCTATAAAAATATTCTGATAGTATATTTAGTTTTATTTTTCTAAGAATCTATAATTAAAATTCCCCACATGAATAAACCTCCTTAAAATGGTAGTGTCTTGGTTATGATCTCTTAACAAAAAATAGGCTCACTTAGGTTATGATTTCCCCTGTGTAAAAGACATGGAATTTACTTAGAATAGAATGAGTTATTCTTATTCCCGGAAAAGGTAGGAAAGGTTCGGTATGTCCTATAATATAAAAGGTTGAGTCTACAATTGTAAAATACTTCTTCATATTCTCTCTTCATTTTAGTGAGTACCAACCCTCTCACTAATTTAGAGGAGATTAAAGAGTATAATAGGTTCTTTTTGAACCCAACTACTATAAAAATAACAGTGGTCTTGTTATTTATTTTTATTTCACTTCTTATCTATTTGAATAACACACACAAATTTATTCATTATTATGTTTGAACAAATATTAATCTAATAATTTTTTGATTAAGTTTAAAAAATTTAAAAGAACAATTCACCTGCTCTAGTTTATATTTACTTCCATATATTGTCCAACACAATATTAATTATTATTTTTTCTTTGTATCTTTATTATTATGATTGTGTCATGTAGAGTCTTACATAATGGAAGTGAAAGGAATATCCTCAAATTAGGGTTTATCACTAGCTCCTAGATTTTTCAAAGTTGGCATTTTCGATAGTTTATTTAGATTTTCCGGATCTTTTCTTTTATTGTAATATGTATTGTACCTCTATTTATCATTCTCAAGCATTGAATTTTTTTTGGTGCTCTTGTTATGCATTTTGGTTTAATTTGGACCAAACAAAGTTAAATATTATCATTCATTTTATTTTTTTCTATATTTACTTTCATTAATATTGTATAACACTAAATATCACACCCTAATCCCATTAAGACTCCTCCCGAGTTATTTGAGAGATAAAAACTTCCCTAAAAATCCTACATTCAATATTCTATGAGGTTAAGACTAATACCAAAGGTATATAATTCACTTTATGAGAGGAATTTCCTTTTTTATTTGGAAAAAATTACACACCAACTACCAATAACAAAACCCAACATCAGAACATAACTATATGAGAACAACAATGCATGTCATGTCACACAACAAAAATAATAAAATAATACATGAAATAAACAAGACTAGATAAAAATTCACAAAATAATCAATGTAGATAGAAAACATTAATGCAAATTCTCAAACTCTCTCTAACCAACACATACTCTAGGTTAATATAACCTAACACAAACTCCAACCCAATATTGTAAATTTAGAAATAATATAAGTAGTGGTGAGTATTGATGGGTTTTTTTGGATGGAATAACTCTTATTTAAGGAGTGGAAGATATAAAAAAACCCTAATGAGGTATAAGTCATATTCCTTTGATAGCTTCAAGGAATACAAGAATGAAGTTGAAAACTAGCTTGGTAAGAAGATTAAGAAACTCTACTTAGAACATGGTAGATAATATATTAATAAATTATTCATTGATAATTTATAAAAGTTTGGTATTATATCTCAAATCACTCATCCTTATACACCTAAATGGAATGGCACAAGAAAAAGGAGGAACCACACCTTATTAGACATGGTGAGATCAATGAAGAGTCATGTGAGTCTTCTATTATCCTTTTGAGGATACGTGTTATAAACAACAACGTAAATACTAAATCGAGTTCCAAATAAAGAGTAATATGGTATTCCATATCAATTGTGGTGTGGAAATAAAACTATTCCTTTCATACTTGCATGTATTGGGATCTGAATCATTTGTTAAGGCCTCTTTGGGTAACAAACTAGTACCCCGAGGCACAAAGTGTATCTTTATAGGATATCCTATGGAAATTAGGAAATACTACCTATTAAATACTTTATATAAAAAGTTTGTGGTTGATAGATACCCTACATTACATGATAAGGAATATATCTATAAAAGTGAAAGTGTGAGAGAGATAATCTTGAATGAAGTTCTGACTCAAGATACATAAGAGTTGGCATAGGAACAAACTCCACCAAGCCCTGTGGGAGAAGATAATGTTCCAAAGATTAAAGTACAATGTAAGAGTACAAGAGAGGTTAGAGAACTATAATGTTATGGTTTTATAGTAAATGAAGATGTTGAATTATTATTAGTTGATAATAATGATACTCTAACCTACAAGGAAGAAGTAAGTGGTAGAGATGTTTCCAAGTGAAAATAAACCTTGAATTTGGAAATGAATTCCAGTTACCAAAAATAGGTTTGGATTTTAGTAAATCCTCTAGTGGATGTAAATACCATTGGTTATAAATGGGTATTTAAGAAAAATCTGGACAAAGATGGACAATTCAGTACCTATAAATCATGAATGGTTGCAGAAAGGTTCAAAAAGTGTTAAGGCATAGACTACGATAAAACCTTTTCACTAGTTTCAGTATTGCAATACATAAAAATTATATTTCATTTATAATATTCCAAGACTATGATATTAGGAAATTAGATGAAAAAAAACTTTCCTTAATAGGATCCTTTTATAATATGTATATATAACATAACATGAAGGGTTTGTAACTCCAAAGGATGCCAATAGGGTATAAAAATTACAACGATCCATTTATGGATTAAAGCATGTTTCATGGTTATGTAACATTCAGTTTGATGAATTTATAATGTAATTTGGTTTCCTAAAGAATGAATGAGAGGCTTGTGTCTATAAGTGGTTTAGTAGGAGTGAGTTTTTTTTCTTAATAGTATTTGTTGATGAAATATTACTTATTATAATTGAAATACTAGTGTTATAGTATATTAAAGTCCAGTTAAATAAATGATTCTCTATGAAGGACCTAGGT
Organism: Viscum album; assembly: GCA_963277665.1. Taxonomy (NCBI): domain Eukaryota; kingdom Viridiplantae; phylum Streptophyta; class Magnoliopsida; order Santalales; family Viscaceae; genus Viscum; species Viscum album. The sequence continues at coordinate 718,193,842 of OY728129.1, read as the reverse complement.
GAAGTAACATATAGTCTTAGGATCAAGATCCATCACGATATCTCAAATAGGTTTCTCAGCCTAAGTCAAGGTACATACATTGAAAATATACTGAAGATATTAAGTATGGAATAATCAAAGAGTGGATTTTTTCTAATATCACATGGAATTAATCTTTCTAGGAAAATGTATACTTATATACATGAGGAAAGACATAGGATGGAAATGATTACACATGTGTCTATGATTGGGTTAGTCTTGTATGTTATGCTATGTAATTGTCTAGATTTCATATATACATTAAGTATGGTGTCTAGATATCAAGATGACCCAAGTGATCACCATTGTATGGAAGTCAAGACTATCCTTGCAATAAATGATGCAGAAGCTTGGGAGGGGCAGTTCTAGTGGGATGGGCCTACGGGTCATGTATTGGTCATGGTATGCCTCTGGGCCTTCGAGTCATGTATTACGGGTCATGTTGGGCCTTATGCCTTGGGCCTACGGGTCATGTACGGATTCCCCTTCAACCCTTAAAAGGGGTATTATCTATAATAAAATAAAAAAAAGAAGGCCTTCGGGCCATTCGGGTAAGACTATCCTTAAGTATCTGACACGTACTAAGGATATTTTCCTGGTCTATGAAGGGGATAAGGAACAAGTCATTATAGGATATAAAGATGATAATTCCCAAATAGATCAATATGATTTAAAATTGAAAATGGGATACATCCTCACTCTGAATAAAAGTGATGTGAACTGGAATATCTCCAAGAAAGCTATGGTTGTTGGTTTTATAGTAGTGTCTGAGTATAATACAGTTTCTAAGACAGCTAAAGAATATTTTTGGATATGAAACTTTATCCAAGATCTAAATATGGTACCTAGTAGTAAATATCATATCCCACTCTATTGTGATAATACTATAGTAGTGGATCTCGCAAAGGAGCCAATATTACATCAGTGAAAAAAACTTATACTTTGAGAGTATAATCTTCTGAGGGATTTTTCTGAGATAGGTGAAGCTATAGTGAGAAGAATATCCATGGAAGAAAACCTGAAAGATTCCTTGAATAAAGTTTTAACTTATCAGAAGAAATTATTATCTTTTGAGGTTTAGTAGACTGAAAGTCATAGACAATTGGCTCTAGTCCAAGTGGGAGTCTGTTGGAGTTAGTGTTCTAAAACCAACTATTTGTACTTTGATTACATGTATATTTAAATATTTGAATATAAATATAACATTTTATTACATATTTTTTTTTCTCTAAATTACTTTGATGTAATAATGTCCTAGGGTATTCTGAAGTGATAAGGCCATAATAGTTTCTTTCTATGATGAGAACCTTGAAATTCCATGATGATATTCTTAAATTTTGTTCTTAGATTAGATAAAATTATATGGTGGGGAACATAGTATGTATATTTTCATGTGTGAGTGCTCATAAGATAATGAGACTTCATCTCATGAAGTTCATAATTGGTAGTCTCCAAGATGGGAGATTATAAGAGCATACCTACTAGTAAGAATTCCACATGTTTTGGTGTCATTGATATTTCTTTCTATGGGATTTTATAATGGTCCTTAGAATTTATTATTAATTCATCCTATGAATCACACACTTAAATGTATTTCATAAATATTTATGATATAGTTCATGGAGAATCTGGATACTTTGGGTACATCATGAGTGGCATGTTATTAATGGATAATTGAAGGAAGGATTTTTCCCTTCCATATTTATAGAAAGTGATATCTCACCCATTTGATTGAAATGGAACCACCACATTAAATTCTATATCCATGGTTTAATGACATGTTTATTTCAGATAGCCAAAGAAAGATTTGCGAATCATATAGGTTGATGACACAAACGTGTGATCTACTTAATGAGATATTGGGACAAAGGGATTATATTACATAGTAAGAATTCATATGTAGTTTTTAATTTTGTAACATTAAGGTATTTCTCTTGGGTTCCATGTCCTATTTCTATAAAGTAATCTTACACTTAGTCAAACCCATCTAATACCAAAGAGAAAGAATCCCAGTGGGTCACACACTAAGTGATTCTATTAATCTCAATTAAATTATATTTTAGTTTAATTAATAGAATAAATATTATTCTCAAGATCTATGAATAATTTTATTCATGTTTTATTAATAAAAAAATATTATTAAATATTTAATAAATATTTATTCGCTAGATTGTGAATAAAATATTTTTTTATAAATAAAATATTTAATAAAATATTTATTCAATTATTCATTAAATGATAAGATGGATGAACATACCAAGACCATATCTGGTGATAAATATTAATTTATAATCTAGTAAAATAATATTTATCATTTCACCAGTTAACATAAACCATAAACCAATAATATTATTAATATTATTATGGCATGGGGTCAGGAATGGTTTATTATATTATTTATGTTCTGGTATGTAATTAAATAATATTTTAACCTAAACCCTATCTCTATAAACATATGGTTATGTATATTGTGTAGGTTTAATCAGAAATTGATAATTGAGAATCATTGTGCAAGACAGACTTATGTCTCAAACTCTTCCTTCTCACATATTCTCAAGAAGGATAAGAACTCCTTCAATCTTAAAGGATCTCTAAGTGATCAAGGTGAACACACACAATATGATTCATTTTTTATACTAGTACCCAACTATCAATCAATGTCATTTAGATACCAAAGGAGCATGTGTGGATCACTGCTAGAGGGGTGCTACACTTGGATCTTACAAGCACAACGAGGGTAATATGAAAAGGGTTATGGAAGATCAACAACATCCACAAAGAAATTTCCTAATATGAGGTATCATTTTTTCAAATCTAAATTAAATTAATTATAAATTTAATTTGTAAATATCCTCTCTCGGTTCTAGGTTCTCTTATGTCAATATTTGGTGGAAATATTTCATTGGTCATGTTGTTTACATCCTATACAATTTTATGAATAATCTATAGAATTGAAAAAAACTTTATGGTTATTTGGATGGGTATAATAATGATGTTTAGTTCATGTAAATAATAAATATAACATGATAATTATTCTGTATATATGATATACCATACAATTATATATTATTTCAATATCAAAAGAATGATATTGTTGATCGTGCGTACGTACGGATTACCGTCTCCACGGACGTGATGAGATTCATTCCCCATCGTATCCATTCAAGACTAATTTTCATTATATGATTAAAAATAATGTTTAAAGACTTGATATCATTCTGGATACGAATAAGATACATCCCATCCATAACAAATATGACTCACATAACAAATAATATAAAGGAAATTGAATCCGTTAACACACGAAACGATGATAATACTAAGATATAATCAACAAAACAATTTTAAAAGATCATATATGATATCATATTAATGTATATGATTATTTTATAATTTAATAACAATTATTTCACAATTATACAGGAGGTTAAACAACCCTTGACCAAGGAAAAGTACAAGGTAAGGGTTTATTTCACAATCTCTTTATTATCCAAGGTTGTTTATACGTAATTATCTACTAGGGCCTCTATATCATCCGCATACATGTTTCTTAAAAATGTATTTCAAAACATTCTTACTATTTTATAGAATACGGGTTAAAGTAATTTATACCCTTTTTTGACTTTTTATAAGTTGTTTATAAAGGAATCTTTCCGTCATTTTCCAAACAAGGTCCTTTTTAACCTTTCGAAAAAATTATGGTAAGAATGTCTTTTTTAACTTATACAGTGGGTGAGAATATTTTTCACCGTTATAAAATCATCGAATCTTCCCTTACAATCTTATAATTTTTTTTTCAAATTAAATTTTTTATTTTATAATTATTTTACTTATAAATTATTTCAAAAAAAAGAGATATTTCTCTCAAATAGTTTTGATTTCATCTATGTCAACATCCTTTCATGGATTTTAAGCTTATTTGAAGTTGATTTATTATGATACAAAACTTCCATATTGTATTGAAGGTTTTGTGATATGTTTGAATGTGGATGTGTTATTTTTATACCATTCATGGTTTATGGACAAAGTATTGACATTTCTTATTCTAGTTTTAATACGAATGTTTATGTTATGTTTAAACCTATTAATATGAGGAATGAATTTGACTTAGTAAGTGACGGGTGGTGCCCGCTATAGCCCCTCGATGCATCGGTAGGTCTCATGAGACAAACTAGTGTCTTGACACAAGGCCTTGAAAAAATCTTACTTGTAGTCTTGGAACAAGGCCTTGAATATGTGGTTATGATAGTCTGGAATTATGCATTCCATCATTATAAAAGTGGTTATTGATATTGCATGTGATTATTCAACTAGTAGAATATCCATGTGAATAAGTAAATGGAATTATTTCATTTTATTTTTGCCATATTATGATGAAGTTCAAGTTTAAAAGGCTTTTTATTTAGTTATACATTGACTTAAATGTTTATGCTTATTTATGAAAGTTTCCGCTATATTGTTATCCTTACTGAGCATCTGAGGTCACCCCTTTCTATGTTTTATTTTTCCCAGGATGTGAAGAAGTATTTTATGACTGGCCTGCAGGGATAGTCTGAGTGGATATGAGTGTGGACTATGAAGACTATGTTGTTGCAGTTTTCCATTTTATCATGTAATGTAAGACTTATGAATGTATCTAGTGTTTACAAGGCTACTAAACTAATCAGTCTTTTGAGACTTGATCTTTTGTGATCATGCCAATGTTATGTAATAATGCACCGACTCTAGGTAACTGGGGTCAGGGCGTTACAAGATACATGACATTCCAAGTAGTAACTAGACATGATTAATTCATTTCAAACCACATTTATAACAAACCGGCACAACACATGACTTGTTGGATTATATGGAATGTAGATGACATACATGTTGTGTAGTATATATGGTTTAACAAAGAAATTCACAAAAAACTTTTGGTCAAATACACAGTTAAAACCCATGTGAGACAGACATCCTGAAAGATTAATGAAATACATGAAGTTTAGCTAGTGTACACAACATGTAGTTCATTATTTCTTATGTCCAAAATACACATTTAGTCACTTAGCGGGTCATGCAGACACATGGATAGTGGAGAACACGACGTGTATCTAGAGTACAAGCCGTGTGGTCCCATGTTTGAAGAACATTCCAAGTCCTTTAACGGGTTATATAGACACACAACAAGAATGATACATGACATGTATCTGGCTAGTACACGCCGTGTATTCTAGCCAAGGTACATGATGAAGAACCAATAAATTATCCTAGGTACATCGAAAACAAGGTACATGGTGTGTAACTTGATATTACACACATTATAATCTCCCAATAAAAGGAAAAGATAAATTACATTAAATAATTAATTGTAGAATCAAAAACTTATTATATTGATTGGTACCTGACATGTTTGACAATTTAAAAATGGTTTTAAAGATTTGAAATTGGTCATTTTTATTTATTTTAATTATATATAATAATTACTTATGACATTTTTTTACATGAATACATTTATGTTGTGTATATCTGAGAAAAATCAGATGATCATTAAGATAAAAGGAAATTAATTAATTAATTAATTAATGCAAGCATGTTTATCTTAATAATAAAAAATGAATAAAAATGAATGTTGGACAATATAATTTTCATATTCATTATATGTGTATGAACATTCATGATCTTTACTAAGACCTGTGTATGAATTGGTTTAATTTAATTTAATTTATTTCATGGTTTTGAAAATATTAATAATTTAATTAAAGATGATGGCCTGTGAATCATCCCTCCCTCCATTATTTTGTAGGACTTGTGTGTACAAGGTGATTTATGTAATTACCCTTAACCAATCATTTGGATCCCCTCACATATTTGTGAGTTATAAATATATGTAATAAAAGGAGCTTCCCAAGGTGTGTAGAGGCGGTTCAACAAATGTCCAAGATGATGCCAATCCAGGTGATACATAGGTGGACAGGTGGAATGATGTAACTCATGCCAAGACCAATAAATGAGTTTTCCCCTAGGTCATATTTTGATTTATTTTACACCAAATAAATACACCATTATAAAATCTCATAATTTATTCATACATTTATTTATTTATTTCTTATACAATATTTATCTTATAGATAAAATACCATGATCACATAAATAAATGGAATAATATTCAAATATTGAATTTAAATAAATAAATTATTCACAATTTTTTGTTATCAAAAGATGGTTAATCACTTAAGTAAAATCTACATAATATTAATAAGAAATGTAAAAGATAAAACAAGAAATATTTATGCATAATAAATAAAATACATCAAGTTAATATTAATTCATTAATCCTTCCATCACTCGAATTAAGATGAACCCATAGTCAAGGTGTCAATTCAGCCTATGTTGGAGGAACTTTTAATTATTTAGATGTCTTAAATAAGATAGTGGGATGAATTAACTAAATTTTTATTGGGTTTAATGGCCTAAATCTATCCAATATAAATTTAGAGGCAAGTTTTGAGGAAATCCTAGTTAGGATTTTTGGATTGGGGAGTCCACTCAATGGAATAAAGAGTTACATGACCGCTGTTGGAAAGACCACCTACCTAGATATTTTCTTGTAATTTCCATGGCCTACTTATGGATTATAAGAAAGGACATACATAACCTTTCCATTAGAATGTCCGAGAGGCTATACATTCATATTTCAATGGTGAGGTATTTTGAGACTTGATAAAACAGCATGCGACTTAATAAAATTAATTTCATTAGATCTCACATAAATTGTAATCAAGTGAAGTATTAATTTTTTTTTTATTTTATAATAGTATAATTATGAAAATTTCATCATCCCCATTATCTATATGATAAATATTAGAGAAATACCATCTCTTAATTAATATTAACTTCTAGGATTGGTTCAAACACCTTTGGGTTGTGTTGCGCCATGAACGAAAATATTACATGCTAAAATACTCACTAACTGATCCACCTGAAAAGGAGGCAAGTGATAAGGAATTAACTATCTATGAAAAAAATTGAATGATGTGGTTGCAGTTAAATGTTTAGTTTTTTCATATATATTTAGTAAACTCATAAATTCTCATCAAAACATGGATGCTTATAAAATTATTTAGTATCTTTGTGGTATTTACTTAGAGATAGTAAGACAGAAACAATTTGAGATATCAAAGGTGCTATTTCAAAGTATTATTGTAGAGGGTGGGACATATGGGCCTCATGTATTCAAAATAATCGGCTACATTAAAAACCTATAGGTTCTAGGGTTTAAAATTCCTGAATAAATGCACACCAATCTCATTCTTACATTACTCCCTCAGAGATTCTCAGGTTTTATTGTAAATTTTAATATGAAAAACATTTATAAGTCTCTAATAGATCTACTAACTCTTATTCACCAATTTGATAATAAGAAAAAGAATTAAAATCCTTATATCCTTATGGTGAAAAAAATGAAAGTACATGAAAAGATCTCTAAGCCCAAGGATCCTTCACAATTCCATTCCAAGAAGATAAAGATCAAGGGGTAAGGAATAGAATAGAGTGTTATCTATTTTTCACGTGTCAAGAAGGGCCACTAGAAGAAAAAATGTACCCAAGAAAAGTAGTAAGGTAATCTTTAGCTACTTTTTTTATCAAGTGAAATTTATTTATTCTTACATATTGGGTATTAGATAAAGTTTTTGGTTCTCACATATGTATTCAAATACATGAACCAATTAGATCAAAAAATATTGACTGATGGGAGGTAAATCTATGAGAAACCAATAGATTCAAATTTTATTCTATGACTATTAGGGACTAACAACTCACATTGCCGATATAAATGATTGTGGTTTTGAAATATTTCTATTATGTTCCATCTGTTACCAAAAATATTATTTCTGTATCCTGACTTGATACAGATGGATTTATTTTCAAGTCCAGGAATAAATTTTTCTTCTTTTATAAAGATAACATTTTTTATGTTAAGGAATATCTAAATAATATTATTTATGTGTTGGATTACACAAACCAAGTAATGTTAATTGATAACGAAACTATATCACGTGAATCATGCCGAAACAAACTTTGATATCACCAACTTGGTCATGAAAATGAAAACAATTTTACTAAATTGTACCAAGATGGATATTTAGATTCCTTTAAACTAAAACCACTTTATGTATGTCACACATGTTTAAAAGGAAAAGTAAATAAATCACCATTTAGTAGAAAAGGTGAAAGGTACACAATGATTCTTGAATTAACTCATAATGACGTGTGTATTCCATTTATAATTAAAGAAAGGGGTGGGTACTCATACTTCATAATTTTTAATGATTATTTAAGTAGATACAAATATTTCTACTTAATGAGGTATAAGTAATATTCCTTTGACAAATTCAAGGAATACAAGAATGAAGTTGATAACTAGCTTGGTAAAAAGATTAAGAAACTCCACTTATTTTACGGTGGAGAATATCTTAACCAAGACTTCATTGATTATTTATAGGATTTTGGGATTTTATCTCAACTTAATCCTCCTTATACACCCAAATGGAATGGTTTAAGAGAAATTAGGAACCACACCTTGTTAATCATGGTGAGATCAATGATTATTCATGCGAGTCTTCCATTATCCTTTTGATGATACACATTACAAATAACAACATATATACTAAACTTAGTACTAATTAAATTGGTAGATGATATTCCATACAAATTGGGGAGTGGAAATAAACCCATGTATTCATACTTGTATGTGTGAGGATGTGAATCTTTTTTTAAGGCCTCTTCAGGTAACAAAAATGCACCCCGATACAAAAAGTGTATCTTTATAGGATATCCCAAGGAAACATGGGGATTATTCTTATACAATCCCTCAGATAAAAAGGCTGTGGTTTTCATACATCCCATATTCCTTGAGAAGGATAATATATCTAAAAGTGATAGTGAGAGTGAGATATAATTTGATGAAGTCTTGGTTCATGATATATAATAGTTATCATAGGAACAAATTCCACAAATCCCCATGGGAGAAGAAAATGTTCCAGAGACACAAGTACTTTGTAGGAGTATAAGAGAGGTTAGAGAACCATAATAGTATGGTTTTCTAGTCACTGAGGATAGTGACTCATTATTAGTTGATAATAATGATCCTCTAACCTACGTGGAAGAAGTAAGTGGAACAAATGTTTCCAAGTGGAAAGAATCCATGAATCATGAAATGGATTCCATGTACCTAAACCAATTATGGATTTTGGTATATCCTCTATTTCATGTAAAGACTATTGGTTTTAAATGAGTATTGATGAAAAAAATAAACATGGATGTACAAGTTAGTATCTATAAGGAATTAATGTTTAAAAAAGGGTTTAAAAAACATCAAGGAATAGACTAATATGGAACATTTTTTCCAGTTTCAATGTTGAAATACATTAGAATTATTCTTTACATTGTAGATTTACATGACTATGGGTTTTGGAAAATGAATTTTAAAACAACTTTTCTTAACAGAAACCTTTAGGAAGATATCTACATGACATAACACTACTGGAAATTGGGCCTATACCCACGGTTTTGTGAAAAACCGTTGGCATATGTCCCCCCTATACCCACGGTTTTCCAAAACCATGGGTATAAGATAGTATGGGAACCTATTCCCACGGTTTTTTCAAAACCGTGGGTATAGGGCCCCTATACCCACGGTTTTTGACAAAACCGTGGGCATAGGTTTTTTTTAAGACCTATCCCCACGGTTTTTCCAAAACCGTGGGAATAGGTTTTTTGTGAAGATCTATACCCACGGTTTTTACAAACTGTGGGTATAGGGGGTATTTTTTTCAAAGACCTATACCCACGGTTTTTAAAAACCATGGGTATTGGTTTCCCGCGTTATGGCGGGGAGAAAAATTGGAAAAAAATTGGGCGGGAAGAAATAAATTTTATACGGGAACAATGTTTTAAATAATATAATTATAAGGATGCCATTATTTATTAATACAAATTAATTAGCTTCGATGGTTTAGTTCTCTGTTCAGTTCCTTGACGTGCAGGGTTCGAATCTCGTTGGCGGAAATTTTCAAATATTTCGACAATATTAATATAAGTATAAAATCGTATGATTATATTAACAAAATCCACGTAGTATAGTTGGTTCGCCGCTCAACTCCGTCCTTCCAGGTCACGCGATCAAAACCCGCGGGTGGCGTTTTTTTAAAATAACAGCAGAGGTATTAATATATTATAATAAAACTATCTGAATATACATGAAAATATGTCAGCTCAGTTGGTCCTACGTTGTGTTGTGGTGCTAAGTCCTGTGTATGGCGCGGGTTCGATTCCCACTGCCCGCGATTTTTGAGAATTTTAAATTTCCCACGGTTTGAAAACCGTGGGGTTACTTCCATGCCATGTTGTACACCAAAATTTTGGTGTGTGAAACACCTATACCCACGGTTCTACAAAACCATGGGTATAGGTCAAGACCCCTATACCGACGCCGTTCTAGCCCACGGTTCCCAAAACCGTGGGTATAGCCTATACCCACGGTTTTGGGGGCTATACCCACGGTTTTGAACCGTGGGTATAGGTCGTTTTTCCAGTAGTGTAACCCAAAGGGTTTGTGACTCCAAAGGATACCATCAAGTTATGAAAATTGAAAATATCCATTTATGGATTAAAGTAAGTATCCAGGTCATGGAACATTCAATTTGATGAAGGCATGACATAATTTGGTTTTGTAAAGAAAGAATTTGAGACTTGTGTCTATAAGAAGTTTAGTGAGAGTGCGTTCATTTTCTTAATAGTATATATTGATGAAATATTACTTACTGGAACTGAAATACTAGTGTTGTAGTATATTAAATATTTTTTGAATAAATGATTTTATATAAAGGACCTAGGTGAAACACTATATATTACTAGGATTAAGATCTATAGTGATATATCCAAGAGGATGCTCAGCCTAAGTCAATATATATACATTAACAAGATACTGAAGAGACTTTGTATAGAACAATCCATGAGGGGATTGTTTCCAATGTCACATGGAATTAATATTTCTAGGAAAACGTCTCATAAGACACATGAAGTAATACATATGATATAAATGATTCTATACATATCTTTTATTTGGTCAACCATGTATGTTATGGTATGTATTAGGCTAGATGTCACCTACACTTAACGTGTGGTGGGTAGATATCAAGATAACCCAAATGGCTATCATTGTATGGTAGTCAAGACTATCCTTAAGTATCTGAGGTATAATAATTATATGTTCCAAGTCTATGGAGGAGATGAGGAAATAATCAACAAATCATATGAAGATTCTAGTTTTCAAATAGACCAAGATGACCTGAAATCACAAACCAGACAAATCTTTACTTTAAATAGAGGTATTGTGACCTGGAAGAGCTTAAAGAAAGTTATGGTGATAGATTATATATCAAATTCTGATTATATTTTGGCTTATGAGGTAGCTAAAGAACTGGGTTGAATACAATAATCCATATAAGATATTGACATGGTAACTACCAGTAAAGATCCTATCATACTATATTGTGATAATACTATAGTGGCGATTCTAGAAAACGTTCCAAGGTCACATCTCCAGATGAATAATATACTTCATAAGTATCATATCTTGATTGTTTTTTCTCAAATAGGTAAAGTTAAATTGAGATTAATATCCATGGAAGACAATGTGTTATACCCCTTCACTAAATCCCCGACTCAGTAGAAACTTTTTAATCATTTGTGGTCTAGTAGACTGAAAGTCAAAGGTAGTTGGATTTATTCAAAGTGTAAGTTTGTTGGAGTTATTTTTCTATAACCAACTAATTTACTTTTATTGCATATATATTTGAATATTTTAATATTAATAAAAAAATTAAATTACATATTGAACTTTATATGAGGTCTTGTTGGATGGATCTACTCCCCTTGAATGTGCGGAAAAAACCTCAACCCATTTCTAATCTCATTCCCTTTGATGGTGGTGGTGCCACATTGAATATATATTCATCTCCTCATATATCAATGTTGATGTATCATGATTTAGATCTTCCTTTAGTGGAAGTTTAATTCCCTCCCCTCTCTTCTTAGCTAGCACCTTTCAAAGGCTATTCTTTGGTTTCTTCATCCCCTGGAGATTTCGGAGCCCCGATGCCTAAGCTAGGTAGTGTGTTTCCATCAGATTCCCTTGAAAAATATTACAAGGAAGCGTCATCCACTTATCCTTTTCATATTACTTGTGTTCTTCCTCCCCCAATCCCTCTATTTCATTTAGAGGTTAAGGAATGTGAATTAGAGTAAGGGTTCCTAGTTATTTATCTATCCAAAGGAGAGGTAGCTATGACTTCTAATTATCATTAGTTGGCTCTACTTGCTAATTTTGAGTCAGACTACCCTTTATTAGTATCCTTTTACTGCTTCATTGATTTTTGGGAGTTTTTTGGTCCATTTATGGTGTCATCTTTCAATATTTTTTACTTATGTATCTATATTTATTTAGAGATTTATTTCATCAAAGCATGGGCTAGAGAGGTGTGATTTTTTTTAGCGCAAGAGGTTTCTTATATTACACCGGTCCTTTGAGTTTTATCATTGAAAATATTACTTGTTGGATGAATTATGAATTATTCTTCATCACTTGCCACTTCCCTTTCACATATTAACTATTCTAAAGAGAATTGGGTAGTACTTTGGGTAGTTACTTTGTGTTGACAAGCCCACGCTTCGTATGGAGATTACTGATGCAATAATGATCTATGTAGAAGTGTATTTTTGGCTCCCCTTCTTCATATGATTTTATTTTCTTCTGGTAATGCCTAATATTTATGGAAAATTATTATATATGTGAGATCTTCTATCTTATGAAACATTTTCTACATTCTAGGTGGCTCTGCAACAGTTTATAGGCAGCATGGTTCCTCTCTTCTTCACCAAGATTTATTGGGTGATACCTCTAAGACCTCATCTTCTCAAGGTAATGACCTTGAGATTTCCCCAAATCATGAAGAGGACCCTATCCTCAATGGTGGGTTGTCTACTGAGCTGATTATATATTCTCACCCCACTTTTGAAAATAATTCTTCAATCTATACTCATCCTGAAGGCACCTCACCTCTAGATCAGACGGTTCCCATAGTAGACACTCTGTAGGAGGGGGTGAGTCTTTTCATTCCAGGGTCTAAGAGTACCATGAGGCCTTCTCTCATTGATATTCATGAAGAGTAGGGTGTGTATCTAGTTTCATCCCTTTCCTCCTCTCCTTCATTGTTTATAGGATACAAGACCAGTTTTAATAAGTATTCTCTAAAACTCCTCAAGATATATTCATCTCTTCCACTTTTGGAAGAGCACACACCAACATAGAATTCTTTCAAGTCCCTTGAAGACATCGGATATTCTCTCTTACAACCCCCCCAAATCAAGGTAAGAAAAAGAAGGTTAGGTCCTTGCCTCCTCCCAGTAGCATTAAGACTCGATCCAAATCTAGGTCATCTTTCTGGGGTTCAGAATCTTCATCTATATTTGTTTTAATACTGCAAGCCAACTATGTTACTTCTTAATGATCTATGGAATCATATGGAATTCCATGGTCCTAAGTTCCCTAACTAAAGGGTAATATTTATAAAAAAAATTAAGATAAATGTTATCTACCTTATCACCATTCTTGAACCTAAAATCAAGCCAGAGTCCATTAAGGATGTTGCTCAAAGTTTTCATTTCTCTAATTTCCACCATGGGTTGCCTATTAATAGCCAAATTTAGCCTTTATAAAATGATCATATTCAAGTGAATTTAATTGATATACCATATAAAAATATCTCCATAAAGGTTAGTAAGATCCATTCCTCTTTATTCATGTCTATTATTTATGCCAAATGGGAGACAACTCAAAAAAGGGATCTATGAGATTCATTTCCATCTCCCAACCTTGTATTAGATGCAAGGATATTTGGTGGTAACTTCAAAACTATACTTTATTATTTATAGAATAAGGGTATATAAGAGTTCCAATATTTTTTTGAATCCAATTAGAATCTAAATTTGGGTTACTCTTGTGATGACTTCACTTGGTGCATCAGCTATAGAGGCAATGGTATAATTTGGAGCTGACTGGATAGATGCATGGGAATTCTTCAATCCATTTAGTTATTTTTAGGTTTTTTTATGAATCACCTTACAAGGTACCTTTTCAACCACTCTCCTATTCTCCTTAATGTTCAATCCTCTGAATATGTGATAAAATTATTCTTTTATACCAGCCATAGGATGCTTTTGTATGGTTTTAGAGTACATGTGAAATCTTTATGGATGGCTCTAGTGCATGGAATTGCATGGGTGAATATTCATAATAAAATTATAAGGCTTAAGGGTGATATTATTTATTGTCTTAAAAATATTCCATCCTAGATATCAATTTGGATTCCCTGTAGGAGGACATTAATCAGTTGGATTTTCAATTATAAGAGCACTAGGATAATGACACTTTTATGGACATGTCCAGTAAAAAAAATTTGTTGGAATATATCTTTCTTAGTTTATAGAAATATTATAGAGATATATCTAGAGACTATTTAAGTTAAGGGATAGAAACATGGCATACTTTTATGAACACATTAAGGAAAAAAGTTTTTGGAAATCTCAATTTGACACTTTTAGACGGTTCCCACTCTAGTGATGCTAGCATTTTTGGACCTCTAGTGGTGTCTTATTTCACAAAAGGCCTTTCTAATCCAGTACCATTATAGTGGGTTGATTTAAAAGATCATGGGGAGTCTAGTTATAGATTTTAAAATACTCTCAGTTCTATTAATGTTGAGGACAATCATAAAATGGGATTTTTCTTTGAAGAAGAGTTGATTTTTAATGACATCAAGTCTATCAATCCCAAGATATCTCTGGGACCTGATGGGTTTTTAAGTGATTTTTACTCTAAAACTTGGGATATTATTAAAAGGGAAGTGGTGTGTGCTATCCATGACTATTTTAGGGGGTCTACTGCCTAGAGTTACCTTAGAAACTATTCTGTCTCTTAATCCCAAGACAAGACAACCCAAAAAATTTGAGAAATTTTTTCCAATTAGAATATGAAATTTCTATTATAAATTATTAGAAACCATTTTTAATAGGAGGTTTTCAATACATCTTTATCTATAGGTTTCTAAGGAATAACATGGATTAATTTAAGGGAGAAATATTCAGGATTCCATTGGCCTTTCCTAAGATATGATTGATGATCTAGATAGGAGAGTTATATGCTCTAATGTGATGATAAAAATTGACATGGAAAAGTATTATGATTAGATGGAGTGGTATTTTATCCTCAATGTTCTCAAAAAACATGATTTTTCATAGTGGGTTTGTGATCTGTTTTTCAGGTGATTTTCTTCTCCATGGTTCACCATTTCACTTATAGGGAGTAGATTTAGATTTTTCAAATCAACTAGGGGTTTGTGATAGGGGGATCCTTTTTATCTAAGCTTTTTCATCTTGGCCCAGTACATCCTTAGAATAAATCTTAATAAAATTTTTGATTATGGGATTATCCATACATACAAAGGGAGGTATGGTTTTTTATGGCATTTAACACATTTTATTTGTGGATGATATAATGTTTTTTCTTAGTGGTAGTGCGAATTCCATTCACAACTTCAATTTTATTTTGAATGACTATTGTAAAAAGTCTAGGAAATGTATAAATTCAATAGAAAATAGTATTTTGATCACCAAAAAAGTGTTCTTACAGGAGATCTAAGTCAATACATTCTATAGTTGTCATTGATAGTCAAAGGATTCCTTTTTATTATTTAGGATCCCCCTTATCTAAGAGGAGGGTGAGGATTTAACACTATGATAAAATTATTAAAAGGATCACGGGTAGGATCTTAAATTAGAAAAGTAACTTTCACTACTTTAGAGTAAGACTTACCTTAGTTAATTTAATTCTATCTTCCATCCCCATGCATATTTTATATGTTTTAAAACCTCCCAAAGAAGTTATTAGGAATATTAAGAACCTCATCAATAGTTTTATATGGTACTACCACTAGGAAGGCCTCTAGAACTGGGATATGTGGTCTAGGATTTACAAAACCTTTCACAAAGGGGGTATTAAACTCAGGGGTATTGTTAAAAACATGTGGAGTTTACAAGAAAAACTCATATAAGAGATAGTCTTAGGAAATTACTACAGGTCTAATTTTATTAAAAATAAGTATGGATCCACCCCCATTGATTGGATGGAAAAATAATTTGGCTCAAATATGTGGTGTAGTTTTCAAGGGCTTATGCAACTGATTATAGATCAATATCAATGGATCATTGTGAAAGGAGACAGTTGTTTCTGGAAGCACATATGGGATGGTTATATCATTTTTTATGGATTCCCTATTCTAGATATCAGTTTTAATAAAGATTCTACTTATCCAGAATTTATCGAAGAAGTCCTTTATGAGGAGAAAAAGGAAGTATTTCACATCATTCATATTAATGGGGATCCTGATCAGTTTTTTCTATATTTTGTTACTTCAGGAAGTTTTTCATGTTCAGGCTTCCGAGACAAGATTCATATCCCACAATATCTAGATGTGACGGGTAATATAACTTGGTGTAAGAAAATTTCCCCCAATTTCAACTTTCTTTTATGTAGAATCTGTAAACTGAAAATCCCTACTAATGTCAACATCCAAAAAATTAGAATTCCTATGGTTTCAAGTTTTAAATTCTATAGAAACTATAATTCTAAAGTAATGTTTCATATTTTCATCAAGAGTGAATGGGCAGTCCACCTATGGTATAATATTTGGGAACTTATAGATTCTATAGATAATGTAAGTTATGTGGATGGATGTCTCCAAGAGAGTTGTGTTTTTAGGTGCAGTTCCATGTGTAAGAAACATGATGGTGTATCACCATTGCAACAACCCACTAGGTCATCTGAGATTCATTTAATGTTGTATGTCATAAGGGTCTAAAGAATAATCTATAATACATTAGTATAAAATTTATGGATATTTTTTACTCTCTTATTCCTCATTGTAAGGAAGTTTTCCTGCCATTAGATTTTCATGTTCCTTTTTTTCCCAACAACCTCTCTGGTGGTGCATCTTCACATAGGATAGGGGATTTGGGATCCTGGGTGAAGTGGAAGTATCCCAATGTTTGTTTAAAACTTAATACCAATGGATCTTGTGCCCATGGGATTATGCATTGTGGTGGTATTTTTCATGATTCATATGGTTCAATCATCCTAAATTTCTCAACATTTTTTGGGGAGGGTAACTCATTTGAAATAGATGATTTGGTGTTGTATAAATGGATTAATCTATGAAAGTCTCAAAGGATTTCATTGACGGAGTTGGAATCCAATTATTTTATTGTGTTCAATCCCTTGAAAGATATTTCTGACTTCCCATGGAATATTATTTACTATATCATAAAATTTATCTCTATTATTCAAGAGGACATCAAAATTGTTCACACTTGGAGTGAGGGAAACATGTAAGTGGATCTCCTTGCTTCTAAAGTCAAATAGGATGACAAGATTATGGTATATTATATCTTTGGATCTCTTCTAGTTGATTGAGTTGAGGATTTTCAAGGGGATTCCCTTGGCCTCAATTATTTTTATTCTCCATGATTACTTTTCTTTGGGTGTTTTTATTTCTATTTTTTTCTTCTATTAATAAATGTTTTCAATTATAAGTTAATATTACATATTTTTCATTATTACACATGAATTTTATATAATAATTTTATATGGTATTTTTCTCATTGAAATTTTTATAGAAGTTCCCCACTATGATGAGAAACATGAAATTCCATGATGATATTCTTAAATATAGTTCTGTAGTTGGATAACATTCTATGATGGGACACATAGTATGTAGAATATTAGGTGTATGTTCTCATAATCTGATGAGACTTCATCTCATGAAGTTTTCACTTGGTAATCTCCAAGACCGAAGATTATGAGAACAAACCCGCTAGTAGGAATTCCATATGTTTTAGTGTCATCATATATTCCTATCAATAAGCATGTGTAATGTTACGCAAAATTTAATATTGTTATTAATTCATTTTATGACTCATGCACTTAGATTTATTTTATAAATTTTTTTGATATAGTTCATGGTGGATTTGGATACATTGGGTGCATTACGAGTGGCATGTTATTAATAGATAATTTGAGGAAAGATTTGTCCCTTCCATCTTTATGAAAGTTGATATCTTGAACCTTTGATTGAAATGGAACTATCACATTAAATTTGATGTACATGATGCAATGAAATGTTTATTTGAGATATTAAAAGAAATACATATCAAGAATATAGGTTGATGACATAGATGCCTGACCTAATTGATGATATATCATGACAAAGAGATTATACCGCATAATAAGCATTCATATGTGGTTGTTGAAACTATGACATTAAGTTATTTCTCTTGGGTTCCTTGACCCATTTCTAGAGATTAATTTTGATCTACAGACAATACCTCCTAATTATAATGAGAAAATAATCCTATATTTTCACACACTAAGTGTTACCATTGATCTTGATTAAATTATATTTGAATTTAATTAAAAGAATAAATATTATTCTCAAGACCAAGGAATAATTTTATTCATGTTTTATTGATCAATAATTATTTATTAAATATTTAATAAATATTTATTTTCTAGATTTTGAATAAAATATTTAATTTTGAATAAAATATTTAATAAAATACTTAATTAAATATTAATTTAGGTATCCATTAATTGATGAGAAGGATGAATAAATCCAGATCATGTTTAGTGATAAATATTAATTTACAAGCCTGTAAAATAATATTTATCATTATGCCAGCTAGAAAAATCCATAAAATAATAATATTATTAATATTACTATGGAATTGGGTCAAAAATGGTTTATTATATTATTTAAAGTCCAATAAGAAATTAAAAAATATTTTAACCTAAACCCCACCTCTATAAATAGATAGTTATATATATTGTGTAGGTTTAACCAAAAATTAAAAATTGAGGAGGAGGAGTTGTTCAGGATCGAAGGGGGTATATTATAGCAGCCTTCTCGGCCAGTTTTGGTGTGGGAGATGCTTTTTAGGCGGAGACATTAGCGATGGTCATCGGGTTGGATCTCTGCAAGGAAAGATGCATCAGTCTTGAAGAGGTGGAGACTGATTCCCTTATTATTTTTAATGATCTCTTAAAGAAGGCCAAGTGTCCATGGAACATCACATACTACATCAGGAAGTTCAATTTTCTTCTGGGAAACAGGAAAAGTATCTCTCACATGTGGCAAGAGGGGAATATGGTGGCGGACTTCTTGGCCTCTAAGGCTCCCTCGAACCATAGCATATCCTACTTCCTGATCTTGGGTTCCTTTCCCCTTGAGGGGGTCCAATTTGTGGTTAATGATTCCCTTGGTCTCCATTACTTTAGACCACCTTAATTCTATGTCTTTTTCGAACCTTTCCTTGTACATTTGAAAATCAATAAAATGGTTTTTTTCAGGTCAATATGGACACACATAATATGATTGATCTACCATACTAGGACCCGATTATCAATCAGTGTCATTTAGAGACCAAAGGAGCATGTGTGGATCATCACTAGAGGGGTTCTACAAATGGATCCTATAACCACAATGAGGGTAATTTAAAAGGGTTTCAAATGATAAGCATCATCATAAAAGACAAATCCTAATAAGTGGTATCATTTATTCAAATCTAAATTAAATTAATTATAAATTTAACATGCAAAGATATTATTTGAGTTCCTAGTTTTCTTATGTGAATATTCAGTTGAAAATTTCATTTGTCATGACATTTAGGTCTTGTAAAATTTTATGAATGATCCATTTAATTGAACAAAACTTTATGGTTATATTCCTACTATGGTGCTTATGCTATGCCAGGAACCTTCAGAATAGACCGAGTTGTTCCTATTCTTGGAAATGTTAGTAAAGGTTTGGTATGTCCTGTAATAGGCTAGGTTGAGTCTGCACTTGTAAAATACTTCTTCTTATTATTTTTTTCTTCTAATTATCAGTTATCTCACTGAGTTAGAGGGGACTGAAGAGTAGAGTAGGTTCTCTGTGAAATGAACTACTATAAAAATAATGATGTTCTTGTTTTTAAATTTTATTCCACTACTTATCTTTTTGAACACCACAATCACATTTATTTATTTTTGTGTTTTAATAACCATTACTCTAATAAGTTTTTAATTAAGTTTAAAAATTTTAAAGGGAGCATTCACATCCCTATAGTCCAGATTTCCATCCATATATGGGCCAACACACTATTCATTCTTTTTCAATTCAATGTTTCCTTATTATTATGATTGTGTCATTTGGAGTCTTTCCTGATGGAATTGAATGGAATATCCTCAAGTTAGGGTTTGTTACTAGCTTTTGGATTTGTAAAATTCATCATTTTGGACAGTCTCTTAGGATTTTTCCAATCTTTTCATTTGTTTTAATCTATATTGTACCCTTATTTGTAATTATAGAGCATTGGGATGTTGTTTGTGGTGCTCCTATCATGAATATAGGTTTAATTTAGCCCAAAGAAAGTTAAATATTGGCATTCATATTTATTTATTTCTATATTTACATTTATCAATATTGTATAACACTATATGTCACATTCTAACCCCAAAAATACCCCTCCTAAGTTAATGAAGAGATCAAAAGTGACCCCAAAGCTTATATTCAACATGCCATGAGGTGATGACTAACACCAGAGACATATAATTCACTTTATGGGAGACATTACCCTTTTTATTTAGAAATAATTACACAACAACTACCAAAAACAAAATGCAACATCATAACATAATTTTATGAGACCAACAATGCATGACATGCCACAATACCAAAATAATAAAAGAATCTAGGGAAAAAATAAAACTGAATAATAATTCTCAAAATACTCAATGTATAAAGAAAGCATAAATGAAACTTCTCAGAATCTAGCTAACCACCACATACTCTGAACTAATATTACCGAACAAAACCTCTAACCAAATCATATAAATTTTTAAATAATATAAGTAGTGGTGAGTATTGATAGGTTTTTTAGAATGGAATAAATATTATTCAAGGAGAATAATACATAAAGAAAACCTAAACCAAGATCTATATGCATTGAAACTAAAACCAGGTATGCTATAAAATGGATAACATGTGTAACTTACATCGATGTTGATTAAATATCATATCTTTAAGAATGATTTTGGTGAAGATCATTGAGAAGAAACCAATGGGGTTTTTATTCTTAGGTGTATCCATGGGATGAAAAACTACCCATCACTTGGGCATGATCCTCCTTATGACCATGGTATTATAGTACCTCTCATGTGGAAATGGAAAAATGAGAAGAGATATTCATGAATAATCAATAGGAATCACACACCAGTTTAGATCAAGAACTATTCTCTTGGATCAAAATCCTTTATATAGTCTTAGTGGATACTATCTGAGACTTAATGGAATTTAATTGAATGTTATAAAATGTTCAAGTAATGCCAATTCTTATAAACATCTTATAACCTTATTCCATGAATTTAACACTTAAATTATTTATATATTCTTCTACGTGTTTCATCATATGAATAATGGTTAAAATGTTAACACATAATGTTTAGATGCCTAACCAAATAGTAGGATATGATTCAAATAGATCATAAAAATTACAATATGAACATGTCATGTAATATGGTATAACTCAAGGCAATGGTATTATATCTCATATCATTCCTTATAATATGTTTTTCCAAGACATACGATATGCCTTGGCTATATGGATATTATACCATATGATATACCTATATCGTACAATTTTATATTAGAAAACATGTATCATATACATATTAGGATTTAGGGTATATCTCCATAAATCTTCTACTTGCACTAAATACTAATATAATTTTTTTGTTATTTCACCATATATTGTATCATATACAATAACATGTGAAATCATATCTAGAACAACTTTTGGATTCTTCCAAAATAGTTTTGAAAAACTATCATTATCTTCACTATGTATCACATAATATAGAATACTTTGTGAATACCCATCCAAAAATACTTTTTGATGAATACTAAAACACTTTTATACCATCTCTATAAGTTTTTTAAAACTTGATCCCCATTCAGTCAACTAAAAAGTACGACCCCATGGGCCTTCATAGCACTGAAAACAAATATGAATTCATAAATTCATAAATGTAAGAAAAAAGAAATCTCTAGTAAAGCGTAAATTCTACTTGAACTACAAATGGATTTAGTGTCATGACCTACCCACATTAGGAACCCCTCCTAGAACTATGGTGAATAGAAGAGTGACCCCTTAGGCCTACCTTTAATAGTCTCTTGGTTGGTGAATAGTACTTAGGCTATACAATATACAAACGGGAGGCATTACCCTCATATAACACAAGGAAAAAATAGAAACAATCCACCAATAAAAACCTTGATATAAATAAACTAAGATCCATAATAACATTACAATTCATAAATGATGTTAGACTTAATTCAAATCCTAAAAAAATACCATGAAATACCTAGGTAGTGACTCCATAGTAAAACCCAAGATTCAAGTTAGTACTGTCTAACATGGTAACCAAAATTTCCCTAGAAAACTGAAAAACACTTTATACATATAAGGGTGAGTATAATATGAATATTCAGTAGGGTTATAATAAATACCTCTCATGAAAATGTGGAAAAATCATACTAATACTCTAGTGAAAAAATAGTTGAAACAACCAACACCTACAAGCTAAACTACCTCCCTACCTCACCATGGTTCACTCACCAAGTATCACATCCATGTATAATAATATAACATCAAGAATATAAAAATAGACACTCCAAAACTACTTTCTAAATAATTTACCTCTCTCACACCTCAAAGCCACACCTCTTATGCTCACTCCCTTCAACATCTGATGTGGGTTGGGTCTCAACCCAACATACCCCAAACCTTTGTAGGGTCAACAACACATGTTGGCATCATAACATATGATCCAAAACCATAACCATACCACAATACTCATCCACATCATCCCCATTATACCATATACACAACATCATATACCATATCCACATACATCCACCACATATCCAATATAATTGGGCATTATGGACAAAAAAGACATCAAACTCATTCCTTCATCCTATAATGCATAACCCCCACAATATCTCACCACATCATCCACTAAACCAATACATTGTACCACACCAAATAGGGAGAGATAGGAAGAGGTGGTAGCCATCCATCCATCCATACCAAACTGGATGCTAGGAAAAAAATCAGAACTAATTTTTTTTTTCTGTTGGTAAGAAAATATGATTCTGGTGGGGTGAGTAAATAAATCACAAGAAAATACATCACACACACATAAACACACAAAGCATACATTCTCAAAACAGAGGGTCCATACTAATAAATCATCATAATAATTAATAACTATCACTACACCAACATCATCACATACACTACCACCACTTATATCTCTAATGAAACCATCCACAAACAACCACACGGAAAATTCAAAACAACCTTCCCAAATTCCCATTTCAAACCATCATATACACCTATAATTACCAATTATTAACCACTTTAATTTCATTATTTTGAAAATTTCTATAATTAATGATAAATAAATCAATTCAGAACTCAAATTATTCCAAACCATTGATCATTCATTTTAATAATTAATCATTTGATGTACAGTATGAGATAATTTATTTCTAGACACATCCTTATTACAACTTCTACCATTACAAACCACATTCCATAACTACTGAGAATCTATAGCATCATCCCACTTACACATGACTAACCAACCCATCGATCTTCATATATACTAATCCACGCACCAATATATCAGTCTAACCATCATACATTAACAACCAACACAACACATTCACCATAATAATCAACCAAAACCTCATTGACCAACACATATCAATACCCAAAACCATCAAGAAAAACACCACCCCCAATCCTTATCTACCATACAAACAAAAAAACCAATATAAATACAATAAAAAAAATTCACATTCATATCCTAAAAAACAACAAATTCACAAGTTCCCTTTTTTATCATGATTTCATATTAACTTAATATCACATACATAGTGGCCAAAAAAACAATCTCAACTTCACACATTCAATTAATTAACATATTTAAATGATTAATCATTTTATGAAAGGTGATTTTAATACCTTCTTCTTAGGAAGCAACAATTTTATCACAACAACAATTATAGTTTCTCAAAAAGGAAACAAGTGATTCAATATCTGTAAGAAAATAATAAGAACCCATAAAAGCACATGTGAATTACTGTCATTCCCTTTTGATTTATTTATTCTAGTTATTATCTTTCATTAAGTGGAGTCTTATCATCCAATAAAAGAAGGAATAGGCATGCGAATTCCAAAATTTACACAAATAAGAGATATTTCTCAGATCCCTTACCTCAATATGAATCTTTCAAAGAATCACTGCACCATAATGCAGGAATCAAGAATAAACCACAACCAAGCTTGGAGGTAACCAACCCAAAACTAATCCATAGAAAACCACCATCAAACCATGCTTCAAACTCAACCCAACACCAAAGAATCTCACAAAACTTATATTTATAGATGGAGTCCAAATAGCCTCTACCATGGAATGTTGAATCCCACTACACTCATGGAACCTTTGGTTAAATAGAGATCCAAATTTTGAGTATTTGAATCTTTGAATCCCATGTATTTTAAAAACCACATTGAACATATTTGATCAGTGCCACACCAGTCACCACAGTGTGGAAGAAACTATTTCTTCCCTTCAGAAGGACATCATGACCCTCACTATAACATAGGAAAAATACCTTAGTCATTTCAACTCACCATGGCCAAGACTATGGTGTGGTGATATCAAGTTCACTATTTCCTTCATCCCTTTCACGATCAACCTCACTTTGACCCTGCATCCCACTATGGCCAATGCAAAGCATTTCAGAAGTTCCTATTTTCCATAGGTAAATTTCCAATGTCCCATTATTTCCACCATGCCCACCACTATGGCATGATTACCCCCATATATCTCACCAAAATCTTCAAAGACCTCCTACAATACCATGCCCTATACCATGGAATGGAGCTCATCCTCATTTCCCATAGGGGATATTTCCAAATAAAACACCTCTACCATGATCATTTTAGACCTTATGGTGGACTATTTCTCCTAAAATGGATGGTCTCCATGGAAATCCTCCAAAATGACCTCCACCATGACCCTTTCACCAAAACAACCACCACCACAGATACCACTATGTCATGGTGTACCCCTGAATGGAAAAAACCATCTATAGCATCCAAAACACTTTCAAACTCCCTCTCAATGCCTTCAAAACCCAAAATACCTAAATTTATGTGTAAGGAAAGTATTATATATTACATTAGATACCTATAATATGATTATAATCCCAAATAATCATAATGAAACCCAAAAGGAAAACACATACACCACTAACTAAGCACTCCCCATGAGATAACTCTCAAACAAGATAACTCTATCACCAAAGAAAAATTACACCAGTGAATAAACTCAAGTAAAATAGTCACATGAAATCATTTCATTTAGCATAGAACCATCATATTAAACACTATAGAGAAAAATCTAAAAAAACTTGGGATACTAAGAACGCATCTGCAACTCACATTCTCACCCACTCTCATCTATGCCACCATGACTTTAGAGAACTTGAAGAAAGAGAATAAATATCCCATGAAACACCTTCTACTGATGATACCAGATCTCAATTGGTTACTCTAATAATATTTTGTTATACTCAATATCAATATCTCCCTAATAAATGACTTGAGTATCATCATGAAGATACTGAAAAATCTATGACACATGGAAGACGTTATAGATCCTAGCCAACTATAGAGGAGGAACTAACTGATATTCCACCTTTTAAGTACACTATAACACCTCAAAAGTACTGATTAACTAGGGTGAGAGATTACTCCCCCATTTAAACATTCATTACCCATGATAAGGGGAAACCATTAAGAGCACATGGTTTCTAACCTCAAACTATAACAACCTCATCCTCCAATATGAATATGAATTATAATGGCCGTATGTCATCTTCATCCACTCTTGAACTAGAAAATTTTTCTCCATCATGGTCTATTCCACATTTGGACCAAGGACAAATGATTCCCCAACCTCAGTCCAGCAAAATGGATGATGATAAGGCCCCTGCACAACAACTTGAATGAAGCCATACCAATGGAGAATTGGAAGACATTTTTATAAGAAAAAATGTCCAAGGTTAAATGATTCATCTATAATCTATTGAAATAAAATATGAAATACCAACACATATCCTCTATAAACTTGATGGTTTGCTCCATATTCCCATTAATTTGGGGATGGAAAGTAGTGTTGAGGCCCAATTGAGAGACAAAATCATGCTGCAATCCTCTCCATAGTCATAAGGTAAAATAAGGATCTTGATAAAAAATGATGGTCCTAAATACCCTGTGAATTCACACCAAATCATCCACATACCACCTCTCTAAAACCTCTACAACACCTGAATCCCTAATCACCAAGAAGTGGGACAACTTTATCAACCGATCCATGATCACCAAAAAAACATTTCATCCTCCCTACGCTCATGGAAAACCAGTGAAAAAATCTATCAATATTTCCTCCCATTTCCACTCAGGTATATCCAATGACGGTAATAGAATTCCTATAACACGATGCTCCAACTTCACCTACTGACAGACCAGGAACTGTGATTCAAACTCTACTACTGACGACTTTATTAAGGGACACCAAATCTCACCCCTCAAGGCATGATACATCTTGGTTACACCTAGATGTACTGCCACTATTGAAACTACAAAGGAAAACATACATATTCATATTTCTATTTGACATCTAACTATATTTATAATTGTAACTACATGGTTTACCGAAATATTGTAAAAATGTTGGGAAACATGATGTTAGTAAATATTTGGTACTTTACCCATGTTTCTAAACATGGGTAAATTAATGAGATTTTACTCACCTTCAAGAAACATGGGTAAATTATGATTATTTTTAAATTCACATATGTTTTTTAAATTCTTAAACCCTTCCATGACCCATGTTAACCCTTCCCACCTACCTGAAACCCTTATCCCCACCACTATTAACCCACCTGAGACCACCTTACCCCACTTAACAGACCAAGAACCATTATATGAACTCTACCACTGACCATTTAATCCATGAACACCAAAGATGATCCCTCAAGGCATGATGCATCTTGGCCAAATCAGGATGCACTGTTACTACTGAAACTCCCATCCCCACCCCCACACCACCCACCTAACACCCCATCCTTTCCTGACACCCCCTCTCCTCACCCTTGTTAACCCGCTGCACCACGTCCCCAAGGTATGCCCATGTCAACACACCTGACACATCACACCACGTCCGATAGAAGACCCCCCACTTATAAAACATAATTTTCATCGTGGGGGACTCGAACCCGTGATGCAGGTGAATTTTTTCAACGCCTAGACCACTTACGCGAGTGTAATTATTTGTTTATAATTATTTTGTGTTATATTTAAATATAATTTAATATAGTTATAAATTTATATATTAATTTACATATTAATATACATGATTTATATATTAATATATATATATATATATATATATATATATAAATTTATAAGTATATTTATATTAATTTATGTAGATATATAAACATATTTAGATATATATATATATATATGTATGTATGTATGTATAAATTTATATATTAATTAATATATTAATATATATATATATATATTTATATATTAATCAATATGTTAATACATTCACACACATGTATTAATATATAAATTAATATATATAAATTTATATGTAGATATATAAACATATTTATGTATATATTTATGTATGTATTAATAAATTTATATATCAATTAATATATATATTTATATATTAATTAATATGTTAATACACACACACTTAAATTAATATAAAAATTAAAATAAATGAATTTATAAGTATATTTATATTAATTTATATACATATATGTAAATTTATACATATATATGTATGTATGTATAAATTTATAAAAATATACTTATAAATTTATATATATACTAATATATATATATATACTAATATATATATATACTAATATATATATATATATATATATATTAATTTATATATATATTTATAAGTATTACTTTATATATCAATGAAAATTTATTATTTATTATTAATTAAATATAATTATGTTTTAAGTTTTGCGTTTGTTTATATATATGCGTGTGGGTGTGTGCGTGTGTGTATCAATGTGTGTGTGTATATATATGTATCTATGCATGTATCTATATATATATTTATAAATGAACACACACAAAGATATATATATATATATATATTAATATAAATATACTTATATATATATATATATGTATGTATATTAATTTATATACTAATGATCATTTATTCATTTATTATTATTTAATTTTAATAAAGTTGTAACTTTTTTGTGTGTTTATATGTATGTATATATGTATGTTTATAAATAACACTTATTTTTATTTCTATATAACACAATCATATGTATATATATAACATTCTTAACATGTTTAAATATATATATATGTATATATATAAACATACTTATAAATTTATATATTCATGTTTATATATAAATTAACGCACAAACACATATATGTTATATTGATCATTTATTTAGTTAATAATTAATTAATTATAATTATATTTTAACTCTTCTTTGTGTGTGTTAATATATATATATATATATATATTATACCTTTTAATTTCTTATTTAGTTTTAGTCACATTTTAAAACATGGTTAAATGTAAATTAGCAACATTTTAAAACATGGCTAAATTAGCCATTTTTTATGAAAACCTGATTATATTAAAAATTAGTAATTTTTTAAAATAGGGATAAAAAACATAGCTAAATTATCAAATTTTTTTATAAAAAAAACTTCTAAATTAAAAATTAGCTACATTTTAAAATACAAATAAATGAAACACAACCAAATAAACCAAATTTTAAAGAAAACATGGCTAAAAACACAGCTAAATACCTATTTTTTTTAATAGTGTGAGCTATGAAACTCCCAAAGAACATTATAATGCACTATTGATGGAATAAAATTATTCCCCTAAAACATCACCCCATGTCAATAATCCACCAATAATCCCTCTAGAGCATCACCCTGGATGATGTGGTCCAACATCACTTCCACTTCCAAGTTTACCCATTGAGACTCCTCCACTTGCTGCATCAAGGATGACAACAGTATCATTTGAAACATGAAAACTCTTTCATTGACCTCATTTTAATAAATATGCATTTCCATAAGCTCCTCTATCTGTGTTGTAACCCAACACACCCTGATGAGGTAGGGGTGAATCAGGGTGTAGTTAAAACAAAACTTTTTCTTTTATTTTTTTAGGATTGTATTTTCATGTTAGTAGTAACTATGTTCAACCTTTAACTATTGACGTTACAATAATAGAATAAAATAAAAATATATATTAAATTAAATCATGCAAAAAATACAATGATTTTACTTGGTTCACGACAAAGGGATATGCTCAAGGAGCACACACCAATGACGAGTTGATGTGCCAAAGTCTACTATACTTCACTAGTTATGTGGATACAATGTTTTGGCCATGGTAACTCTATTAAGGCACACTACCTTAAAATGATTTAGGATTTGGTCACTCCTCACCCAAGGGACACTCCCTCTTCTTCACTGTACAGACTATTTTTGTTAAGGATAAAGTTAGTCAGTAGACAGGAGGGTCACTTCAAGATCAACATGAAAAGCATGAACTATTTTCAACTTTAAACCTAGATAAATTCACTTTTATCTCCAATATTATGAATCTAAAATTATTCAATATGGATGTAAAAAATTCATCATTAGTGAGGGTTGAGTCTTAATCTTCCCTCTAACCTCAACAACACTTCTCTCTAGATGATAACAATTCCAAAATTTGAATTATCCTTTGTACTTCCCTTTTTCTCCTGCACCTTTACTTTTATTGTACTAAATTAGGTAGTGAATTTTTTCCTTGAGGATTGTGTATTTAATATCTCCCATATTTTATCACTATAAATCCACCAAGAACTTTTTCTTATTCTGATTGGATAGAAAATAGATCTTTACTACCGCAGGATCTCCTTTATCCTCTTCTTCTTTCTTCCACTGAATTTAAATATTATGGAAACTCTATTCCTATTTTATTAAAAACCATATGTTTAAATATAGTAAAACAAATTTCTTCTTCAACTAACATATCAGAATCAAATTGGTCTCTCTCTCTCTCTCTCTTATATTTATTCTTAAAAACACTAATATAAAAATCTAGCACTATTTTATCACTTCAACACTACTTCAAGTACTCTCTGTTACATAGTAATGTCTTCATGAAAAATTCTTAGCCTTTCTTAACATACTCTCTCTTCAACACTGCATCACGTACTCACTTTTTTACACGGTACTTACCAATATGAAATCAATATATGCAAAAATATTCTTTCTCATTCTCACTAATATCTGTATGTATTAAAATCTTCATACAATCTTAATGCTTTGCATGGCCATACAAAACAATGGTTTATAGTACCATCAACTTAAAGATGTAGTGAAATGGATAAAATTCCCATGGAAGATCATTTTATAGAACTCCTAACGTGAATATAGAGCCTCTCATTCTCTTCTTTCTACCGTGTCTTGGTCTCTATTCCTATCCATTTATCCATGTATTACAAATGAAGTGGTATTGGGTATTTATAGATGTTTATCTACTAACTCAGTATTCCAATAATCTGTTGAATCATCCAATCCACCACCTTAATTCACTTAGATTTTACTCACCTCACTCACTCTAATCTACTTTACATCAAACAATAACTCAACATCGACACTTCTCAAACCAAAACATCTTCATGTAGCTCATGTAAACTAAGATAGAATCATTGTTTTTAATACTAAAAATATTACCATCAGGTATTTACAATCTAATATAGGTACACTATAATCTTCATTCACATAGATTCCATGTGGTTCAACCTTTGAATTCATTCTTCTTAAAAAAACAACAAACTTACATTGTGTGGTACATACTCATCATGTGATCATTCCTACCTTCAACTTCATCCATATTCTTCCTGCATGAATTTTTTAATTAACATATTCTATGCTTGTATATTCATTATCATCTGTGAACTCATGCATGTAATATTTTCATGGAACTAATATCTTCTTGATTCATAACATGTTGGCATAACATGATACTCATAGATGCAACACGAAAAAAATCCCTTGATATCTGGTGGTTTAGGATGACCATCTATGAAACCATTTCAGGTAGGCACTATGAGTGTTTGAGTTTTAAAGAAGATTAATAATACACACTTTTGAAATGATCCCAAATCAGTGATTGGTTTGTGTGGTCACACAATTTATTATTATGAATGCAATATTCAACCCAAGATAATTCACTCATATCCACCTTACTCAACCTTAAACTATGATTCCCCTACATGGTATCCTGACCTTTCTATTTAGTATGCACCAATCTATGCTACTTCTCTTATGCAATCCCTGATCGACTTTTATTGTTGAACTTTCTAGCAATGCATGTCAATTTTTATTACCTAGAGAAAATAATTCCTTTTTAAAAAAGTATTATATATATATATATATTCACTTATTCTTACATAATACCACCATGAAAATTTATATCTATTAACCATAAAACTTTTAGAAAACCCACTAACCCAACTTCTGGGTACTCCAATAACACTTATTCTAGATAGATCAATTCCATTTTCCATGAAACTTATTCAAAAGCTCCATTAATACCTAACCAAATATTATAAATAAATACAACTTATAAATTCATGGTTGTAATAATATCTTTCTTTGGATTATATTGAAAATATCCTATAAAATTTATCTTAGGATGGTATATATATATATATTATGGTCTATTCCCCCCACTTTCTCAATAAAATACAAAGGTCCATTCCTTATTCCTCCTTCTTTTGAGGGTATCACCACTATCTTTGAATTTTTAAATTCACCTTCACTCCCCCTTTTTTAGCATAATCCTTGAACCAAATGTTTCAATATGAAACATTAATTTATCACATAATCTAGATTAAGGGATATTATGATCCCACTTAATAATTGCATCAAAATTCTTTATATGACCACTATTAAAATAATCAAGCATATATATTTCAGCTTGCATTAACACTTAAACTTATAGAACACTTTCTAATCATATATTTATTCCTTATTTTAAATTCAAATAAGTTAATATAATGAGTTGGAAATGTTTTATCAATAAGTCTGCTAATCCTATTGTGTTCAGACTTAGTTTAGAAAAGAATATTTTTTTAACAGTACCAATTATATCTATATCACTCACTCGAAATCCATAACATTTACAGTATGGGAAATCATAACTCATGTGATATGAAGCTCACTTACACCAAACCATCAGAGGATAATCCTTAAAGAAAAAAGAGTATAAGACATACCACATGTTGAATTAATTTACTTAACTTGATAAATCATAATATTTCCTATCTTCAAAGGTAAAATTCATTTTTAGATAGTTATAAACAACCTTAAAGTGCTCATAATAAACTTCCCATGAATTCCTTTATCTATAGACACCATTTTTTTTAAAAATCAATATGGTAATCTAGTTGTTAGTAATTATATTTTTTTCTAGAAGCTTCTTGGCATTCCAAAAGCTATCAACTGATACCTTAATTTTCCATATAATAACAAATAAGTATGTAATACATGAATATTGATACTTATATTTAAGAGTTTTTTCTCCTTCTAGTGTTCAGATACCACTAGAACTACCAGATAATCTTTAACACATTGTAAAATTCATATAAGACTCTTCAAAGTTTGTTCTCCTTCATCCCTTTTAACATATATATTCTATTTTTAGTATATAAAACCCCATGGATCATAACCCCCATTAAGGCCACATAACTTTCAATAGATATTAGAAACATTTAAATGAATGGGGAGAGGGGTACCTCCAACTTCCCCAGGAAGAGGATTGTGGTTGGTCTTAACAAACCAACCCAGGGCCTCCCTATTTCTTCAAATCTGTTATAGTTGTTATTTTTATAATAGAATTTATGTATATTTTATTATGGTTGTGAACTTTAGATTTATCTATCTTCTTTATCTTGGGTTCTATATTGTTAGTGGTATTAAATCCAATAATACATGTTTCCTCCAAATATTCATTTTCATATCATTCTACATCATGTTTACTCTATGATAAGAGGACTCTTCCACCAAACTTTATCTCTTTACTTGTGATATGGATTATGAAATCCCTAAGTCATGCCTCATGATTTTCCTCTTCTACTTCCATTAAAGTCACTCCATACTTGTTTATACTTGGTTAGTATTTCTAGACATGTTCATCCATCTTCCTCATAAATAGAACAATTTCCTTATTTTTCTTCCAAACTTACATTCTTTCTATATATGAGGGTTTCTATGTGTGCACCATCATTGGTGTATGGGGTAACTTTCACTTTTCTCCATTATTATCTTCAAAATCTATAAATATATTTTCCACCTTGACATATTTTATTTTAGTATAAACTATTTTTGGGTTTTTTCATAGGAATATAGGAATTCCTAATGACACCGTTAACTTATTTACTTCCATGATTTCATGCCATATACCCATGGTTATCACATATAAAACATCTCTTATTAAAACATTTACCTCATATATTTGTTTATTAGTTGAGATATTGATGCAACAATATTTTTTCTTCCTTTGGGCCTTAGGATTATAGACACACATTAATGGTGTGCCCCATTCTTCCATAGAAGTAACAATTAATAGATAAATTTATTTGTGAGTCTTTTCATTCATATTTTATATAAAAATTCCTTTCTTTTGGTTTGGTTAATTTTGATAACATTTTCCTTTCACTTATTACAATCAACTAAATGGTATCTCTACAAAATCTTACTGTATTACCAGTCCCTCTACAATTAAAAAACATTTTTTCATGTTCCTATCTTTGTATCCTCTTATTAAATTAAAATACTTTCTTCTCATTCTGAAGTTTTCTTCTTAATTTATTTTTGATGAATTATATTCTATCTTTTTTTAGTCCTCTATATGCTTCTTTGATCATTTGGACAATGACATATCAATCATCAAATCAGGTTTTTCCCAAATAGATAGTCTTTAGGTTTTACAACTCTCATCAGTTTTTCTTGACATCTCATAAAATCCACACTTAATTTTCTTATTTGTTACAATTGAATCTTCATCATTTTTTAACTTAACTTCAAAAAAAAATACTTCAAGTTGAGATTATTTATTTCATCTAATATAGATTATATTTTGTCTTCATACTCGCTTATGAGTAACTCCACCTATTTTTCACTTTCTTCTTGAAAATACATTGTAAAAATTTATGGTTCTTTAATCCTTTTCCCATGATATATACATGGAAATTCTTGATTTCCATGCCAAATTTTAGTACTATTTATATTTCTATTAATTTTTATTCAAGAATATTGATCGAATATCCACCTTCATTTATAATATTATAATCCATTATCTGATCAAGGAGGAATACCCCTTGAACTTATTTCTCAATGAAATCTCCTAAGAGAATTTTTATAGAGACACCAAATTCTTTCAACATATTATCTAAAAAATTGAATCCAATTTTAAATCTCTTCCTCACTTCCCTTCATTTGATACTTGTTTCTTTATTCTTCATCTGTGTACTCATCAAATGTATGTAATTCATATTCATTTATAAATCCTTTAAAAATTTCTATTTTATATAAGTTAACTTTTAATATATCCTTGAGAGTATTCATTTTTATATATAGTAACTTCCACCTCTAGAGAATCAATATTTTTATTTCATTCCTTAATTAAAGCACTCATATTCTCGATCACTTTGTCCCATTCTTATAATTTCTAATTCAATTCAATTTATTTAAAAATTAAATTCTTATTTTAATAAATTTATCAATATAGGAATGTTCAGACTCAATTTTATCACCATATGCATTGGACTATTTCAATATTCCTCTAGTATTTCAGTTTCTCGTTATTTGAATATATAACTCTTCAAGATCCCCTTTAAGTTTTACTTAAAGGCCAAAAACTCCTTCTGGTTCATTCTTCTCATGAAATTTCATCTTTTCCTTATTAATTTGATCTTTCATCTTACCCTTTTAGGATAAATGATCCATAAAAATATTAATTCTTTTATATTACTTCTGAAAAAATATAACATGTTGAATCACAAAGTCAAATTTTTTTGGCTCTGATACCTCTTATTGTAACCCAGGACAACCTGAGTGGGGTGGGATTGAGGTGCATCCCAAATCAATCATTTTATTTTTCTCTTTTAAAATATTTTCCCTATGTTATCATAAACCATTGTAATCATTGAAACAAATAAAAATATATGGGAAAGTAAGGAATGTACAAAACATAATGATTTTTCTCAGTTCACCATAAAGGGATACATATAAGGATTACACACCAATGGTGTTTTGATGTGACAAAGTATACTATACTTCACTATTTCTTTGGATACAATGTTTAGAACTTGGTCACTATGTTCTAGGCACACTACATTATAATTATTTAGGGTTTATTTTCTCCTCACCCAAGAGACACTTCCTCTTCTTCACTAAGTGATCTACTTATGTAAATGATAAAGTATATTTATAGACTTGAGGGACTCTTAAAGATCATCATGATAAGAAAAAACTATTAGCACCTTTAACCCTGAGAGATTCACTTTGATATCCAATATTAAACCACTCAAATTCTTCAAGGAGGATGGAAATAACTCATCATTGGTGAGGGTTGAGTCTGTGTCTTTCCTCTAACCACAACAATGCTTCTCTCCATATGATAAAAATTCAAGAATTAGAATAATATTTTGTAATTACCTTATTCTATTGAACCTTTACTTGTGTTATAATGAATGGGGTAGTGAAATATTTTCCAAAATCCTTATATCTTCAATATCACCCAGATTCTATCTCTCAAAATATGCTAATTACTTCATATTCTTATTCATAAAACTGATTTGGAAATTTTGCACTAGTTTATCACTTCAAAAATACTTCATATACTATCTATTACCTAGTAATGTCTTCATGAAAACTTTGAAACTTTTCTTCACATAATCTCTCTTCAACACTGCTTTGTATACTCAATTTTATTACATGGTACTACCATATAACTATTCAATATATGCACAGATCTTTCTTCTTCATACTGATCTTTGTACATGGTAAAATATTCATGAAAGATTAATTCTTTATGTGTCCTTCACATAATATTGGTTTATAGTTCTTTCATGAAGTAGATTCAATGAAATGTATATACTTTTAATGGAAAAGAATTGTATGGAACTCCTCATGAAAATACAAATACTCTCATTCTTTTCTTGTTGGTCTACCACAATCTCTATTGATCTCTATTCACTACTGGAAATACACTATTTCCCAACGGTTGTGAACCGTTGAGAAAGCCCCTCAAACCGTTGGTATATAATATACCAACGGTTCTCCCAACCGTGGGGAAGTAAGCCGTGGGGAAAACCTTTCCCAACGGTTTACTGGAAACCGTTGGGGTAGGCTGACAGAAGGCACTCTATCCCAACGGTTTGGGTGAACCGTTGGGATAGTTTTCCATGGGTGAACTCTTTCCCAACGGTTCTAAACCGTTGGGAAAATAGATATTTACCAACGGTTCATTTAACCGTTGGTAAAAAATTATTTAGAATTATATGCCAACGGTTTAAAACCGTTGGCATACCCTATGCTGCAAATTGCAGCAACCTGCAATTTGAAAGCCCCTCTCCCAGACACCTCTCATCTCATCAGGCCTCATTTTCACCTCATTTTCGATCCAACTATTGTACCTGTAATAAAATAAAACATACATATACAATTACGAACAAATTCATACACATTTAACATATAATGGATCCTGAAACTATACACATCCATAATTAAATTACAATTCATAAAAATACATAATTAATATAGAATTCAATTTAAAATTTAGATGACAATTATATGTGGAATCCGATTGAGAAGGGGATGATTGGTACACGTCACATATGACCCATGGATCGTTCTCCTAAAGTTTCAATGGAAACCAAATGCGTTTGGTCGGTTTTGCGTATGCCAGTTCTTTTCACTTATAATCCTACCCATTTTAAACAAAACAAACATAGTTAGAGCGGTGTTGGCCACACCGCGCCTCGGATTGAGGCAGGGATGATTCGTACACCTCACATATGACCCATGGATCGTTCTTCTAAAGTTTCAACGGAAACCGAATGCGTTTGGTCGGTTTTCCGTATGTACTTAAAATGATGTCCATTTTAATGAAAAGAGAGCCACTTAGACTGATCCCGGCCACACCGCTACTCGGATTGAGCCCGAGTGGGATCGTATATGTCACATATGACTGATGGATCGTTGTGATAAATTATCAACAGATTCGGAATGCGTTTGGTCGGTTTTGCGTATGTCAGTTGTTCTTTTCACTTATAATCCTGTCCATTTTAAACAAAAGATACACAGTTAGAATGGTGTCGGCCACACCGCTCCTCGGATTGAGGCGGGATTGACTCGTACACGTCACATATGACCCATGGATCCTTGTGCTAAAGTATCAACACAGTCCGAATGCCTTTGGTCGGTTTTTCGTATGTCACTTGATGATTTTCACTTAAAATGACGTCTTTTTGAAACAAAAGACCGACGCTTTGAGTGGTGTAAGCCACACCACGTCTCCGATTGTGGCGGGGTTGATTCGTACACGTCACATATGACCCATGGATCGTTCTCCTAAATTTTCAACGGAAATCGAATCCGTTTGGTCGTTTTCCGTATGTACTTAAAATGGTGTTCATTTTAAACAAAAGAGATCCACTTAGACTTATCCCGGCCACACCGCGACTCGGATTCATCCCGGGTTGGCTCGTATACGTCACATATGACCCATGGATTGTTGGGATAAATTATCAACAGATTCGGAATGCGTTTGGTCGGTTTTCCGGATGCCAGTTGATGCTTTTCACTTAAAATGACGTCCTTTTGAAACAAAAGACGGACACTTTGAGTGGTGCCGGCCACACCGCATCTCTGGATTGAGATTAAACCACCGTGAAACATTCTAATTATTATTCA
This sequence comes from Viscum album, assembly GCA_963277665.1. Lineage (NCBI taxonomy): Eukaryota > Viridiplantae > Streptophyta > Magnoliopsida > Santalales > Viscaceae > Viscum > Viscum album. The sequence continues at coordinate 718,155,493 of OY728129.1, read as the reverse complement.
TGACGTGTACGCGCATACGACATGTCAATCAGACGTGCGGTTTGAGTGGTACGACTCAATATTCGTGTTTTAAGTGATGCGCGCGCTTCGTAAACGCGCGTGAGGTGGGTCCAAACGGGACGAACGAAGTCGGAATGACATGAAATAGACGAAAAATATGGGTGAGTGATTTCTGAAGTGGTCGAGCAGACGGCACGTCAATCGGACGTGCCGTGTGCCCGCGGTGACCGACAACGCAGTTCTGGTGTCATAAACGGCCAAAACGGGCGTCCAACGGTCAAATTCATAGTGGACGACCTCAGATTGAGCTGAAACCACCGAGAAAAATTCTAATTATTATTCGTGACGTGTACGCGCAGACGGTACGTCAATCGGACGTGCGGTTTGCGCGGTACGGCTCAATATTCGTGTTTTAAGTGATGCGCGCGCTTCGTAAACGCGCGTGAGGGGGGTCCAAACGGGCCGAAAGAAGTCGGAATGGCCTGAAATCAGAGGAAAAATACGGGACAGTGATTTCTGAAGTGTTCGAGCAGATGGCGCATCAATCGGACGTGTCGTGTGCCCGCGGTGACCAACAACGCAGTTCTGGTGTCATAAACGGCCAAAACGGGCGTCCAACGGTCAAATTCATAGCGGCCGACCTCGGATTGACCTGAAACCACCGGGAAACATTCTAATTATTATTCGTGACGTGTACGCGCAGACGACACGTCAATCGGACGTGCGGTTTGCGCGGTACGGCTCAATATTCGTGTTTTAAGTGATGCGCGCGCTTCGTAAACGCGCGTGAGGGGGGTCCAAACGGGCCGAACGATTTCAGAATGGCCTGAAATCAGACGAAAAATACGGGTGAGTGCTTTATGAAGTGGTCGAGTAGACGACACGTCAATCGGACGTGCCGTGTGCGCGCGGTGACTGACAACGCAGTTCTGGTGTCATAAACGGCCAAAACGGGCGTCAAACGGTCAAATTCATAGCGGATGACCTCGGATTGAGGTGGGGTTGACTCGTACACGTCTCAAATGACCCATGGATCATTGTCTTAAAGTATCAACACAATCCGAATGCGTTTTTCCGGTTTTCCGTATGCCAGTTGATGTTTTTCACTTAAAATGACGTCTTTTAGAAACAAAGGACATACACTTTGAGTTGTTCCGACCACACCGTGCCTCGGATTGAGGCGGGGATGACTCGTACACGTCACATATGACCTATGGATCGTTCTCCTAAAGTTTCAATGGAAACCGAATGCGTTTGGTCGGTTTTGCGTATGCCAGTTCTTTTCACTTATAATCCTACCCATTTTAAACAAAACAGACACAGTTAGAGCGCTGTTGGCCACACCGCACCTCGGATTGAGGCGGGGATGATTCTTACACCTCACATATGACCCATGGATCGTTCTCCTAAAGTTTCAACGGAAACCGAATGCGTTTGGTCGGTTTTCCGTATGTACTTAAAATGATGTCCATTTTAATCAAAAGAGAGCCACTTAGACTGATCCCGGCCACACCGCGACTCGGATTGAGCCCGAGTGGGCTCTTACATGTCACATATGACTGATGGATCGTTGTGATAAATTATCAACAGATTCGGAATGCATTTGGTCGGTTTTGCGTATGCCAGTTGTTCTTTTCACTTATAATCCTGTCTATTTTAAACAAAAGATACACAGTTAGAACGGTGTCGGCCACACCGCTCCTCGGATTGAGGCGGGATTGACTCGTACACATCACATACGACCCATGGATCCTTGTGCTAAAGTATCGACACAGTCCGAATGCCTTTGGTCGGTTTTTCGTATGTCACTTGATGATTTTCACTTAAAATGACGTCTTTTTGAAACAAAAGACCGACGCTTTGAGTGGTGTCGGCCACACCGCGTCTCCGATTGTGGCGGGGTTGATTCGTACACGTCACATATGACCCATGGATCGTTCTCCTAAAGTTTCAACGGAAACCGTATCCGTTTGGTCGTTTTTCCGTATGTACTTAAAATGGTGTTCATTTTAAACAAAAGAGAGCCACTTAGACTTATCCCGGCCACACCGCGACTGAGATTCATCCCGGGTTGGCTGGTATACGTCACATATAACCCATGGATTGTTGGGATAAATTATCAACAGATTCGGAATGCGTTTGGTCGGTTTTCCGTATTCCAGTTGATGCTTTTCACTTAAAATGACGTCCTTTTGAAACAAAAGACGGACACTTTGAGTGGTGCCGGCCACACTGCATCTCCGGATTGAGATGAAACCACCGTGCAACATTCTAATTATTATTCGTGACGTGTACGCGCATACGGCACTTCAATCGGACGTGCGGTTTGAGCGGTACGGCTCAATATTCATGTTTTAAGTGATGTGCGCGCTTCGTAAACGCGCGTGAGGTGGGTCCAAACGGGACGAACGAAGTCGGAATGACATGAAATCAGACTAAAAATACGGGTGAGTGATTTTTGAAGTGGTCGAGCAGACGGCACGTCAATCGGACGTGCCGTGTGCCCGCGGTGACCGACAACGCAGTTCTGGTGTCATAAACGGCCAAAACGGGCGTCCAACGGTCAAATTCATAGCGGACGACCTCGGATTGAGCTGAAACCACCGAGAAACATTCTAATTATTATTCGTGACGTGTACGCGTAGACGGAACGTCAATCGGGCGTGCGGTTTGCGCGGTACGGCTCAATATTCGTGTTTTAAGTGATGCGCGCGCTTCGTAAACGCGCGTGAGGGGGGTCCAAACGGGCCGAACGAAGTCGGAATGGCCTGAAATCAGACGAAAAATACGGGACAGTGATTTCTGAAGTGTTCGAGTAGACGGTGCATCAATCGGACGTGTCGTGTGCCCGCGGTGATCGACAACGCAGTTCTGGTGTCATAAACGGCCAAAACGGGCGTCCAACGGTCAAATTCATAGCGGCCGACCTCAGATTGACCTGAAACCACCGGGAAACATTCTAATTATTATTCGTGATGTGTACGCGTAGACAGCACGTCAATCAGACGTGCGGTTTGCGCGGTACGGCTCAATATTCATGTTTTATGTGATGCGCGCGCTTCGTAAACGCGGGTGAGGAGGGTCCAAACGAGCCGAACGATTTCAGAATGGCCTGAAATCAAACAAAAAATACGGGTGAGTGCTTTATGAAGTGTTCGAGCAGACGGAACGTCAATCGGACGTGCCGTGTGCACGCGGTGACCGACAACGCAGTTCTGGTGTCATAAACGGCCAAAACGGGCGTCAAACGGTCAAATTCATAGAGGACGACCTCAGATTGAGGTGGGGTTGACTCGTACACGTCTCAAATGACCCATGGATCGTTGTCTTAAAGTATCAACACAATCCGAATGCGTTTGGCCGGTTTTCCGTTTGCCAGTTGATGTTTTTCACTTAAAATGACGTCTTTTTGAAACAAAAGACATAGACTTTGAGTTGTTCCGACCACACCGCGCCTCGGATTGCGGCGGGGATGACTCGTACACGTCACATATGACCCATGGATCGTTCTCCTAAAGTTTCAATGGAAACCGAATGCGTTTGGTCAGTTTTGCGTATGTCAGTTCTTTTCACTTATAATCCTACCCATTTTAAACAAAACAGACACATTTAGAGCGGTGTTGGCCACACCGCGCCTCGGATTGAGGCGGGGATGATTCGTACACCTCACATATGACCCATGGATCGTTCTCCTAAAGTTTCAACGGAAACCGAATCCGTTTGGTCGGTTTTCCGTATGTACTTAAAATGATGTCCATTTTAATCAAAAGAGAGCCACTTAGACTGATCCCGGCCACACCGCGACTCGGATTGAGCCCGAGTGGGCTCGTACATGTCACATATGACTGATGGATCGTTGTGATAAATTATCAACAGATTCGTAATGCGTTTGGTCGGTTTTGCGTATGCCAGTTGTTCTTTTCACTTATAATCTTGTCCATTTTAAACAAAAGATACACAGTTAGAACGGTGTCGGCCACACCGCTCCTCGGATTGAGGCAGGATTGACTCTTACACATCACATACGACCCATGGATCCTTGTGCTAAAGTATCGACACAGTCCGAATGCCTTTGGTCGGTTTTTCGTATGTCACTTGATGATTTTCACTTAAAATGGCGTCTTTTTGAAACAAAAGACCGACGCTTTGAGTGGTGTCGGCCACACCGCGTCTCCGATTGTGGCAGGGTTTATTCGTACACGTCACATATGACCCATGGATCGTTCTCCTAAAGTTTCAACGGAAACCGAATCCGTTTGGTCGTTTTTCCGTATGTACTTAAAATGGTGTTCATTTTAAACAAAAGAGAGCCACTTAGACTTATCCCGGCCACACCGCGACTCGGATTCATCCCAGGTTGGCTCGTATACGTCACATATGACCCATGGATTGTTGGGATAAATTATCAACAGATTCGGAATGCGTTTGGTCGGTTTTCCGTATGCCAGTTGATGCTTTTCACTTAAAATGACGTCCTTTTGAAACAAAAGACGGACACTTTGAGTGGTGCCGGCCACACCGCGTCTCCAGATTGAGATGAAACCATCGTGAAACATTCTAATTATTATTCTTGACGTGTACGCGCATACGGCATGTCAATCGGACGTGCGGTTTGAGCGGTACGGCACAATATTCGTGTTTTAAGTGATGCGCGCGCTTCGTAAACGCGCGTGAGGTGGGTCCAAACGGGACGAACGAAGTTGGAATGACATGAAATCAGACGAAAAATACGGGTGAGTGATTTCTGAAGTGGTCGAGCAGACGGCACGTCAATCGGACGTGCCGTGTGCCCGCGGTGACCGACAACGCAGTTCTGGTGTCATAAACGGCCAAAACGGGCGTCCAACGGTCAAATTCATAGCGGATGACCTCGGATTGAGCTGAAACCACCGAGAAACATTCTAATTATTATTCGTGACGTGCACGCACAGACGGCACGTCAATCGGACGTGCGGTTTGCGCGGTACGACTCAATATTCGTGTTTTAAGTGATGCGCGTGCCTCGTAAACGCACGTGAGGGGGGTCCAAACGGGCCGAACGAAGTCAGAATGGCCTGAAATCAGACGACAAATACGGGACAGTGATTTCTGAAGTGTTCGAGCAGACGGCGCATCAATCGGACGTGTCGTGTGCCCGCGGTGACCGACAACGCAGTTCTGGTGTCATAAACGGCCAAAACGGGCGTCCAACGGTCAAATTCATAGCGTCCGACCTCGGATTGACCTGAAACCACCGGGAAACATTCTAATTATTATTCGTGACGTGTACGCGTAGACGGAACGTCAATCGGATGTGCGGTTTGCGTGGTACGGCTCAATATTCGTGTTTTAAGTGATGCTCGCGCTTCGTAAACGCGCGTGAGGGGGGTCCAAACGGGACGAACGATTTCAGAATGGCCTGAAATCAGACGAAAAATATGGGTGACTGATTTATGAAGTGGTCGAGCAGACGACACGTCAATCGGACGTGCCGTGTGCCCGCGGTGACCGACAACGCAGTTCTGGTGTCATAAACGGCCAAAACGGGCGTCAAACGGTCAAATTCATAGCGGACGACCTCGGATTGAGGCGGGGTTGACTCGTACACGTCTAAAATGACCCATGTATCATTGTCTTAAAGTATCAACACAATACGAATGCGTTTGGCCGGTTTTCCGTATGCCAGTTGATGTTTTTCACTTAAAATGATGTCCTTTTGAAACAAAAGACATACACTTTGAGTTGTTCCGACCACACCTCGCCTCGGATTGAGGCGGGGATGACTCGTACATGTCACATATGACCCATGGATCGTTGTCCTAAAGCATCAACACATTTCGAATGCGTTTGGTCAGTTTTTCGTATGTCACTTTTTGTTTTCACTTAAAATCTTATGGAAATTCATATAGAATATTTTTATATCATATTTAGTATGGATTAGATTTTAGTTGATCGTGCTATGAAACATTTCAGAGCTAATGAAATTAAGGAAGGTGGAGGGGCTGTCCGGGGGGCTGTCCGGGGGGGCTATCCGGTGGGTGTCCGGGGGGCTGCCGGGGACCAAGGAGGAGGGTGGGGGGGCTGTGCGGGGTCTGTCCGGGGGGTGTTTGGGGGTTGTTTAGGGGGTTGTCCGGGGTTGTTCAGGGGGCTGTACGGGGGTTGTTCAGGGGGTTGTTCAGGGGGTTGTCCGGGGGTGTTCAGGGGGCTCTCCGGGGGGTGTTTGGGGGGTTGTCCGGGGTCCAAGGGGTGGGGGGGGGGGGGGTGGGGGGGTTGTCCGGGGGGCTGTCCGGGGGGCTATCCGGGGTCCAGGGTGGAGGGTTGGGGGCTGTACGGGGGGCTGTCCAGGGGGCTGTCCGCGGGGGCTGTCCGGGGGGGGGGGGGGGGGCTTTCCGGTGGGTGTCCGGGGGGCTGTCCGGGGACCAAGGAGGAGGGTGGGGGGGCTGTGCGGGGTCTGTCCGGAGGGTGTTTGAGGGTTGTTCAGGAGGTTGTCCGAGGTTGTTTAGGGGGCTGTCCGGTGGTTGTTCAGGGGGTTGTCCGGGGTTGTTCAGGGGGTTGTCCGGGGGGGGGGGTGTTTGGGGGGTTGTCCGGGGTCTAAGGGGGAGGGTGGGGGGGTTTTCCGGGGGGCTGTCCGAGGGGCTATCTGGGGTCCAGGGTGGAGGGTTGGGGGCTGTATGGGGGGCTGTCCAGAGGGCTGTCCGGGGGGTGTTTGGGGGGTGTTCGGGGTCCAAGGGGGAGGGGGGGTTGTCCAGGGTCCAAGAATGAGGGGGGGGGGGGGTTGTCCAGGGAGTTCTCAAACACACAACCACTAAAAGACAACAACATCCATAAAAACAGACAATATATAAAAATAACTCAACTCCAATACTATACTACGAGTCTAGATAAAACCAACAACTAGAATAGATTAAACATCAAATCTCAAGTCAAAAATGTAACGGATCAATATGTCCCACATCAGCATCACCATCACCATCATCATCATCATCATCATCGCCCTCGTCATCGTCCTCCTCATCGTTCTCACCCTCCACAGCGCCTTCCTCCTCGCCTTCGCCCTCCTCCTCGCCCTCCTCATCTCCCTCCTCTTCCGCATCAGACTGCTCACCATCATCATCTTCAAGCTGGACATCGGCCTGACCACCACTGGAACTGCCACCTGGTGCACCATATATAGAATGTATCGACGACATGTATTCATCAATCGCTGGGCTGGCCTCTGCTGGAAGTGTTGGACGTAGAACTTCAATAAATTTCATAAATGCACTGTTTGCCCTAGCAGACTGTTCTGCCGTCTCTATGGCCATTTTCTCAGCCTGTTCTGCCTGTGCCCTAACTTGCTGCAGCTCGGTGGCACTACAACACGTACCTGAGGCAGGCCAATACCTCGTCAGGGCTATCCTAGGTCGGCAACGTACTCTGCCAGAATGATCCTCTCCCAACACCTGATGTAAGTGATCATATGGCCCAAAATTGTCTGCTTCTTGGGCATCGAGGGCCTCTAAAGCATCCTGTTACAAATATAAATATATTATTATGTTACGAAATAGATATTAAAATATAAAATCAACAGATTAAAACTTACAATCTGCTGCTGAGTCGCTTCGTTGACAGCACTTCCATCCTTTTTTCGTCTACTCGAGCAAAACAGTTTTGCTCGAGGCACACGTCCTTCAATATTTTGTACTTGCCTCTACAATGACATTGAAAAAAAAAGTTATATAAAGAATTCAGCAAATAATTAAATAATTGAGGAAACAAAAGAAAATGTAAGTCGTAAAGAAAACTTATAAACAATTGTCATACCTGCTGCCTCTCATGATCTGGCATCGTTGTGCGTCCTAGTGTATGGAGGTATTTTTTTGCATCAATGTTTTTTTTTATTTTTTCCAGATGATTCCTAAATAAAATTCGATAATGCAAAGGATAATATTAATGCAAAACTTGAAAGTTATTATTTAAATACCTCAAATGTAATTCATACCTTAAACCGGGTACTCGTCCAATGAGTAATCATCTGACGATACTGCTCTATAGGACAATCATCCACGACTGGTACCGCCTCTAACTCAGTGCCAACTCTAGCACGCCAGCCAATATATAGCTCATGCTTGTAGGCTCTCCAAAGCTCACCTAAATCCTTTAGACGTTCCAGTCGTGCACCCTCACCATCAGGAAAATTAAATCGAAGCTGAAATGAAAATATTAATTTATATAAATACAAAAAAAATTCATGGCATTAAATACAACAGATTTTTTTACCCATATCTCTGCCCAAGCTCTATCTTTGACCTCATGTGGCAAATGTCTCCACGACAGCGGGCTAACGGGAATGATGTAGGAGTATTTGGCAAGCGTCGCCATAAAACTCCGACATTGCTGCCCTGTTTTCTCAACCATCTGATTGTCTTCATTATATTCCACCATAACCTGTGTGTGACGGTTCCACACCGAACGCATGCGTGTACGACCCCGCCCCCGCCTCCTGTCAGTAGATGTATCTGTCATGAAAGAAAAAAAATATTTTTTCAAAACATGTTATAATGAAAATAAATATTTCTATAAAAATTTGTTAGGGTTTTATAAATATACCTGTGCTAGTCTGATCAATGAGTGGCGCCGGATCCACAGAACCTGATGGAACACCCTCTGGTGGAACAGGAGTCGAAGACGATTGAATATAAAAGCTCGGAGAGACAGAAGTAAAAGGAAAAGAAGATGGAACAACTGTATGACCTGATGCTGACTGGGGAGTGGGAATCATCATGGGATGTGAAAATGATGGGGCAGAAGATGCAGAAGGTAGCGAAAACATGGGAGGTCTAAATATCCCGTGTGTCCCTAACGACACACCGGGATCAGAATGTGGGAAGGCTGAAATGTCAGTGGGAGGGGCAGGGTCTAGTCGGGCACGCGCAGCTCTATGTCCACCTCTGGTACGAACCCTCCTCGTACCACCGGCCTGAGTACTAGGACCAGTACTAGGCTCCTCGTCGAATAACTGTCGACGTAATGGTGGATCCTACAAAAAAGTTTACAAAAAAAATTAATCACATGACATTATATATTCTGTAAATATATATATATATATTTGAAATAAAGTACTCACTGTAGGCACTAATGGTGGAATGCCCATCTCCTCCATCCGACGATTGTTCTCCGCCATTTTTTTTCTTTGTCTCTCTTCAATTGGCTTCATTTCCTGCATTGGAAAACAAATATGTAATTAATTAGAAAAAGAAAATTAATGTGTAAACCAAAAAACTAAATATATGAGGGAATGAGGGGATTCATTGGTAATTTAGCTATCAATTGTTTTAGAAGAGCTTGAATGAATTTAATAAAACATAAAAGTTGTAATGTTCACCAAGTTAGAAATATTGTTTGATTTGGTTTGAATACAGTTCAATTCCAAATTAGAAAATGCAATTCAAATAAAACAGCAACCAATAAACATTGAAAATTCACATAACAGTCAAGTCAGCTAAAACATATTTGTGATCAATACTAAATAAATATGAATATTACCAACCTTAACAACCCAACTCGAGGTAAACCAAAAGAATTGAGAACATGGATAAATGATTCTATATATTTCCAACCACAACTTCAGGTTCACAATCAACTCTGACAATTGAGCTATTGGAGTCATCAAAAGAAATAAATGGATTGGTTCCAATGGCAATAGGGACAGTGTAAATTCCATCATCAGCATCATCAAAAATATGTCTTGGAATTACTTCAACTATGACACCAAATTCAGGTTGAAGTTGATCTTTGACATAAAAAACTTGTTTAGCCATTGATGCCAAAACATATGGTTCTTCGGTTGCAAGAGTGCGGGTCATATTAATTACTCGAAATCCACAATCATCAATAAATGTGCCATGTCTCGTCATCGAATCAAACCAATGGCATTTCATCATTGTGACTCGTCCATGAGAGTAATAATCCAATATTATTATTTTCTCAACGACTCCATAATAACCCACATTTTAAAGTCGCGGTCTACTATCTGATGCACTGGCATAACAATCTGTTGTGGCAGTAACCATAATACCATCATGTTGTGTTCTCATGTTTTTGGCTCGTTCAGTGACAATAAATCTGTACCCATTGATAACAATTGATTTACAGTCACGAACCACGGTATTAGGACCAAAAGCCAAAGCTCTTATTTCCTCAGAGACAGAGTCAGCAGACAAACTCAATACCTGCAATATAAATGACAGTTAAACTTAAGTAAATATTAAAATAATTAATTTAAACAGTAATATTTTTACCTTCAATTTTAACCAAGCAGAAAAATCTTTGCTATGCAAAGTCTCTCTCCTTCTCAAAGATAAAGAACGATGCTTCCTATTTATCATTGTTTTATGTTCCCTGTAGATAAAAAAATATGAATAGTTTAACAGATATATATGTAAGATATACATATTCAATTTTGTTACCTGATATAGTCATCGAACAAATCACAGTTGAACAAAACTGTGCGATGTGCCATCTCCCGCTCTTCATGGATTAATGTCTTCAATGTATATGATCCAGGAATTCCTCCTGTTTGAGGAAGTGATGGAAAACTGGGTTCAATTTGCTCATATTGTTCTTCTTCATTTCTCATTGGTCTGTTCATTCTTGTAGTAAGATCAGACAAATACATTGAACAGAAATCCATACATTCTTGAGCTAAGTAACCGTTCATGATAGAACCTTCGGGATGATTCTTGTTTCGAACATAAGACTTTAATGTGAACATATTTCTTTCAGTTGGATACATCCAACGAAAAGAAATAGGTCCTCCGAGAAGTATTTCAGTTGGAATATGGACAGTCAGATGCAGCATGCATGTGAAAAATGATGGGGGAAATATTTTCTCCAACTCACACAAAATTAATGGGGGCATCTGTCAACATTTTTTGCAAGAAAGACTTGGACAACTTCTTAGCACAAAGATCTCTAAACAAATGGCACAACCGAATAACACCCACCCTTACATTATTGGACAAAAGATGACGGATTGCTATTGGAAGCAACTCATGCAGTAGAACGTGATAATCATGAGTCTTCAAAGATTTTAGCTTCAACTCTCTTTTGTTGACCCGTTTAGATATGTTTCTTGAATAGCCATCAGGAACTCTAATAGTCTCTAATACTTCCAAAAATTGTTTTTTTTCAGTAGGTGTCATCACATAAGAAGTACATGGAAGTTGCCATTTATTTTCACTGATACGCACAGGATGCAATTCTGGTTTGATGCCCCAATCCACCAAGTCACGTCGAGATCGTAAATCATTTTTGTATTCCCCTTGACATTTAGAAGAACTGAAAGAAACATTTCACATATATTCTTTTCAATATGAATTACGTCTAAGCAATGACGTAGCAAATTGGTTGACCAATAAGGCAAATCAAAAAAGATACTCCTCTTCCTCCAATTGTAACAGGTTTCTGTGGAAACATTCTTTCTCTTTCCAGATTTCATTTGACCCTTCCCGAATGAAAAACTGAAATCTTTCAATTCATTAAGCACATCAGTTCCATACATACGCTGAGGTGGATCATCGGTCTCTATAATATTATCAAATCTTCGACGATTCATTCTATATGGATGATCCTTTGGCAAAAATCGTCGATGTCCCATAAAACTGAAACTACAACGATGTTTCAGTCTTCTGGATCGTGTATTCTTCATACAAACTGGACGTGACAGTTTCCCCTTCGTGCTCCATCCAGACATCATTGCATAAGCCAGAAAATCATTGATTGTCCACATAAGCGCAACACGCATCTGAAATATGTCTTTCGAACATGCATCGTATGTGCGCACACCCACATCCCAAAGAAGTTTCAACTCTTTTATTAAAGGTTGCATGTATACATCAATATCAATGCCGGGATCAGAAGGACCAGATATGAGTATACTCATGAAAGTGAAAGATTTTTTCATACACAACCATGGGGGATGATTATAAATGTGTATAAAAACGGGCCATGTGCTGTGCGAAGTAAGCATCTGCCCAAACGGATTAAAACCGTCGCATGAAAGACCCAACCTCACATTACGCACGTCAGCTGCAAAATCAGGATGTCGAGCATCAAATCTCTTCCATGAAAATCCATCTGCAGGATGAACCAACTCATCATCAGTCTTCTTTCTCTCGGTATCATGCCATCTCATTTTTATTGATATGTCATCAGACATAAAAAGATTCTGGAGTCTGGGGATCAATGGAAAGTGCCACATTACTTTCTGTGGAACGCAGGATGGTGTTCCATCAGATTTTGACTTCCAGCGGGATGTGACACATTTTATACATTCATTTCGTTCAGCGGTTTCCTCCCAGAATAAACTGCAATCTTTCGGGCAAGCATGAATTTTGTTTCTTGAAAATCCAAGTTCCTCAACTAACTTCCATGCCATATAGTGGTTTGAGGGAATATCTGCATCATCTGGAAGTAAATCCTTCAAGAGGGTAAGAATGTAATCGATTGCTGTATTAGAAATCCCATACATAGTTTCCCCATGAAATAATCGGATTAAAAATTCCAGCTTTTTCATTTTATCGCATTGTCGATATACTGGAATCGTGGCAGCATCATTCAATTTTTTCACCCTGTCAATATCATCATTTTCACTAGATGTATCAGCTGTCCTCATATCGAAGTCTTCTTGAGTCGAAATCCTTTCTTTTTCATGATGACGAATAAACGGAAACCGATCATCTAACAAATTCTCCATTCCAGTCTTTTCATTTCGATCATCACCAATTTGATATTTCGTTTTCTCCCCATTGTGATTCCACAGAAAGTAGTTTGCTTGAAACCCATTTTTGGTTATGTGGTAGCTGACTTCTTCACGGCTCAACCAAGGTCTACCAACACAATTGGAACATGGGCAGTGTATGCGACCACTATCTGAAGCATTGTGAAATGCAAAATCTATAAAGCTCTCCAAATTGTTTTGAAAATCGTCTGAGATCCGATCGGTTTCATACATCCAACTTCTGTCCATTCTGTAAAAAGAATTTATATAAGTCATTTTTTCATAAACAATTCAATAGGCATTAACTATAATAGAAAATACATTTAAGTAAACGATAAAGGAAGAAAATAATCAAGGTATCAACTACACATGTCAAAAAAACATACAAATGTGTTATTGAAAAAATGTAAAACCAACAAGAACTTAATGTGTTATATCACATAACAACATGAATCATCCCATAACCATATTAGTAGGGTATCATGAACATGAATAACATCAACCTTGTTCCATCCTCCTACCCTACATGACCCCAACCACATGCCACATCTTATTATAGCCTTATCACATCACACCTCACCGAAAAACACTAGGGAAATCATAGTACATCTCACCTGAAGACACATGGACAATCACATCGCATCTTGCCTAAAAACACATGGTCAATCACTTTTGAAGGAAGAGTAGGGAAGACATGGTAGCTATCCAAACATATAACCACCATCCTAGATATTAGAAAAAATACTCATAACTCAAATCCTCTGATCGTTGGTAAGTTTATCCAACTCTGGTTGGGAATGTGTAGAAATAACATAAAAATACATGATATATAGATAGCACAAAATACTCAACCTATGGGTTCACATTAACTACATAATCACACACTTAACTACTACCATAAAACACATAAACCACACCACCACCACACAAGACGCATAGCATTGGAATATAATTCTACATTCAATAAGTCTATCTATGGAATTATCATAAGAATCCATGTATCAATTGGAATATAATTCTACATTCAATAAGTCTATCTATGGAATTATCATAAGAATCCATGTATCAATTGGAATATAATTCTACATTCAATAAGTCTATCTATGGAATCCCTCCCTTGGATCCATGTATCACCCATGGATTAATCAATATTCAAAGAAATGAGTCTATCCGTGGAATTCCACTGTGAATCCATTTATCACATAAAGCGTATAAGTTAATAGAAACAAGATTATATACCTGGCATCCTAATAGAATCCATGTATCACTATTTACTATTAATCATTTAATGAATTCCATTTCATTTAAACAATTCATTAAACATACCAAGGTCAAAAACAAAGGTATTTAATACAACTCACCTCAAAATGGAGACTCAATCAAATAATAACCTGAAAAGAATGAAGCTTCATTTACTCATGTTGTAATGACAAGATAATGAGATTCCCTTGATTAATCAATCAATTCCATATCATGGTCTCAACATAACTCATAATGGCTAGCAATTCAATGAAAATTCAAGCACTCACATGGGAATTTTTAATAGAACACTCCTAACAAGACTATAAAGATATCACAAGCATTAGTTATAATATATATAACATGGTAACATAAAATATAAGATAAATTCAATCCAATTTCATAGATTCATAGCATAGTCTCTACTTTACTCACATTGGCAAGGCAATACAATTAAAACATGTGTTAAAAAATAATTGGCATTCATGTGTTAAAAGGGGAATGCAAACCATAAAATACCCTTAATTAATTTAATTTACAATTCAATTCAGAAATCGAACAATCAATTCGATTTATATAACCTTTCACAAATGACATCCCATGTTCAAGGGGTAAAATCCAAAAAAGAATTTTCAAGAAAACTCACCCTTAGGCTGGTCCGGCCGGCAGTAGCTCCAAAATCGCCTAAACTGATGGGAAAAATGAAAATACGTTTAAATACTATCCAAACATTTGAATACGTTTTCAGATAAAGAAGAAGAATAACCTGAAGAAGAGCTGGAAGATTCAAGGTCCGGCCGGCAGTACCTCCAAAATCGCCTAAATCGGCTGCTGCTCCCGTTTTAGGGTTGTGTATCGCGAATGGGGGAGAGAACAGGCGGCTGGGAATTTGGGGAGAACCTTTGCCAATGGTTTTTAAAAACCGTTGGCATATGTATATCTATCCCAAAGGTTCTAGAGAACCGTTGGGAAAAACCTCCCCAAAGCATACATCTATCCCAATGGTTCATGAGAACCGTTGGGAAAAGCTATCTATCCCAACAGTTCTGATGAACCGTTGGCAAAAACCTCCCCAAAGACATCTATCCCAACGGTTCTCATGAACCGTTGGGAAAAAACCTCCCAGGGAACATCTATGCCAACGGTTCTAATGAACTGTTGGGAAAAACCTCCTTCACCAACGATTCTATGAAACTGTTGGTATGTAACTGGGGGGAAAACCCAACATTCCAGTAGTGATTTCTCCATGTAATGAAAATGAAGTAGTATCTGATATTTATAAATTCTTATCCACTGACTTATACTTTCAATAATCATGGTGAACCATACAATCCACCACATTACTTCACTTAGCTTTCACCTACCTCACCCACTCTAATCTGTTTCATGATGAACAATAACTCAACAATGACACTTCACACAAAAAATGTATTTACGTAGCCAATAGACTCTCATATAGATTCATTGTTTGAAATACCTAAAATATTAATTTCATGCATTCACAAATGAATCTTTGTACACTATAATATTTATGCACATAACTTCTATGCACTTCAGCCTTTGACTTAGTTTGACTAGAACAAACAAGTAATTTCCATTGTATGACAGAAACTCATCACGCGATCATTCATACCTTTGAATTTATCTATCTTATACATGCATGAATTTTTGAATGTACATAATATACTCTCATATAGATATTATCATCTGTGACATCATATAAGGAATATCTCCATGGCACCGATCTCTTCCCAATATAGAACAAGTTATCACAACATGAGACTCATAGATGCAATGATCACAAATAGATTTGATGGCCCAAGGTTGAAGATTATATTCTATGATTCCATTTATGGTGGGAACTTATTTTTTCTATGTTTTAAAGTATATAACCAATAATTTTTTTGAAATGATCCCATATTGGGGATTGATTTGTGTGATCATGTAGTTTATTATTCTAAATAATTTATTTAACCCCAAATTAGCCACTCATTACCAGCACGCTTGAGCTACAACCATGATTCCCTTGCATGGTATCTCTACATTTCTTTTCACTATACACCAACCTATTTATATTGTTCCATGTACTCCAAGTTTGGGCACTGCTATTGAACGTATAGTCCATGTATGTCATTTTTTTATTACTTAGAGAAAATAATTCCTTAGAAAAAATATCTTATCTAAATTTATATTTTTTTTCACTTCTTCATTCACAATAACACTAAGAAAATTTTGTGCTATTAACCTCTCAAATCACATTAAAACTTAAATTTTAGGACCACTTTGATATCATAACTGCATTCCTTTTTTTTAAATTATAATGAGTGATTTTCATCACCTAGAAATGATTTATCAACAAGTCCTCCAAGCCTAATGAGTTAACACTCGATGTAGGAAACCAATGTTTTTGTCAACAATGAAAATTAATTTCATATCACTCAATATAAATACATAACATTTCTAGTATGAAAAATAAAAACTCTTATGATCTAAAACACACTTACATCAAACTATTAATGGATAATCAATAAAGAAAAAAGTTTGTGATGTATACCACATGTTGGATCAATTGATATCACTTGATATTCATCATATTTCCTATATTAATGGAGAAACTCCCCTTTTATACAGGGATAAGTATCCTTAGGGTGATCATCACTAACTTCTATTGAATTCCTTTATCTCTTGACACCATAATTTGAAAAACAAATCAGCATGGGAAACCAGTTATTAGTAACACTCTTTTCTTATAGAAGCTTCTTAGTATCCTAAAAACAATCAAATTATACAAAAATTGTTATTAGAATTAAAAATGAGCATGAAATAAATAAATATTATTCTTTCTCTTTAATATTTTTCTCCTTATTCTAGTGATCTGATACTATTATAACTATCAAATAAGCTTTTGAAACCTCTTCAACTTTATATCAGACTCTCCAAAGTTTATTCTCCTTCATTATTTTTAACATATATATTATATTTTTATCATATTAAACCCCACATATCATATCCCCCCTTAAGAATACACCAATTTCAAAAGATATTATAAAAATTATAATGTATAGAGAGAGGGATACCTTCGAATTCCTTAGGTAGAGGATTGTGGTTGGTCTTGATAAGACAACCCAATGCTTCTCTATTTCTTCCAAGCCATCCCAGTGGTTATTTTTTCCAAAACACTTGTGAATATTTTATTTTGGGTGTGATATTTAGAGTTCTAAATATTATTTGACTTGGGTTCCATCCTGGAAGTGGGATTAAACCAACTAGTACATGTTTCCTCCAATGATGCATTGTCCAGCAATATGATAACTATTACACCAGCCTTTATCTCTTAACTTTTAGTATGGTTTTTGAAACCACTAAGTCATGCATCATTTTTTCCTCTTTTATTTCCATTAAATTCACTTTAATTTTTTTCATTGGTGAGTATTTTTTTACATGCCCATCCATCTTCCTCATAAATGGCATAACTTATTTTTCTTTGAAACTTATCTTATTTATATCAACAAGGGTTTTTATATATACACCATATTTAGTGTATGATACACATTTTATTGAGATCCATTATTTTCTTCAAAATCTGTAAATCTACTTTTCACATTGATAGATTTTATTTTAGTGTAAAATCTTTTTTGGTTTTTATAGGAATATATGGATTCCTAATGAAAATATCATATTCTTTCCTACCAAAATTCTTTATCATATGCCTATGATTAGCACATATAAAATATAATCCATTAAAAACATACCTTGTGTAGTCATTTCTTGGTTGTGATATTAATGAAACAATATTTTTTTCCTTTGTGGCCTTGGTCTTATAGACACACATTCATGGAATGTCTCATTCTTACATAGAAGTAAAACTACATAACTAGCTTTATTTTTGAGTTTTTATTTCATATTTTACATGAAACTTCCATTATTTTGGTTTATCTAGTATTTATAACCCTTTCCTTTCTAATTTTACAATCAACCAAATAGAATCTCTATATAATTTTACTGTATGACCAATCACTCCATAATAAAAACGTAATTTTTTATGTTCCACTCTTTGTATTATCTTATTACATTAAAACACTTTCTTCTCCTTTTGACATTTTCTTCTTGATTTGTCTTTATAAAATTATATTATTTAATTTTTGTAATCCACTATATGTTTCTTTGTTTTTTGGATGAGGATATATCAATCCTCAAACTATATTTTCCCATAATAACTGGTCTTTGAGTTTCACAACTCTACTTAATTTTTATTTATATCTCAAAAAATACACATTGAATTTTCTTATTTTTTAAAATTTTGTCTTTATAAATTTTCAACTTAACCTCTAAACAAAACCGCTTCAAGTTGATCTAATTTCTTTTATCTAATATAGATTTTATTTTTTTTTCTTACTCTCTTTTGAGTAGCTTTAACAATTTTTAACTTTCTACTTGAAAATATATGAAAAATATTTTAATATATTTAATCCATTTTCCCTTTACATTTATTTGGGAATTATTTATTTCCATTACCAATTTCAATACACCTTCCACCACTGTCATTTTTTTAATAATTTTAATTGATCACTCACCTTTATTTCTATCCTTCTCAGCCATTAGCTGATCAAGGAGGCATATCACTTGAACTTATTTCTCAATAAAACCCCATAAGATCCTTACTACAGAGTCTTAAAATTCAACAATATATTCTCCAAAAATTCAATCCTCTTTTGAAACTCTTCCACAATGACCTTCATTTGAAACATGACTAGTTCATCTTCCTTAGTGTCCTCATCAAATTTTTGTGAATCATCTTCATTACTAGATTGAAAATATTAGTGAGAAGTATATGAAGGTTATAATGAATCAAATCATGTGAAATATTGATCACATGGATATCAGATGGTGTGAAAGATGTGTGTTGGGGAAGTAGATAAGGGAATCCTTCAATTTGAATAGAAAAAATCTTAGAGCTCTAAAGTTTGAAATAGTTCACCTAGATGTTTAGGGACCCTACCCTGTCTAGTATCACAGTAGGATGATTTATTTTGTAACATTTATTGGTAATGCTATAAGGAAATTATGAGTTTTATTACTAAGTTAAAATTTATATGTTTTTCAAACATTCATTCAATGGAAATCCATAGTGGATATGAAATCTGGTTAGAATTATAAATTATCAAGGTTTGAAAATGGTGGTGAATAAAATGGACATAAATTATGGAACTTTTGTCGGAAGAAAGGGACAAGGTTGGAGAATATTGTTCCCAAAAAAACCATAATAAAAATGTGTGGTAGAAAGAGTGAATCAAATGTTGATGGATAAGGCATGAATTATGTAATTTTACTCTGGAATGACTAAGGGAATTTGGGTTGAAGCAATGAACACAACTACTTACCTTATAAAAAAATTCCAATATTAATGGTAGGGTAGGAAATTTTGGAGGAGCTATGGTTTGATAAATTTATGGATATCAACCATGCCAAACAATTTCAGAAGTATAACTTAAGTTTACATTGATTATAAGGATAAAGATAAGCTTAAAGAAAATTACATGGAATGATTCATTTTTGGATATTGTGATGAAAATTTTGGATTTTGGATATGGGATGACATTAGGTGATAAGTCATCTAGAGTTGTGATGTTATCTTTAATAAGAATATTCCATGTAAGGATAAAAAATTAGTAGAGAAATAAGGTGAATGAAAATGATAAATTGTGAAATTCCAAGTTAATATGAGTAAAGAAACTAGAAATATGCATGTTCTAAGGAAATTTGATAGAAAAAATAGATGTTTTGAGGTGAGACCAGTGGAAGATGTTCTATAAAGATAAAGGGATGCCGAAGCTTGAGTGGGATCACCAAAAGTTTGGGATCCAAAAGACAGAGTACTTGAAATTATAGATTCAAATATAGAAGAGTAGTGGGTTTATTTAAATAGATAAAAAAGGATAGAAAGTTGGTTCAATTGTTTGGAGTTGACATGAACTTTCTTATACTAACGAAAAATTTAGTTCTAGAGAGCCCAGATAAGGAAGCTACACTCAATGACTCAAATTAGTGGAAGTAAACTATGGATGAATAGATATATTCATTGAATTCCAATAGAACATTATTTCTAAATGAGTTATCATAAGGGTAAAAAGAACTTGAAGATAAATGAGTTTTTCAGTTGAAATATGATGTTGATGGAAAGAAGAGGTTCAATGCACTACTAGTGGTGAATAAATTTCAAAAAAAATAAGGAGTTAATATTAAGGGGATATTCTCATAGATATTTAAGTATGAAATAATCTAGATGGCGTAGAGCATGTTAATAGTGAAAATATATACTTAGAATGGATGGATATGCAGAAAACCTTTCTTCACAGTGATATGGAGGAGGATATTTAGATGAAGTAGCTTATGGGTTTCATGAATGTTTGGAACTAGAATCTGGTTTATAAGAATAAGAAGATTACTTTTGTCTTTAATCATGTATTGGGACAATGGAATCATAAATTCTTCTCATTTGTGGAAGATAAAGTTTTCATATGGTGCAGTATAGATCATTTTTTCTATTGAAAGGTATGGGATTATGGGAATTATCATAATTCTATTATACATGGATGATATGTTTCTTTTTGGGATGGAAATTGAAAGGATTCAGAATATGAAACATGATTTTTCCAAAAGGTTTGATATGAAGGGTCTTATATGTGCTAATAAAATATTGGGAAGAATGATCCAAAAAGATAAGAAATATAGAGCATTGGTTCTATCTCACAAGTTCTATGACTAGAATTTCATTGAAAAGTTTTGAATGATCAAACACAAACCTATCTTGAATATATTATCCTAACACTTAAAATTATCTAAGGATAAGTCTTCTAAAATATATGATGAAGTTTACTATATGAAAATGGTTCATTTTTCATAATAGGTAGGAATTTTGATGTATGCAATGATTTATACATGACTGTACATTACTTTTTCAGTGGGAGTTATAAGTTGATTCATGTAATGTTTAGAAAAAGAACACTGATGGGATCTGAAATGGATCACTCAGTACTTGAATGGAATGGAATATACAACCCTATGATTTGGAATTATAATCAATTTCATGGATATGTTGAATTTGACTTTTCTAGTGATTCAGAATCCTAGAAGATCACAACATGCATTTTTACCAATATAGGGATGAATATTAGTTGGGTTTCATGTATAAAATGTATTGTTACTCTACGAACAATATAATCAGAGTGTGTTAATGTAATGGAAATAGGGAAGTATATGGTTTGGTTGATTCAGTTTTTGAAAGAGCTCGAATGAATTCAAGAATGCAATGTTTCACTTTATGATAAATTGAGTGTGATTCACTTCGATCATAATCTAGTTTTCTATACAAAAATGAAGTAAATTGACCTTAAATACCACTTTAAACAGTACTCGTTGGAGTATAAGGAGCCGGAGCTACAAAATATAGGTGGAAGGAAACATAAAATATAAATGTTTACCAAGGTTTTAGTATAATAAAATCCAAGGAAACCTTGTGCATTAGTAAAACTTGGCTGAATGGAAAATGAATGGATAACACTATTAGCTATAAAATAGGAAATGATATTGTTTTACCTAGGTTTTAGAGAGTTTATAGTGGTTCCTTAAATAAGTCTTCATGTGGGAGATTGTGTTGTGAGTGGGTTCCCTAGACCCAACTCCTTTATTTACGTTGATTACCATTTCATATATATAATTTGATATATACATGTGTTTATTCCTACTATAATAGTGTTGATACTTCTACATCCACTATTTACATAGTAATGTCCTTAGATTATGTGTTGTATCAAAAAGTTATAGCAGATCTCTTCTATAATGATAACCTCAGGATACTATGATAGTAATCTTAAATATATGTCCTATGGTCTAGATACATCATACTGATGGGACAAAGAAAATATCTAACTATCAGGTGATGGGGGATTATAAGCATTGAGACTTCTTCTCATGAAGTTCACACTTTGTGATCTTGAGTAGATGAGATAATGAGGACATACCCAATAATAGGAACACCACATGTTTCAGGTGTCATTTGTTATTCCTATATATAAACATTGTATTGGTTTCTAGTCTTGATACCATTATCAATGTTTACCATTTGATCGCATACATTGATGTAAGGAAAAAACCATGAAATTTAAGTTGTGGTATGGTAGATTTTGTTAGGTGCATCATTGGTGGTATAATATTGGTTAAATGATCAACATATTATTTTTCACTTCTAGGTTGAGGAAGAGACATCTCGTGGGCCCAGGTTGACCAGGTTGGTAGTACCTTAATTAAATCCATGACCACGGTACAAAAATGTAAGTCCATCCAATAAGGTCATGAAATATATAAATCAACCAAATTATGATGACACAAGTGTTCATATTTCTTTATTAGATATCAAAATATAAAGAGATTATATTACATAGAATGTGTTTGTAGGAGGTAGTCTTAGCTATGAAATCTGTTTTCTTCATAGGGGCCATGATGGGTTGCTCGACTCAGCTTTTGGTTTATGGGTTGGAATCACTACTATCAAGATAATGACCTAGAGTGCCACACACTAAGTGTATCCACAAGTTACATCTATTTAGATGAATAAGATTTTAGGATGAAGTGGGTCCCATGTTTATGGGTTGGTGAATGTTCCAGTGTGATTGATCGTGTGTAAAATAATTCAATTATATTATTTAAATTTAAAATAATTATGATTTAATTTATTTCTCAATGTATTCTCATGTTGTTTTATCTTATAAGTGAATATGAGAAAATATAATTTCTTGAACAAACATAACATGTTCAAGGTTTGTTATGTTATTTTGGGATATTATGGGCCAAGTTAATGGTTTTTAGTTTATCATGTAACATGTTAGAGTCTTAGAAGTGAGTTATAAAATGTTTGTAACCTATATAAAACTTTTATTAAGTCATAAGTGTGAGAAAATGTCTAAAATGAAGGTTATTACTTTCTAGGGACTAAAGATCAATTTTGGAAAGTATAACCTAGGTAAAAAAACTCATTTTAGACTCTTTCATTGATATCTATATCATTTTGATTAATTTGGAGATACAATCTCTCCTCTCCCCTCCTCTCAAGATCTTAGTGAGATATTTCAAAGAAATAACAAGGTTGGGTCGATCTTGTCTTCTCGATTGTGTCTGTGTTATTTATGCGATCAAAGGGACGTCATAAATTTCTTTAATTTCCTTTTCTACCACCCAAGAATCATATATTGATAACCCAAGATGTATTTTGTGCATGTGGATGATTTATAACATTCCTATATTTTCACCTTTGATCCATGACATGCCGATGTCGAGTGAATCAAACTAGCACAAGTGCAGAAAACGTTTTTTATGTCATCATTTTTGACGTCGGTTATATATAACCGACGTGATAATCTGTGAAATGTGGTTTTTTACGTCGGTTATTTTATAACGAACGTAAAAAATTCAGCGAGTATATTTTTAACGTCGGTTATTTTAATAACCAACATTACAAATCCAACACATTTGTTTTTTTACGTCGGTTATAAATTAACCGACGTAAAAAACCAAAGCACGGGGGGTTTTTACGTCGGTTATTTGATAACCGATGTAAAAAATGAGATATCAACAGGTTTTTTACGTCGGTTATTTTATAACTGATGTAATAAAAGAAGCTTCTGAGACCTTTTTGACATCGGTTATTTTATAACCAACGTAACAAAACAATCCGCAGAAGTTTTTTATGTCCGTTATACAATAACCGACGTAAAAAACCAACACGCGGATTTTTTTACGTCGGTTATAAAATAACCGACGTAAAAAAATCCGTATGTGATACATTTATAACGTCGGTTGTTATAGTAACCGACGTTATAAATGTAAAAAAATAGTTTATAACGTCGGTTATTAAATAACCGACATTATAAAACATTTAAAAAATTAACAAGCCCCGTGGAGTGTCATTTACGCTTTTTCGATCGACAGTCTGGAAGCTCGTCTCTCTCGTGCGGTAAACCCTAATAGACTCGTCGATCTAGCTGCGTTAAACTCATTTTGCCTTCATCTTTTATCATCTTTACTCTCCTTAGATCTATCATCTCAACTTGCAACACTAAAGTAAGCCTTCCACGAATTTATTTCGTTCGTTTTTTTCCCGGATAGTCTATATTTATGTTTTGCGATTTTTGTGTTTAAACTAGGTTAGATTCTTCCATTTTGAACCCTCTTACATATTTTTTCCATCATCATCTTATTTATAATCCCAATATCTATTATATCGACTCGGAATATTCACGTAACCCTCAACTACATCTATTTATTTTGTTTTTGTTTCGCGAATGCCCGACATTTGTGGTAATTTTTGTTGTCATTGACAACTAATGATCTCATTCACCTATATTACTGCATAGAATGTTTATTGATTAAATGTACGAATTCGGAAATGATATTTCATGTGTTTTTGTTGCTTATTTTTATCCTCTTTTATATGAGAATATATTAGACATATAATGTAATGGCTGTTGACCTCTATGGCCCTTCGATGCATCACTATGTCTCATGATTCCAAATAAAAATGGCTTCTGCTGAGGGGTGGGGGTGCTGTCTGGAGGGGTGGGGTGCTGTCCAGGGGGTGGGGGGGCTGTCCAAAGGGTTGGGGGGTGTCCAGTGGGGTGTCCAAGGGGGTAGGGGTGTGGGGTGGTGTCCAGGAGGGGTGGGGGGTGCTTTCAAGAGGGGTGGGGGGCTGTCCAGGGGTGGGGGGATTTCTAGAGGGTTGGGGGGTGTCCAAGGGGGTAGGGGGTGGGGGGGTGGTGTCTAGGAGGGGTAGGAGGTGCTGTCTAGAGGGGTGGGGGGCTGTCTAGGGGTGGGGGGGGGGGGGGGCTGTCCAGAGGGTTGGGGGTTGTCTGGGGGGGTGTCCAAGGGGGTGGGTGGGTGTGGGTGGCTGTCCACGAGGGTGGGGGCCTGTCCAGAGGGTTTTGGGGGTTGTCCGGGGGTGGGGGGGTGGGGGGGGGGATGTCCAGAGGGTTGGGGGGTGTCCATGGGGGTGTTCAAGGGGTAAGGGGTGGGGGGTGGTGTCCAGGAGGGGTGGGGGTGCTGTCTAGAGGGGTGGGTGGATGTCCGGAGGGTTGGGGGGTGTCCAGGGGGGTCCAAGGGGGTGGGTGGGTGTGGGGGGATGTCCAGAGGGGGTGGGGGCCTGTCCAGAGGGTTGGGGGTTGTCTGGGGGGGTGGGGGTGCTGTCTAGAGGGGTGGGTGGATGTCCGGAGGGTTGGGGGTGTCCAGGGGGGTCCAAGGGGGTGGGTGGGTGTGGGGGGATGTCCAGAGGGGGTGGGGGCCTGTCCAGAGGGTTGGGGGTTGTCCGGGGGGGGTGGGGGTGATTCTCAGGTTTACTCTATTTTCTCCAATTTTCTATCAACCATGTAGGCGCCATGGTTTTCTTTGATTCAATGGAATTTAAAACTGTTATATCTAACTATATTTTGTTTTACAAATAATATTCAATCATATTTTTTTAAATACCCATATATTTTTTTTATATTTCAAAATTGTTTTACATTCAAATTATGATTTTTTTCATATAAACATATATTTGTCTTATCTTAAAAATATATATATTTCTGATATTTGTTATAGGTAATAATGAGTCGAAGTTGGATTACGGCACATAAAATGAGCAATGAATTTGAGGAAGGTGTTGATGCCTTTTTGGAATTTTCTAAAAAAAATGTTCCAAGTAGTGAATTTTTTTTTCTGTCCATGCCTAAAATGTTTGAATATGAAGAAGTTGAAAAGTAGAGAGATAAAAGATCATCTGATTTGTCATGGTTTTAATCCAAGTTACAGCCCTTGGATTTGGCATGGTGAAACTGGATGGAATGTCACTGATGATGATGATTCACAAGATGGTAACTCCGATGGAATTGAAGAAATGATTTGCGATATTGTAGCAGAACAAATTAAGATAGAACCGACAGTTGCACGTCTATATGGTGATGCTGAAAAACCATTATATCCTAGTTGTACAGATTTTACGGTTTTTTTTGTGGTGTTAAGATTGATTAACCTGAAGGTGAAACATGGATGGAGTGAAAAAAGTTTTACGGAGTTTCTACAATTGATGAAATACATTCTTCCAAAAGATAACGATCTTCCAGATTCACATTACAAAGCGAAGAAAATATTATGCCCGATGGGATTGGGATACAAGAAAATACATGCTTATCCGAATGACTGCATTATATATAGGAAGGAATATGAATTTTTGTCAGAGTGTCCTAAATTTGGGACATTATGGTATAAGGTAAAAGAAAAATCACAAGCTGATGTAGAGATTACAAAGCTCCCTTTAAAGGTATTTTGGTATCTTCCTATAATTCATCATTTCAAAAGTTTATTTGCTAATTCACATGATGCAAAATAGTTAAGATGGCATGATGATGAGTGGGTATGTGATGGAAAGATACGTCATCCAGCTGATTGTCCACAATGGAAGAAAATTGATGCGCAGTATTCTACATTTGGAAATGAAATTAGAAATATCAGACTAGGGTTGTGCACAGATGTAATGAATCCATACCGAACCCTCAGTAGCACACATAGTTCATGGCCTGTTTTATTGGTAATTTACAACCTCTCTCCTAAAGTTTATATGAAGCGAAAATATGTCATGTTGAGTATAATGATCTCTGGTCCAAATCAACCTGGCAATGATATTGATGTTTACTTGTCACCGTTGAATGATGATTTGAAACTGTTATGGGATGATGGTATTATGGTGTATGATTCTTATAAAATAGAATATTTTCAACTGCATGCAGTGATTCTGTTCACTATAAATTACTTCCCAGTGTATGGAAATTTGTCTGGATATAGTGTTAAAGGGCATAAATCATGTCCAATTTGCGAACAACAGACGTCATATTGTCAATTGCATCATGGGAGGAAAACAGTGTACATGGGTCATCGAAAGTTTTTGCCTATGGATCACCCTTATAGAAGACTAAAAAAGAAATTCAATGGATCACAAGAATTTGATACTGCTCCAAAACCTTTATCCCCTGATCTATATTTTGAGAGGGTGAAAAACCTTGATGTGACATTGGGAAAGACACAGAAATCTGGTAATGATAGACACATTTTGAAGAAAAGGTCAATATTTTTTGAGCTACCATATTGGAGGTTTCATAAAGTTAAACATAATATTGATGTCATGCACGTGGAGAATAATATCTACGATTGTTTGATTGGAACATTGTTAGATATTAAAGGAAAGACAAAAGATGGGTTGAATGCAAGATTAGACTTACTATCAATGGGAATACGTTTGGAGTTAGCTCCTATTCTTAAAGGAAGACGAACATTTCTTCCCCCGGCTTGTCATACATTATGGAAGAGGGAGAAAATTATCTTCTGTCAGTGTCTTCATGATATCAAAGTGCCTCAAGGTTATTATTCTAATGTAAAAAATTTTGTCTCATTGAAGGACTTGAAGTTGATAGGTATGAAATCACATGATTTTCACGTCATGATGAAACAAATTCTACCAGTTTCATTACGTCGAATATTTCCCATTCGTGTCAGAAAGACTATAATGAAGTTGTGTTATTTTTTCAATTCAATTTGTAACAAGGCGATTGATGTGAATGCTTTGCAAATTTTGGAAAAGGATGCAATTTTTATACTTTGTCAATTGGAAATGTATTTTCCTCCAACTTTTTTTGATATAATGGTTCATTTAATGATTTATCGCGTTTGAGAAATAAAGATTTGTGGACCTGTATATCTTCGTTGGATGTATCCTTTTGAAAGGTATATGAAAATATTAAAGGGGTATGTTAAAAATCCATATCGACCTAAAGCCTCCATTATTGAAAAGTATATTTCTGAGGAGGTAGCATAGTTTTGTACGAGCTACTTGGCTGCGGCGTAACACATAGGTTTGCCTCCATCTCGCCATGAACGAGTTAATAATGAGGGAAAGGGGATTCGTGGCTTGAAAGTCAAATCATTGTCAGCTGAATAGAAGAAGAAGTTATAATCATTCATCTTGAATAACATAGCTGATGCTCAACCGTATATCACATTGTATATTAATGAGTTGAAACAATGTCATCCAAAGAAGAAAGAAATGTGGATTTTGAATGAGCACAACAAAACTTTTTTGTCATGGATTAAAAAGACTTTGCTTGGTAGATCAGATGTATCAGAGACATTAAAATGGATAGTGGGTGGTCCATGTTTAAATGTGATAACATGGTCCGGTTATGATATTAATGGTTATACATTTCATACGAAAGATCAGGACAACAGAAGTGAAGTTCAAAATAGTGGTGTATTGGTGTTTGCAGAAGCAATGCATTTTTCGAGTGCTAAGGACAAAAACCCAATTTCTGCATCAAGTGCATATTATGAAGTGATTGAAGACATATGGGAGTTTGATTACTTTAAAATTAAAGTTCTTGTTTTTAACTGTAAATGGTTTATCGGTAACAACAGTGTCAGACCCAATGAATTTGGAATGACACTTGTTAATATGAATAGATTGGAAGACACAACTGATTCTTTTATAATGTCAACACATGAAAAACAAATTTTTTATGTAGTAGATCAATCAGATATGTAGTGGGTTGTTGTTTTACAAGGGAAAAACAATATTTTGGTGAGGATGAACTTGATGAAGATTCTGATTTATGTGAGATCCCTACTTCCATGGATAGATTAACAGAACATAATGATGAGCCTGTTAAAGACATAGTTTGTGCCATAAGGAACGATCATGATGAAGGAATTTGGGAAAATAATCCATTTTTACATTCCTAAAATTACAGGTAATATATGTTTATTTCTTGTTTACATTTATTTTTTTCATAAATGTTAGATATTGTATGTTTTTTATTTATTAAAACATGTTTTAAAACAAAATAAGCATAAGTTTTTGTTTGTTTTAAGTTTGTTTAGTTTACTTTATCATGTTTATAACCATTACATGAATTATATATCTATTATTTTTTTTCAGTGACAATTACTTTACCATGTTTAACATGTTTACCATATTGACCATCTTGACCAACTTGACCATCTTGACCACCTTTACCATTGTTTAACATGATTACCATATTACCAATGTTTACTATTACATAACTTAGTACACTTTTCTATTTTCTGATTACAGTAGTATTAAAATATTTGAATTTCTATATTTGTGAACTAACATTTGTTTTTTTTGATTTGAAGGATAATGACAGATCATTCAGTTGATCAACCACATGATTATGGAGATGAGAATATTGCTGGTCATACCTCTGGGGATGAACATTCACATGCTCCTATTAAGAAAAAGAGTTCAAAGGTTGGTAAACGTGGGTGCACACGTTTACCAAAATTATCACTTTCCCGTACACAGGATCAGAGGATAGTCATTGAGTTTGATGATGATGATATTCTTAGAGGTCCGAATGAAAAAGATTTTAAGAGTTTTGTAGAAACTCAGGCTAAGAGAAAAGTAAGCAATCTGTATGATGATTGGAGAAGTGTGGATAAAGCAATAATCTCTCGGTTGTGGGAGATGATTTTGGTAAGATCTTTTGTCATTGTTTGACTATTATTTTAATTTTTCTAGTATATATGATATGTTTAACCTCTTTTTTATCAGATGAAATTTGATATTCCTGACACTGGAGGAGTCAGGAAGAAATTCTTATCGTTGGATGCCAGGAGATGGAGGGATTTCAAATCAACCCTCTCATATGATTTAATTTATGGTCATAGGAGTCATGACAATCCATGTCGTATATATCCTTTTATAGATGAAGACACATGGAGACAGTTTTTTGAAAGTAGAATAAAAGAGTCATTTTTGGTAAGGGCAATGTAAACTTTTATAAAATTTCTTATATAAATGATTTTATTAATGTTTTATTAATGATTTCTTATTCTTAAATTACAGCAAACAAGGAAAGCTCATCAGGAGATCCAATCTAAAAATGTATACCCTCATAGTTTATCTCAGGGAGGGAATGCATTATTGGAAGAACAAATGATGGCGGAAAAATTTCGACAACTAAGAGCTGAGTCTTCAAGCTATGGAGAGGTGGCCCCTCCATACCCTCCATCTAGACATGAAAAATGGAAGAGAGATCGGAAGGGAAAAAGGGAAATATCTTTCGGAAGAATCAAGAATCGTAGCTGATAGGATTGTAATATATCTATTTTATTTATTTAAGTTAACTATTTTCTTTATATAATTTCAATCATTACAAAAATGTTCAATTAATTAATACAGGACTCTCTTGAGGAGCAGAGTTCATAGGGGACATTTACAACTACTGGGAGGGAAGATATTTTATCTGCAGCATTGGGAAGGCCCGAATATCCTGGTCATGTAAGAGGATATCCGACAGGTGTATCGGTAAGAAAAGTGTTTCCACGTTCTTCAACTTCTAACGCTGAGGGGGTTTATAAAAAAAATAGAATCCTTGGAGGCTTAAGTTAAAAATATTAATGCGATGATGGAGGAAAATATTAGAGCATCAGTGCAATCTATGTTTTCAGAAATGCAAAGACAATTTCAGACTGCAGCTCCCACTCCTCCACCTCCCCCTGCAGACCCCATTATTTATCCTCCACCTCCGCCAGTAGCTTCCACTCCCCCACCTCAGCCTACAGACCCCATTTTTTATCCTACTCCTCCTCCGCAGCTTCCTACTTATTGCGAGTTGTATGTTGATGATTCTCAACATCATATAGTAGCATATGGGTTGGTATATTGTATAGGAGATACAGTTCATCATCAACAAGTAGAGGTAGAGAATTAGAGGGTCACTATAGAGGATATTATAGATAGATCAACTAGGGTACCAATACCTACAAATGAGGTGGCGACAGTTGGACAGAGTATCGGCCATTTTTTAATTTGGCCATCCAGACTTCTTCGACTAATTACCATAGAGGTATGAATGTTATATCTTTTATTTTATTTTTTTATTAAAGTTGTTTTATCATATGAATACTAATATATTTTTCAATTTATTTTTACAGGAATACTTAAAAGGTAAAGAAATACTGTATAGACAACAACAAAGAAAAATGGCTATGAAATCAGATACAAATTCTAGTAGTCTTGACAGATTGTCAAGATATTCAAATTTGTTGGCGGGTTATTATGAGTTTCCAATGGAAGATCATGTTTTTGGACATGAAATAAGTGTGGGGATTATGAAAACTGATATCATGGAGCTTGTTACTGGAGATAAGTTGGGCATCAATGTGGTGAAATTTTTTTGCATGTAAGTCTTAACACCTTTTCCCTGAGTTATATATATTAAAAATGTATACTTATGTATGTTTTGTATTAGGTATCTTTATAAAATTTGTGAGAGGAATGAGTTGACAGATGTATATGGATTCATGGACCCGCAATTGATTTCCCCTGAAGCATGTGCATTGAATGAAGAACAAAGAATGGTTTATATTGCTGAAAGACTTGAAAAGAATATAGTCACATAATGTTGGATGATGTCTTTTTATGAGAGGTATGAAACACATTTCTCTCAAAGAGTTAATTATCTTTTAACATAAAAAACCACTAACGTTAAATTTCCTTTTATCAGTGATCATTAGATGTTAGGGGGGTTTTGCCCAAGGGAGAAAGCACTTTATTGGATATGCTCTGTCCATGATGATGTGCGGGAAAGTTTTAAGAATATATTGGAAAATTAAGTTTCAATTTCTCAATAGTTTTATATATTATAATGAATTTTAAATTTACCACATTTGTATTATTTTCTAACAATGCATGGGCCTACTTTCGAAAAAACACAAAGAAAAGGAGTGAAAAGATCAAATATGTAAATGAAAAGGTAAATATCCATTTATAATTTGTACTTTTTGATTTATTACATAAAAATAATATACTTAATTTACACTCATTTAAACAGAATTGTTATGAAAAACAAGGCATCATCGAATGCGGATATTATATGTTAAGATTTATGTATGAAATAATAACAACTGGGACAGTTGTGAATTTTTACCTGGTATGATTTCCTCTTAAACTTTTCCATAATATTTCAATTTGATTTATTCATTATACACGTTAACTACTTTTCTTTTCATTTATAGATTTTTGATGACCCTCAACCATATACTTCTGAAGACATCAAACACTTACAAGTGGAGTGGTAAAATTATTTTACAGGTTTGATTGAATTTTAGTTGTTTGTAATGTAAAATGTAATTTTGAATATTGTTGTTGTAATTGTGTATTTGGTAGTTGTTTAGGTTGGATTTAGTTTTTTTTGAAGTTGAAAGTGTAAGTTTTGAATATTATATATGTGAATGTTTAATTTTGCTCTACTTCTTGTTTTGGTCTACTTATGATGGTTTTTCTGGTATGGATTTTGGTCTGTGGGGGAGGGGTTCCAAGGGTGTGGGGGTGAGTTCAGTGGGGTTGGGGGGTGTCCAGGGGTTTGGGAGGGATATCCGATGGGGTGGGGGGTAGTCCAGGGGGTGGGAGGACTGTACAGGGGTGTGGGAGGGCGGTCTAGGGGTGTGGGAGTGCTGTCCAAGGGGGTGGGGGGTATACATGAGGGTGGGGGGGTTGTCCATGGGTGTTTGGGGCTATCCAGGGGTGTGGTGGGGGATATCATGTG
This sequence comes from Viscum album, assembly GCA_963277665.1. Taxonomy (NCBI): domain Eukaryota; kingdom Viridiplantae; phylum Streptophyta; class Magnoliopsida; order Santalales; family Viscaceae; genus Viscum; species Viscum album. The sequence continues at coordinate 718,122,871 of OY728129.1, read as the reverse complement.
GGGTGATGTGGTGAGGGGGTGCTGTTCAGGAGGGTGGGGGGGGGGGGGGTTGTTGAGGGGTGTTTGGGGCTGTCCAGGGGGTTGGGGGGTAGTCCAGGTGTGTGGTGGGGGCTCCAATGGGGTGGGGGATGTCAAGTGGGGTGAGGGGGTGCTGTTCAGGAGGGGGGGGGGGTTGTCGAGGGGTGTTTGGGGCTGTCCAGGGGGTCGGGGGGCAGTCCAGGTGTGTGGTGGGGGCTCCAATGGGGTGGGGGAGGGCTGTCTAGGGGGTATACATGAGGGTGGGGGCTCTAATGGGGCAGGGGAGGGCTATCCATAGGGTATAAATGAGGGTGGGGGCTGCCTAGTGGGGTAAGTTTTATATGTTATCAATGTAAATGCTTAAATTTGATCTCCTTCTGTTTTCATGGTATGATTTCTTGATTTGTTTTCTGGTTGATTCTGGGGGAGAGCAGATGACTGCATTCAATTTTTTTTAAAAAAATTGGCTTCCACGTCGGTTATCAAATAACTGACGTGATAAAGAAAACAGGAAGGGTTTATCACGTCGGTTATTTAATAACCGACGTGATAAAAGGCATGGGAAATGGTTTATCACATCGGTTATTAAATAACCGACATGATAAAAGGCCTGAGAAATGGTTTATCACGTCGGTTATTAAATAACCGATGTGAAACATGGGGGGTCTGGGTTTATAACGTCAGTTATTATATAACCGACGTGATAAACCCCCCTCCTCCCGATTTATCACGGCGGTTATATAATAACCAACGTTCTAAACCAGTCCGGGGGGGGGGGGGGGGGTTCTCACGTCGGTTAATAAATAACCGACGTGATAAACGATTTTCTAGGCCTTTTATCACGTCGGTTATTTAATAACCGATGTGATAAACCATTTCCCATGCCTTTTATCATGTCGGTTATAAAATAACTGACGTTATAAACCCTTCTTGTTTTCTTTATCATGTCAGTTATAAAATAACTGACGTGATAAACATCGTGATTTTACGTTATTGACGTCGGTTTTTAAATAACTTACATAAAAAATGTTATTTATAATGTTTCCCGTATTAATGTCGGCTAGAAACCGACGTAAAAAATGAAAAATAACCGACGTAAAAAATGTTTTCTGCACTAGTGTAGCGATTTCAAATGAATAAGGTACCATTTACACTTTCATTTGATTTTATTTTTCATGATTAAATTTAATTTCATGCGATTATTTAAGAAATTAAGGCAAGGGGTTTCATGGATTAAGGGTTTTTAACATGAATCTAAACCCAAAAATTTGAATTACAAATTTTTCACACTTCCAATGCCCTCGGGTTCCTTTAATTAGTATCAGAGTGAACTTGTAATTATTTAAGTTTAAAATTTAAAATATTAATTAAATTTTCAATGATTAGGAAAGGGGGTTTCTATAAGGTCCCAAATCAACTAAAAGAATGTATATAAGAGGTCTTGTTCCTAAGATATGACCAATCGAATATCAATGATTCTTGCATATGATTGTGATGAAAATTTAAGTTTTTAATTTTGTCTACACTTAAATGGATATGAGTGTGTTAATTTTTTATCCAGATCTTGACACAAGCATGTCGTGTATTCACCAGATATATTGGAAGTAAACTAGGTGGTTCATTGGTAATAAAATCTTTTAGTGAAAGCTTAATTATTTTTACAAAATCATAAAAAAAAACATGTATACATTTTCTTCCAAATGGAATGATTAGGATTAAGAAAATAAAAAAGGGGACACGATCCACACCCTAATATTTTGGGCATGGATTTTTTCCCACCCCATTTATGGAGAGGGTGATTATTTTTCTTATTATATATATATTTATTACAATATAATATAATATAAATATATAATATTATAATATTATATACATATATATATATTGTATATATACACACTCTTAAACGGATTCCCTAATTAAACTTGGGCTAGAATGGGTTAGTCCATATCCATTTTCTCAATCCATCAACCCTATCATGAGCCCTAAATTAATATTTTGGGATCCAATTTAGGTTCAAATGGACCCAAAAAATTATGAAATTTTCTTAAAAAATAAATTTAGTTTTCTAGGATTTAATTAAATCATTTCATGTGCTATGGGATATATAGACAATTTATTAAAATTATTTTAATGCAATTTAAAGCATTAAAAATACATTGAGATGAATTTTAGAAAATTTTATTTTTCTTATGAAATATAATTTCATATTGATTGATCATGAGTCGAGATCGACCTGCGCATGTCTGGTTTTTTATTTATTTAATTTAGTTATTTTATTTAAGTTTTAAAGTGTAATAATTATTTTATTTTGATGATCTATGCATTGCACCTCAATCTTTAATTTGTATAAAGGCCTGTGCGTCCAAATTTAAGTGGTAAAATTATATTTTTACACCTTGATTTACCTTCACCCATGTGTGAGTATATAAGGTCAATTACATCTTCCACTACAGAACACAATGCAGGGAAGTACATGATATTTGTGGGAACTTCAATTTAAGTAAGGTATTGGCTTAAGGAATTACCCTAGGGTCTCAGTTAATCCATTATTCACTTGATGGATAAACTAACAATTAATGGATCATGATCACCCCATTATTCATTTATTTATCGAATGCATGGTCTATTATTTTTTTGAATGAGTATTTATTATGCAAAATCACATAGTATAATAACAAACATGAATTTATAGATAAAATAAACACATGCGGTGAATGTTTAATATTTAAATAATGGTTAAGTTGTGTGTGCAATCACAGAGAACGAGTATATTAAATAGAAAAGTATTTCATTTTCCAAGATAAATTAACAAATCCCTTAAATATAATATCAATTCATTAAAATCCTTTCGTTAATTGAATTTATAAATACCCAATTGTTTGAGGTGCTCATCAGGCCAGGTTGAGGGTGCTTTTTACTACTAGGAAATTCTTATGAGAGTGACGGGTCGAGTTAACTAAATTTGGTCAAAAAGGAGTATCTATACCTATATTTTTGTAAATTTAGTGGCAAAGAGTTGAGTAATAAAAATTTATTCTTTGTAGGAGATAAGACTCCACTCAACAGATCAAGAAGCCATGAGTTACTGTGGTTGGAATATGACATCCCTCCTTTTTATAACATATCTTTTCATTACATTTTACAAAACCGAGGATCTTTAAGGTTTAGTGTCTTGGAAACCAGGAACTTAAAACCTGAAAACATAAAACATTATTCTTAAACATTTGAAATGATTATCCTTATGTTCATCCTAGGTTCATTACTGCATCTCATAACCTGGGGAAATACATCAAAAGAAAGGGTGAGTAGAAGGCCCAGTAAGGGAAACAAGGGGAAACATTTAACATGTGAACTTGAGATAAATCAATAAAGTCATGAAAAATAACTTTAAGGCATGAGAAAGAAATCATGAGGCATATAATAATAAAAATAACATGTTTCATAACTTGAAGATGTGGTTACAACATTTAACTTAGACAATCATGAACATATCACCAAGGTCCATCCCCAAGGTGTCATTTGAAAATTACCAAGGTTATTCACCAGGATATCGTTAAAATTGTAATCTCTAGTGGTTACATCATTACCCAATGAATTGGAGCGATATCAGGGAAAACCCTTAAATTTTCCTTTTTTATCATGTGAGACACATATATCATCATCAAACATTTCATAAATAACCCATATAGCATAAAAGAAATGGGTTTCATTTCATAATCATAACGTTTTAAAAACTGCTTTAAAGACTTGATCTTTATGTTACTTTAAACCCACAGAAAAGGAAAGCAGGTCTCATGTATGTAAATCCCAGAATTTAAAATAGAACATTTTGGTATATATGTGAATAAACCTTTAGAAGAAATAGCTTTGAGTATTCACTTAATAAAATAAAAGAATTTGTTAAAAAGAGAGAGACTTTTTGAGACGGAAATTCGGTAGCATAACGACTATGTTATAGGGTTTTAGAAAACATTAAAAAGAGAGGGGACATGGGTAACCCACTCATAAATGATCCATAAAACAGTAGGGGGACATAATATAATGGATTTAAGAACATGGTAATGAAATTTTAAAGATATAACTTATGAAATAAAGAACATGAAAGGAAGACAAAAATAATATTTCTCTTATGAAAATTCATCAGCCAATGGGCGTCACTTAAACTTCAAAAAAAAATTGAATTGAAGAGATAAAATAGGGTCTCTCATCATATAAACATAAAATATCTGTATTATTGATATAGAGATCATACCCCAACAGAATAAAAAGGAACTTGAAAGACTTGACAAGAAAATAGAACTTGAAAATGAGAAGGGTGAAAGAATCCCTTAAAAATTCGGCAGCCTAACGACGTCACTTAAGCTTCAAAAAAATGAATTGACGAGATCAAATAGGGTCTCTAATCACATGAACATAAAATATCAGTATGATATATATAGAGATAATACCCCAACATAATAAAAAGAAACTTTAAATACTTGACAAGAAAATAGAACTTGAAAATGAGAAGGGTGAAAGAATCTGTTACAAAAATTTCGGCAGCCTAACGACGCCACTTAAACATTCATAAAACAAAATGATGAGAGTAAGAGGGAATCTATAATCATATGAAAATGAAAAGGGAAGTAATAGGAATATAAAATAAAATCCTCCAACATAAGAACATGGAGCATAAAAGAAATGACTTAAAAGAGAGTATTTGAAAAGAAAGAGAGAGGTTGGATCCCTTACCTTAAAACGTAAATCTTAAAACTCAAAGGTTGGGACCTTGAGCACTTGGGGGAACCTTGGGAGGACTATTTGGGAGGTAATGAGACCAGAGCTTCATTGGGGGAGAGTTGGGAGTGAAAACTAATGGAGGTAAGGGTGGGTATTTATAGGGAATGTTAGGGGACAAGGCATTAATGGACAAGGGACACCTCATTGGTGGTTTTGGAAAAACCATGGGCTTGCCCATGGTATTTGCCCATGGTTTTAGCCACATGAGACCCCTCATACAATAATTCATCTCTTTTAGTCGGCCATCCCTTAAAATATCTAATCACATCATCATGATGCAGTTATGAAGTCATTAAACACCCGTAACTTAAAAACCGTATTTTCACTATTCATCGAAAATTCAACTTTCTCAGAAAAATCCCAAAATTTCACCTTAACCAAATATCGATGCTCTGATTTCAAAAAAGAAATCCATTTTATAAAAATAATTTTCTAAATATTTTTAATTTAATTTTAAATAAAAACACTATTCACTAAAATTCATTTTTTCAGAAAAATCCCCAAAAATTACCTTAACATAATATCGATGCTTTGAGTTCAAAAGTAAAGTCCATTTTAAAAATAATTTTCTAAATAATTTTTATTTAATTTTTAATTAAAAAACACTATTCACCTGAAAAAACTAATACTTGACCAATAATTTATGAAACCGTTATTTAACCATTTTATTGAATCACATTACTTAATCAAGCTGCCTAAATTATATTAATACTTTCTTTAAGTGAGATTATTAATCCATTTGGTCACATTACTAATCCTAAGCATAAAATCACTATTCATAATTTACTATTCATCAAAAATTAAGTTGATCTTATTAGACTCTAAATTTCGTACTGAACATAATTGTAGAAGACCATTTTTTGAAAATCATTACACATAATTAATTATCTAAGGTTTACATAAATATTTTCAAATATCATTTTTTCTAGAATTCATCAAAAATATGCATACTATATTTATCCGGACATTTGAAAATTTACGAACTTCACCATAAGAAGAAAACACAATTTTATTTATCTCAAAGGATTACACAAAGCAGTTACGATCTCCTTACATATCCCCTTATAACCCCAGTATAGGACCTAAGTGTAAGGTGTGCTAAGGTGAGAGAATCTGAGGGAGGCTCAGCCAAAATTGCACGAGTAGTAATTTCTTTCAGTTTGTACTTCTCGCGAAGGTGATTCCGTTCTAGCTTCACACGATGAAGTTCGTCTTGGGTTTGGTCCAGAGAAAAGCCCAATGGTGCTACCTCCTTCCCAAGTTCTGTTAGATGGGCTTCGATTGGCCCGAGACAACTGGATGAGGCCATCGAATCTTCTTTCTATATTAATTAACCAAGATCACTTGTATTTAGAGACAATAATCAAAATATTTAGTTTCAAACGGACATACTGACTAATGGTCATATAATAGTCAAAACACAACAGTCTCATTTTAATTATATTCATGTTATCAAATGAAACACTTTTGTTGAGTATGCAAAATAAAATAACACACAAAATTAGGAAACAAGATTTATTCAAAATTTTGGGTCGTTACATTCTTCCCCCCTTAAGAAATTGCGTCCTCACAATTTTTAAAATTGGGCTTGGAAATTTCATTGAAATTCCCACATCGGAAAAAGAGTCAGTAACAATATTACTTTAAAAGAAAGAAAAGGAAGTACAAAGGCCACCCGAGTTAACCCATACTAGGATTCCATATAGGAAAACATGGACATGGAAGAGAAAAAAAAGGGTCACGTTCTGAGGGAGAGTGATAGAAAACATGATTAGAAGAAAGTTAACAACAAGAAAATCACAAACTTATGATGGGTTAAACGGTATTTTATTTCCCAGTAGGAAACGTTAACAGAAAATGTTTTTGTTTTACGTTCCTTTTAATAGTTTTGAGGAATTAATTTACTACATAGAATAAAAACACAATGAAATATATTTACCTTCAAGTATATTTTCATCCCTTAATAAGTTTTTACCAAAACTAACCTTTTCTCCAAATGATGAGCATAAAAAAAAACTTGGTCTCATCAAAAGCACCAGAATCATCTTCTAGGGAATCACATAATCCACCAAAGATTAACTATCTATTTCTTTTATCTTGGAACATTATCCCAAAAATAGAATGGGTAAGATAAAACAACTCTTCCAAAATAAAGAACCCCATAGGAAGGGAAACTACTTTTAAATCTTCAAAATTCCACGGTACTACCCAAAGTTCATTGTAGACCATTCCATAAATAACTGTCCTTAAAATTCCTCAAAATAAACCAAACTAATATTGAAACCCAAATACAAGAAGGATTTGATAACATAGTCTTCCAAAATAAAATTCGTCATTCATCTCCAAACAACAACAACCACTCCTAACATCTTATAACAAAAGTAGCTAACCTAAATTTTTTCCCCAAGATAGGTTAATCATTTCTATAAGTAACCTATATTAGAATAAGTTCACCTTAATATCTTCGATTATTTAAAATATAAGTCAGCCTTTATTCCTCTAATAAAATACCATAGTAATCTATTTACCTAGAACATATAGTGTTCCTAAAATAGTGAACATCTTCTAAAATAATAATCATATTTTAATCCCCTAATCATCTTTTTTTTTCAAGAAGAACAGATTCACAACATCAACATGTGGTACATAATAATAGATGTTTTCCTTAATGATATAAAACCATCTTAGGTAGTGACTTGATGTTCTTAGAAAACATTAAAGATATGCTCATAGGGCATGAACTAAAAAAACAACATAACATAGACAATTATTGAGAAGAAGTCACATGTACTTTAGTCATCAAGATCCATCTCAGCATAGGACTAGAATTGTTCCCTTGTCCTTGAAGATTGTTGATGCTCATCATTCTTCTCATCCCTTCCAAGAGAGAATTTCCTTGGATAATGTCTAACTTCTCCACATTTACGACATTGAAAAGTATAAGGTACATTAGATTGAACCTTATCTCTATTCATCACATTATCCATTTTTTTAAAGCAATTAGCTACTTTATTCCCTATCACCCCACACTTAAAACATCTCCCAGTTCCTTTGTGATATTCCCCTTGGTGCCTCTTTCCACACTTTTTGCACAAAGGAAATTGGGTCTTCTTTCCCTTATCAACTTTATCAGATGAACATCCTTGAATCTTCGTCTTCTTCTTCCTTGATGAATTTGGGCATTCAACTAGGTACCAATTATTAATTGTGATTTTTGATAGCTGGTTTATCATAATCACAATATTTTCAACTTGATCTCTCATCATCTCTATCATATTAATAGGGAAATCATCACATTTCCTATCACATTGGTTGTTGGGACATGTTCTTCTATTTCCTGCCATTAACTAAGAAAAGAAAGTATAATTATGGGCTTAAATACTTATCCAATAATCATGAAAAGGAAAATTTAAGCATAGAAGGATAAACTTGTAGAATAAAAGTATATCCTAACTTGTGATCCCCTAGGTTCATGATCATATATTCTTATGTGAATCCTTATTTTATTTTATCTTTGTTCCTTTAATAATGGTTCATACTAAGCTTATGAATTTACCAAAGCATATCCCCAGGGAGTGTCGTAACCAAGAGTGCAGCAAGGCCCATTGCCGTGTACTAGTTCCCGTTTGAGTCTAGCTCAAAGCAGTGTTTTTGGGTTTACCCCTATGTAAATTTGTGCCAAAGCTACCTCTACCTGCTCGTATCCAGACAGAGATGCATTTTCTTGATAAACCACTTACTCAATACTCACCAAAATACTAGGAAGATTTCCTATACTTAAACTTTTCTATAGGGTTCTTCCTAAAGTTTTCATATCCTAATTTCCACAAATAACTAAACCGACCTTTGATACCAACTATGACATCCCGCCTTTTTATAACATAACTTTTCATTACATTTTACAAAACTGAGGATCTTTAAAGTTAGTGTCTTGGAAACCAGGAACTTAAACATGAAAACATAAAAAATTCTAGTTAAACACTTGAAAGTATTCTCCTTATGTTCATCCTAGGTTCATTACTGGATCTAATAACATGGGGACATACATCAAAAGAAAGGGTGAGCAGAATGCCCAGTAAGGGAAACAAGGGGAAATATTTAACATGTGAACTTGAGATACATCAATAAAGTCATGAAAAAGAACTTTAAGGCATGAGAAAGAAATCATGAGGTATATCATAATAAAAATAACGTGTTTCATAACATGAAGATGTGGCTACAACATTTAACTTAGACAATCATGAACATATCACCAAGGTCCATCCCCAAGGTGTCATTTGAAAATTACCAAGGTTATTCACCAAGATATCATTAAAATTGTAAGCTCTAGTGGTTACATCATTACCCAATGCATTGGAGCACTATCAGGGCGAACCCTTAAATTTGTCTTTTTTATCATGTGAGCCACACATATCATCATAAAACATTTCATAAATAACACATATAACATAAAATAAAGGGGTTTCATTTTATAATCATAACGTTTTAAAAACTGCTTTAAAGACTTGATCTTTATGTCACTTTAAACCCACAGAAAAGTAAAGCGGGTCTCATGTGTGTAAATACCAGAATTTAAAATAGAAAATTTTGGAATATATGTGAATACCACTTTAGAAGAAATATCTTTGAGTATTAACTTAATAAAATAAAGGAATTTTAGAAAAAGAGAGAGACATTTTGAGACGGAAATTCGGCAGCATAACGACTATGTTGTAGGGTTTTAGAAAACATTGAAAAGAGAGGGGACATGGGTAACCCACTCATAAATGATCCATAAAATAGTAGGGGGAAAGAATATAAAGGATTTAAGAACATGGTAATGAAATTTAAAAGATATACCATATGAAATGAATAAAATGAAAGGAAGACAAAAATAAGATTTCTCTTATGAAAATTCGGCAGCCTAACGACGTCACTTAAACTTCAAAAAAAAAATGAATTGACGAGATCAAATAGGGTATCTCATCATATGAACATAAAATATCATTATTATAGATATAGATATTATACCCCAAAATAATAAAAATAAACTTGAAAGACTTGACAAGAAAATAGAACTTGAAAATGAGAAGGGTAAAAGAATCCCTTAAAAATTGGCAGCCTAACGACGTCACTTAAACTTCAAAAAAATGAATTGACGAGATCAAAAAGGGTCTCTCATCATATGAACATAAAATATCAGTATGATAGATATAGTGATTATACTGCAACATAATAAAAAGGAACTTCAAAGACTTGACAAGAAAATAGAACTTGAAAATGAGAAGGGTGAAAGAATCCGTTACAAAAATTTTGGCAGCCTAATGACGCCACTTAAACATTCATAAAACGAAATTATGAGAGTAAGAGGGGATATATCATCATATGAACATGAAAAGGTCAGTAATAGGAATATAAAATAACATCCTCCAACATAAGAACATCGAGCATAAAACAATTGACTTAAAAGAGAGTATTTGAGAAGAAAGAGAGAGGTTAGATCCCTTACCTTAAAACGTAACTCTTAAAACTCAAAGGTTGGGACCTTGAGGGATTGGGGGAACCTTGGGAGGACTCTTTGGGAGGTAATGAGACCAGAGCTTCGTTGGGGGAGAGTTGGGAGTGAAAACTAAATGAGGGAAGGGTGGGTATTTATTGGGAAAGTGAGGGGACAAGGCATTAATGGCCAAGGGACACCTCATTGGTGGTTTTGGAAAAACCATGGGCTTGCCCATGGTATTTGACCATGGTTTTAGACACATGGGACCCCTCATACAATAATTTATCCCCTTTAGTCGGCCATCCCTTAAAATATCTCATCACATCATCATGATGTAGTTATGATGTCATTAAACACCCGTAACTTAACAATTGTATTTTCACTATTCATCAAAAATTCAACTTTCTCAAAAAAATCCCAAAATTTCAATTTAACCAAATATCGATGCCCTGATTTCAAAAAATAACTCCATTTTATAAAAATAATTTTCTAAATATTTTTAATTTAATTTTTAATTAAAAACACTATTCACCAAAAATTCATTTTTTAGAAAAATCCCCAAAAAATCACCTTAACATAATATCTATGCTTTGAGTTCAAAAATAAATTCCATTTTAAAAATATTTTTCTAAATATTTTTAATTTAATTTTTAATTAAAAAACACTATTCACCCAAAAAACTAATACTTGACCAATAATTTATGAAACCGTTATTTAACCATTTTATTGAATCACATTACTTAATCAAGGTGCCTAAATTATATTAATACTTTCTTTAAGTGGGAATACTAATCCATTTGGTCACATTACTATTCCTAAGCATAAAATCACTATTCATAATTTACTATTCATCAAAAATTAAGTTGATCTTATTAGAATCTAAATTTCGTACTGAACATAATTGTAGAAGACCATTTTTAAAAATCATTACACATAATTAATTCTCTAAGGTTTACATAAATATTTTCAAATATAATTTTTCTAGAATTCATCAAAAATATGCATACTATATTTATCCGGACATTTGAAAATTTAAAAACTTCACCATAAGAAGAAAACACAATTTTATTTATCTCAAAGGATTACACAAAGCAGTTACAGTCTCCTTACATATCCCCTTATAACCCCAGCCTATGACATAAGTGAGATAATCTGAGGGAGGCTCAACCAACATTGCACGAGTAGTAATTTCTATCAGTTTGAACTTATCATGAAGGCGGTTCCGTTCTAGCTTCACACGATGAATTTCGGCTTGGGTTTGGTCCAGAGCAAAGCCCAATGGTGCTACCTCCTTCCCAAGTTCTGTTAGACGGGCTTCGATTGGCCTGAGACTACTGGATGAGTGCATTGAATCTTCTTTTTATATTAATTAACCAAGATCACTTGTATTTAGAGACAATATTCGTAATATTTAGTTTCCAACGGCCATACTAACTAATGGTCATATAATATTCAAAACCCAACAGTCTTATTTTAATTATACTCATGTTATCAAATGAAACAGTTTTGTTGAGTATGAAAAATAAAATAATACACAAAATTAGGAAACAAGATTTATTCAAAATTTTGGGTCGTTACATGGACATTCTAAATCCTAGCTTAGAATCTTAGAGTAGTGGAGATGACATATCTTAGGGTGTGAATAGAGGTTTAAGGATCCTTGATACTAGAATACTCAGGCGACCAAATGTTTTGAATCTAGTAGTAGAGGAATACCAGGATTGGATAAAATAATGGGAGACATTTAAAATTCATAGATTGAAAATGTCTACTGGTAATCAAGATATATTACTAATAGGATATGTTTATTTATTTTTTTGATTAAATGGAACCATCACCAATTCAATTTCACCATGATCAATATTGGATAAACAGAATATTCTCACCGACCATAACTTTTAGGAGTGGTACATGCAATTGCATATAGTACTAGGCTAAGAGAGTAAGCTTTATGTTCTATAATAATCACTTATTGTTGAGCCCCTTATGTAGTGAGAAAGGTAGATAAAGATAAATAAAAGAAGAATATGGATGATGCATTAGATATTCAGTGTTTTTTGTTATTATCTATGCCTAACGAGTTTCATAGAATGAGTGGGGACAAAGATGATTTCTAAATATTGTCTCATATCTAAGAGTTATACCATGAGGTATCTATAAAATAAAGATATGAGATATCAAGTTCTATATATAGTTGTAGGATAGTAAAAGGAAATCAAGTAGGACCTCATGTACTCAAGATGACTTGGTACATTGAGAGACTAGAGACCCTCAAGTTCAAACTGAACCAAGAATTTGTAACTGATCACATTATTTCCTCTTTACTGTATAACTTATCAACTTTCATTATTAATTATAATATGAATAACATGAATAAGTCACACCCAGATTTTTTGGATTTAGTTCACCAAGAATATTAGGATACTAAGAATTCTAAATCTTCTATCCTTATGGTGAAAAAGAATAATAAATACTATTAAAAATTGTCAAAGGCTAAGTCCCAGTCAAAGTCACTAATGCAAAGCTCTTCCAAGAAGGCAAAAATACACAAGGAGAGAAATGATTAAGAGGAAATATTATTTTCATGTGGAAAGAAAGTCCACTAGAAGAAGAATTGCATAACTAGGAATAATAAGTAAGTTAACGCTTCTACTTCAGGTATATTTTTCATTAAATTTAATATGTTCATTTCTTCCAGTTGGGTATTGGATACAACATGTGGATCACACTTTTTTATTCAAATACAAGAACCAAGTATCTTTAATATGATTGAAAAAGGTGAAGAACATCTATGAGTGGAAAATGGTGTTAGAATAGCACCATTAATAATGGGAGATTATCATTTTACATTAGGATGGTTCATATACTAAATAATTATTATTAAGCACTATATTTTACCATAAACATAATCTCAGTGTCGAGTTTTGACAGTATGAGATTTTATTTTAAGTTTAGGAATAAATCTTGTATTATTTATAAGGACTATATATGTTATGGTATGGAACATATTAATAATGGGTTATATAATCTTGAACTAGAAATTATAGTTTTGGAAATTAATGATAAATCCTTAGAGAATGACTCATATCCTACCTACCTAAAAAACATTAGGATATTTCATGTAAATGAGAAAAATTTAAGAAAATTACATCAAGAAGGATATTCAGACGCTATTGAGTTAAAAACCTTATATATATGCCATATTTGTTTATAAGGTAAAATGACTAAATTGACTTACAGTGGTAAAGGAGAAAGATCCAAAGAACTATTGGAATTAGTCTATATATATGTATGTGGTCCATTTATAGCATAAGAAAGGGATGTTTTTTAATTTATTACTTTTATTGATGACTATGGTAGATATGGATATATTTACTTAATGAGGTATAAGTCAGATTCCTTTAGCATGTTTAAGGAATATCAGAATTAATTAGAGAATAAACTTGGTAGGAATATTAAGAAACTACACTAAGATATGGAGGAGAATATCTTAACCAATATTTCATCGATCATTTAAAGGAGTGTAGGATAGTTTACCACAACACTCCTCCTTATACACCTTATTAGAATTTTGTTAGTGAATGGAGGAATCAAACCTTTCTTGACATGGTCAGATCAATGATGAGTTATGCAACTCTACCTTTATTATTTTGGGGATATGCACTATAGACTATGTAATGTACACTAAATTGAGTACCAAATAAAGCAGTATATGGGATTCCATATGAGTTGTGGTATGGAAATAAATCTATTCTACCACACATACATAATTGGGGGTGAGAGAATTTTTTCAAGACTATACCTAGTGAAAAATTAGCATCTCAAAGAAAAAAGTGCATCTTCATAGGTTATCCTAAGGTGAATAATGGATATTACCTATATAACTCATTAGACAGAAAGGTGATTGTGGTATGAAATGCTAAATTTCTATAAAGGTAACACATTTTAAAAGTAAATAGTGGGAACAATATTGACTTCAATGAAGTTGATGCTCTAGATTCACAAGAGTTAGTATAGGAAGAATCTCCACAAGTGACAGTTAGATATAAAGATATTATTAAGTCACAATTATTACATAGGTATACTAGATATGTTAGAGAACTAAAGAGATAAGGTTTTATTATCACCGAGTTAAGTGAACACATTATTCCTAGAGATTTATTAACCTCTAACATACAAGGAAGTAGTATATGAAAATGCTGCTACTACATGGAAAGAATCCATGCATTCTAAAATAGATTCCATGTACAAAAATAAATTTTGGATTTTAGTTAACTCACCATATGATGTAAAAAATATTGGATTTATATGGGTATTCAAGAAAAATATGGACCTAGATGGTCAAGTAAGAACCTATAAGGCATGGATAGAAACGAAGGGTTTTAAGAAATGTCAAGGCATCAACTATGATGAAACCTTCTCACCAGTCACTATTCAAAGTTACATTAGAATATTAATTTCAATATAAACCTTCCATAATTATGAAATTTGAATAATATATGTCACAACTATTTTTCTAAATGGGATGTTAGTTGAAGAAATCTATATGGGATAATCCAAAGGGTTTATTTTTTCAAATAGTAAAAATAATGTATGCAAGCTACAAAGATCTATTTATGGATTGGAGAAGGAATCAAGATCATGGAATGTTTATTTTAATGAGGCCATAATAGAATTTTGTTTCATTAAGAATGAAAGAGATCCATGTGTCTATAAGAAGGTTAGTGGAAGTGCCATTATTTTTCTAGTATTATACGTTGATGATATATTGTTAATGGGAAATGAGGTCAAAGTCTTACAATAAGTGAAGATTTTGTTAAATAAATCCTTATCCATGAATTACTTAGGTGATAAAATCTATATTCTTGGGATAAATATCTATTGAGATAGATGTTAGAGGTAGATTAGGCTAAGTCAAAGTACATATATTGGCAAGGTACTCAAAAAGTATAATATGGAACAATCCAAGAGAGGCTTGTTGAGAGTGTCACATAGAATTAATCTCTCTAAGGAGATGTGTCCATAGATACATGAAGAGATTGAATGAATGAGTCGAATCCCTTATACTTAAGCAGTGGTATCTATAATGTATTTCATGTTATATAATGGGTTTAATGTTTCATTTTATTTAATCATAGTGGGTAGATATCAAACCAATCCATGAGAGCTATATTGGGTAGTTGTAAAAACAATCCTAAAGTACTTGAGACATACAAAGGATATATTCATGGTGTAGGGAGGAGATGAGGAAATATTCATGAGGGGATAAACTGATGCTAGATTTTAGAAAGATCAAGATTATCTAAAATCATAATCAGATTATTTCATTTTCCTAAATGGTGGTGTACTGAGTTAGAGGAGATAAAAGCAATCAATTATTTCCAATTATACCATATAATATAAGTATATAGAGGCTTATAATATATAAAAAGAATAAAATTGGATACATATATTTGTTTTTGATCTTGGCATTGTACATAATAGTGCATACACTGTTATATTATAATTTGATAATACTATATAAGTTGTTCTTTCCAATGAGTCTAGGTAAAACTAGAGGATACATCATATAATTCATAAGTTTCATATCTTGAGGGATTTTAATCAGATAGGTGAAGTCAAAATTAGTAGAGTATCCATAAGGGATAATGTGGTAGACCCCTTGGCTAAATATGCCACACCTGACTTTTCATTTTAGCCTCAAACCCAACTCGGGTTGGGTTTCAGCTATTTTTCTCAGGAACCAGGTGTGAAGAGTTTGAGGTTTCATGATAATGTTTTAGAAGTTTGAATTTGAGCCCGATTTAAAATTTTAATGTTTGGAAATTTTTTTGAGTTTTAAGTAGGTGTACGGACACCACAGAGTTAGAAAAAGTAGTACGGTCAACCAGGTGCACGTGTTGTCTCTTGTAGAATGGGTAGAAGCCACTGCACAGTATGCACACAGTTTCTTGAGCCATACGGGGTGACCACACAGTCTCCCTGCATTAAAAATTATTAGCGCATTGTAATGAATGTCAAATAAAATAAGAAATGAATTAAATTTAATTAATAATTAAGTAAAATAATATAAGATAAGTGGGTAAAATTTTAAGAACTATTTTAAATGATAATAATAATAATAGAATTATATGAGAGTATTATTATTATTATTATTAGTGTTAATAATATTAATATTATCATTAAAATTATTAATCCTATTATTGTTATTAATATCTGTTTTAAATAATAATAATAACAATACTACAAGATACTATTATTATTATTACTAGTGTTAATAATATTAACATTATTATTACTATTATTAATCTTTTATTATTATTAAAAATATAAGTATTGTGGGGTTATAATTAATTATTATTAAGATATTATTATTATTATTATTATTTTATGTGGGATATTTTTTTGGGTTTTATTTTTCCCTCTCTCCTCCCTCTTTCGCCTCCTTCATGCACCACTATATCCCCCCTCCCCTCTCTTCAAGTTGTGCCACCCCCCATGTGTATCCTTCCTATACACCGCCACCACTGGCCACCTTCCTTCAGCGATCCACCCTCCATAGGCGCCCCTCTTTACCACATGCATGACCCCGCTCGTGCCGTGCTACCTCACGCCCCCCCTCACTGATTCCCCATCTTCTCCGGCATGCACACCACACTCCGAAAGCCTTCCTTTGCATGGCTAGCCTCCAAGGTTAATTTCTAATTCCCCTCTACCACTATTGTGAGTTCAATCTC
The DNA here is from genome assembly GCA_963277665.1 of Viscum album. Taxonomy (NCBI): domain Eukaryota; kingdom Viridiplantae; phylum Streptophyta; class Magnoliopsida; order Santalales; family Viscaceae; genus Viscum; species Viscum album. The sequence continues at coordinate 718,105,855 of OY728129.1, read as the reverse complement.
CCTACGGGGAAGGTTTTGGATGCTCTTTCTTTAGGTTTTTGGTTTTCTGCAGTAAGGGTTTTGGTTTTGGGGATCTGATTTTGATCCTTTAGATTCAGTCTTGTTGTTTAGGGTTTGTCACAGGTTGTTTGTGGTGCGGTTATGGTTTGATTATGTTGTGGACAGGTTTCACACCACTTTTCTAAATTCTTCTCAGTCGAGGTATGTGGTTCCATGATTAAACATTCTTTGATAAATTTATCATCCATGTTTGATTATTTTGGTGTGTGTTATAATTTATGTGTGAGGTTAAAAATTGGTTTTTGGAAAGTTTTGATGCACATTTGGTGTGGAAATGATTTCTTGTTTCTTATTAAAGTAAGCATGGTGTGTGTGAAAAGTTTATTATGCCAATTGATAGTGTTTATAAATTGTTTAATGGATTTATTCAATTATTTAAATGGTGTGAATTTCATTTTGGTGTGGTTATGATGTGAAATTAATTTTAAAGTGACATTTTTATACAAAATCGGGTGTGTTTTTGGTGAAAACCCTTGTTGCGCCATTTTTGAATATTTTATAATGTGTTTAAATTGTTTATTAAATTATTTATGTGGTACGAAAGGGGTATTTGATTTGATTAGATAGGATGTTAATTATAATGTGTCATTTTTACAGAAAATGGGGTGTTTTTCATGTGTAAAACCACTTTGCGTCACATGTTAGTGTTGTATAAATTCCTCAATTGGTTTATTAAAATACGTGTGGGTTGAAAACTGTGTTTTGATGAAGCATTGTTGTGTGGTTAATTTATAAATAGGGTTTCAAGTTCACTTTTGTTGTATTGGAATTGGGGTGTTTATTGGGAATTGTTTTATAAATTTCTAAAATGGTTTATCAAATTATTTAAAAGGTGCGAAGGTCATTTGGGAAATATTTTGGTGTGCGTAAATTTTCAAAAATGGATTTTTTTTGTGTGGAATGAAGTCTTGTGATATGAGATTCTTGGTTTGGTTGATGTAATGTGGAATTGGTGTGTAATGTGGAATGTGAAACTTGATTGAGAATAAAAATGGAAGGCCGGGTATATAGGTGGGTGGACTAGGACTATTATTCTAGTGATTTGGAAGTGACTACTGTCTGGTTTCACTTAGTGGGATTGATGATGACAACACTAACTAAATAATGATGATTGATTAGATACCACTACGTTATGGGTGTGTTCCCTACTAGTGTATCATGCACGAGAATGTATTTAGTTGGAGTTCCTATGCAACATTTCACTAATATACGATGTACCTAGTGTCCCATTATTAGCTAGTGCTTAGGGGTATTTTTTCGTGAATAGTGCTCAATGATTATTTTTCACTTGTCGTCGGCATACGGTAGGTCAGTTTGGTAATTTTAAAAGAAAGTATGTTGTCTATAAAGTGAAATTATTTGAAAATATTTGATTTGAAATTTCATTCTTTGAAACTATTTTATAGTTTAAGTTTCACTTATTCAAAGTTTTTTTGGCTTTAAGGTTATTTTATTTTAAATTATCCAAGCATTTATTTAATTTTAAATATTGAAATTTTATTTGTAATTTAATGTTTAATGCATAGAATATTTTATTCAGGTGGCATCCTACTAGTCTTTGGATCACACCCTGCATACACCTTTGGGTGTATATAGACTTTGTTGTCTATTTGTTTTAGGTTAAGGCAAGGTGTGGAGTGTTGGCAGGTTGGGTATCTAGTGTTTTGGGTTGTGGATCTTGGTGGTGGTGGATTGAGGATGTTGATACTCTTGTTTCGTGGAGATTCCAGGCATTTGTTTTAGTTTCCCTTTGATTCATAGCCCTTTTGGGATTTTTTTAGCTACAAACTGAAAATCTAAAAATTATTAAAGGTGCGTTTGGTTGAATTTTTCAGATTTGGATTTTTTTGTGTTTTTATTGAAAATTTAAATATGGTAACTTCAGGTAAATATTTCCCAGACTATTTCATTCGATACCCAGGCACTTGTTTCATACCATGGGGATCGAGAACACCCTTCAGTCCTTGTCGTAGATTAGGTCTGGCGCTTGGTCGAATGGCGACCCAGCTTGGTTCGTGACGAAATGGTATCAGAGGGGTCATTCTCTTTTGAGCCTTGTTCCTTAGGGAAGATTCTGGGAAGATAAGAACTAGGATTGTCAGAACTTGATGTTTTAGTTATGATTAAGGTGCCTCACCAACACACCTCTTGGTAGGACTTGAGTTATGTAAAACCCCAAGATTTCATAGTAAGTTATTTTATTTAAAGTAATTCAATAGCTTGTTCTACAGGCCACACCGAGTTTGAGTGCACCATGACCTACCAAAATAGCCATTCAAAAAGAAATTATGATTAGTATTAACAGAATTTTAAATTTTATATACTCCATATAATTTTAGAATCCATATTATGTGTTTCTTAGACATAATATAAGAACAAATTCATTTTTTTTAGATAAAAGAAGTATTTTTCAAAAAAATGCAATTTTACCACTTTTTAATGAAAAACCATTTTTTAAAACCAATATTTGACACTTTTATATATTAAATTTAATGAAATTAAATTTTTCTTTAGAATCGGGACATAAAAATTTATTTTGGATAATTTTTTGGAACTTTTCTCATAACTATGATATTTTGATGAATACTGAAAAATACTAAATTTTTATTGAAAAAAACTTTTTTAATCAAATTATTTATAGTGTTAAATAATGAATTTGAATGGTTTGAAAGTATAATTTGATTATATTTTTATAATTTAATACAATTTTGTTCATTTTATGTAATTTCACATTTAAACTGGACATAAACAAGTGTTAATCTTTTGATAGTTATTATTTCTTAAAAACACGCTTTTTGTTTCGACAATGAGAATTAATTTTAAATTAATTTCTGTCAATTCTGTGTTTTGAATTTGGAAAAATGGGTTCCATATTTGGAATCAGGAGTTCAAAATTGTGTAAATATGAAACTTTTATTATTAGACATTATGAATAATTACTTCGGTAAATATTTTATTTACTATGGTTAAAAGGTAAATCCGGTAAATAATGGTAAAAAATAATATTATAATAATATTAAATTACACTAACATGTGTACTATTTATATTGGCGGATACATTTCCAACCATGGGAATCCTTGGGTCGATTTTGGGACCCCATGGAGCCACTTGAGAGTGATAATGACACTTTATATTAATTGATTTAAAGTAAAGACAAAAATGACATAAACATACATCTTTTAGTAAAACAATTTTTAAATGGGGTTATATAAGTTATATTTTATAAAATAAATACAAATTAGAAAGATAAAAATATTTCCTACATAATTTTATTTTATTTATAATTTTTAGACATTTAATAATTAATTTTATTTATGACACAATGATGATGTAGTAATTACCTTATTAATGAAAGAATCAAATAAATTGTATTATAAATATTAAAATAAATATAATTTAAAATATTTTATGAGATCCAAGAATTTTATAGGTGAATATGACATGTTAGGGTTTATTTAATGTATTTGGTTTGAAGTAATGAAGTTGTGATGACTTTCAGAAAAACAAAATACTAAATAGTGTCAAAATTAATATAAATGAATTTTTAAAATAAATATTATATTATTAAATTATATAATATTCATAAAAATATAATGTTTAGAAAAAGGACTTATATAAGGTTATATATATTAGTAATGAACCACTTGGGGTTTTCTTGTCTTTTTATAGTATGTTTATTAACCATATAATATAAAAATACAAAGAGACATGATAAATGTCAAACTATTTAACTAAGAGTTAAATCTAAAAGATAAGGTTAATATGGTGAACTAAACCTGTATAAAACCTATTGGATGAGGGTTTTTAGTCCCATACCCACCTTATACAATAAATAAATTATTTTTGAGCCATTAGAAATCGAAAATGATTTTATTATAAAATAATATTTCCAGCTTTTCCAAAAGTGACCCTCACCTCTCTTATAAAAGGGTACTTCCCCTTCTCTTAATTTCACACCTCAAAATCCATTTGGCTTGGAAAAAACCTACCCAAATATCCTCAAAAATTTTATCCATTCTTCATAGAGGTCTTAATTTGGTCATAAATCCAACCTAAGGATCCCTTTTGATCAAATCAAAAGGAAGAACCCGAAGAAGAGGTAAATATTTCATCACCTCTTTCAAGTTCTTTTCTTCTTCCACTTCCTATTTCTTTGTTGTTTTCATTATAAAATAACAATAACAATATCTTATATATAATGTGATGTTATTATAAAAATGGTACAACCATATTCATTATTCTATCCATCATATGAATGACAAAGTCACCATACGTGCGTACGTACGGCTTACCGTCTCCACGTCGTAGTGTAGTTTTTTATTCAAACACTTCATTATTTGGATGGGTATAATAATTAGTTTAACTAATTTAAATAATAAACATAACATGTTAATGATTCTTTATATATGATATACCATCCAATTACATATGATTTCACCATCAATATAATGATATTGTCGCTCGTGCGTACGTACAGATTACCGTCTCCACGAACGCGATGAGATTACTTCCCCGTTGTAATAATTCAAGAATAATTTTAATTTTATGATTAAAAATAATGATTAAAAACTTAATATAATTATTTATATGAATAAAATAAATTCTATCCATAACAAACATGGATTAAGTAACCGATCATATAAAGGAAAACATACCAGTTAACACCCGAAACGATGATACTACTAAAATATTATTAACAAAGCAATATTAGAGGATAATATATGATATGATATTAATATATATAGTTATTTTACAATTTAATAAAAATTATTAAACTATTATACAAGAGTTTAACGTACCCTCGACCAAGGAAAAGTACAAAGTCTGAGGTTTCTTATCTCACTTTTATTCCCATGAGATTTCCATTCTTCGCCACTTATTTATTGAATGTGGTGTATTGTGTACTACCATTTGATATATATTATCATTATTCTTTTTATATTCATGGTATTATGTGATTCATTTGGTGGTTATTAACTTTTGGTCATACGACTCTATTGATTACAACATGGTAAGGTGTTTTCATCTCACTTCTTATTCCCGTGAGATTCATGCTATATTGACACTATTTCCTTTTGTGTGGTGTATGTACTGCCCATGATTGTATTATTTGTTTAATATACTTTAATTTATGGGTATTTACATCTTAATTGTATAATACTTCTTTAATGGGGTGTATGTTTAGTAAGTTACCAAATCGGTAATGGAATTTCAAATTTCAATTTCCACTCATTGGGCTTTACGAATACTTCATTGATTAATTTACTCCAAGATTATGTGTGAAATCACTATTTATTTACTTATGTAGTAATTTTTACCCCCCTTTGTGTGGATATACTTTTGATTCACATAATCACTCCATTGATAAATTCTCAAGTCATCGATATAAACTTGATAAGAGTAATTTTAACTGTATTTCTGTTCATTGAGTTAAACATCCAAGTCATTAGTGTTGTTTTTACAAGAATATGTGTGGATGTCCTCTGATTGATTAATAGTGAATATACAATCATATTTAGTTTATTTTTATTTGTCACACATAATTATTTCATTGATTTATCCTTAACCTAAGGATACAGTCTTTATAAAGAAATTCATATCAACTTACATTCCATTGATACTACTTTGTTATTATACGCCAATTCACTTTTATTTGGTGTATATAATGTACTTTAAAATAGTATACCATGAATACATTTATTCTCATGATATTATAAATTTTTTATTACCTCAATTATTTTTTTTCAATCATTTCTCATTTGGTTAGGAACTATAACTAAAATATCATTTTAAATGTTTTAAAAAATTATTCTTCTAAATATTTCTCATTAATGTCCATGTTTTAAAAATGGTTTTAAGGTTTTATTTATATGGAAATTAATGTCATAAAATTGAAATTACTTTTAAAATTTTCAAATTCATATGGGACACTTTAGTTCAAAAATCTATTTTAAATAACTTCTTGATAAATAGTGAGACTTTTAAATGTTTTCATGAAAAAGGGATATTTCTCTCCAAGATTTTTACTGATGATTTTCAACTATGTCAATATCCTTTACAAGATATTATTATTGATCGAGGTTGATTTATTATGATACAAATATTTCATACTGTATTGAAGGTTTTTTGATATGTTTGACTGTGGATGTGTTATTTTTATACCATTTAGGGTTTATGGATAAAGTATTTACATTTTGTATGCTAGTTTTAATACGAATGTTTATGTTATGTTTAAACCTTTTCATATGAGGAATGCATTGGACTTAGTATGTGATGGGTGGAGCCCGCTATAGCTCCTTGATGCATCGGTAGGTCTCTTGAGACAATCTAGTGTCTTGTCACAAGGCCTTTACAAAATCTTATTTGTAGTCTTAGAACAGGGCCTTTAATATGTGGTTATGAAGTCTGGAATTATGAATTACATCATTATGAAATTGTCTATTGATATTACATGTGATTATTCGGCTAGTATAATATCCATGTGAATAAGTAAATGGCATTATTTGATTTATCTTTTCCATATTATGCTGAAGTTTAAGTTTAAAAAACTTGTGTTTAAGTCTTATATATTGCCTTAAATGTTTACTCTTATTTATGATCATTTCCGCTATATTGTTATCCTTACTGAGAATCTGAGCTCACCCCTGTGCTAGGTTTTATTTTTTCCAAGATGCAAATAAGTATATTATGATTAACCTGTAGGAATAGGCTAAGGGATATAAGAGTGTTCAAAGGGGACACAATGTTGTTTTTTTATTTCATAATGTAATGTAAAAATTATGTATATATCTAGTACTTCAAAGGCTACTAAAATGATCGGTCTTTTAGGACATGATTCCTTGTATCATTCCAATTTTATGTAATAATACACCAATTCTAGGTAACTAGGGTCAGGGCATTACAAGTTACCAGGGGAAGTCGGGTTCTATCATAGTTCTTTGGCCCTTATGGTCTTGTATTAGTTGGGAAATGAAATATGAGTTGGGTCAATGGTCTTAGTGAGATCATAGGGCCTGGTGAGCCATGTGGAGCTGGGGATGTTGTCCTAGAATACTCTCAGTGATGGTGGAATGAGTGGAATATGAACACCAACTATATTTCAAAGTCACCCACCAACACTAGTTTCCTGTTATATCGTTCTATGTCTCTTTGTTGTGAAATTCTGGAAATTTGATTTTTAAGTAAAAATGATTTGGTTTTGGGGAAGTGGAAAATGTTTTGAAAAGAAGTGCTTTGAAAATGACGTGTAAGGTTTGAAAAGTGTGGGTTGAATGTTTTGGTTTTGAAAAATGGAGATATTTGGTTTTGGTCTTTGGTGTTCTCACAGGTGACCACTTTCATGGGAATTTATGAAAATGTGGATGGAAAATGAAATAGGTGGATGAGTGCCTACAAGGACATGAGGTGGGTGTCTAGTGTGGCATGGAAACACGCATGTGTGAGGCCCATGATACACCATTGGTGATTGTGAAATCCACCAAACTTATTTATTTTTTATTTTTAAAAATTTATTTTAAAGGAAAATTTGGTGTTTTAATAACTGGTGTTTGTGTGGTGTTTCTGTATTTTTTTAATGTTGTTTGTGAGTTGTATTGAGCCGAGAATTATTTTTGGTTGACTTGTGCCTTGAGTTTGAGTCCTTATTAGTAAGTTGGTGTGAAAGTGTGTGGTTAGTGGATTCTTTTGAAAAGTTCTTCGGGAAGCCCTTATAGTTGTTACCTTTATACGTTTTGTGTTCTCGTGTAGTATGTATTGGCCGTTGGACCAGTTTTATTGGGTCTATGATTTTCTTTCTTGGCTAGTGCACACCCCGATAAGGAAGACCCTCTAGTTGATCAAAGGAATTTATTCAGTTATGTACTTTTATATTCTTTTTGGTTAAGCAGATCCTCTTGTATAAGAAGAGTGGTTGTGGAAGGTTGATGGAGACCTTAGTTTCTTAAGTCACCTGAGTCCTCAAAGGTTAAGTTTGAAACCATCATGTCTGAATATCATGTTTAGGAACGGTGAAGGGAATTTGAATAAGAAAAGGCAAAAGCGGTCTAGGTTTTTTGCTGTTGGTAGTGTCTGAAAGGGCCTTTGGACCTCTCATCAGGTTCTTCTAAGAGAGGGTTTGTGTTAGGCCATCGATGTGGAAAATTTGGTCGTAAGAGGTTGTTATGATCATTTTTAGGAATTTCATACTATTCAGGACTCAATTTAAGGTCCCTTCCCTTATAAGGGATTTTAGGCTACAACAATCATGTTCGATGGCATTTTTCAATGTCGTGTTCTTTCCCAAATGATAAGGAATATGTTGTTAATCTTTTAGAGTGCCTTTGTTTTACAAGAAATGTGTGTTCTATTTGAGGACTTTCGAGTTATTCTATTGCAGGTGGTGAAGGTTTTGTGCATAGTGGAATCTCATGGGTGGATGTGCCCACTTGGATTTTTGTCATTAGAAATGATCAATCTGGGATCAATACGACGATAAACTCCAGTCTCCATGGATCGATTCACAGAAATAGACAAAGAAGAAGGAAAGTCCCGGAACCAAAAAAGTGGATCGTCATAGGTTGATTATAATTAATTTAATTAATTGAAAAGAAGTAACTTTTGGATGTTCTTTATTTGTTGATATTCTTGATCCCGTTCCGAAGTGATTTGTCGTTGCGTTGCAGAAGCCAAGTGTAGAATTCCTCTAGTGGTGATCCACACGTGCACCATGTATATCTGGACGTTCCCAAAAGAATCTCAGGGTTCTAGTTTGGAGAAGCCTTTTCTTGCGTTGTCCACCTTAGATTGCCTTGATCCAATGGAGGTGGATCTCTCTTGGTCTTGAGAGTGTTCTTGGAGGACAAAGTTCTTTCAGTTTTGAGAAAATTCTCCATAACTATTGTGCACAATGATTCTCTTAGGAAAGGAGTTGGGGTTGTGAGGATATTTATAATCGGGTTTGAGGTTGTGAATTTATGACAATAAATAAATGAATTACACATTTTATTTATTTCATCAACTATTTTAAAAAACCCCATGTCGAGTCATTAATTCCTTGACATGTTCCCACACTGATTATAATAAATATCATTTAATAAAATGACATTATTTCCTCAAAATCCCGACTAGAAAAACTACACGGCGTGTAATCATAAATACACTGCGTTTACTTGTTTTTCATTTAAAACTACACGACGTGTATATTCAATGTACACGGCATGTATATCTTGTTTTTTTTTATTCATTTCCTTTCCAAAATGAAAACTACACAGCATGCAGATTCAAAAATACAGGGCGTGTAATTGTTTTCAAAATAAAAACTACGTGACGTGTAATCATTAATACACAGCGTGTACTTGTTTTCATTTTATTATTTCTCCAACATTAAAACTATTTAGGCTTCCTTGAATAATTATTAAACCACATATAAGAGTAGTCTTTATTCTACTTGAGACACTTGAATACACTTTGTGTGTGACCCTCTAGAACTCTTTCTCGTTGGTATTATGCGGGCTTGCCTAAAGTCCAAGATTACTGTTTAGAAATGGGTCAAGGAACCCAAGAGAAAGAAGTTGACGCCGCATTGACGTGTCACCTTATACGAATGCTTACCGTGTAATTTAATCCCTTTGTCTCAATATCTCATCAAGAAGGTTTCATGGAAGTGTCATAAACCTATATGCTTGATCCATCGTTCTTTCACTACCCGAAATAAAAGTGTCATCTCACCATGGACATGGAATTTCATGCGGCAGTTCTATTTCAATCAAATGGCCGAGATATCAACTTCCATAAATGGAAGGGACACATCCTTCCTCGACTTATCCATTAACAACATGTCATTCATGATGCACCCAACATACCCTATTTCCCACCAACTTTATTTGTGACGGTTTTCATCTGCAAATCTAAGTGAGCGAGTCATGAAATGAGTTAATGATAATATTCTTGTCTATGGACCATTACATACACTCATAGATAGTAATTTCCGATGACACCAAGACATGCCGAATTACTACTAGCGGGTCTGTTCTCATAATCTCTTATCTTGGAGATTACCAAGTGCGAACTCCATGAAAGAGAGTCTCATCTTCTTACGAGTACTCGCACATGACGGGTTGTATACTATGTGTCATATCATAGTATGTCATACAATCATAGAACTTTATTTAAGAATATTTCTATAGCATTTCAATGCTCTCATCATAGAGGGGATCTTCCATGACCTCATTAACGCAACAAATATTCCAGGACATTATTATATTATAGACATACAGAACAATAAACAATATATAATAAGTTTACATTCATGTAATCAAAGTACAAAATAGTTGGTTCTTAGGACACCAACCCTAAAAAACTCCCACTTGGACTAGAGACAACTACCTACAACTTTTAGTCTGCTAGACCTCACATGATGATTATGTTTCTGCTGAGTCAAGGATTTAGTCAAGGGGTCCACCACGTTTTCTTCTATGGAAATACTGCTCACTATAACTTCACCTATTTGAGAAAAATCCCTCAAGAGATGATACTTCCGAAGTATGTGCTTTGTCCGCTGATGTGACCTTGGCTCTTTTGCAAGTTCCACCACTGCAGTATTATCACAATAGAGTGTGATAGGATCTTTACTACTTGGTACTACATCCAGCTCTTGGATGAAGCTTCACATCCATAATTCTTCTTTAGCTGCTTTAGAAGCTAAGATATACTCAGACTCTGCTGTAGAATCTGTGACCACACCTTTCTTTGAGCTCTTCCATCTCACTGCACCTCCATTCAAACTAAAGATGTATCTAGTCTGTGACTTCATGTCATCCTGATCAGTCTATAAACTAGATTCTACATGTCCTTTGATGAATAATTCCTCATCTCCTCCATAAACTAGGAACAAATCCTTAGTACACCTCAGATACTTAAGGATAATATTGACTACCATCGAATGACGGTCTCCTGGATCAGCTTGATATCTTCCCATCACACTCAATGCATAATCAACATCTAGCCATGTACATAGCATATCATTCATGACTGACCCAATCGCTGATGCGTAAGGGATCCTTGCCATTTTCATTCTTTCCTCATGTGTCTAAGGATACATTTTCTTGGAAAGATGAATGCCATGTGACACTGGAAACAATCCCCTCTTGGACTGTTCCATACTGAATCTCTTCAGTATCTTGTCAATGTATGTACTTTGACTTAGGCCCAACATTCTCTTGGATCTATCACGATGGATATTGATCCCAAGAATATATGCTACCTCGCCCAAGTCTTTCATAGAGAATCATTTATTCAACCACGCCTTAACTAACTGTAAGATAGGTACTTTGTTTCCAATTTGTAATATGTCATCAACATATAATATTAGGAAAACAACTGCACTTCCCCTAAACCTTTTGTAGACACAAGGCTCACATTCATTCTTAACAAAGAAAAAATCTGTTACGGCTTCATCAAAATGAATTTTCCATGACCTTGTTGCTTGGTTTAATCCATAAATGGATTTTTACAACTTACATACCTTGTTGGAATCATTTGGAGTCACAAAACCTTCAGTTTGTTTCATGTAGACATATTCATGGAGGTTCCCATTAAGGAATGCTGTTTTGAAATCCATTTGACAAATTTCATAGTCATGGTAAGTGATAATGTCCAATAGGATTCTGATCGATTTCTACATCACAACCGGTGAAAAGGTTTCATCATAGTCAATTCCTTGATGCTGTCTAAAACCTTTTGCAACCAGTCGTGCCTTATAGGTGCTGAATTGCCCCTCCATTTCTAGTTTCTTCTTGAATACCCATTTATTACCAATAGGCTTTACATAAACTGGGGGATCTACCAAAATCCAGACTTGGTTTTGGTACATGGAATCCAATTCAGAATTCATGGCTTCTTTCCACGTGGCAGCATCTGTGCCTTCAACTGCTTCCTTGTAGGTAAGAGGATTATCATTGTCAACCAATAATGAGTCACCATCCTCAGTGACAAGAAAACCATATCATTATAGTTCTCTCACCTCTCTAGTGATCCTTCGTAGTTCTTGTGTCTCTGGAACAGATTTTTCTTCCACGGGGATTCGTGGAATCTGTTCTTGTACCAACTCTTGTGTATCTTGAGCCTCGACTTCATCAAAGTCTATCTCACTCCCACTATCTCTTTTGGAGATGTGCTCCCTCTCAAGGAATATAGTGTGTCTTGACACTATTAACTTTTTATATGAGGGGTCGTATAAGTAATATCCACGTGTTTATTTGGGATATCCTATAAAGATACAATTTGTGCCTCATGGTGAAAGCTTGTTACCTGAAGAGGCCTTAACAAATGCTTTGCTACCCCACACATGTAAATTTGATAACATGGCTTTGCTTCCACTCCATAATTCGTATGGAATACCATTTATCTATTTAGTTGGTACTTGGTTTAGTATGTGTGTTGCTGTTTGTAATGCATATCCCCAAAAGGATAATGGAAGACTCGCATGACTCGTCATTGATCTCACTATGTACAATAGGGTGCAGTTCCTCCTTTCACTTATGCCATTCCACTGAGGCGTGTAAGGAGGAGTGAGTTGAGATAGAATCTTAAACTCCCATAAGAAATAAATGAAGTCCTGATTAAGATATTCTCCTCCTCTGTCTGAGCAAATCTTCTTAATCTTCTTACCAAGATGATTCTCAACTTCATTCTTGTATTCTTTGAACCGATCAAAATAATCTGACTTATACCTCATTAAGTAAATATATCCATATCTAATAAAATCATCAGTAAAAGTTATGAAGTACAAGAACCCAACCATTTCTTCAATTAGAAATGGTCCACACACATCTATGTGAACTAATTCTAGAATCTCTTTAGCTCTTTCACCTTTCCCACTAAATGGGGCTTTGGTCATTTTTCCTTGTAGACACGCATGACATACACCAAGTGGTTTTAGTTTAAAATAATCTAAATACCCATCTTGATGTAATTTTGTCAAACGTTTATCATTTACATGACCTAGCCGGTGATTCCAAAGTTGGGTGTGGTATGAATCATGTGAATTAACTTTTTCATCAATTTCCATTACTTGGTATGTGTAGTCTAACACATAAAGGCTGTTATATAAATGTGCCCTACCAAAACAAATGATATCTTTATAAAAGTAGAAACATTCATTTCTAAACTTGAAGATGAATCCATCAGTATCTAATCTGGATACTGAAATAGTGTTTTTAGTAATATAAGGCACATAATAATAACCATTTAACACCAAGATCATTCCAGTTGGAAATGTGAGGTGGTAGTCCCCAACAGCTACAACAACAAGTCTGGATCCATTGGCTGCTTGTAGATCTACCTCACCTCGGTCAATCTTTCTGAATCTACTTGGTTCTTGTATTTGGATACATATATGAGCACCATAAGTAGTATCTAATACCCAATTAGTAGAAACATATAGATTTCATTCAATAACAAACTCACCTGAAGCTTCCCCTTTCTTCCTTGGTTGGGTGTAGTTTTTCTTCAAGTGGCCCTTCTTTCCACATGCGAAACAAATAGCCTTCTGTTCTCTTGCCTCCCCTTTGATCTTCCTTTTCTTGGAAGGCCTTGAAGAAGCTTTGGGTTTAAATATCTTCGCCTTCCCTTTCCTTTTATTCACTATAAGTACAAAAGTCTTTTCACGCTTCATATCATTGGCCACATGGTGAATAAGGACAAGGAGATCAGATAGAGACTTCTCAATGTTGTTCATGTTGAAATTTACAACCAAGTTGGAGAAGCTCTGGGGGAGTGATTCAAGAATGAGATCAGTGCCTAGTTCTTCGGGGAGTTTAAACCCTAGAACCTCCAAGCGCTCAATGTAGCCAATGAGCTTAACTACATGAGGCCCAACTGGGGCACCCACTCCAAGCTTTCTCTGGAATAGAGCCTTGGAGATCTCAAACCTTTTCTATCTTGCTCTCTCTTGGTATAGACCACAGAGGTACTCGATCATGCTATAGGCATCCATGTTTTCACGAGACTTCATGAGCTCACTAGAAATTGATGATAGAATCAAACATTGAACGTCAAGTGCATCATTCAAATGTTTATCATAGACTAGGAAATCTTCATCACTTACCCCTTGGGTGGGGGAATCAGGAAGTGAGGACTCCAACACGTAAAAATTTTGTTCATGGAATAGGATAACACGAAGGTGCCTAAACCATTCTTGAAAGTTACTTCCAGTGATGATATTGTCTTTATCTAGAATTGATCGTAGAGAAAAGGTGGTTGACGGGTTTTTCATTTTTATTCTACAAATTAAAAGAGAAAATTTATCAGTTCTTTCTCGATTACATTTTTTGAGAAATAATAAATTTTTATTAATTCTCCCACTATTTTATCAAGTCCCAATTACCCTCACCATTGAACTCAGAATGTCCAGTTTCTTTGACATTCTAGTAGAAAGGATCTATATTCCCCTTCGCATAACCCCAACAAGGGTTGGTCAAGATATTTGAAGGTATTTAGATAGACATGTCTTTTCTAACTATGAGATTACAGTTCCTTGATCTGTTGAGTGGACTCTCCAATCCTGAAATCCTGACTTGGATTTCCTCAACACTTGCCTCCATTTTACAAAAATTCTAGCAAGGGATACTCCTCTTTATGTAAAATGTTTAAGTCAACCTGAAACTTTCATAATATATTCCTTTATAAAAGTAAGTGTCCCAACAAGGGTTGGTCAAACACATAGTTTTATTGGGTCTTTCCCTTAATCAAGTAACGGAAGGCTTGTTCTAACTTAATATGGTATTTGAGGGATTTTATTCTTTATGTGTAGTTTATAATTATCACATGCTTGTTAATATTAAGTGATGATGACTTAAGTGATTAACCATGTTTTGATAATGTTTACGCATAGTCTGGTTTTTATTTTATTCCATCTTTGCATGATTGTTTATTTCATTAATTATGTGATCGCAACAACACATTCATAATAAATAAACCATGAAATCATACAGAAATAAAATAATATGGCATGATCATGAGATTCTATTGGTTATCTTATCTAGCGGTTTGATAAGCTAACCCTGACCTAGGTAAAAACACCTTGAACCGATGGTTCGTGTTTTGCAGCTCCCACCTGTCCACCTTTGTATCTTCTTGGGTTCGTTTCACCTCCACTTTAGGTTTTGAACCATCTCCTCTGGCTTGGGAGATCCTCCATTACATGTGATTTACATTAAAGAAACCATGGGCATGCATGCCCTACATTTTATTGGAAGAAGGATTGTAGGATAATGAATATAAATTAAACAAATTTAAATGAAACCATACACACATAAAAAGGGTCTTTGGTCTAGCTCATGATCATCTATCGCATGAAAAGACATTTATGTATGTTTAGAATTCAAATTATTTTAATCGTTATATTATTTAAGATAAGTCACACTTGAAATTAATTAATTATGATCACATAATTAATCAATTCTTTATCTTAAATTCCTTTATGAATTTCTTTTAGATTCTTCTAATCCATATCCATTTTACAGGTATTTTTACTTTTGGAGAAAACATGGTGAAATTCCATTTCTGGAAAGTACACGGCGTGTAATATAGCCTACACGCCGTGTATTTTTCACCCTTTATCCAAAGTACACATCGTGGCTTTGGCGTGTTTTCTGTACTTTGGAAATTTTGTAGTACACGATGTGTAGATTAATCTAACACGTCATTTACTTCCTTGTTACACGGTTACTGGCCTAGAAATCCTGTGTACGCAGAACACGACTTCTCCTTGTACACGGTTTCACCTGGGCCGGATCGGACTACACGGTATGTAGATTTAACATACACACCGTGTATTCTGGTTCCACGCGCCATTCATTTCTAGTCAACACATGGTAATAAATAAATATGAAGACTCAATTCACATGGCGTGGTTTGGTGGACAAGTACCGGTTCATTGAACCTAAGTATACGACGTGTGGTCTTCACTACACGCCATGTATTCTTGTGTTGTACAGACAGAAAGAGCGGATCCTCTGAATGAGTTCCTCATTTTTAATTTAATCAAAATTAAAATTAAAAGTTTGTTTCTATGATGTGAATAAATAAACGAAGGAAGAATAAATCTCATTCATTCGGTTTTATAGAACAATTTATCATGAATTGAATCAAATATAAATGCATAAATTATCAATGAAAATTAAATAACTATAATCAACATTGTAACCTCCATCTGAAACCAATTGAAGGTTCCAGGCACATCGGAAGTTCATGGGTGGATGTGCCCACTTGTATTTTTGTCATTAGAAATGATCAATATGGGATCAATATGATGATAAATTCCAGTCTCCACGTATCGATTCACAAAAATAGACAAAGAAGAAGTAAAGTCCCAGAAACAAAAAAGTGGATCATCACAGGTTGATTATAATTAATTTAATTAATTGACAAGAAGTACCTTTTGGATGTTCTTTCTTCATTTATATTCTTGATCAAGTTACAAAGTGATTTGTTATTGTGTCATAGAATCCAAGTTTAGACTTCCTCTAGCGGTGATCCACACGTGCACCACGTATCTCTGGACGTTGCCAAAAGAATCTTCGGGTGGTGGCATGGAGAAGCCTTTGGTTATGTTTTCTGCCTTAGATTGCCTTGATCCAATGGAGGTGGATCTATCTCAGTCTTAATAGTGTTCTTGGAGGACTAATTTCATTCGGTCTTGAGAGAATTCTCCAGAATTGTTGTGCACAATGATTCTCTTAGGAAAGGAGTTGGAGTTGTGATGATATTTATAATCGGGTTTGAGGTTGTGAAGTTATGATAATAAATAAATGTGTTACGCATTTTATTTATTTAATTAAATCTTTTGAAAAAACCCATGTCGAGTTATTAATTCCTTGACATGTGCCCACACTGATTATAATAAATATCATTTAATAAAATGATATTATTTTTTCAAAATCCCGACTGGAAAAACTACACGACGTGTAATCATAAATACACGGCGTGTAATTGTTTTCCATTGAAAACTACACGGCATGTATATTCAATGTACATGAAATGTATATCTTGTTTTCATTTATTCATTTCCTTTCCAAAATAAAAACTACACAACGTGGAGATTCAAAATACACGGAGTGTACTTGTTTTCAAAATAAAAACTACACAGCGTGTAATCATTAATACACAATGTGTACTTGTTTTAATTTTATTATTCCTCCAATATTAAAACGATTTAGTATTCCTTGAATAATTATTAAACCATGTACGGGAATAATATTTATTCTACTTGAGATACTTGAATACACTTAGTGTGTGACCCTCTAGGACTCTTTCTCGTTGGTATTAGTTGGGCTTGCCTAAAGTCCAAGATTACTATCTAGAAATGGGTTAAGGCACCCAAGAGAAAGAAGTGGACGCTGCATTGATGTGTCAACTCATACGAATGATTACCATGTAATTTAATCCCTTTGTCTCAATATCTCATCAAGAAGGTTTCACAAAAGTTTCATAAACCTATATGCTTGATCCGTCGTTCTTTGACTACCTGAAATAAACTCGTCATTTCACCATGATCATGGAATTTCATGCAACAGTTCTATTTCAATCAAAGGGCCGAGATATAAACACCAATAAATGGAATGGAAAAATCATTCCTTGAATTATCCTTTAACAACATCTCATTCATGACGCACCCAACGTACCCTACTTCCTGCTAACTGTCTTCGTGACGGTTTTCGTCAGCAAATCTAAGTGCGTGAGTCATGACATGAGTTAATGATAATATTCCAGTATAAGGTCCATTTCACATGCTCATAGATAGTATTGTCCAATGAAACCAAGACATACAGAATTACTACTGGCAGGTCTATTCTCACAATCTCCTATCTTGGAGATTACCAAGTGCGAACTCCATGAGAGAGAGTCTCGTCTTCTTACGAGTACTCACACATGATGGTCTGTATACTATGTGTACTATCATAGTATGTCATCCAACCGTAGAACTTTATTTAAGAATATTCTTATAGCATTTCAATGTTCTCATCATAGCCGGTATCTACCATGACCTCATTAATGCAAGAAATATTCCAGGACATTATCATATTATAGTCATGCAGAACAATGAACAATATATAATAAGTGTACATTCATGTAATCAAAGTACAAAAAAGTTGGTTCTCAGGACACCAACCCTAACAGGTGGAAGAACATTTTGTGTTCCCTTCCTTTTAAGTTTCTCATCTGAAGTCAAAATGGATGATGCATGGGTATTTTGTAAGTCTCTATAGTGATGAAGTGCCATGTTGAGGCCAAATAGGTTGCGGGGTGTGTTATGTTCTGGTGGTACTGTTGTGTCACAGTGTGGTTTCTTATGGAACCAGTAGGAAGAAGTTTAGATTGGGGGTTTTTAGTGCCTGACTATGAGGTAGGAGATGCTCAAACCATCAGATATCCATCCATAGGTCTTAGAGTGAAGCTGGCACATAGTTAGGAAACCCCTAGGGTTGTAAGGGACCATATTCTAGTGTATGTCTTTAGTTTGAGAAAGGAAGATAGTTAAGACTTCTGTGTTTTCATTCCATTTCGAGTAGTCCTGTTGGATGAAGGGGTCATGAGGACCCTATTTATTTTATATGAACCATGGTATTTCTTCTGTATGGTTTTGAGTTTCTGTAGTTTGGCCCTTAAAGAGGGGTGTTAGGTTGTTTAGGAAACCCCCAAGTTAGCTCATGTTGAGCTTTCTGTGTTGGTCTATTCTAGTTAGATAATCTATTTGGTCTCGATAGTGGGGATACCCACTATGGGAATCATTGAAATTATTCATAAGTAAATCAATGTTAGCCCTTTTGCTATGGTGGGGAGTCCGTTCAGGCCTCCCCCTGCTAGTATCTTCATTTTCACCTCAGACTCATCTTGGGTCAGGTTTTAGTTGTTTTTCTCAGGAACCAGGTGTAACAGGTTTGAGGTTTTGGGATAACATTTCCGAAGTTCAGGTTCAATCATGGTTTAAAATTTTAAAGTTTGGAAAAAATTTTGGGTTTTAGGCTAGTGCGTGGACACCACACAGTTAGCGAAAGATGTGCGGTTAGCCAAGTGCACATGTGGTCACTTCTAAAATGGGCAGAATCCACCGCACAGTCCGCGCATGGTTTCTTGAGCCATGTAGGGTGACCTCGAAGTCGCCCTACATTAAAAATGATTATTTCCTTAGAATGAGAGTAAAATAAAATAAGAAATGAATTAAATTGAAGGAATAATTAAGTAAAGTAAACAGGATAATCAGGTAAAATTTTATGAATTGTTTTAAATGATGATAATAATAATAATAATAATATAATAGATTATTATTATTATTATTATTAGTGTTAATAATATTAATATTATCATTAACATTATTAATCCTATTATTGTTATTAATAATTGTTTTAAATAATAATATTAATAATACTAAAAGAGAATATAATTATAGTTATTGGCATTAATAATATTAACATTATTATTACTATTATTAATATTTTATTATTATTGAAAATATAAGTATTTTTGGATTATTATTAATTATTATTATTATTATTAAGATAGTATTTTTTAAAGTGAGTTATTTTTTAGGGTTTTATTTTTCTCTCTCTCCTCCCTCTTTCCCGTCCTCCATGCACCACCCCTCTCACCCCTCCCCTCTATGCAAGTCATGCCACCCCCCATGCACATCCTTCCTGCACACCACCACCTCTAGACACCTTCCTCCAGTGAGCCACCCTCCTCAGGTTCCACTCTATCCCTCACATGAACCCCCGCTCACACTATGCTACCTCACACGCCCCCATTGGTGCCTCATCTTCTTCGGCATGCACACCACACTCCACCAGCCTTCCTTCATGCGGATGGCCTCCTAGGTCACTCGCTGATTCCACTCTACCTTCGTCGTAGGTTCGATCTCCCTCTAGTTAATGTTTTGGATCCTCTTTCCTTAGGGTTTTGGTTTCCGAAGGTTAGGGTTTTGGTTTTTGGGATCTGATTTTGATCCATTGGCTTCAATATTATTGTTTTGGGTTCGTTTCAGGTTGTTTGCAGTGTAGTTAGAAATTTATTGTGGTGTGGATGAGTTTCAAACCACTTTTACAGATGCTTCTTGGTCATTGTAGGTGGTTCCGTGATTAAAAATTATTTGATAAATTTATTATAATTTCTTGATTATTTTTTTGTGTGTTATAATTTATGTGTGTGGTGATAAATTGGTTTTTGGAAAGTTTTGATGCACATTTGGTTTGGAAATTATTTCTCTTTCCTTATTAAAGTAAGAATTCTGTGTGTGCAAAGTTTGTTGTGCCAATTGATAGTGTTTATAAATTTTTAATTAATTTATTCAATTATTTAAATGGTACTAATTTCATTTTAGCATGGTTATGATGTGAAATTAATTTTAAAGTGGCATTTTTATACAAAACTAGGTGTGTTTTTGGTGAAAACCTTGTTGCTCCATTTTTGAATATTTTATAATGCATTAAAATGGTTTATTAAATTATTCATGTGATGATAAATGGGTATTTGATATGATTAGATGTGTGTTTAATTTTAAGTTGTCATTTCTATAGAAAATTGGGAGTTTTTCACGTGTAAAACCACTTTGAATCACTTGGTAGTGTAGTATAAACTGTACAATTGGTTTATTAAAATATGTGTGGGTTGAAAACTGTGTTTTGATGAAGAATTGATGTGCGGTTAATTTCTAAAGAGAGTTTTAGGTCCACTTTTGGTGTATTGGCATTGGGGTTTTTATTAGAAATTGTTTTATAAATTGCTATATTGGTTTATCAAATTATTTAAAATATGCGAAGCTCATTTGGGAAATATTTTGGTGTGTGTACATTTTCAAAAAAAGATTTTGGTGTGAAATGATGGCTTATGATATGGGATGCTTGTTTTGGTTGATATAATGTGGAATTAGTGTGTTACGTGGTATGTGAAACTTTATTGAGCACAAAAAGGGAATCCTGGGTATCTAGGTGGGTGGACTAGGACTAGTATTCTAGTGATTTGGAAGTGGCTACGGCCCGGTTTCACTTAGCGGGATTGACGATGACAAAAATAACTAAACAATGATGATTGATTGGAGACCACTAGGTTATGGATGTGTTACCTACTATCTCATGCATAAGAATGACGTTGGTTGTGGTTCCTATGCCAAATTTCACCAAGATTCGATGTGCCTAGTTTCCAATTATAAACAAGTGCCTAGGGGTATTTTCCTATGACTGGTGCTTAATGATTATTTTTCACTTTTTTTCAGCATATGGTAAGTTAGGTTGTGTATTTCAAAATCAAGTTCATTATCTTTAAAGTGACATTCTTTGAAATTGTTTGATTTAAAATTGAATTCATTGAAACTATTTTATATTTTATGTTTCACTAATTCAAAGTTGTTCTTCTTTAAAGTTATTTTCTTTAAAATTTTCCTCGTATTTCTTTAATTATAATGATTGAAATTTTATTTTTCATTTAATTTTTAATGCATGGAATCTTTTATCTAGGTGAAATCCTACTGGGCTTTGGATCATACCCTATATACACCTTTAGGTGTATGTAGATTTTTTTTTATTTGTTTCAAGTTAAGGAAAGGAATTTAGTATTGGAAGGTTGGGTTTCTAGTGTATTTGGTTGTGGATTGTGGATGTTGCTTCTATTGTTGCACAAAGATTTGGGGCATTGTTTTAGTTTACCTTTGTGTTGTATCCCCTTTTAAGCCTTATTTCTCTATAAACTGAAAATCTCAAAATTATTTAATGTGCATTAGGTTGAATTTTTCAGATCTGGATATTTTGGTTTTTATTGGAAGTTTCAATATGGTAAATTCAGGTAAATCATTCCCAAAGAATTTTATTTGATACCCAAGAACTTGTGCCAGCTTTTGGGGATTGGGAATTTCCTTTGGGCCTTATCGCAGACTAGGTCAATCACTGGGTCAGATGGTAACCCGACTTGGTTTTTGAAAAAATCCATATCTTAACAGAAGCATGATACTCATGTGAGCACTTGTAGGTTGAGAATTGTTAATAGTTGTCTCTAGTGAAAGTGGGTGTAGTGAGTGGGTGACCTATACCCAACACATTTATGTACTTTGATTCCCATTACATGCATACAATTTGATATATTCACATTCTTACCCTTACCATAACATTGCTGATACTTCTGCATCCACTGTTTTGATGGTAGTTTCCTTATATTACATATCATATCATAATATTATATCAGATCCCATCTATAATGAGAACCTTGAGATACTATGAAAATAATCTTAAATATATGTTCTATGGTTTAGATACATCATACTGATGGTACATAGATGATGTATGACTATCAGGTGTTGGGGTCTCATAAGTATTGAGACTTCTTCCCATGAAATTCACACTTAGTGATATCGAGTAGATGAGATCACGAGGAATTCCCTACTAATAGGAATACCACATGTTTTAGGTGTCATTGGTTGATCTTATCTACAAACTTGTGTATTAGTCTATATAATTGAGATCATTATCAGTGTGTACCATTTGATCATTTACTTTTATGCAAGAAAAAAACCATGATATTGATGTTTTTGTGATGTATCTTTTGGGGGGCATGTTATTAGTGTTATGACATCTGTTGAATGATCAAGATTGAATCCATCACTGCTAAGTTGAGGAAGAGATATCTCATGGTCCCAGGTTGACTAGGATAATAGTACCATAATTAAATCCATGGACATGGTATAAGAAGGTAAGTCCATTTAATAAGGTAAAAAAATATATAAAGCAACAAAAGGATGTTGACACAAGTGTGCATCCTAGTTTATGAGATATTGCTAGATAAATAGATTATATTACAAAAAACGTGTTCATAGGTGGTATTTGTAGCTATGAAATTCTTTATCTCCTTAGGGGCCATGATGGGTTGCTAAAATTCACTCTTGGTCTATGATTTAGACTCACTACTATCTAGATAAGGACCTATAGGGTCACATACTAAGTGTATCCACAAGTTCTCCAATTAGATAAATAGAAGTTTAGGATGAAGTGGACCTCATATTAATGAGATAGAGAATGTATGAGTGTGATTGATCACAAGTAAAATAATTAAGTTATATTATTATAGTTTATAATAATGATTATTTAATTTATTTCTCAATTCATTCACAGGTTGTTTGTTCATAAAAGTGAATATGAGAAAATATAATTTTTCGAATGAGAATAACACATTCAAGGTTCATTAAATTATTTGGGGAGATTATGGTATGCGTTAATTCTTTATATTTTGTCATGTTACATTTCAAAGTATTACAAGTGAGTTATAAACTATTTGTGACATTTATGATAAGTTTATTAAGTTATAAGTGTGAACAAATGTCTAAAATGAAGGTTATTACTTTCTAGAAACCAAATTAAAATTTTAGAAAGTATAACCTTGGTATAAAAGCTCATTTTATCCTCATTAATTGATATATACATCATTTGGATGAATTTATAGAGAGAATATATCCTCTCCTATCCTATTAATATCTTAGATAGTGAATTTGAATAAGAACTAGGTCAGATGAATCTCATCTTCTCGATCAAGTACGAGTTCCTCACATGACCAAATAGAAATCATAAATCTCTTATATTTCTTGATATAACATCCAATAATCAAAGATAAATGATATAAGAGTTGTGATGAATGTGTGGAATATCTAGAGGATTCCTAGCTTAGTGCCATAGATCCATGAAATGCTGATGGTGAGCAAATCTGACCAGTAATTTCAAATGAACAAGGTACCATTTACACTTTTATTTGACTTTATTTTTCATACTTATATTGAATTGGACACAATAATTTTAGAAATATGGGAAAGGGGTTTTGTTCATTTAGTTTTTTTAACATAAATATGAGCCAAACATTTTCAATTTTGTATTTTTCATGCTTTCCTTGCACCCTAGGTTCCTTCAGATTGTTGGTAAGTTAAGAGAACTTCAGTTCACTAGATGTAGGTGAGATGAACATTAGATAGTTGGATGATGGAACTATCCACGAGTCTTAGGAAGTGGAAGCAGTTATCTTTAGTGAACAAAAATGTGTTCAGATGATGATATCATCCAATGGATGTTTCTATGAGTGATGTCCTGAACAACAATGAGTAGGAGTTATTATGACAAAGTGTAACTTGGGTTGTTCAAGAAGATGAGAAACTTGGTTTCAAAGGAATATTGGTGATTATTAGTCACCGTTAAAAATGGAGGGAACTCTATGAATGTATGAGGTTAGTGAAACTTTTATGATCAGATGTAAACTTATAAAAATGTGATTAGGGACCTATGTGATTGGTAGTCATATAATCAAGGGAATTACATAATCACAATATCTATTATTAATCTTCATTGAATGGGTTTTTATGTTAAAGTGTAGATCATTATAACTTCTGGTTATAATGTTGGAAACAATGTTTATCCTATGGATCTAAGAAATATTTTCTAAACCATATAATTTATTATGTCCTTTCCTATATAGTTTTTCCTTGAATTCTTGTGATATTAGGAGTTATCTTGGGTTGTGTGTGAGGTTTTAACATTGTGTGGTGAGTAGTGTATATGGATTACTAACTTCTGGTACACTTATTTGAGGGAGTCTATCCATAAAACTGGGAAATTTTGTTACACATTTCATCCATAGGTTTGATGCCTGGTAAAGTGTGTCTATAAATCGGACACTGACCTAGGGGGTATCCCCAAAAAAAAGAACCCCTTATCAAATATTCTGAAAGAAGTGAAAATTTGGTTAATATATCTAAAAGAAATGTATATATATTTAGATTTTCTCAATTAGGTGTGCTAATCAGATAGAGGAAGGACTGATATTTAGTGGGAGCTATTTTATAATGGAATATCTTAGGGTCTCATTGTCAATAGGAAGAATCCAAATTAAAAATTTTTCTAATAACTCTAACTATAGTAACCCAAAGTTCATGCCTACTTTAATACGCTGTCATAAGATACAAGGGATATCATCCCAAATTTTTGATCAATTTAGTAGTCTTGAAGAACCAGATACAAACATGCTTCCATATTATATTGGAAATAAAATATAAAACAAAGTGAAAGTAATTATTCTACATATTTGAACTCATTCAATGATTCTATATTTATATCCCAAGGAAAGAAAACAAAATAAGGGTGATATCAAATTATCCTTAAGGGTTACATATAATAGAATATATCAGGAGTAAATAATTCATAATCAACATGGAAAGTTGAATAATTGAAAACACATTCCATTTAATCAATAACTTGAGAATGAAATTAATCAATGGATATTATCAATTAATTGATCTCATGGATAATATAAATTAATAATGAATTAAGTAAATTCATAATATTGGACTTCATGATCATAAACATCATGATATCTTTTCTATCAAGGCCTTGCTTCAAGACAATTTAATCTATGGTTAGGTATACACCAAAAACCCATTTATACAAATGATTAGTCTCATAGGACTAGTCAATGTATTGAGAGGATATCTATAACCAGGACCCACCCATTATTACATGTCCAATGCATTCCACATATATTGAATTATCAATTTAATTCATAGACAATATGCCTTATCAATAAATGTTTTTATTGAGTAAAGAATATAGAATATCAATATTTTCCTAGCCAACCAAACAACTTTAAAAGTTAACCACTATATGTTGAAATGGTATACATTTTAGAAAATAATCATATACATGATACAAATAATATTTATATTTAATAAAAATTTAATATCTAATTTAAAATTATCACAAGAAAGTGAATGTTTCATAAGAAAGTTAACTACCACAAAATTAATAAAGGATAAAAGATGAGAATAAATTCATTAGAAATATAGGTTTTGAAATAAAATCATATCCTTTGGTGAATAAATGGAAATATAAGGAAAAAATTAATATAACCATTCATTAAAGAGTGTTCATTATAAAAACATTTAAAACTTATAGAAGAAGCTAAGTAGTATAAAATGGTTATGGAGGTGGGGAAGTCTATTAATATTGTATATGTAAATAAACATTCCTTTTTGAATTTTTATCAACAAAGTAAAAAATAAACCTTTAAGAAAAAATTATAAAGATTAATTTCAAAAAATTTAAAAATTCAACAATAACATAAAATTTCCTTAATAAATCATCCGAGTAAATAAAAAAAGGACTTTTTTAAAACAAATGTTTTAAAATATAGACATGAAAGAAAAGTATACCCAATCGAAAAGAGAAATAAGATATATTTTTATTTTAAAATTTTACTAGATTTATTAAGTAATAAAAAGAGTAAAATTTGGTATAAAACATGGAAAATACTTAAATATCCGAAGTATAATAAAATATATAGAGTTTATGAAGGATATATTATAAGATTTCTTCAATGAAAATAAGATCAATCCAAAAAAATGAGATTGTTAAATAAATTCTTACCTCTTTGGTAACATTCAAATTATAACACCATGAAAGAGTAAACATGAATTGAAACTTTAATCATAACTAATAAATATATATTAATTTTAAATACATTAAATGGGAACTATATACTCCACATAAAAATAAATAGGTGTGTGATGCCAAATATTTCTCAATGGAGTGGAAATTGAGAAGAAATCCCTTACCTAATGCTTCTCCTTAGTTAAAAATAATTTAAAATCATGTATAATGGTTGTAAAATTGTTATTAATTTATACTAGAACCATATTAGTATTTATAATATCATATATTATCCACTTATAATATTTTATCATCTGTTATTTAATAATATTTCATTATTACTGTTGTTTCGGGTGTTAACTACTAAATTTTATCATGTATGTTTTGTCATGGAAGTTATAGTTATTGTGCATGAGATATAGTTTCATAATATACATAATGATATTAATTTTATAGATATAATATTTATTAATTATTTTTATTATCATTATTTAATGTTTTATGAGTAAAATGAATCACATCGCTTTGTAGAGATGGTAGGCCGAGCCTATGCACAAGCGACATTATCGTTTCTAATGGGTGAAAGAGTAAGGAATTAGAAGATATATTAAATTTAAATAATAAATATTATTTTATAATCATAATATATATTTAATATATATATCATTATTACTATCAATGTTAGGTGGTGATGGAAAACAAATTACATCAATTTACGAGGCGATAGTCTGTTGTACACATAAGCGATGATTTTATTTCCCATTTGATAGAGAAGGAGAAAAATAAATATTATTCCATAAATATGATAAAATATCAGTATATGTGAGATAATTTTGCTATTATATTGAAATTTTTAATACATAATTTAAGGTGGTAAAATAATAAGTAAAAAAAGAAAGATCTTGGTGAATACGATTACCTTCACTTAGAAAAAACTTATTTGGATATATTATTATAAACCCTAGGGTTGATAATTTTGTAATAAAAACATATATAAAACATGAATAAGAATTTTGGGGAGATATATTTTTAGGTTTTGGTTGAGATAAATGGCTCACGAGGTGTGAATAAGTGAGGGGAGGATGTGCCCTTTTACAATTGAGGTGAGTGTCACACTTGTAATGTTTCAAAGCTTTAAAATATTATTAAGTAACTTTATGGGTAAAATGGATCCCAAATGACTAATATTTAAATTTTATAAGGTAAATTTAAAAATAAAACCCACAAATTAGGTTTAATCAAGTCTTTATTTCATTTTAACCCTTATCTTTTTAGATTAACTGATGGTAAACCCATTTTGACCTTAACCGTGGTAATCAAATTTTATTGTTTTTTATATTAATTATAAACAAAAATTATTTTGAATTTATTACCTAATATTAATTATTATAATTAATAATATGTAATCCATTTGATCTAATTCAATTTATATAAGTGGATTAATTAAAATTTAAAAATAAACCCCCAAAACGTGACGTAAAATAGTTTTTCAAGAAATGCATTTTTCAAGCATAAGATGGTCTTACATTAACTATATGACTAGTAATAATAATTATATGGTTTTAAAGTAATATAGTTAGATATATAATTTATACATTACATTTAAATAGTTCATCACTGAATATTATTTTAATTAATTAAAATGGAAAGACATTATGCATTTTTAAAAAAGTTTCCCGAAAAATATCCCTTTTTATCAGAAAATGATTTTATATTTATTTATATAAAATCGATAATAAATACATGGTTGATTATGAAAATTATAACATATAATTATAAATAAAAGTGGAAATATTTAAATAATAAAATTTTAATTATTCATAAAATGTTATTTATGAGGATAAATTTCAAAAATTCATTCTAGGCTTATTTTGACCTAGTAAGTTCAAAATCGATATCATCTTATAAAATTAGAATTTTTGATCCCTGACATATTAAAATTTATATGATATTATAGTTATATTAACATAGAATTTTCACTTACTATAATTGAGATTCTGGTGTTACATTCTTTTCTCCTTAAAAAATATCTTAACATTTTCTTGGATATTACTTTATAAAAAAATGAGGGTAGTTATTCTTTATGGCATATTATGGTTCCCTACATGCTTCCTCTAACTTATGATTTATCCAAATTAATTTACCTATCAAGTCATCTAATTCCTCAACACTTTCTCTATCGTTTTAGGAATTTGGATAGGATCTTCACAATAAGAGAAAGTAGGTTCTAATTCTATTTCTTCAGAGGTGAACACATGCATTGGGTTTAGAATATAATTCCTTAACAAAGAGATATGTAACAGATCATGTACTTTAGAGAGTCTTGGTAGAATTTACAAAGATTAATCCACTACTAAAATTATTTTGATAATTTAAAAATTTGTAATTTACCTAGGGATTAGTTTCCCTTTCTTACTAAACCTTATAACACCCTTCCATGGAGATACTTTAAATAAAATGTGACCTCCCACTTTAAATTCCAAATATTTCCTTTGGTTACCAACATAAATATTTTTCCTACCATGGGATAATTTTATATGAGTTTCAATAGTCTTTACCTTTATCATTATCACCTTAATAAGTTTTGGGCCTAAAATATTCCCTTTAGAAACTTTATCCAAATAAGTTGGAGCACAACATATCTTTCTATACAATGCTTTATACTATGCAATTTGAATACTTAAATGGAAGATATTGTTATAGGAAAACTCTACAAAAGGTAAATAATGATCCCACACACCTTTAATGTCAAGTTATAATTACCTAAACATGTTTTTTATTATTTAAATAGTCCTTTTTAGATTATCCATCAATTTGAGGACGATATGTGATACTCAAATGAAGATCAGTATCAAGAGCCTTTTGAATAATTTTATATAATTTTTGAAGTAAATTGTGGATCACAATCAAAAAAGTTTGGAAGAGGTGCCCCATGAAGTTTTATAATTTCATTAGTATAGAGTCTTGAAAGGAACTCAAGAGGTAAATCTTCTCTTATAGAGAGAATATGTGTATATTTGGTAAGGTAATCAATAATAACCCATACTGTATCATTCTTTATTAGAGTATTTGGTAATATAGTGCATAATTCCATAGTAATGTCATCCCATTTACACATAAGAATATATATAGATTTCATGACTCCTACAGGACACCATATCTTAGCATCCACCTATTAAAAAATCAAGCATAATGACACATAATTAGAAATTTATTACTTCATATTATCCCACAAAAAATATCCATTCAAATCCATATACATATTGGTGATTATAGGGTGTATATGTAACATCCCAGGTAAATGAAGAATAAGAGATTATCATATTTATTAATATTTGTGAATTAAATATTAATTTTTCTTTAAACGGGTTGCTATGTTCGATAGCGTACCTGATACGCAACAACGAGTTTCTTTGAAATCTTACGTTGCACAATAATAATATAATATTATTATTTTAAATGGTAGTTAACTTCAAACCATTTTATTGGAGGGAATGAACAAAACTAACTATAATATGATTATACATAATTGTTAAATGCATTTAATTTTATCCAAAAACAGTTAGAGGTTTAAAATGTGAATGAATCTAATTTTAAGCATAATTTACATTAAATGGTCGATTTACCACCTTTTAATGGAGAACCAACTTTAAATATAGTTTTTGTCACTTTAATGCATTCTATTTGACCAAATAAAATCCTTATTTAGAATGGGGATATCAAAATTTACTTTGTGTAAATTTTTTGGAATTTTTCGGATAATGTTCATTTTTTAATGAATAGTGAAAAATATTGTATTTTAATTCAGAACTGCATTTTATTATAATTTATTTATATGGTTATATTATATTTTTAATTGGTTTAAAAGTTTAATTAAAATATATTTTTATCATTTAAACCAATTTTGGTCATTGGAATTAATTTTACTTTGAATTTGGACATAAACAAGTGCCAATATTTTGACAGTTATTGTTTTTTAAAAACACGCTATTTGTTTTAACAACGGGAATTAATTTTAAATTAATTAATGCCACTTCTATTTTTTCAATTTGAAAAAATAGTCATCATTTTTTAATTTTGAATATCAGATATATCTTAGGATGAATATTTGGTATTTTTCTGAAAAACTTCAATTTTTGATGAATAGTGAAACCACTTAGTAGTAGCTAAAAAAACTGACTTTTTCATTTAAATGAAATTTTACCACTTTTGTGAATTGAATTTTGAAAATACAATATACATGGTTTTTATTTGTAAGTTACATTTGGTTCTATAAGATGAAAATAATTTTTGGTGAATAGTAACTTTTGACTTTTATTTACCGCAGTTAAAGGTAAATAGGGTCATTCAAGGTAAAAAGAATATTATAATATTTCAAAATTATTTTAACACTTGTCCTAACCTTATTGTATGAGTAATGGATGACCATGGGCATATTTCTGTCGATTTTGGGACCCCATGGAGCCACTTATGAATAATAATGACATTTTAGATTAATTAATTTAATGTAAAGACAAAAATGACATAAAAAACTATCTCTTTGTAAATTAAGTTTTACATGGTGATATATATGTTATCTTTTCCAATATAAATATTAATTGGAAATATAAAACAATTTCCTACATCATGGTATTTTTTTTATAATTTTTAGACATCGAATAAATTAAATTATTTATGACACAATAATGATGTAGTGTTTACCTCATTAATAAATCATTTAAATAAATAAGATTATAAATATTCAAATAACATCCAAAACCAGTAAAATTATTATTGGATGATTTTATTTCGACCATGAGTTATCTTATCTTCGACTCTAATAATTTTTGGATCTTTAGAAACCGAATATCATTTTATAATAAAATAATATTTTCACACTTTCCTAAAGAGCCTCTCCTCCCCCTTATAAAAGGAGACCATTTCTAACCAATTCCTTACACTTCTCAAGACTTTTGGATGATCAAAAATCTGCCCAATTAAGCTCCCTAAATCCTTCTCTTTTACCTAGAATCCTTACCTTAGGAATAAGGCACTTTAAAAAACCATTTTGGTTCAAACCAAAGTGAGTTACCCAAATTAAAGGTAACAGTTTCTCTTAAATTATTTTGTTTTATTTTATTTTATTTTACTTCTCCAACCCCTAAACTCTTTTTATTCCTTTTTTATAACAAAAACAGTATACTAAATATACTAGGATGTTGTTATGAGAATTATTCTAACTACACTTACACACACCTCCATCTAATGGGTGAAGAACATACTGTTTATGTGGATGACAAACTAACGCCTCACGAGACGATGATTGTTCGATTATCTCCTAAAACCTATCATGGTGTAAATTAAGATGACATTATATTTATATATGATATATATTATGTTTATGTTTTATCTATGATTCTATATTTTTCTTTTATTGCATACCATTACGGTTTCCATTATGGGTAAACACGATAATTTCATTTGAGGAAGTGCAGACTACCGCCCCCTCAAAGTGATATGACTCGTTAATTCCATATGTGGGATGTATAAAGGATGAATTTAATGATATTATATATTATATTATAATTTAATCATATTATAACTATGTATAATTATGTTTTAATTCCATAAAAATAAGAAATATAAATGAAAGTAGCATTCATGCGTACGTACGACTTACCGTCTCCATGAACGGTGCATTTCATTTCTTACCTCCAAATGATATGAACTATTATAAATATATATATATACTAGATATATATGATATATATGATATCTAAATAACGAATATTATTCTGGATATAATGGACTATTGACCACATTGACAACTTGTAAATATAAGGTGTTCATTTTTGACTCAAGTACCAAATATCGACAAAATAAATGTTATTAACTTAAATAATTACATAATGTTTATAACATGGTAATAAGTGATATAAAAGGAATAATAAACTTTAAAAAGGCTCTTAAGAAAGTATAAATTAACTTTAGTTTATGATTCATGAGATTAAATAATGATTGAGTCATGTCGGACATGAGGCAAGGGACTTCGTCTCAATCTCCCTTCATTGAGGCATATTTTGTTTCAACACTTGAATTTATTTTATACGTTGTATAAACACCCTTGAATTTTAAAAGGGAATATTTTTCTATGAAGTGTTTTACTAAATGAAAAAAATTAATGTTTCTTTTAACGTAAGCGGTGACAATGACCTTTCCGCCGTCGTGAGTATTATTTGTTCTTTGGCTTCCTTAACAAGACGTAATGTTTTTTTTCAAGGAAAATAAATACCATAGACTCTTATATGTATTTTAGTATTGAAAATGGTTTTGATAATGGATTTTTTATGTCAATATAATTATGTGATATATTGTGATTGAAATGTGGAAATGTTTTCTTTATTTTATATTTGTTTTATGTTTTATGATTTTATAATTGTATGTAGACATTTGATAGGTGGTTACGTGATAAACCAAATGACGAGTGGTGCCGTGATAAACCAGGATGGGTGGTTACGTTATAACCTCCAATTCATTGGGTATAGAAGTCGGTTGTATGGCTATTCCATTTACTGATATGTGTGGAAGTCGAAGGTATGGTTATTACATTTAAGTATGTTTATGTCCCAAGTTACCTTTATATGTTATGTGTTCTTTATATGGGTCTTATGTTAATATTTTGGTTACAAAAAGGTAAGTAGTTATCTTTTATTCAGTGAAGAGTATTTACTACTTCATAAAGGTGAAAATTATTACTTATGTTAAAGTATTCATGGTTTACTTGTTGTTTGAAAAACTAACAGTTTTCCTTCTTTGTGTATCCCTTATTGAGCTTTTTATGCTCATCCCAAGTTTTTGAAATGTTTTTCATAGGAAATAATGTGGAATAGGGTCAAGGATGGGTTCAAGGAAAAGTAATTCTATCTTAAACATGGAACTAGACATGACTCTTTTTTTCAAGAGTTCATGTTTTTGTAAAAAAAATGGAAACTGAGTAGAAGTGTAATATTTGTATTTTTTGAGATGAAATGTAATAGTTATGGCCTAATTCTCTAAAAATATAAATATGAAAAGATCCTCAATGTGAATTTTTCATTTAATTCAAGATTATGTAATGTTTTAAGGCCATGTCCTTATAGTATAGATAAATTCGAGCTATGAGAATCATCCAATAATTATATTTTCAAATCAGGTATAGATGGAACATATAATATTTTCAAAATTTCAGGATTACATATTTATATATAAAGCCAATAAATTTCCCATCATTCACAACTTTAATTTCCTTTTGAAAATTCTCATCATCAGGTTAACAACATTTTATATTTTTCAATAAATATGGTTTGGAAATTATTTAAAAAATGAGTTATGCTTCCCCTTCCTTAATAATTTCCGTATCCATATTTACTAAATCTAGGAACATAAGATCCTTGTAAATCCACATTTTTCTCAAAACTCCATGATATTTCCTACTCAATACATCCAATACCTTATTTTTCTTCCTTGAGTGGTAGTGTATCAAGAAATCATAATCATTAAGTAGCTAAAACCATCATCTTTACCACATGTTGATACCTTTTTGTGCAAATATATATCAGAATATTATGATCTATGTATATCTATCATCTTTCACCATAGAGATAATGTATCCATATCTTCAAAGAAAATATTATGACTACCAACTCAGGATCATGTGTTATATAATTATATTCATGAGTCTTTAACTACCTTAATGCATAGTTAATAACTTTACAGTTATTTATAAGGATAAAGCCAAGTCCCTTATTTGACACATCACTATATATCATAAATACACCATTCATTGATGGTAGAGTCAAAATAGAAGCATAGACTATTATTATCTTCAATTTATCAAAATATTATTCACATTATTTTGTCCATGAAAAGTTAAACTCTTTATGTGTAATCTTGGTTAATAGGTTATCCAATTAGTAATTTTTTTGAACAAATTTCCAATACTAACCTTCAAAACCAATGAAACTATGTACCTCATTTATGTTCAATGTTGTAGGAAATTCTTTGATTTCATTTATCTTCATTGTATCAACTAATATTCCATCATTGGAGACAATATGGCCAAGAAAAACAAAATTTTCAAATCTAGAATTCACACTTGTTAAAATCCACATATAACAATTTTCCATTAAGATCCCCAAGAATGATACATAAGTGATTATCATGGCCCTAATATATTTTAGAATATACAAAAATATCATCAATAAATACCCAAAAAAATTATCAATATATTTCTTGAATACTCTATTCATGAGATCTATAAAAAAAGAGGGTGTATTAGTCAACCCAAATGTCATTACTGTAAACTCTTAATGTCTATACCTCATATGAAATGTTATTTTTAGAATACCTTCCTTCTTTATTCTCAATTGATGATTCATAGAATGATTGTAAATATTTTAAAAATACCAAGATCTGTAAATTTGATTGAATAATTCATCAATGTGAGGTAGATGATACTTATTCTTTATTGTAATATCATTGATTTCCATATAATCAATGTAAATCCTCATATATCCATCTTTCTTCTTAATGAAAATAACTGGGGATCCACAAGGTGAAACACTGGGGAATATAAATCCCTTATCACACAACTCCTATAATTTTTTATTTAAGTCCACAAATTACACAAAGACTATTATATAGAGAGTCTTTGATATAGGTCTTACACAAGGGATCAAATAAATGGAAGACTCAACATCATGTTCTATTGGATGTCTAGGTAATTCCTTGGAAATAAATTAATGTATTCCTATACAATAGTTATATCCTCAATTTTAATATTACCTTTTACATCCATATATTATGTCTATTATTCTTCCCCATGAATCTCATTCAGAATAGTTACATGGTGTGGATCTATAAATGTCCTAGATGACTAATTTTCCACTCTAAAAATGAGGATTTCTACATCTTCATCATGAATTGTAATTTCCTTCTCTTTTTAATATTTTTTTTTCATTATATTTTGAAATCTAGTATATACCAAGGATTATATCAAATTAAACCATAGTTATATTAATAAATTCTAAAAATATGGCATGTTTATGTGTCATAATGAGAAATGGAGGACCCCTACTTATTGTGATGATATTTCCACTAGGATTTTTGACTGACAAATACCTTATTAAAGTGATAGTGAAATATCAAATTTTATTAAAAAACATAGAAGATATAAAAGAGAGAATAGATCCAAAATCAAATTAAACCTTAACTAAATTTGAGGCTATGATTAAATTACCTGCACCATACCTTTAGGAACTTCAAACTCAACTATAGTGATTATATATGCTTGACCAAATCCCCTTATCCTCTTATATGGTAGGTTCACCTGACACTTAGGACATTAGTTTTAATAATGCCTCATTTATTTATAGTTGAAGCACTAGATAATAATGGTTTCTTTAGTTCCCTTACATTTATCATCCAAATTAACATTATCTCCATACTTATAATAATATCCCATTCCCTTAAATCATTCTTAGGATGTTTTTTATGAAATTTTTCCATTATGGAAATTGAGTCATTCTCTTATTCTTATTTAAACCTTTACTATTTTCTTAGTGCTCATTCAACCTATTATTTTCTTAATTTCCCTTGAATATATAGGATCTATAAAATATATTCCTTGTTTTGATGGAATATAATACTATTTCATCATATGATGAAGTTTTTTGAGAAACCAGTTCCCTTCAGAGTCTTGGATCAATCCCTTAAAATAAATGGTCAATAATTCTTTCTAAATTACTTATATAATCTTTAGCATACTGGATAGTCTTGTAATTGTATCCTTATACTCTAAAACACTTTTCACTTACTTTTTCTTTAAGCATATGAACTTTCTCTTCATTTCAGTTTATTTATCATGAGGAAAATATTTATTGAAGAATGTTAATTTAAAATCTCTCCATTCCATAAATTTTATTTCTTCTTAATACCTAGTATTTTGGATCAAATACCAACATTTATTAGAATTTCCTTTTAGAAAATATATCACCAGTATAACCTTATACCTTTCATCACATCCCAAAGCTAGAAATATATTTTCAAGGGACCTAATCCATTATTTAGCTGCCATTAGATTAGAATTTCCACTAAAATATAGAGGATTTTGTTTCATGAAATTATCCAATTTAGGTGAATCATTCCATGGAACATCATGATACTCTATATGTGAAAGTTTATTCGTCATAACCTAGTTCAGATACCCTAATATGGCCATGATCTACAAGATATAATACCAATTGCAATGGATTTCTCAAAATGAAAATTTCTACACTAGACAAGAGTATTGATAACATTATTTCTACAAGTAATCATTTCTATATAGTGGAATATACTAGATTATCTCATAAGATCTTAAATCATAACATATATTTCTAAATATGATACACCACTAAACAAAAATGGGAAGTTTATGCATTGTTAATCTCAAAATCATAAACTTGGTTTCTTTGGGAATATCTTTAAATAATAAAAATATTTTCAAACATTTCATAATTTTTTGTAAATAAAATGTAAATTAACACAATAATATCCCTCTATAGGGTCAAACTAGGTATTCTGTAAGGGTTCATTCACTGTGTACTAGGATGATGGTCGAAATATACTTGACCATCTATTTTCAAAGTTATTACCCCAATATGCATTTGTACCTAAACCACATCCATTTTTAGTATCCAGCATGGATGTATTGCTAGAAAAAAAATAATATCCACCTTAAAAAATATGATATTTTACTATAATAAGAAATATCCTCAAAGCCGGTCATTATGTCATCTTCCCTAATTTATGTTTTCCTAAATCCAGTTCCCAAGGTTTCAAATAAAATTTTCTCTAATACCAACTATAACAAACCCAACTCTAGTAACCCAAAGTTGGGGATAATTTATTAAAATGGAATAAGATAGAAGGGTTATCATCCCAAAGGATCGATCAGTTTATTATTCTTGAATAACCAGATAAAAACATGCTTCCATATTACACTATAAATAAAATATAAAACATAGTAAAAGTAATTATTATGTATCCTTGAACTCATTCAAAGATTCCATATTCATATCTTGAGGAAAAGAATAAAATAACTGTGAGCATAATTTTTTCATAAGGGTTATATATGGTGGAATATATCATGAATAAATAAGGCGTAATCAATATAGCAAGGTGAATAACTAATTTTTTTCCATATAATCAGTTACTTGAACACAAAATACTTCCATGTATTATATTAATGAAATAATCTCATGGATAATAATAAATGAATTATCATTGAATTAAACTAATGATATTTGATGTCATGATATCAAAAATCACGATTCTTTTACTTTTAATGCCTTTTTACAAGATAGTTTAATCAATGGATAACTATACACCAAAAACCCATTTAATAAATAAATCTAATTGATTTATCTAATGAGAACTATCGATGCATCAAGAGGCCGTATATATCCATAAACCACATTTCATTACATTTCCAATTCATTCCTCATATATTAAATGATCAATTTAATTCATAAACGATATACCTTATCAAGAAATGTTCATATAGAGTAAAGAATATAAAATATAATTATTTCCCCAGTCAACCAAATAACTTTCTAAGTAAAAACAATATATAAAAATAGTATATTATTTATAAAATAACAATATCCATGATACAAAGAATATAGATATTTAAGAGATATGTAATGTACAATTTAAAATGATCACAAGAAAAAGTGTGTTTCAAGAGAAATTTAACAACCAAGAAATTAACAAGGGACAAAAAAGACCCTCAATTCATCTGAAATATATGTTTTAAAATAAAATAATTTCCATTGAATAATAAAGGAAAATGGAAGACAAAAATTGAAATAAGTTTTTATTAAATATTTTTCTTTTTAAAACCATTGAAATTATGTAGAATAATATATGTAGTGTAAATGGTTATGGTGGTGGTAAAATTCCTTAATGTTGTATATGTTATAAAAACATTCCCTTTGAATTTTTGTAAATAAAGTTGAAAATGAACCTTTCAAAAAAAATTATAAATATACCTTTAAAACCATTTAAAAAGTTATTTATAACATAAAATTTCCTTAATAAATCATTTGAGTGAATAATAATACTTTTGTAAAATAATTTTAAAAAATATGGACATGGAAGAAAAATATACCCGATCAAAAAGAGAAATAAGATGAAATTTTCTTTTAAAATTTTATTAGATTGATTAAAGCTCCAAATAGAGGAATAATTAGCAGAAAAAAATTTAATCCTTAAATATATATAAGATAATAATATATATGGGGTTTATGAAGGATAGTTTATAAGATTCCTTTAATTAAAATAAGATCAATCCCAAAAAATGAGATTGTAAAATAAATTCTTAGAAATTTAGTAACTTTAAAATTTTAACACCATGAAATATTAAACTCAAATTGAAACTTTAATTGTAATGGATAAATAAATATTAATGTTAAATACATAAAAGGGTCAGTATATACACCACATAAAAATAAATATGCGTGTAATGCCAAATATGTCTCAATGGAGTGAAAATTTAGATCAAATCCATTACCTCATGATTCCCCTTAGTTGAACATGATTTAACCAATTTTATAGTGGTTAGAAATTATTATAAATTTATAATAGAACCATATAAATATTTATAATATCATATATGATCCACTTATAACATTTTATCACTCGTTTGTTAACAATATTTCAATATTACTATTTTTCTGGGTGTTAACTGCTTAGTTTTCTCATGTATTGTTTGTAATGGAAGTCCTAGTTTTTGCAAATAAGATATATTTTTATTATCTACAAAATTATTTTAGTGTTATAAATATCATATTTATTTATTATATATATTTTTATAGTCATTCTTTAAAGGTGTACATGGAAAATGAATCACATCACTTCGTGGTGATGATAGTGCGTACGTACGCACGAGCGACATTATCATTTTTTAATGGGTGAAATAGTATAGAATTATATGAAATATTAAATTCAAATAATCAATATTATTTCATAATTATCATATATATTTATTATTTCCATCATCATTTCTATCCATTTCAGGTGGTGATGGAAAACAAAGTACATTAGTTCGTGTGGCGGTAGTCCTCCGTACACACAAGCTATGGTTTTGTTTCCCATTTTATGGAGAAGTAGATGGATAAATATTATTTTATTAGCATAAAAACAATAAAATTTATGTTATATATTTTTGTTACTATATTTTAATTATTAATTCATAATTTAATGTGGTAAAAAAGAAGTAAAAATAAAGATATTGGTGAAGATGATTACCATCTCTTAGAAAAACATCATTTGGATCTCTTATTAAGAACCATAGGGTCGGTATTTTTGGAAGAAAAGGACCTATGAAACATGGATAATGATGTTGGGGAGAGGTTTTTATGGTTTGTTTTATAAAAATTTCTCAATAGGTGTGAATATGTGAGGGGAGGAGGTGCCCTTTTATAATTGAGTTGAGTGACACACTTGTAATATTTTAGAGTTTTAAGATATTATTAAATCAATTTCTTTGAAAAATGAATTGAAAATGAATCATATTTTAATTTTATAAGTTTAAGGATGGAATAAAACCATAAAATTAGGTTTAAGTACGTTTTTTCAGTCATTTTAACCCTTATCTTTTAAGATTTACCCCCGATAAACCCTTTCTGGCCTTAATTGTGCCAATCAATTTTTAATATTTTTCCTATTCATTATGAACAAAAAATAAGTAATTTTTTTACCTAATATTAATTATTCTGATTCAAAATGTAGAATCCATTTTATCAAATTTAATTTAAATAATTATTAAAATTTTATTTAAAAATAAACCCGCAAAACGTGTTGAAAAACAATTTTTCATAAAATGCAATTTTCAAGCATAAGATGATCTTTAATTAACTATATGACTAGTAATAATTGTTATATATATTTAGAGTATTATTGTTAGATATATAATATATAAATTTAATTTAAATAATTAATTATTAAATATTATTTTATTTAACTAAAATTGAAATACATTATGCATTTAAAATCAGTTTTATGAAAAATATCCATTTTTTTTATCGATGTTACTATTAAGGATGAACATAAGGACTACTTCAGTGGAATATATATGGAGGATGAACCCAACTAATGCATTTTTAACCCTACGTATAATTGAATGTTTAACTAAAAATATATAGTATTACCATATAATCACATGAACATGATCTCTAGGATAAAGATGAAGGGGGAATCATCCAATGGATAAAATACACCCCCTAAGTATAGATTCATGATTCGCCACCTAAGACACAAATCTTTACCCACCAATAATTCTATCCAATGGTGGGGTGTGAAGTTTGCCTCATATTTCTGAATATGATACTATCCTCAAACAAAAAACAATGGATTGTATTTTCTTGGGAGGAGATTAGGAATTATTCATATGGATTTACATTGAAATTTAGTTGAATACCCTTCTCAATGTGGACTCTTTTGAGCAGTTCCTTTCAGTATGGTTATATTCTGAGGACATTCATTCCATCCTAACTCAAAATATTTTTTTTGGTAGGTTTATGGTTCATTTGGGTGTGTTTCAAAGACTCCAGATATCTGGATATGTGTTCAAGCAATCAGAGTATGAAAATCAAGTTGATCTTGGTGATTTTTGTTATTGATCATTTAGTTTTAGGGAGAAACTTACTATATATGTTATTAGTTATACATGATTATCTCATGGAAATCCAATTAAATATTCTCAACAGGGGACCGAGTAATTAGGATCAATAGTTCCCTCTAGAATCAATATTAAAATTGAAAACCATTGGGTATTTATCCAATGGTATAATTTATGGTGGGGGTATTATTAGAAACAAATACATATAGAGTTTACTTTCCTATAATGCTTTTTACCATGAGGTATTTTCCTTTATAGTAGAAGAAAGGGCTATCCAAACTGACCTGGATATCTGCAAAAGAAAATGTCTACCCCTAGAAATGTTTGAATCATATTTTTCCTTAGTTATCAATTATATTAATGGATTATTTATGAATCATTGGTCAATCATTTTCTTGATTAATTAATGAAAAAAAATGTTCAACAAAGATACTATAATTAAACATACTTGGATAGATGGTAATAAAGTAGTGTATTATCTAATAAATTAAGGGGATATATCTCCTAAACTTAAAATATTTTATTCTCTTGGTTCCTTACCCTCTGATTGTAACATTATTAAACCTAAGAACTCCCTTAGGGATAACTAAAATTAATACTTTTGAGAGGTAAATTATTATTCACTTTATGTGTTAGATGCAACTAATATAAACAAATATTAAAGTTGGGATGCATTACGTATAACATAATACATTTTTTTATTTTCTTATAATCCTTTGGTATTATGATAAAAAAACATACATAATCTATATTTTCATATTTAATATAAAATATTGCAATAATTACTTATGTTTAATATATTTTATGTTTTGATAAACTCATTTCATCTAGATGTAATTCATGCCACATCAATATGTGACAACTTGATAAAAACCTCCCTCTAAACACTTTAATGGGTAACATCTACAATGAAATCTAGTTTGAATAATGGTGATACTCGGAATTAAATTACTAATGTTCAAATATTTGAAAAAGTATCAAAACTAATTCAATTAAAATCATACAATGTTATGATGTTAATAACTTATGTTTTTTACTTAGAAATCTTTCTAAGTTCATCAAAATCATATTTTTGAACTCTTTCCAAAACACTTCTTTGAGATCATCATGGTAAAAAATGTTACTATTTATATTATTTTTCTTTACCAACATACCCTAAACTCTTCTAGGGTTTAAAGTGACAATCAATTTGAATCTTCATAGGTATAATATTTTATTTTTTACATTTGAACATATCTCAGTCCAAACATTTTTCCACCATTATCTTAGAAACTATATTATTTTTAAAATATCATGATAAGATATATAAACTTCTTTGTGTTGGGAAATAAAAATTATTTCCCTTTAGTGGTGATATTTTATGAATAAACTATTAAAAACTATATTTTACATGTTACTCTATATTTTTTAACTAATTTTTGGAAAATAAGACTTTATTATTTAAAATACTCCACTAATGGGTGGTGGGATATCTTTTCCTCATATTTTAACAAATAACTTGGATAAAACACTTTTATTTTTTCTAAAAATCCTTTTACCCCTGTATTTTTTTTAAACAATGTTTTTGAAATAGATCAAACATAACCATGTGTATTAGAATATAATTTTTTTATTGAAAAAACCAATTACTGTATAATAATAATTCTTATCATATAAGAGGAAAACAATATGATTAGAAAAAAAATTTATTCTTGAAACTTCAAGGATTTAAAGAAATCCATCATATCTTACTCCTCAATGTATAAAATCCTTGTTAAATTATCTTAATTACTAATTTAATATCTAATCATCAATTATTCATTGACTTTGAACTCTTATATATTTACAACACTTATAAAACTTAAATTTAGTATTATATATGCTTCAAAATATAGGAATCAATTTTCAGACATAATATATGATATAGAATTTATATTAGGTTTCTTCCAACCTATTCATGTATTCTGAGGAGTTAATCATCAAATTACCCAAATTTATACAATATAAGAAATGTCCCTCATTGAATCCTCCCTTAGGATTCAGATATTTTTACTCGATACCAGAAGAAACATTTTTGACTTTCCAATAGACCTTTTCTTCTTATAGTTTTAAAATTTACCTTCTTGTATTATTAATACAACACGTGATCCAATACCTCCCATGAATTACTCAACTATC
The DNA here is from genome assembly GCA_963277665.1 of Viscum album. Lineage (NCBI taxonomy): Eukaryota > Viridiplantae > Streptophyta > Magnoliopsida > Santalales > Viscaceae > Viscum > Viscum album. Next base: position 718,062,537 of record OY728129.1, on the reverse strand, counting down.
ATAAAATCTTGAAACTGGGAGGTTTTTTGTTGGATTTATTGATAATAAATGAAATTCATCATATTGGATTTGTTAAAAATCATTGGCAGAGTATGTTGTAAGAGGATGTGAAAGATGTTGAAGTGTCACGAAGGACGGATATCATGGATACATATGACATTTGAATAAATGTTGAAGATCAATATTTGAATTATTAAATTCATCAAAGTGACTCATGAAGAAATGGTAAAGTCAAGATATAAGTATCCTATATAGGAATGAATGATTAAGGTTATAAGTGCATAGATATTACTTAAAAATTGATTGATTTGGAATGGATGAATATTATGATGAGGATAAAATTGTTTATTCAAGAATATTATGATCATTGGATGTTTCGAGAAGGTTTGGAAGGTCTCGATGGTTATTTGGTATTGTTTCTACCAAAATTAAGGCACAAACAACATAATGATATATCCCATGTTATGAAGGTGATTACACATGACTTATCTACTATTGGTGTTGAGATGTCACAACATAGGGCATGAGTTCATTCTATAGGGAAGACAGTTATGACACAATGAATACCTCATGATTTTTTTGGTGAAACTCTATTTACTATAGTCAAAGATATCACATAACAATAAAAAATATTATACCATAAAAATGATTCATAATATTAGAGTGATGCCCCATGGTAAACAATCATAGTGAAACACCTAGACACAACTATTTGGTGTGGCTGTAGATTGTGTTTATAAAAGTAATCACATCACAACATGTGTGTCACACTAATTTAGTTCAAATGTTAGGAATTACCACACTATGATTATGGTGGTTTTGATATGAGAGGGTAAATTTTGGAAAAAAGACATTAAATATGGTGTGAACCAAAAATAATAAATCATGCCATAAAGAAGTGGTCCATACCATAAATAGTCCAATATTTAATAAGATTTGATAGAATTGAATCATTATATTTCCAAAAATATAAATGAGATTATACCAATATTTTGTGGATCTATGGTTGTCTTGGTGATCATGGTGTAAGGAATGTTGTTATATTACAATCTTCTTAAAATTGAAGGATGTCACCCCTTGATTTTCTAGTTTATATAATATCATAAATATTTGGAATACATTAAATTTATTATAATATTTGGAGATCATTATAGAGAATTTGACTTCAAATATTTGTAAAATTTTAAAGACATATTTATGGGTAATTCATGGTAGTTTGACTAGGATAAAATCATAGAGTACTTTTTGAGAAATTCATGGAGAAATTCATAGGAATTATTTTAATTAAGTTAAATGTGATATTTTGGAAAGTTTTTACATTAATTATGGGAAATATTTCATGCTATATGAATATAGAGGATCCTTGGTCATTATATATATTTTATTATGATGGGAAAAGGAATATTATGGTAATTTGAATCGATGAAAGAGGAAAGAGATAACATAGATTCTTATTTTATGGATTTATATATAACCATGATTTATTTTGAAATTTTTTGGAAATTAATGAATATTAATTAGACTATATAGTTGTGAATATTATTTGGAATGGAATTAATGTTTGATCAAAGAGAGAAAGTTTCCATATTCATTGTTGACATTAAATATTTGAGATCTAGTAATGGTGGAATACTTTTGTAGACATTTTTATAGATTTTAATGGAAGAAAATAGGTAGATTTGATAGAAATATTTTTATCCATTAAATAAGGAGATATTTTTAGAATATATATATCATTGTTATGATAGAATGTGGTATTATGACTTGGTAAAATCATTGTTGATGGTATGTCTTGATGGAAAACATACTTTATTTTTTTAGAGGCTATGACAACATGAAAATTAGAAAAAAAAGAGTTTATGATTGACATATTTAGTTCTAAAGAGAAGATAAAAAAGGGAAAATCAATTAAATATCCAGTTTCAAGACAGGAAGAAGAGTGGAGAGTCACACAAGAGTTTAATTGATCACATTCAGTCTATTGAATAAAGATCGAAGGGGGAGAAGTTATATTACTACACAGGAATGATTGAACAATTAAATATGTTCTGTAATAAAGAAAATTCCAGTATAGAATTATTATTTATATAGAAAAGTTTATCATTTTCTTAAATATTTTAATTAAGAAGATGATTCAACTCATTTTTTGAGGATTTGAAATTATATGGTACCAAATAATAGGAGCATAGTAAAGCGAATTATATTAGAGTATTTATTGAGACATTAAGATACATAATGACCACACTTATTATATTGATCATGAAGATACCCCCATTTTTAAAAATTGATAAATCCTTCCCCAAAGTAGTTCATGGAGTAGAAGTAGAGGAAGTGATCCTTATTGATAATTCTACTCCATCGATCCTCCTGAATTTACCACTAGAACATACACTAGAAGAAAATATTTCAAGAACTTCCTATAATCAGAAGAACCCCCTCAATGCTAATGAACCTAAACTTAGGAAGTTAATCCACCCCCTAAATCATCAAACTAAACCAATCCATCTACTTACACCCACAAACAAACACTCAAGTGAATAATAAAAGCAATTTAAAGAATATAAGGTTTATTTGGTTTGAAAATTAAGTCTTATATACATGGGAGGACACTGTGGCATTTTTAATACAATAAGAAGTTATAAATATTACAATCACTCTGACTAGTCAACTATGTTGATCAGTAATCATGACAAAACCCATGTGAATGTTCCACCCACATTATAGTGGGTCCCAAATAATCATCATATTTCATTAACTTCCAATATTTTTAAAAGTTCCCACATTTAACATAAAAATATACAATCACTTGTAACAATCTATAATCGACCTTCTTCTTCCACCAAATAGTGAAATTTACTCTTATATATCATCTTATGAACCTTATATTCCACCCTTCACCAGAAAACCACGAGGGATGACTCTTATGTATCTTCATTAGAAGGAAAGTTATATATTCCTTAACTATAAATTATAGTCAAAAATTTAGGAACTTAACCACTACACATCCATTTGGGAACATGAATTTTGGAACACCTACCTCTACTAATGTTTCTGATACCATTTTCAGAGCATTAGTTCAATTCATATCATCTAAAGCTTCTCCTCCTGGTCAAATAATTGAAACCTTAAATTAACATAACCATTCCCAAAAATTTCCCACTTGAAGAATACTTTCAACTAAACCATGGAATCCTCCAAAAATTAGGAAAAAAACCAATCTTCCTTCATATACAACAATAATAGTGTATTTACCCCCTTTTGATTACCTTAGTCCCATTGATGAATAATATTTCCTTTCCTAGACTAAAGCCTTGGTGAACACGTCAACTATATTATTTCCTCCATCTATCTTTGATAGCTCTGATTCACTATCATCTATCATCTATCAACCTCCAGATGATGTGATATTTTAAGACAAAATGTTTTTTATGGTGATACACAGAGTTTTTTACTAAATCTATTGCTCTTTGACTATAGAAAAATAAAAAACCACATTCATGGACCCTTTTAAGTTCACACAATATATGTCTCAACCATATTAGTTTTTCCCCACTTCCATTACAGCTATACATTCAAATTACATTATGGAAAGAGCTACCATTGGCGATATCCTTGAAATCAAGATAATCATTATTCATTATTATGTGAAAATATATCTTATTATACTCTTATGTGTATCTGAAGATTCCCCAAAGTATGTATCCACATAACCCTATCGTGGATCATCCAGCCCATAACATAGAGTTACATCTTTCAATTGTTTGAAATAGAAGATGATATTTGACAACTTCTTAGTTTTATTTCCTTGGATTTGACATGAAATGGATGAAAAAACCACTAAAAGTTTAATATATGATTTAGAACATACCATGGAATGCCTCAGTATTCTAAACATTGATGAAAATAGAAACTTCCCTATATAATTGGCCCCATATTCTATTTTTGATGATTTCTCCTTGTATAGTTTGAAGTGTCCAACCATTGGATTTGAGACCAGCTTATAAAACCAAGATTATGGTCTTCCCATCTCTCTCAATTCTCATACATAATATTTTATTAACCTCCATAATATCTTTCATCTCGAATATTCTAAAAATAATAATTCTTCACCTATTGAATCCTCCAATTTCTTAGACCTTCCAAAAGGATTTCATACATATATAAGAGTATGATAATAAAACTCCCATCCTAAAAGGAATTCTTATAGAAATAGTGATCCTTGTTGCTCCAAATGAAAACATTCTTAGACATGAAAGCATATAAAATTTGGTTCTATTTTATTGGAGTATACTTCAAGAGATAATGGATCCTCTTCATCTTACACACCATGTACTTATTCTTATTATCTTTAAAACAAGTTTATTAATTCATGTCTATAACCCCATCTAAGCAACCATTAAAGAAATACATTCTCACATCCATCTAATCTAGATTAAATATATCATAATTAAAAAGACTAAAAACAATCCTTATGGTTGTGCACTTAACTAATGATGATTTTTTATATAATTACACTCTATTATCCTGAAATCCTTTCACCAAAACCTTTTCTTATACCTCTTACTACCAAAAACCTATTTTTTTAGATATAATACACATCTATTCTCAAGAAATTTCTTCCCTTGTTGTGATTCTATTATCTCCTAGGTTTCATTCATATGAAATTAATATAGCTCATATTTCATAGCTAACTCCCACTTTTTAGAATCAATTATACTGGATGCTTCTTCTAGGATCTCAGGTTCTCCTCCTTCTGTTAGAAGTAAGTAATGAAAATAACCTTTGAACCTTTCTACCGACTACATGAACCTGGTATGTCTCTATAATTTAGTCCATGAATCTTGTATTTCTAGAACTACAACTTCTAGAATTATAACTTCTGTTACTCTAATCCAATCCATATTACTCCTTGATAATTCATTTGGATCTTTCATTGGAATACTTTCAAACAACTAGTGCTCCCTAAACTTTCTAAAAATCAAGTCCTTCCAAAAAATCCATTCATATCAACTAAGGAATTGTTAGTTGATTCTTTGATATCAAATTTATTTTCATCCAATTTTTGGTCTTTCTATAAGAACTCCTCTATAAATAGAATATTATGGCTTCTGATGACCTATTAATTATCATCATCCCAAAGTCGAAATACAAATCTTTTATCACCATATCCCATAAAGAAACATGTATGGGACTTATAATTGATTCTTTCCTTATCTTTGGCATCTATGTGGACATTGGATATATTTATAAAAACCTTGAGGTGGTTAAATTATACCCTATTGGCATTGAAGGACTTATGATAACAAGTTATTTCGTATAATTGACCGCTTCCACCCAAATATCCACAAACATTCTAGAATAAAGTTATATACTCTTTGCCTTATCCATTAACATCAAATTCATGCACTCATCGAAACTAATCATCTCTTGTGTCATAGATATATTTTTTTCTATCCTAATTCATTTCTTTCAGTCTTAGTTCTAGAGATCCTTTTAAATGTACTCACTACCATTATCTGACCTTAAACCCTTTAGATTTATTCTAGTTTCCCTTTCCACCATGTCCTTCCACTGAATAAACTCTATAAACACATAAAATATATGTTTCAAAAATTAAATTCATAATTTTCTAGTTTCATCATCAATGAACATTAAAAAGTATAAATATACTCTTTGAGAATGAGTTGGGACCTGACCCATGTGTCATTTTTCAAAATATCTAAATTCTAATATCTAGGTTTTCTTCTGTTCGATTTCAACTAAACCTTTATTTTATTTATAATTACAAAAATATCATAACTTTAAAACTCAATTTGATCAAATATAAATATACCATTTACCAATAGAACTTTTATGTTCTTCTCACTTAGGTTCCCAAGATGATAATGCCAAAATTTTGAACTTTCAAAAGTTGATGCTCTGAAAATTATCACCATGTATGATCTTCTCATCAGATATAATGTCTCTTACTTTACACATCTTTCCATGAACATAGAACAATGAGCTATTTTCCAAAATCCATTTGTTAAGATAGTTTTATATCCTACCTCATTCAGTTGACCAATGGAAATTAGGTTCTTATATAGACCCAGTATATGCAAACAACCTCCAACTCAAGAAAGATTTCTTTCTTAATCTAGAATCTAACATCACTGAGGGTGATGGAGACCCGCGGAGCACTCCTGCAGAACCCGTCGCGCGAGGGAAACCCTAAGCTTGATTCTCGTTCGTTTGCTGATGTTGTCGCTGGAAAATCAAAAGATGCGCTTCCTAATCAACCTGATGCGGTGCAAGAAATTAATGTTTTCCCTAAATCTTTTCGACATTGCGGGCAACCCGAGATTTCATTTTCATCAAGTGAGGTAAAATTGCTTTCTTCTGATTTAAAATTTGTCTTGGTTGGAAAATTTATGAACCGAAGGCCTTCTTTGAAGTATCTTCGATCATCTGTCGAAGCTATAGGCTTTACGGGTTTTTCAATCGGTCTCCTGAACCCCTCACACATTGTTTTTCGATTTACATCTGAGGAGGATTACTATAGGTTTTGGATCAAGAGGTCATGGTCCTTTGGAGGTTGTATTTTGAAAATTCTTAAGTGGACTCCAGAGTTTGATGCATATTCTAAATCCCCTATTGTTCTTATCTGGGTTTTCTTCCCAGAGTTACCTCTCCACCTGTTCAAGAAGGCAGCCCTCTTCCCCATTGCTAATCTTATTGGGAATCCTTTGAAGTTAGATTTTGCAACAAAAATGCTTTCCAGACCTTCGATGGCTAGGATTTGTATTGAGTTGGATGTTTCCCAACATTTTCCCTCCAATATTTGGATTCAAAGTGGAGACCTTTCATTCTCCCAAGGAGTTTTTTATGAAAGATTGCCGGATTACTGCACCAAATGCTTCAGATTAGGACACAATTCAAACAAATGTGATAAAGCCAATGTTTGTTTTAAAAGTCTTAAACCTGTTTGGACAGGAAAGTATAAAAATAATCAAGATAACATGGCTGGACCTTCTAATTTTTTCTTTAGAAAAGATGATCTGGTGGTTAAGGACAAAGAAAAAACACCTGTTTGTGTTAACAAAGAAAGAGATGATGAGGTAAATGTACAATTGAATTCTCAAACACCTCGTGACCCACTCTCAGAATTTGTCAAGGAGGATATTGCTGTCACCAAACAACAAGATGATGCAGTTAAGAGGGACTCCACCCACCTAACCTTGAAGGAAGATGAAAAATATGAGGGTCATGTGGTTAACAAAGATGGGAGTTTTAAGGAATCCCTCCAGGCTGTTGTTGAGATGATTCCTAAAGTTGGGGAATCTTTTCATCTAAATGATCGAAAAGGAAAAAAGGTCATTGTTGACTCAGATGGTTTTATAACTCCACTCCCCAGGAAAACTAGGAAACATCGAGACAAAATCAATTATGAAAGAACCATCATCACAAGATCAGTTGCGGCTAAAAATCCTGACCCTGAGGTTCCTCCACAACCAATTCCTTTAGAGCCCCTGCCTGAATATCTACAAAACTCAGATGGTTCTGATTCAGACAACTCCTCGAGTGAAGTTGATGAAAATGACCCAGTATATAGAGATGCCTATCAGTATGATTATGATCTGGATTTTCCAAAGGAGCTTGACTCCTGGTTCGGGGAAAATGAATCATCTACATTTCGAAAGTATAAAAATGGTGAGATAACTGCTCAGGTTTACCTGGACATCAGAAAGAGGATTTTTATGAAAGTTTCTGAGGAATTCAATAAGGATCCAAACTTTGATTTCATGAGTATCCCATGGCAATAAGTTTGGATCTGCTTCACACTTTGAATGACCTATGATTTCATGAATGCTTGATGCTGATTTTCTGCATTTGGGTAGACCCAACTTGGCTACATAGATCTGGTTCACGAATTATGTGTGATACTGCATGGTTTCTTTGGTTTTTTCTCATCAGTTTGGCTGGTCCTTGGGTTCTCAGTTTGGCATGAATTCTTTTTTGAATCAGTTTCATTTTTCTTCTGGTTTTCTCCTCTATTTGTTGGATGAACTGCTGATTTTGCTGGTTTTTTTTGGCTGGAATACTCAACTTCATGGAAGATTAAACCTTCCTGCTGCTTCTGTTTTTTTTGAAGCATGGTTCTGGATCATCTGCATTGAACCGATCTGATCTGTTTTTAGTGGAGCAGTTTGGAACATTTTGGATGCTGATGTTCTGATGTCTGTCTTCTTGATGCTGCTGTCTTTTTTCTGGGGAGCAGCCCTTCCTCTTGGTAGAGACCAATTCACAATAGAATGATGAGAGGATTGATTTGGATGGTTTGCACAACAGCATTGAGGACTGTTATTAAGAATTCTGATGGTTGGTTTTGGAGCTTGGTTGTTGCTCGTGATAGTTCCCAGCATGCAGTCTTGGACAAGAATATTTTATTCTGGGCTAGATGAACTTGAATGTTTGATGCTTCTGTTCTTATTTTGGGAAGTCTTAAGATGGCTGCATAGATCGTGTTCGGTTTTGCTGGATGATCTGGTGTGATCTTCTTTGGGTTCTTGACCATCACATGAGCTTGAAGATGATCCATTGGGGTGATGGCTGGACTTCACAGAAGCTCTTTGAAGATTTGGGCTGACTGCTGAAGATGTGATGGATCTCTCTCTTTGGTAGTTCGTGCATATTTTATTCTGTAGATTTTTGAAGTCCGGCCCCTGGATCTCTTTGGAACCTTCACATGGCGTTTTAATACTTGCTGAAGTCTAGCTGCTTTTTGGATTCCTCTACCTGTTTTTTGCTTGAAGTTAAGACTGTTTTTCCTTCATGTCAGCATCTTTTTTCCCAGTTGAAATCTTGCGCAATTTGTGCTGTCTTAAGCTTTCTTTGGCCGGAATGCTCAAGTTCTGTTCTGATTTTTGCTGCTGGTCCTTACTTGCACCTGTTTTGTTACGGTCTTGATGTGATGATGTGCTGATAGACTCATATATGCTTTGACAAGTGTGGATCTTGCACTGGATTTTGAAGCTCCAGAATGATGAAGAAATGGTGGGGCTGATCATGCAGATCCTCTCCTGGAATCTTTGGATGTTTTCTTACCCAGTTTTAAAGTTGTATCTTTGTTGGTCTTTTCTATTCTTATGATGGTGTATGCATTTTACACCTCGAGACTTTTTTGTAACCTTTTTTTATTTAATAAATCTCTTTTGGCATGGATTGGGTAACCAATCCATGCCGCCTTCATTAATAAATAGAATCTAACATCACTCTTCCCCATTATACTTAGAACTTCATCATATAATAAGTTAACATTCCCAAAATTTACAAATATATAATTCACTAGGTATCCCTTCTATCCCATGGAATTGAATGATGCTCTACAATGAATGATCCATGATTCCATAGGAATATTGACACTCAACTGTTAAATTTATGAAACATGAACTTATAAAATATGACATTATATAGTTCACCTTATGATCCTTATAGTCCTTCTTGAGATTACCTCTCTTATTATTGTGACAACATATGATTCAGGGTCTGGTTAATTTACCTCGAATCCTCTCTCAAGAATTATCATCTAATTTCCTCTAACTTAACTTCTGATGGTGTGATTTTCCTCTACCTTCAATATTCAATGTTGTTTTGGTAAGTTATTAGACTTATCTATACCCAATATATTAATTCATAATAATATATATGACATCCTAAAGCACCAATTCAGTTTTTTTTAGGAATAACTTATGAAAGTTACAATTTTATCTCATGACTCTAGAGGTGACCATAAAAACAACAATAAACACACATTATCCATGAACTTGAAATTAACGAATTTAATCTAAACACATATCATGTTAAATTAATTCACATAATAATACAAAAGTTTACATTTCAAAAATATCATGTTGAATAACCACTGCATCATGAATACCTTATTCAAATTTTTTGGGTTCTCATACATGTACGCTAGATCATCCATCAGATCTATTGTGTAATTATTCTTTCAGATGTTAAAAGTTGCATTCTGAGATAATGTAATCATGATCAACCAAATTAAATTTACATCCACCCTTTCCAACTCAAATTTTTTGTATTGCATTTTGTTTTAATCCCTTTAATTAAATTTATAAATCCTTATGAACTAGATAGTATTACATATCTATCCTCTAGAAGCCTAAGTTTGATCCATAGAACTTTTCTATCTAGATTTTTCTATATTTAAACACTATAAATTCTGATATAATGACCCCCACTAAATCAAAAAATAAAATTAAGAAAAGAAATTTAATTTTACTTTAGTGTTCCACTGAGCCATAAAAAATTCTATGATAATTTTTTGTATGAATTCTACAACACTGATCCATCAAAAGATACCACCAGAACTTAAACTAGAAAAAAAGATCTATAACTTTCTATGATCAAAAGAAATTCATTGATTCTAATATATTGAAAATTAGGGTGTTAATTTACACCCTGAATCATTTAATATAGTTGACCAGACCACACAAAAAAACACTCAAGTGGAAAAATAAAAGAAAATTTAAGATCATAAGGATCACATAGTTCATATATTAACACATATATACATGGGAGAACACTATTACATTTTAATTATAATCAAATGTTACAAATTTTACTATCAATTTTAGTATTTATCCATGTATAACACTAATAACATAAATACCCATGTGCATGTAGTCCAACTATACTTTTATTGTGGGTATCTACCAGCCATCTGGTTTCACTAAATTCTAATATTTGCAAAAGTACCCCAATTAAACATCGAAACCTCCAGTTTCCTATAAAAATTTACACCCTACCATCAACATCTAATTTATAGTGAAACTTACTCTTATGTATCTTTTAATAACTCTTATGCTCAAACTTTTTCTACAAATAAACAAGGGATGACTATTATTTATCATCATCGTAAGGAATTTTATATATTCCTTAGCTATAACTTCTATTAACACCATCCAAAACCTGAAAAATGCAGACCCATTCTAGAATATGATTTCTATAACACTATCTTCTATTGAAGTTTATGCTTCTACTTTCAAATAATTAGACCGAGTCATATCTTTAGGATATTCATTTTTTGGTATTTTAATCAAAATTTAAAATAGACTTCACTATTATTAACAATATTTGGGAGTTAGTACACCATTTTGAACTTTTATAAAGGTAGTGTTACTTGAAATAGAGTAACCATGACCAACTTGTATCCACTGAATGTGAGTATAAGGGATTTTAGAACATTAAAACATCATCAGTGTATGATCCTTGGATGTAGTAATTTTGGGTGGACCAAGTAAAAATACTCATGACATATATGGTATTAATTCTTCATTTATGTTTGAAATTTAGTGTGATTAATGAAGAGAGTGCATGATATTGAACATGTTACTTTGAAGTAAGTAAAAAGATTCAATAAATGGATGAACACAATTTGAAGGAATTTTTTTTTATTTAGATAAAACACTAATTTTTTACCCTCATTGGGTGTATTAATCTAGATTGGTCCTAAAAATTGGTATTAGAGCCTAAAGATTCTAACTTGGAGTTTAATCTTTTAATTTTTTTTTGATTTATTTCATACATGGATTAAATGTTTAGGCCTCCTATTTTCAATGGTACAAACATTTATGGTTGAAAAAAGGATATGTTTCCATTCCTAAATGATTTTGGTGACGTGATCTTGAAGTATGTTTAATGATATATCGGTTTGATGAAGCATAATAAAACAATTTATGATATTAATATAAAGATAATCTTTGATAGATCAATGAAAATCATTGCATACAAGAACACTTCTCATTATACTATTGTATTCTAGATATTGAAAACCATAGAAATTATTTATGGAATGATATTTGAAGAAAATAAAGTGGTGAATACTAACTCAATATAAGAATACAAATATTATTGTGATGAGATATTAATGAAAAAATACATAGAAAATTTACTTATGTCAAATGGGAAAAAGAAAAGAAGAAATAAGAAGAATACCCCTGACAAGTTGAACCCTCTAATCAAGGTGATTAATTATGATTTTATTGATAAATATAATTCTAAAATTAGTTTACAAGATATATAAAAATCTATAATTTCATATTTCCTCATGAAAGTTTATGTGGATGGTGATTCCATGAATAAAATGGAAATGACATCGAGTTTTCAATCTGGATATTGTTCATGTCAAGAACAATATATAACCCAATACTTATAGGAAAAGGTGAATTAATAAGAGAGAGATCATGGGGTGGATTATTTTTTCATAATATATTTGGTTTTGGTGAATCAAATATTGAAGAAAGAAGAGGTGGTCTTGAATAAAGGCATTATGAAAATGGGTGCAAAAATAAAGGGATGAAGTGACTTACTTAGAGATATTGAACATGAATTAGAATAACAAATGGACATAGGAAATTAGTTGAAAGAAAGTATTATCCATATAAAAACATAATTTATAGTGAGGACAAAATTTAAAAAAGAATTTGGTTCAAGGATGGAGTATATGGATTATCAAATAAAGAATATTTTTGTAAAAATTAGATTGAAATGAGGCTAAAAACCTATAATGGAAAGATATAGATCCCACCCATGGATGCCTTAATAATTCAAGCCCATAAAAGTGGAAATATATAATTAGTAAGGAGTTTGATGGTTGTTGAGAAATCGAGAAGTGATGGAATTCAGTGTAAAGTATCTTATATGTGTTACTATTATAGAAAAATTTTATACACCATGGATGTTTTTCCATAAGACAATGGGCTAATTGATGAGATAAAAGTTTCCACTACAATATCTAAACCAAGACAATAGTACATGGGGTATGTATTTGAAGTGATATGTTTTATTTGTTATAACTATGGAAATATGGAAATAAAATTCATCATGATAAAACAGGTGGAAAAAACTTGGAGAACCCACCATTCCCATGTTAAGGGGAAGGCTTCAAAAAAAACAAGGATATGTTATATTGAAAAGAAGATTCATCAGGTTAGAAGAAAGATGTGATATAATTCCATAAAGGAAGAATAAATATCCAATGATGATATATTCATAATATTCCTCATGGAGATAGAGATAAATAAAGTATAAATAATGAATAAATAAGTGTTTTACATTGAAAAAATAAGGATGGACACGTTAATAAAGACTCACTAAGGGAAAATAAGTCCGAAGTATTCTTAATGAAGATTGAAGAGGATAAGTACAAAGTCTCTCAGTAGTTTCACTATTAACTCTATAAGGAAATAAAGGAATATTTCAGGAGGAGCTCTCACATGGTCGAGAAATCATGAAGAAATATACAATGATGATGCATCAATTAAGAAAATGTATAGACGTGGGATTTTTCTCATAACAGAGATGGACCCCATGTAAAGACAGATATAACAATCTAAAGAGTCTACCTAGAATGAAGGTTGTGTAAGCAGTGTCACTAAAAGGATAACCACTAAGAGGCCTTGGAAGTGAGTGAAAAGCAAAGGGTTAGTTAGTCAATACTAACTAAATTTCTAAACTTAATGATGATTGGGTAGTACCCCTCTTCATATGTATTTAATTATCATAACTTTAATTGTAGTGTTACAGGTTTAATGGGGAGATATGATCCTTACGGTGAGTGAACTGCAAGGCATGATGGATTTGGAAAGTATTTCCAAACTCAAGAAGGATTATATTGCTGAATATATAATTTTACGTGGTACTTGAGAAAAATCCAGGAATAAAAGTGGTGTTAGATAAATTCATGTTTCTCTAAATCATAATATGAAATTTTCAAGTGGTATTAAGCATAATAAAAAATCCAAAAAGTGGAATATGGATATATAAAGTAAAATTTGACATTGATTATGAAATATGATATCTTAATAAGAGGATTAACTACATTTTCGGAAGAGTTATTTATTTATTTGGTTTACCATGTGTTATCATATATGATTTAATGAGACTATAATCCACTGAAAGTTGATTCTCCGGATGAATATACGTTTAATAATTGGTGTCAAGTGATGAAGGAATCCAAAGGATATTTTTTTAAGATTCAAAATATAATTACCTTGCTTAGTAAAGGAGGAAATCCTTATAGAATAAGTTAATGGATTACAATTGGTATTATGTGTTTATCAAAACAAGTGGTATCAACTGGTTAAATAAATGTCATAACTCACACACATTGCGATTTATGTTATTAATGATCATGTGTAAATGTGACTAAGTCCATAGGGGGATTTTCAAATAAATTGTGATTAAGTTCTATGAATTTATAGAAGTAAGTGATTGAAATAAAATAAATTAAAGTTATTAACTTAAAATCTTGTTTCCTACACTGATTTTTTAATCAATTGGCTATATGATTTGTTGATGACTCCCTACTAAGTGGAAATTTCACTTGTTGAAAATATTTGATAACGTAGTTATATTTAGAAGAGTTTTTTTTAACATGAAATACAAATCTAAAATTGTAAAAAATTGTTTTTATGTTATTGATATATCCAGAGACAGTGAATAAGTTTCATGTCATAGGGTAAGACTAGTCTTTCTAAATCTAGTGAAAACATTGTATTGAAAAAAAAGGATAATAAAAAAATAGGTAGAGATGACCTTAGTATTTTATTGATGGGGGGGGGGTACTCTATAAACTTTTTAATTGTTGGATATTTGATTGAAAATCAAAATAGGGATATAGTCACTATTTATTTGAGACGCATGGATTTATAGATGCATTTTTAACAAAATCCAATGGAAAATAATGTTTCAACCATGAGGTTAGTTGTTGGAATTATTGAAAATAAAGTAAATTCTTCATACTAGATTTTTTGATTATAATAAAAGGATTATATTGTAAGAGGATATGAAATACATGGAATATTCATGAAGGATAGATTTCATTAATATATATGGAATGTGGATAAATATGTAATATCAAGAGTGGAAGTATTGAAGTCATCAAAGTGGCTCATAGAGCAATGTCAAAGTTAAGATAAATGTATACTATAAATGGATAACTAAGGAAGGTTTTAAGAGCATGGATATTGATTTAAAAATTGATTAATTTAGAATGTATTAAGATTACGATGAGGATAAAATCGTTTATTTTGTCACATTATAATCGTTACATGCTTAGAGAGGAATTAGAAGAGCTCAGTGGTTGTTTGGAGTTGTTTCTGTCAAATAGAAGGTAATCATGGAACAATGGTATAAACCATGTTGTGAATGTTATTTCAAAGTATTTATCTAATACTAGTATTGATATGTCATGAAATATGGCATATTTTCATGCCATAGGGAAGAGGGACACAGTGAAGTGAATACCCCATGAGTTTTTTTGTGTAGCTCTGTTTATGTTTGTCAAAGACATCGTATTACAACACAGAAGATCATGCCACAAGTAGTGATATATAAGATTAAAATTATGGTTTGAAGGAAATGGTTAGAAATCAATTCTTGTAAGAAGATATTTAGTGTGGCTCTGGATTGTTTTTATTGAAGGAATAATGTTTTAACATGTTTTTCATGCTATTTTAGTGTAAATTTTACGAATGCCCACGCTACAATCATGGTGGTTAGGATTTGAGAGGTGTGGTTTTGGAAGAAAAAAAATACATGTTCTGAAAAAATGAAAAAATGGACCACTTTGAAAATACGTGGAACATACTGCAATGGGTTCAATATTTGAGATGATTTGAGAGGATCACACCACGATCTTCCTTGAAGGATAAATGAGACCGTGCCCAGATTTTGTGGACCTATGGTTGATTTAGTTATCATGCCACAATGGAGGATGTTACACCATTATTATGCTTATTTTTTGAAATATATGGGGACTTAGTTCAGGTGGGAATAAGTTCCCAGTAATGGGTACCATCAATATCACCCTAGAAACATATGCATGCCTAGGTCACTTAGTGCACATCCAGGCTTCCTTTGGAGCCCGGGTCTCTAACTATGTACTCAAGCCTCATTGTGTGAATTTGATATATTCACCTAGTTGATATTTCCATGACATTAATCAGTTCAAGGTGAATAATATCACTATGCTGTAAATGAGGTTACCTTCCTAAATCCACTCCTTGACATCTCATTGCCTATAAATATCCCCCATGCATCCCATTTTATGAGACACAACGAAGTGAGATAAAAGTGAGTTGTGATTCAAAAATGAGAGAGTACAGAAAGATCCCATCCATGTATATGGTGTTTCGAAGTCTCCCATTCCATTTAAAGTAACTTATTAATTCAAAACCTAATGGAATTAGAAAAAATAAGGGATAATTGTATTATTTGAATAATTTAAGCATAAAACCTCATGAAAAAACACGTCCCCTAGGACTGTCAATGATTAGGAAAAATAAAACCCATAAATTAGACTCCTTACTAGGGTGACACCATTACAAGAAAACTGTCGTTTAGCGATGGTTTTTTCGCGACGGTTTTAAAAACTACCGCTAAACGTGTTTTGGGCCGCCATTTCGTGGCGGTTTCTAAACCGCCGTGAAAAAACCGCCGCGAAATGCCATAATTTTTATTTTATTTTATTTATTTTTTATTTTTTTCGAGGATTAGTGGTGGTTTTTTAAAAAACCGCCTCGAAATAGAAGCAGTTTCGGTAAAACCGCCGCGAAATGAAAGGAAAAAATAAAAAAACACGAGAAACCCTGAAATCACTAAAACGAACATAACTTTTGATAACGACATCTGTTGGAGCACCAAGACCAGTCAAATCGAAGCTCATGAAGAGATCTAGAGGCACATATAATCAAAACCGTGAGACAGTCTAATGTGCAGAAGATATTAGTGTTATAAGAAAGTTGAAAAAAGTTCTCCAACTTCAAACGGCCATAACTTTCACTCCGAGTGTCCGTTTGGGATCTACCACATATCAAATCGAATTCAGTGAAGAGAGATACACACCAATTTGGAGCAAGCAAGCTTCTGTAATGTTTTTCGACCCCAAAACCCCTCTGAAGGCCTCTGAAACTCCATTTCCGTCACCGGTGTCCCGTCGAACTTGTCTTCAAATGGACCTAACATTCGATCCGCGTGTCAGTTCGGACACCTCCACCTGCCAGATCATAGCTCATTCCATGAGCTTCAGTTTGACTGGTTGTGGTGCCCACATGCACTCTTGGATCATATGTGATGGACTTTTTAGTGGGTATCAGGTTTGTTATGTTTTTCGATGCCTCGTTTCTAGCACCCATTCCCCGTCAGCTTTTTTTTAAATGGTCGTAACTTCTGATACACCTATCCATTCGGTCTCTTTCACCTATCAGGTTGAAGATCGTTTCAGGATCTTTGATTTGACAGGTGGTGGATCTAAAATGGACTCTCGGATCATAAATTATCTCCGTTAATGTGAGTCCAATGTTTTTGTCTCTTTATGACCGTTTTGACGGGTTTTAACGGTTGCTCCATTTATTACTGTTTATCTGGGTTTCCATGACTTGTTATCTTTATCAATGGTTTTTTGTGGGTTATTATGATGATTATGTTGAATTATTAAGGGGTTTTCCAGAGTTGTCGTGAGTTTTTATGCGTTCTCATTCTTTTTAATGTCTCATTCTTCATATGCTTTTCCATCTGTTTTCATGCGTTTTCATGATTTTTCATCACTTATCACGTCTTTTCATACTTTTTTCATGTGTTTACTTTATTATTTAATATTTATTAATTATTATTTATTATTTATAATATACTTTAATTTATTTATTATCTATTATTTGTAAATGCTTATTTATTATTTATTGTTTATTACTTATTATTTATATTTATTTATTATTTATTATCTATATTTATTTATTATTTATATTTATTTATTATTTATATTTACTTATTATTTATTATTTATTACTACTAATAATAAAATATTATTATTATTATTAATATTTGTTAGTGGTTATTTATTATTTATTATTTATATTTATTATATATTTATTATATATTATATATTATATATTTATTATTTATATTTATTTATTATTTATATTTAATTATTAATTATTATTTATATTTATTTATTACTTATTATTTATTATTTATTATTTATTTATTATTTATATATACTTATTATTTATTATTTATTATTTATTATTAATTATTTATTATTTATTATTACTAATAATAAAATATTATTATTAATAATAATATTTGTTACTGGTTATTTATTATTTATTATTTATTATTTATATTAATTATTTATTTATTATTTATTATTTATTATTTATATTTATTTATTATTTATATTTATTTATTATTTATTATTTATATTTATTATTTATTATTTATTATATATTATATATTATATATTATATATTATATATTATATATTATTTATATTTATTATTTATATTTATTATTTATATTTATTATTTATTATTTATTAATTTTTAATTATTAATTATTAATTATTAATTATTAATTATTATTTATTAATTATTAATTATTATTTACTATTTATTATTTTTTATTTATATTTACTTATTATTTATATGTATTTATTATTTATTATTTATATTTATTTATTATTTATTATTTATTATTTATTATTTATATTTATTTATTATTTATTATTTATATTTATTTATGATTTTTTATTTATATTTACTTATTATTTATTATTTATTATTTATTAATTATTATTTATTTTTATTTATTTATTATTTATTATTTATTATTTATATTTATTTATTATTTATTATTTATATTTATTTATTATTTATTATTTATATTTATATTTATTTATTATTTATATTTATTTATTATTTATTTATTATTTATATTTATTTATTATTTATTATATATATATTTATTATTTATTATTTATTATTTATTATTAATTATTTATAATTTATAATTTATAATTTATATTTATTTATTATTTATTATTTGTATTTATTTATTATTTTTTATTTATTTTTTATTTATTATTTATTACTTATATTTATTTATTATTTATTATTTATTATTTATTATTATTTATTATTTATTATTTATTATTTATTATTATTTATTATTATTTATTATTTATTATTTATTATTTATATTTATTTATTATTTTTTTTATTATTTATTATTTATATTTATTTATTATTTATTATTTATTATTTATATTTATTTATTATTTATATTTATATTTATTATTTATTATTTATTATTTATTATTTATTAATTATATTTATTTATTATTTATATTTATTTATTATTTAATATTTATTATTTATTTATTATTTATTATTTATTATTTATTATTTATTATTTATTATTTATTATTTATTATTTATATTTATTATTCATTATTTATTATTAATTATTTATTATTTATTATTATTGAGTTTATATCTATTATTTATGTATTATTTGTTTTTTCAATTAATATATATAAGTATATTAAATTCGGTTTATTAACCACATGATGAGCTTGCTGGAGTGGTAAAATCTTTGGAAAATATGCAAGAGGTTAGGGGTTCAAATCTCACCAAATGCAATATTTCTTTATATTGCATAGACATGTGCATGGGCATGTGCATGCATGAATAAATAAAGTAAATAAAGTAATATGAAATAAATAAATAGATACGAAATAAATAAAATAAATAAAATAAATACGGAATAAAAAAAATAAATAAAGTAAATAAAATAAATAAAATAAATAAAATAAATAAAATAAATAAAATAAAATAAATAAATAAATAAATAAATAAATAACTAAATAAATATATAACTAAATAACTAAATAACTAAGTAAATAAATACGAAATAAATAAAATAAATACGAAATAAATAAAATAAATACGAAATAAATAAAATAAATAAAATCAATAAAATCAATAAAATCAATAAAATCAATAATATGAAAAAAATAAAAAAAATAAAAAAATAAAAAAATAAAAAAAATAAAAAAAATAAAAAAAATAAAAAAATACATTAAAAAAATTAAAAAAAAAATACCGCCACTAAATCATTTAGATGCGGTTTAAACCGCCGCTAAAAAACCACCGCGAATAGTTTCCTGATGCACGATTTTGCGGCGGTTTTTAAAAACCACCGCCAATCTATTTAGTGGCGGTTTAAACCACCATGAAATGAAAAACAACCACCGCTAAATCGTAATTTTTCCATAGTACACTTTACCTAGGACTTTGATTAGGGTGAAACCTCACATTTCCTTATGACATAGTGATATTTTACCCCACCCTTAATATTAGGGTGATGTTTCACCCTACCCCAAACTGGGGAAAGCCTTTGTTTTACTTCTCTCTCTATAATGGTGTTTTAATAATCACAAATAGTCAATTATGTATCTACTATTTTCATTGAGTGTTTCTCAGTTATGAATTTTTGGATTCTAATTCACTTTCTTAAATAATAAAGTAATGTAATTTAATGAATTCTTTAAGACTTTAAAGTGTCTTGGGTAATCCAAATGAATTCATTGAAGATAATCTGAAGACTCTTTTAAAGTATTAATAGATAAGATAATTCCATATAAGTATGTTCAAAGATTCATATAAAACCATTGAAGGAAGATATAAGGCCAAGGTGGTGTTCTCCAACCCATCAACAACACTAGCTAGCTATTGGTATAGACAGAAGTGTCCCCATCCTCTAGGAGTCCACAAGCCTATTAGTAGAGTTTCATTGACTATACGATGGGGGATCTCTAGCAGAAGTGGTTACCAGGTTGTCCACTGGCTACTCAGTGGAGGCTATTGGGTATCCAATGGTGTTGAGGAAGAAAATATGGGAATACATTAATGTTGTTCAAGAAGTCTTTTCTCAATCCATTATGGATTGGCTCAAACCTGGACCATCCCAACACACTAGAAGTATATAAATAGAGGATTAAGGAGGCTTGGATCTCATCCTGACCAATCACTGAATGTATTCAATAAATCCTTACTTGAATTAAGAAACTAAATCTTTAGACATATCCAAGACCTCCTCTTAAAAATCCAACCTTCATTTACAAGTGTCAAAGGCTCTCACCTTTCTCCTTATCTCTCTATTCTCAATCACTTTTATCTTACTAGAGGGATAATAGAGAATAATTATAATGGATTTACACTAAGATAATATTCTCTTCTCATACCACTTTCTACCTTTTGTTTCTTACTAACTTCATTAAAAAACAAGGAAATTCGGTTTTCTACTTTCTTAGTTGAAAATTAAGGGAATGACCAATATGGAATATATCTTTAATCAAGGGATGAAGACATAGGGGTACCTCATCTGATATTTCCATACTCCTTGAAAAATATGTTTTTTGTCTCATTTATTTTATTCATCATATTATCTAATCTCGATATGTATAAATTTCATAAATTTGATTCATCTGCTTTTCACTATGGTTAATTAACTTAGATATTAATTTTTTTATATATAAATTGAATTTATTATTTATCACTCAATAATTTTCATTGCATTATCATTTAAATATCTTTTTGAATTGTCCTTTACATTTATTGGTTTAAATTTTAAAAGGTAATTCAACCACTCTTTCCATTTCTACTCTGAAAAACAACTGGAATCATTGGATATTTTTATGTTTTTTCTCAAAAAATTTAGTTTTTGAAATTGTTTATTTTCAATTTTTTTAATCTTAATCAATTTCAAAGATTGATATTTTTAAAATGGGCTTTACTTCTCATGATCCTATTTTTAATGTCACTGATTATCACTATTGGAAAAATAAAATATTGATATTTATTAGTAGTATAAGATACCTTGTATTGAAAATGGTTTTGCATTAGTATATTCCTACTAGAGAACTAGAAGATAAATGAAATCCCCAATATATTACTTATTTTGATCTTAATAGAAAATCCACGAATGATCTTCATTGTGGTCTTGAAGAAAATGAGTTTAATCAACTGTCTACTTGTAAAATGGATCATGAAATATTTAAATTACTCAATTCCACACACAAATTCATGAAAAAATTTAAAGATACTAAGCTTTACATGTTTATGGTAGATTTTGAATTTTTTTATATACATTTGAACAAATCCATTATTAGTATGTTTACTCTATTTATTGACATATGCAATGATTAAAAGTCTATTGGTGATGATTTATCTATAGAAATAACCATGAAGAAAATTCTATAGGTTTTACCTTGTTCATGGGATCCCAATGTGATTACCATACAAGAAAGCAAGGACATAAATAATATCATAGTCAAAGAAATAATCATATCTCTAATGATATATTAAATCACCATGAAATTCCATGTTGTAAATGAAGAAATAAATTCCAAGGAAACAAAAAATAAACTAGATTTTAAAGTAATCAAATATGATGATTCTTCTAGAAGTGACACCAACGATGAAAGTAAAATTGATTGCTTGATCAAGAGATTGAATAGTTTGAAAAAAAAGATATATCACCATAATAAAAATAAAGATAAAATTGAAGTACCAGAAGTTACATGATATGAATGAAATGAAAAGGTTCATATTGGACCAAATTAACCTATCGATAAGAAGAAATTTAAAAAAAATAAAGGTAAGAAATATCTAAAAGTTTTAACCCAAAGTACTAGTTATGAATCCATTGAATAAACCTCCTCAAGTGACTCATGTCCTAAAACTCTCAAGGAAAATATCAAGGAAGGTGATGAGGTTAGTTCTCCAATACCTCACAATCATTCACATTCTTATTTTTATTCTTCTTCTTTATCCTCAAGTCACCTTAATTGTGAATACCTAAAATATTATAGTGATCAACTTAAAAATGGATTACATGAAATTTCATCTTTATAAAAATATATTCATAAAAAATATAAAAAAGTTCTTAATGATAATAATAAATATTTTAATGAAAATTACCATCTTTCAAAAGAAAAATTTGGTTTGGTTTTAAAATTTAAAAGACAACTAGATATTTAACTTTTAAAATATGAAATCAAGGATCTTAAAATAACTATTTTTGAATTCTTCTAATGTGAAAAAAATATTAACATGATCCAAATATCGTAATGTGTTAAAATAAATAATCATGGTTTTGGGTTTTTATCTAATGCTTGTTGTTCTAAAAATACTAATTTTTTAAAAGGCATTTCTCAAAATAATTTTTCAAAATATTTTTGAAAATACATGTATTTAATTGACGAATATAATTTTGAACATGCAAGATATGAGAGACCTAATTCTATATATATTTATTCTAATATTCTTTATAAATATTAAAAAGTTTGGGTCCCCAAATCTTTATTAGTAAATACTAGTGGACCAGAAATTGTTTCAAATTCAAATTGTTTATTAGATAACACTATTGAATTCAAAATATGAGTATAAAATGGAACTCTCTTTTGATATATTATAGGTATTTTCCACAAAACCTCATTGAAATATCATATGGTAGCTGTATAGTAAAAATCAATCCATGGAGTTTGAAATAATATAAAATCAAAGAGAAATCTTTTTTTATGAGATCTATTTTTTTATATAGGTGGAGTTATTTTAGTGATATTTTCTTTTTCTTCACTCCCTTAGATAATCATGTTCTTAATGTTTAATATTTTTTCTAATCAAGGTCTATCTTGAATTTTTTTATTAAAATTATCTTTTAAATTTTCATCTCAAGTCTTTATCTTATTAATTCTTTGAAAATATGTTATAATTATTTAAGTATATTTATAATTTTTTTAAAAAAACTTGTTTTCAAAAGTTTTTATTTTGAATGAGTTTTTTTCATGTATTGTCTTGTCTTGAGTATAATCCTAATTGAAAATATCTATATGGATTCTTGAGGTTAACCATTTTTATGTCTTTATATATTGAGTCATGAAAGTTTGAAAATACACTCATTTTAATATGTCTAAATTTTCTTAAGGTTGAGTTATATAATGTTATACATGTTGCATAAAGGTTATTTTTTCTATCATATTATCTTATTTCTCTAAACCTCATTCTTTGATATTTTATTTTTAGTAATAAAAAAGTGGGAGATTTTTTTATGATAGAGGAAAAAGGTAAAACTACTTCAAAGTTTTATATATCAAAAGGAGAGAAATTTCATTAATATCACAATGGGGGAGAATTTATTTATTAAGGTGGATACATGGTTTCATGAAAATTTGGTAACTCATTCCTTTTTATCTTATCCCTCTTCCTTGTGTTGATTTCTTTGATAAGTGTTTTTGATCATAAAAATGGAGGATATTGTTGTACCTATATCTATCTCATGGTGTTTTAATGATCACAAAATTTCAATTACGTATAAAATGGTATCATTTAGTGTTTCTTAGTTATGAGTTTTTATAATACAATTCATATTATTAAAGAATCAAGTGATCAAATTCAATGACATCTTGAAGAATTTTAAGTGTCCTGGGTAATAAATATGAACACATTAAATATCAATTAAAGTCTCTTTTTAAGTGTTAATGGATGAGATCATTTCATATAATGAAGTTCAAGGATCCATAGAAGACAGTTAAAGGAATTTAGAAGGCTAAGGTGGCATTCTCCAACCTATAGGCAGAACCGATTAGCCTGTGGTATGCAAATGAGAGGACTCGTCCTTTAGGATCTGTAAGCTAGTCAGTAGAGGTGGAATAACAAGCTGGTGGGATATTTCTAGTAATAGTGGTTACTAGGTGTCCCATCAACTACTTGGTGGAGGCTATTGAGTATCTAGTGGCATTGAGGTAATAATCCTAGAAATACATTAATAATGGTCAAAAAGTATTTTCTTGAGATATTATGGCTTGGATCGACCCTAGACCATCCCAGAATCCTAGATGGATATAAATATAGGATTAATGAGGCTTGGATCACATCCTTATCAATCACTGAACATATGAAATAACTCCGCACTCAAATCAAGACACCCAATATTTATCGATCTCTAAGCCCTCATCTCAATGATAGAACCTTCATTTCTAAATCTCAAAGGCCCTCACATTTATCCTTATATCTATACTCTAAATTGGTTATATCCTTATATAGAGATAATAAAGCATAATTATAATAGATTTTTTCCAAATAATATTTTCTTCTCATGCCACCTTCTACATTTAGTTTATTCCTTTCTCTTTTAAAAAGCAAGGGAAGTTTGTTTCTCACTATCTACATTAAAAATAAATGGACGTTGGTTTCATGCTATCTCTATTAAAAATTAAGGGAAGGTATAATAAGAGATTTTGAATTAAGGGGTGTAGATGTAGGGGAACCTCATGTGTATTATCAAACTTCTTATCAAATTATTTCTTCTCTTTCATTTATTTTATTCATTACATCATCTGATCTTGATATACATAAATTTCATAAATTTGATTCAATCTATTTTTTCATTGATTAATCACTTAATTAACTTTGATGTTAATTTTTATATATATTATAGAATTTAATATTTGTCACTCAATCTATTTCATCACTTTATCATTTCAATATCATTTTTAATTTTCCATTTCATTCTATTGATTTAATTTTTAAAAATAAATTGACCTCCCTCTTTACACTTCTACATCGATCATAATTCTTTGTCTAACCCCAAACTAGGATGAACATTTTCCCTAGTCACCTAATAGGGAGGTAATTTTCCTTAGTACCTTTAAAAGGGTGTGATATTCCCACTACCTCTATGGACGAGCACACTCTCTCCTAGGTCCCTATACCTAAGTGCCAATTTTCCCAAGCCTCAAACCTGGGCTCCAATTCTCCTTAGTCCTCAAACTTGGTTTCTAATTCTCCTTGGTGCCCTACTATGAGAATATACCTATCTAGACCTCCTCCATAGACACAAGAGGTGCATGAATAGGCTAAGAGAATAAACATGCACACTATCTACCATGTGTTCCTTTGAAAATGGTTTCTTCCAAGGTTTTCCTCCCAAACTGATAGGACCCTTAGGGTAATTACAATCTCATATTCCCTTGATAACGAGGGTCCTTGTCATGAGGATACAAATGAAACCTCCCCTTTCTCATGATGCTCATCCTAGAAACCCTATATTAAGAATCCTATTATCTTGAGTCTCCAATTGACCTCTTTGTTCCAATCAATGTGCCAGGAAAATATCCCAAGACTCCACTAGGTGTAAGCCTTAAATTTTGCCTTTACTATAGTCAATGACTTAGTAAATCACCTTTGGGAAGCATGTGTATAAGGCCTATATGTATCCTCTCTAATCCCAAGAAATGATTAGGCCTCTAATTAGGTGTAATCCCCAAATCTTCCCTCCTCGGGCCTTATAACCATTGAGTCCATTTATACTTCCTCAATGGTCCATATTCCCTATGATATTATCTTAAAAAATGATAAATATTACCCAATATAAAGTCTTCCAAAGTATTCTTTATTCCCCTTGTAATGACCTGTATCATTAGAGGTTGTGAAATTGAAAGAAAATTTGAATTTTTAATCAGGAGTAGGGGTCATTTACGAATTGGGATTCAGATTAGGAATCCAAGAATTTATAAATCTCCAGGATTTGTTTTTGTACATATAATGAGGTTTGGATGGGCGTTTAGGTTCTCAGGTGAGGGGTTAAGATTGGATGAGGTGGAAATGCATCTAGAGTTTCAAATTTAGGTAGTCACCATGACATAATATAGGGAACAATGAAATGGTATAACATGGATGAGGATGCTACAATACAATAGAGAGGGTTATTCCATGGCGGGGATATGGGGGAGATTACCATTCTATATCCAAAAGGCTACATATTTGGTGGGGAACCCATAGGAGCGGGTGTCCCTTAGGGTTAGGTGCCATAACCCCTTATGGTTGGCTGCACCAACACCCATGGGCCATGCCACAACATAGTCTTGGTTGAGGGAGACCATAATGTATCCTTAAGGGTATACACCAAGGAGGGGGTTTTAGGGGTATCCCCTTGCCTGGTGGAGGCTGGATATGCCACAGTTAGGGAGTCTAAACCATAGTGTGGCTAGTTATAGGGTGTTTCACCCTAGTTCCAGGGGGCCATGCCACAATGGTCCCTATGTGATATTTTTTACTAAAGGTATACTGGTAATTTATAAGTCAACCAACTTCAATTTTAGGGGAAAATGGGTTACATAGAGGGACACTTTAGCAAGATATTCCCCTATCCTTTCTCCTTCGACCCCCATAGTGGGAGATGACGTTTTTTTGTATTTTTGTAATGGATTCAATTTATAATATTCCTTTACTCCTCCATTATTCTTCCTCTTTTGAGATCACTAATTTTTAGAGTTTATAGAATAGGGTTTTGGTGATGATTTAATTCTAGCATGATGAAATCTTCACGATTCGATGGGTAATTTTCCTGGAATAGGTAGAGGAGGACTTGAGAGGATGAAATCATGAAGTTCTCTAAGGTGTGGTATGACTATGATGCTTGATGAGTTTTTTTCCAATTATACCACTTTGGTTTAATTTAAATAATTTGTTATTTATGATATATGGAACAAGATATGTGATTTGGTGTTGTTATGAGCTTGGATGAGGCACAAAAAGGCTTGGAAAAGGGCGAGGATAGGCTTGGAGAGGGGTTAACTTAGTGTTCAAGGTTGGTGGTCCCTTTAATACAAATCCATATTATTTTTATACATTATTGATTACCTGAATGCACGTTTCATTTGATTGGGTAGAGGGATAGGGATTACGAGTGTATTATAGGAAGAGATAGTATGATTCTAGGTCTCCTATGATCAGGTTAAGTACACCTTCATACTTGGGTAGTTTGGGTTCTCCTGGTGACTATGTATCCAAGGGTAGAGGATGAAAAATAATTTGGAAAGAGACCATTGGCAGGTCTCAAGATGTGATATGATCCATGGGTATCCTAGGTTGGTTTCCCTTGGGATAGTTGGAATGGTATAAGAGGATTTTAAATGAGTAATGATTAGTGAGATGGTTATAAATCTTGTGAGTGGCTGGGAACTCCCCCTTGAGGTTCATGTAGGGTATTTCCATATGTAAATATTATAAAGACTCCTTTGGGATAGAATGTAGTGTAACATAGTGGGTTTTACTATGATTTGAATGTTGAGTAGTGTCCATTAGAAGATGCGAGATGGGACCCAAGTGTGGGTAGGGGGATTGTTAAAGACTTAGCATCGGGTTATTAAAGGTATTAGAGTGGGATATATTAAGATGGTCTCTGGTTAGTGGGACCAAGAGTGATGAGGGATATTGATGAGGTTGGACTGGGCCTTGATTTATAAACTAGAGGTGTATAATAGTTGCAGTGTCATCGAGGGATGGCACATATGAAAATGTATTAATGATAAATTACCATGAAGGGTCAAAGGGACCAAGTGGAAACCTTGATGGGAAAGAAAAGTTGTGTTTTAGGTGAGGGGATGGGTCTAATTGGATACCGCCCTATGATGATATGGTGAGCTGTGTGATATGTTGTGGAACTTGTATGATTCTACATATGTGTTATTATGCCTGTGATTGGATATGAACCTAGTGAGGAAGAGGATCCTAAGGCCTAGTTCTAACATGAGTGAGATGGATTTGGCTTAACTACCATGGGTGAGATGAAGTTATTTTGTGACTGAATTGGGACCTCACCTTTAGTAAGATTCGGTCATGGTAATGTAATTTTTTTTAAGTATGATTGGGCCATAATAGTATACCATTAAAGTGAGAGGGTTGGGTTATGATGAGGCATGAGGCATTAATTATGGACCCTACCTTGAGTGATGAGGTTGTTGGATGAAATTTGGATATATGACCTTACCATATCCCTTCGGGAAGTGGGTTAAGTTTTTTGATGATGCATACCCTGAGTATTTAGGTATGGGATAGGTTACAGGTTCGATGTCATGAGGTGATGATGATATTCTAACATGGTTCCAACACTGGTATGATCAGGTGTCATGGTAGCCTGGCTAGCACATGATGACCTGATGCACATGGAGTCTTGGTGTTCTGGTTAGCACCTGAAACCAGATGTGCTTATGTGACATGTTTATTTTTTTATTATATTTTTGTATAAATATATATTATTGATTATACTAAGAGAAATTGGAGAGACTCTATTTAGTTATATTCTCAAACTCTGTACATGCACTTTGGTGTACATGAAATCTTTATGTATGTTTTCATATTAAGGATAGAGCCTGTAATGGACTGGAATAGAGTAGTTTGATAGGTATGCAAATAATTGGAGTACTATGGAAAATGTATTTTTTTCAATTTTTTTATTTGTATATAGGATTATCCTAGCATGTGATCAATTCATGTTTTGTTTGATCATGTATGTATACTAAATTTCATTGATATAACATTGTTTTTATTTATTCAACATACTCTAATGTTTTTACTATATTTTTTTTGATTATTTATAATATATTGTTTTACTTTGATTTGAGGTAATATTATCCCCATAGTATGAATTATTCTATCACTTCTAGTAATAAACCTTAGGTGTATAGGGAGGCACGCCTAAGGTCATGTAGCCCTTCGGCTCAAACAACTATTCTGGGATGGGGCATTGTAAGTGGTATAAGAGATTATTTTTTTCTTAATATTTTGGGATATGGTAGATAGGTGGTCTATTAATTTTCCATAGATTGTAATTGACCTCGATCTAGTGGTTCATGAACACCTTTTTGGTGGGAAGACCTAGTTACCAAAGTGATGTGACTGCTTCTCTTGGTTTTCATTGTTATGATTGATCTTTTTATTGAAATTTATGAGTTTACCAAAGTTTTTATTCTTGGTTTTGTCTATTAAACCATAGGTATGAGGCCAATGAACATGTATCATGGTTGGAACATATGAATCACATGATATATGCCTTCTTGTGTGTGATTATTTTTACAGATGAGAGGTTTAAATATTTAAAGTGCAAAAAAACTCATATGATGTTTCCCTATATAACATGTTTGTGGAATTATACTCAACAAAATCATGGTATTTCCTTCTAATTATAGGACATGTGGATCTTGGTGTAGGATTTTCTCCAATGATGGGTACATAGTCCCTTGTGCAAGGGTTGTGTAGAGACCCTTAATGGGTCGGTATTGGAATAAGGTGACTTAGTGAAGGAACCATAACAGGTTTGGTATAGGAATTGAATTTACAAGGAATGATCTGAGGATGGGAATAAATTTCCTTAAGGTTATATTTTTAGTTACTTAAAGTTTCAACAAAAACCTATATAGTGTTTTCCTATATTGATTATTGGTGGAATTATACTTAACCATACTAGTTGATTGTGTGGGAACCTATTAAAGGGTTGAGAAAAGGAATGTGAATGCATTGGGATTTGGGATATGAATCACTTTGAGTGTTTATGTTATTTTGGTTGGGTTTTGAGAAATAGATCAGCTAGATGCATAACCCTTTTGTTTTGGAAGCACTTTTAGTGGCATGGTGGGAGTGTGAGTATATGATCATGGGTTTTTGAATTACACCCATGTGGTGTATGATCAGGCAATTATTATTACCATGGGTGATATTCCTTGGGATATTGGATGATGTTGAATTGTATGTGAAGCGTGGTTAATGGGTCAGATGTCTAAGCCTATTTTAAATTGGGTACGACTCACAAGAGTATGAGTCTAGTTGTGTGTTGGGTTTTATGAGAGTGTGCGATCATTAACTTTAGGTTGGAATAAGTATGATATTGATTTAGATCTTGTGAAAAGGTTCTTAGGAAGACCACTATGTATTTGGTGGAAGAGAGTAAGCATTAATATGGATTTTCAGGGAAAGGTATTAATGTGTGACGGTAGGTGTGTTCTATTATGCATGGTGTTAAGTTGTGTTGTGTTGTGGATCAGTGAGTGGGATATGTGTGGGTCCATTAAGAACCTTTCAAAATGAGAATTTACCTGAGTGGTGATATAGTGATAGTATGAAGGTGAGACACTTGTAGGTATGGTGGCCCTGAGGGTTTTGATCCTTGTTATAGGTTGATAGGATGGGGGATAGTAGCATTGGGCCTCGTTGGGGCCGGTGCTCAAGGAGTTGTGTAAGGGTAGCCATATGGTGGGGAGTGAACCATTTTCTATTGGTGGACATGATACACACAATGAGTAGATTTTTGAATATAAAATATGGAATTCTTAATGATTCAGGTACATAAAATAATTGAAAATTTGGTATGAGAGGGATGATCATGTCCATTAATTGTGTTCAGTAATGGATGAAACATGGGATATGGAAATAAGGTTTTATTTTTGTGGGTAAATGAAAATGATACTCTTATGGTGGGGAGTATCATATCATCCATGGGTGAGTGACCCTTATGTCAAAAGGGTCATGTGTGTAGTGAGATCATTCAAATTGACGGTCGAGGTGACACTTAGATTTTGGTGTGTGGGAATATCTGATTATGAAATAGTTTATTGAGAATATTATATTTGAGATTGGGATTTGGTGTTAGGTTGAGTTGGTGTGTTGGAATCATGTTCAAGGTGGAGTTTTTTTAGCCCAATATTGAGTCTGATTGAAGGTGCATCGATGATCTGGTTGATATAATGATAGATGTTGTGGGTAGTTGGTTATACAACCATGGAATTACACCAAGAGTCAGGTTCAACCTTTAGTGTGGTAATTGGTTTATCTTTTGATTCCTTTAGAGGTAAAGGAATTATTATTGAGTGAGGTAGTATGGTGATGCATCACT
This sequence comes from Viscum album, assembly GCA_963277665.1. Taxonomy (NCBI): domain Eukaryota; kingdom Viridiplantae; phylum Streptophyta; class Magnoliopsida; order Santalales; family Viscaceae; genus Viscum; species Viscum album. Next base: position 718,030,968 of record OY728129.1, on the reverse strand, counting down.
AGGTGAAACCAAGATATTTTAGGTGAAGTTAACTATGGTTGGTGCAACCTCTATTTAGTCATGGAATTGGATGCAGTGAGGTGGAAAATGTATCTAAATCTTTATTATACTATTATCTAAGAATTTTCTTAGAGATTACTATGTAGGTGAGAACCATAGATCTGAATCATCCTATTTTAATTAAATAATTATGGAGGAGAGCACCATAATCTTTGTTTGGGATGAATCCATTGAAGATATCATGGTGTCTCTGGATGAACGAGTGCAATCAAGTTCCATCTCAGTATTGATGATGACAGTGATTGGGTGGCCTGGCCTTTGGTAAATAGGTAACTTTAGTGTTGTTAGTGGAATAGTGGAAGCATGTTCTACATTCAAGAGTAGAATACATTGGTTCCTTGGTGGATTATAAACCATGGTAGTTTAGGAAGGATGGTTTTAGGACCACCATGACTTCATGAGGATGATAAGTATTATGGTGAGAGTTTGTAACTACCCATGCCATTACGGGTTGTGATGTTTGAAGGAAATTTAAATTTCTAATTTGGGGAAGGTATCATTTAATGATATGGGACTGAGATTAGGAATCTAAGTGTTTATAAATATCCTATAGTTTTTTTTGTATGTGGAATGAGGCATGGATGGGTATTTGAGTGCTCGAGTGAGCTGGGAGAAATACTAGGGTGGTTCTACAGCTGAAGGTTCAACTATAGGTAGGAACCATGATGCAACATAGGGAACTAAAATATGGTTTCCTATGGCTAAGGATTCCACATCTTAGTAGTGATGGATGCACCTTGGTTGTGTTGTGGGGGGGGGGGGGGGGGGAGAACCATGTCACAACCCAAAGTCTGCATCACGGGTGGGGATCCCATAGGAGAGTTCCTTGAGGAATTTCCCTTAGGGGACACACTCTAGGAGTGGGAAGACCTAGAGGCTGGGCACCCTAACCCCTATGGGTAGCTATGCTGCAACAAAGTGGCCATGACATAGCATGGGCCAGGTAAAGGGAGTCCATAATAAAATCTCAAGGGGCTACATCATAGAGGGGGTGTTTGGTGTAGGACCTTTGCCTCATAGAGGTTAGTTTTCCACAACCAGGTAGGAAATCCCATTGTACAACTTGAATATAGGGAGTTTTACTATATTACTATGGGGATATGCTATAATTTCCCCCCAAGTTGTGGTTTTTTCTGAGTGTAGACCTGTAATTTATCAGTAAATCCCTTTTATTTTTTGGTAATGAGGTTTACAAGGAGGGTAATTTTGGATAAATCCCCCCTATCTTTCTTCTTCAACACCCCATGGTGGTGGATATTTCTTGTTTTTTTTCTATAGTATATTTGAGGTACGATATTTTATTTTTTCTACAATTATTATTCCTAGTTTTATCCTACTAATTTGGGGGGTTTTGAAAATATTATTTCAATGAAAATTTCACCACAGTGTGGTGAAATATCCTAGATTCAATGGGGATTTTACTTAGAATGACTATAGGAGGATTTGGGAGGATTAAAAAAATGTGGTTCCATGTGGTTTCAGTGTGATGATGATGCTCGATGGGTTTTTTTACAATTATTACTCTTCGGTTTAAATAAAATAATAAATTATAAAATTTTGTAATTAATTATTTATGATTTATGGTGTGAGATCAAAGATCGGGTTGTGGTATGAGCTTGGACGAGGCACAAAAGGACTGATTTAGGGAGAGCACAAGCTTGGAGAGGGATTAACACCATTTTCAAGGTAGGTGGTCCCTTTAATACAAATCCATAACCATGTTATATAATATTTCTTTTCTAAATGAATATTTTATAGGATTGTGTAGAGGGATAGAGATCAAGAGCACCCTAGAAGAAGAGATAGAATGGAATTGGGTCTCTTATGCTCAAGTTCAGTCACCCGATCACTTGGGTAGATTGAGATCACTTGATGAATATGTCTCCAAGGGGCAAGGATGTTAGATTATTTAGAAAGATACCTTAGGTAGGTCTCAGGAAGCTATAAATGTTGTTGGTATCCTAGGATGGTTTTCTTAGGGCTAGGTGAGAAGGTATAAGAAAATTTGATCTAGGTGATGATGAGAAAGATGTTCATATGTCTCATGAGAGGCTAGGAACTCCTTCCCATGGTCAAATGAGTGTCTTGGAATTTATAAATAGTAGGAAAATTCTTTTTATACGGGATAGTGTGTGACAAATTGGGATTTCCTCTAAGTGGAAAGTTGATAGATATTCCATATGAGATGTGAGTCTGAACCCATCTATGTGTCAAAGAATTGTTTGGGACATGGAATTGGGTTTTCAAGGGGATTAGAGCGGGATAATTTGGGTTGGTCCCTGATCAATGGTATTAAGAGTGAAGATGTGTTTTAATGATTTTGAATTAGGAATTGGGGGTTGGGTTAGAGGTGCCTATGTTATTTGGAATCATTTAGGGGTGACATATACAAGAATGAATCAATTAGTAGAGACCGTGACTGGACAAATGGACCCAGTGGACAACTTTATGGTTGAGCCAAAATGTGTTTGATGTGAGGGTATATGTACAAGTTACTAGCTCTCCATGATGAGTTAGTTTGTTGTGTAATGGTATAAAATCTCTATTTTCTCTTGATGTGCATGTTTATTATTATGATAGTTAAATCACCTAATTAGGGATATGATCTTGAGGCCAGGCCCCTACACGAGTGATATAGTGCTGAATGGACTACCATGGGTGAGACATAGTCCTCATGTGCATGAATTGCGACCTTTCCTTGAGTAGACTTGGGTCGTGGTATTATACCTTTCCTTGAGTAGGTTTGGGTCATGATGGTAGACAAATAAAGTGAGAGTGATAGGTCATTATGAGATACAATTCATGGATAATGGATCCATCCTTGAGTAATGAGACTGTGGGTTGGGATTTAGATGTATGACCTTACCATATCCCTTTAGAAAGTGGGTCGAGATTTTGAATGATGCCTACCTTTATTATTTGGTTACTAGTTGGGTTACTAGTTTGATGGAACAAGGAAACAATAATATTCTATTATGGTACTAAACAGGTATGAGTAGGTGATGTGGAGGCTAGGTTAATACACGATGTCCTAATGTGCATGGAGTCATGATGGTCTGGTTAACACACAATGTCAGACACACTTGTGTGACATGTTTATTTGTTTATTATCCTCATGCATACATTTATATGATGGAATATATTAGGGGCACTTGGTGAGACCCTACCCAGCAATATGATCACACACTATATGAGAAATCTAGTGCATGTGAAGACCTTATACATACTTTTAGGTTGATCATAGAATATACGATGGAATAGGATAGAGTAGCTTGATGGGTATATGAAGAATAAGAGTGTTATGTGTCCTTGGGAAGGTAGAAAGGCCAGTGTATGTATTGTTTTCCCTTTGGTTTATTTTTATATGTGATTAACCCAATGGGTGATAAGTACATGTTTTTCATTACTGCGTATCCATATGCTTCATTTCATTGATATAATATTGATTTTATTTATTCCATTTACTTTTATGCTTGTGTTGGATATTTTTTGGTCATTTAAACTATTTTGTATAACTTTGATTTTAGTTCATAGTACCATCATGCTTTGGATTAGGCCCTCATCGCTATCCAACAAACTTTCACATACATGGAGGAACGCTTGAGGTCACATGGACCCCATCTCAGATAGGTGTTCTGGGCCAGGGTGTTACACCATGCAATTACCAAAATACCCTCTCTTATTTGGTTACCAATAAATATGATGAACTAGAAAAAAACAAACACCCATATGTTACCCCCACCCCATATCTCATTTTAACCCCTTTCATGACACGAATGTCCTTACCACATGATGTTAAACTACATAGACTGGTCTTATCACATGACCTTAAACCATGCAACTTGAACTACCTTGGATTTGGTTGACACTAAATTGGATACATAAGATAAATATCCTAGGTTTGATCCCAACATCCCATAAGTCATAGATACAGTAAAATGAAAGGTACTTCACTAGTTCATAGATTCACAACCATAAAAGGAACTTCACTAGTTCATAACCACATGACCATAAAAGGAACCTCTTCGGTCCTTATCACAAAAACTTAAAAGACAAAACATTTCCTATTAAGAAGAATTAATCAATGTGTATTTTTATTCATTTAATATTAATTCATAGGAATCCATTTTCATGGCCCCGATCATAACTTCACAAAACCTACCACCTATATAGATGGTGATAAATTCATAGAACCTCAATATGTAGCTTCAAATAAAAGCATAATTAACTAGTAAATTAATGATGAAGAACCTATAATACATATACATATTCACATCAATGCATGTTTATGGATGATATGGTGGTAATTGGTAGTAATTATTTTACTATAAAATATTCCTGAATATGTATTAAATATTTAATAGTCCCAAAGTTGGTAATAATTCCACCCATAAAAGGGTGAGGTGGTACTGAACTCTCATCCTATCATCCAGTGAAAAACTAAAGTTTTTCTAGTAAATTCCCATTGATTACCTAACTTTAGAAATAAGGTTTGAACCAAATCAAAACATAATGGGTGTGAGGGTACATTAGGAACAAATTTGTGAACTCAATGTGAATAATTTACTCATAAAAGAGATCAATTGACCATGAACTTACTTCTGACACCGTATTAATGTGTTTATTTTTTTGGTTGTTTTCCCTTTCAAAAATATTATTTTAGGAACCTTATAAAAAACACCTCTAACCTAAATGGTATCATTGAATCATAAACATGAAAATGTTAGACACCCTAGACATATTCCATGACCATAAAAAAGAACATGCACCCATGAACCAGGAGGATATTGTCACAAACTCAATGCCTTTAGCACCATCTGGTGAACATACCATCATGGGAGTACTATTTAAAAGAATCTATCCCAATATTTAAGGTGGATATTGAAATGAATTAGTATATGAAGCCACACCAAATGTCCAATCATTGATGAGTTTATGAGAATTACATAGACCCTACTTCAACTTATAATTGTTAAGGGATCTTGTATTTAGTACATAAAAATGAAAAACTTCAATATAGTATGATGGTAGATGAGGATATCAATTTTGTTCTCACCACTAGCCAAGATTATTTAAAAATTATTTTGGTTAGCTTTCATTATCCCCAATGTAGAAGAGCCTTGGACTCTCACAAATATGACGAGGAGGCCCCATCATATATTCTATCCCTAATTTTATGAAACAGAGGACCAAGAGGAGGGATTCCTAAGGGATATAGATGATTGAGGCACTAGAATAGGTGAATATTCATATTCTAAATTTAGAGGTCCACTAGCATATCATAGTGGAAACTGTAGGGAAGGCTTATATCCTTGTCCACATGAACAAATCACATTGGCATATTTCGATGACCATAGTCGAGAAGGTCAATATAACCACTCAATTTGAAGAGGTATGTAAGAATATGATGGTGGACACCATAGGGTAGGATCATATGATTTCCCACATCAGTTAAGCATGCTAGAATATTTTAGTGGTGACCATGAAACAAGACCATATCCCCGATCTCACATAGATAATTCATCATAATATCCTGATGGAGTCACATGATAAGTCTTATATCTTTGGTCCTCAATAAATCCATCAAGGTTTCTCTCATATTTCTATAACAACTTAAGTTTAGGATCATACCACAATCTCTATTTAGGAAAGTATTAAACACATCCCCAAGGAAATATAGGTGAAAACTCATATCCTTTCCCTCATTCAGGGAGGTCACCACCATATTCCAATGAAAACCAGTGTATCATAGGAGGGGTCCCTATCATTAGCATCCTTTCATACATTTAGAAACCCATATTATAATATATAATCCAATCCTAGTTACCTAGTCAAGAATATAAATAGTAATAACTTGTAGGGGGAAAGATACAATTTAGGAACAAGATCATATCCATATTTCCATTATTGTTCTTAAGGCTATTTGACACATTGCAACAATGACCCAATAATCATCCAAATTATCATCAACATGAGAAGTTATAGATGACCAAAAAGGTTCTCCCCATGGAATACAAGACACCAAACATGGAGGTCCTCCCCATGGTGTTCATTGAAAAGGTCCTCCCTATAATAACATCTCTTCCTAACACAAAGGTCCACACCATGTTGAAATAACTCTGAGATTGGCCTCATATCAAGATTCACTAAATAATTTGAGTTTAGATAAACTAAGTTCCTCATCATTATTCAACATCATTTCATCCTTATTAGTTGATGATTTGTGGAAGATATTTTCTTTTAATCCTCCCTCAAACTGTACAAACATTGATAAAATAGAGGAGGTTCTGAATGATCCTTATACCCTTGAAAAATTAGAAGGGAAATTAACATTATTGTTAAGTCATTTTTAGGAACCCCACTCTAAGGATGAGGAAAAATCTATGATCATTGTGGAAATAATTTACTAAAGGTAGAATATAAATCATGTTTTGGCCCCTGGAAACCCCTAGTTTGACATTCCATAGATACTAAAAGATGAATAAAAACCTTAAACACATCAAAATTTATGTTAGAATCTTAAAAATTTCAAAGATAAGTGTCTGTATTGTAAGAAATATGTGAACCAACTTGAGATTATTATCGAACTATTCCACCAAATTGACTAGATCACCTTCCTAGTTTCTCGAAACCATATATTAGAGAAGCATAATGATTTCATTTAGTATAATTGCCTCAAAAGTATGAAATCACTATGCCAAATAATTTCTAATACCTCATTTGTCATGTATATCATGGGATGGGTAAATTACATAGCTCTACACTTCAAGCCACCCACATCCCAATAAGGATTATTAGGAAAAGAAACTTTCAATGCTGTTTCTTTTGGAAAAGGTTTAGGCCCCAATTCTACTTATTTTAGTTAGTCTATACAGTGTAATCCTTCTATTATTAAGGGAAAAAGAGGTATACCCAACATGAATAAGATATTGGAAGACTACCACATCAAGATTCCAAGAAATTCAAGCATACATTCAATTTTTTGGGAAGAAAATCCTATGATCATATAGAAATCCTCAATGATAAGAAGATCTCACTTAAAATAGGAACTGTACCTAGATCATCCTTGAATAGTAGCTCAAAAGGTCAATAAGGCTGTGATAAAATCTTCATGAGTAGCATTATAGGAGAAACCCCAACTCATAGGGATAGGGGAATTTTTACCACCAACACCACCCTTGGGATCATCAAATACATAAAAAATATATGACATGCTAATGATAGAAAAATAAAATCTTCATACCATATGGTTTGGGTCATTATTAGCACCACCTCCTACTTTAAAGAAGTTTTAAATCTCTAGGATGTGATAAAATTTATGGGAAACACCCTCAGATTTCCTTCCACTTCCCGAACCATTTTACTTGTTGGGAGATAACTCAGTAAAAGCTACTAGAAACTCATTTGGAATCACTATCCTACTTCTGGGGGATCATCGAGGAGAGAAAGTGAAACCTTATAGAGGTTGTAAGATAAAATGAAATAATAAGAATGAAAATATCAAGAGGATTAAATTTTTTTTCCTTGGAAGGTTTCTAAAGGAAAATGAATCCCCCTATAACTTTGATGAGGATATGATCTCTGCCACATTCTATGCATCTGTAAACATCATCAACATCAACCCCATAGATAATATGGAGAATGAAATTTATTTATAAGAACATAATGAGATAGAATATGTTTGAAATAACATTCAAACCAAAAAACATGAAGAAATCATGAAAACCCAGAATTAGTTTTAGACTCAAGATATAAGGGTTCTTCCAAATATTCAATTATCACTTACCCGATGAGATTTATTCAAAGATAAAGGGAAAGGTGTGTCAATATCCAATCCACCACCCAAATATGATAAAATAATTTTTCACGAGGATAAGCTAGTTTAATAAGATGTTGAGTTGGATAGATTGCTGAGACTCAATGCCAAATTAGTCCGTGGAAATATTCATGCTGAGTAAAACTCCAAGAGAGAGGCCAGTGTTCCACCTTCAGTATATATCAAACAAGAAGAAGGTATCCATACAATAAGAAAAATGTTCATCTATATAAGAATATCTTGTTATAAACAACCAATTTACCTGAATATGGTAGCCAAGGACTATAAATAATTTCCTACCATTGGTTGACAACCACCACTATTTAAAGAAAGCAACCCCATACCGACTCCAACCAAATATCAATAGCAGACACAAGTGAGATGACTATATTAAGATCTGCCTATTACATTTACTCAGCAGTCTTCCTAATTTATGGTCTCACTAGAACTTATTGACTCTATATAGTCCTTTATAGATTTAATTCAGGCTATATAGGGCTAGTACACACCAATAAAACTAGAGAGGAATCCATATCCTAAATCGAAAGACCTAACTCTACCCCCACCAAATTTAGGAATCCCTACTTCATGATATTTAATGGAATGAGATATTTGAAGCAGTATCTCAGGTACTATATGTCTTGATAAATCTCCATGATGGAGACATTAGAGCATATATAGAAAACTAATATGTTTTATGATGACATAGTAGGGTCTAACATTATTATGGTATATCAATTAACCAGGTGGTGCCATCACTTACTATGAAGATTTGAGATGATATTTTTTCTACCAATTAAACTATATGTTGAGGAAAAAAAGAATCATTGACCTCTATAATTTCAAACATACCAAAAATTTGAGGGCCTCAGACTTCATCACTAGGTAGAAAGGGATGACCTATTCCTTGAATATTAAACTTTCACAAGAGCTGTTACTGGAGATATTTATAGAAAATATATTTTATTAGTTTTCTAATACTCTCATTCCCTTAAAATACCCTATAAGTCTCCAAGAATTTATAGTAGTCTCATAGTAATTGGAAGATGTTATTTGTCGATCTAAGGAAAAATATTTTCCGACATCATCATTACAAGGGAATAAACAAGGTATAGTAGAGGACACAACCATCATACTCAATCTAGATCCATTTACTAGGACTTCTCATTATCATATGGAATCTCCCCGTAAATAATAACAATAATAGTATACCCTCGTTAAGAGGGGAAGAAAGAGAAAATTCACCTCAAAGTTATAATATTTGAGGAATAAAGTGTAATCCTTCCAAAAAGAGAAATTTCAATAGTATTTCATAACTACCATGAAGAAAAAAATCTATTTATAACATTAATGGTCAATAAAACTGATGAATTTAGGAAGAATAATCATTTATACTACCACCCTTTCTATCAGATTCTATCAAACAAATACCCTAGAATGCTTCATCATTAAGGATATACTCTAGAATATGGTTGATTTTATGATGGTAAATATGGGTAAACCACTAGAGTAGGTGTCCCCTGTCTATTACACTTTATGAGAATAAGAATAAATATAGTTTAAAGAAGTCCTAAATAGGCATGCATAGAAATTTTATGACACTATGACAAGGAAATTTATTAGATGAGAATATGACATACTAAAGGCACAACTGAATCACCTGATTGTGATCCCAATTCTCATTATAGTATCTGGGATGAAATCTTCATCATCACAATTTTTCAAGTGCGGGTTCAATCGATGCTTGTAGAAAAAGACACAAGAAGAAGAGCCCATACATGTACCCAAGTTGGTTTAAACTCTCTAGGGAATCCTTCAACTTTTACTAAGATAATGGGGACCATCCTACTAAAAAAACAGTGGGTATTGCCCCAGAAAATGGGATTATCATTAAATGAGGAGTTAGAATACAACCCAGTCAACATCATTTAGGGCTCATTCAGATCTAATTATATCATAGGAATGATTATTGGACATGCATTTATCTAGTCAACATCGAGATGTGGGAATATTGGTTCAGAATAATAAAAAAACAAAAAATATATATATTCATATTTAGTTAGAGAAATGTGACCCTGGATCTACACTCCCAGATTCAGTTCCACAAACACATACTTTACATACTATCTTTGATACCAACTATAGATTCTCGGACATAATTATACTATAATTACATTACTTATGGAAAATATTATATTTCATACATTCTCAAGACCTTTTAGGTTTAGATCTTCATAGAATTAAGAAAGAACTTATACTAAGAAAACCCCTGTCTTTATCAACCAATAAATATTTTTCCACTATATAAGAAACAACTTAATCCAATAAGATTCGTAAATATCTCCCAAAAATTATCCACAAATGATATTTTATTAGGTATATCATGTATAATACTTATTTTCATAACATGAGAAATAGAAAAATAAGAAGGGGTGAGCTCAAATTCTTAGAAAGGGAAAACATAGAACTATAATAATCATGGAATAAACATGACATAAATATTATGAAAAAATAATTAAACAATATGAATCCACAATCAAATGAAATTGAGATCATTCTATATCCATGAGAACAATTGAAAAAATGGATATAAATAATACTAATCTCATAATAATGGAATTCATAATTCTGGATATAAAAAACAAGCTATCAAGGACTTAATCCAAGACACTATCTTATTATGGGAATAAGTATACACTAAAACCCAACTTCTTTTGTCTCATGATAATGATTGATGCATCAAGGGGCTATATTATTCCAGGCCCCACTCATCACCCGATTAAGTCCAATGAATTCATTAAAAGAGCCAAAAGGCCTTTAATAACATTCCCTAAGGAAAAAATTGTTGAATCAAAACATATTTATCCATATAATGAAGAATATAAAATATTAATACATGATGAACCTTTGTTAGTAGTCAATAACCATCAATAATGTCAATAGTTTTCCATTTATCTATAAAGGGGTAACATGATCATAACCCATCCCGAGAAAAAAGAAGGACGGTCAAACATTAAATAGTCAACTTTATAATAATATTTTATATTGGAATAATAATATATGGTATACCAATAATTTTTACCATTTAAATAAAAGGGATAACATGATCATAACCAATCCGGGAAAAGAAGGTGGATGATTTCAAAATAACATAAACCAAGAAGTGAGAAATACTTTTAAAAGGGTTTATGTGGTGGGAATGTATATCCCTAGAAAATAATAAAATGATACTTCATAATACAATCAATGTGAATAATTTACCCAAATTATATGAAATAATTTCATAGAATGATCATAACTTAATGAATGAAAGTTTAGTTTCCAAAAATATTTATTGACGGGGAAGAAAATAAATTAGCATTCACTAGAATAGGGGAACATGATTTGGACAGTAAATCACACTAAATAAAAGAAAATAAAGTATACATAATTTATAATATATTAAATAAATAGAACATAATACACAGGTAATATGGTGTATAACATGTAACATGTCTCAAAGAATCATAATTGAGACCAATAAAACATTACGACTTGAGATTTTTTTTAATAAAAAACCCTTGAAAGAGTGGTATTTTAATTGAATGCAAAATACCATGATTATAATACAATTCATGTTATGATATCTCAAATAGGCAGTATATACACCACATAAATGAAATTAGGTTCATAATATTACAAATGTCTCAAAGAGGGTATTTTGAGATGAAAACCCCTACCTTGTATTCCCAAATGCTTGACCATGATCTAAACTAATGTATAATGAAAATCAACATCTTAATAAATAATCTCATAAATTTAATATAAACATACTAACTTTTTTATAATTATTTTATAACAATATATTAAAAATATATTTTTCGATTATAGTTTATTTTTATTATCGAGTGACAAAACTTTTAGTTACTTGTTTTGTATAAACTTCACAACTATGGGATTGATTATCACTAAGTAGTTTCAATTTCATAATTAATAGTTCATTAAATATATAATAATAATTGTTTTTTGAAATATTACTTTGGTCCCATTTTCATTAGGCGAAAGAGATGAATACAACTTGTGAGAATGGAAATGACGATGAACTATTTTTTGACGTGTTTAATGATTGAAAGGTGATATATTAATAAATATTTTAAATATTAACATCACCTTTCAAGAAAAATTAAATACTTATAAAAAAATCATTATGAAATTATGTTACCAATATATATAATCCCATACTCATTCATGACATAATCATTACGACATCATTTATATGGGTGGTTAAATTGACCCAAATTGTAACGTGTTATAATGATTAAATGAGTAAGGGGATGTATTTAGATAATGATAATGTGACATATAAAGAATATTAAAAATGTAATAGAAATAAAATATCCTCAATAAATCCATTATATGAACCATTAATGATGGGTGGTGATGAAAAATAAAATCCATTGTTTGTGGAGGAGGTAGTCTCCCGTACACATGATTAATGATCCCATTTTTCAATGAATGGAAACAATTATTTTATATGAAAAATGATCATTTAAGAATTTTATTTTTTACATATAAAAAATATTTATTCATGTAATTCATTTTTGATACCATCCATGATTGGTGGTGTGGAAAATGAACAACATCGCATCATGGAGGTGGTAGTCCGCATGTATGCACAAATGATGATTTCATTTTCTTAATTGATGATATATATGAATAGATAATGATAATAAACTTAATATAGTTACATTATAATATATGAATTATAATAATATCATTTTATTAGTCTGTATATAATTAATTTTTATAGAAAATGAATAAGAAAATCCAAGTAGTTGATAATACTCATATTAGAGATATGAATTTTCCTTGGAAGTATCCTTGGAAAAGAAGTCTAATTACTAACTAATGGTGAAAAAAATATTTTTAAAATAGGATAAGGTCACCTTAGGAGAAATTTGGAAGAGTTTTAATGAGAGAATATAATAATAGGTGAGTATTTAGGTGGATAGAGTGTTACCTTTTTATAAGTGAAGTGTGGGAAGCTTTTGGAATTACCATTAAAATTTTCAATAATGTGATGTTACTATTCCAAATTAAATGAAACCAAAATGAAAAAAATAAGAGGTTAAAGTGATTTTGGTTCTAAACTTAACTAAACCACTCATTTTTTAAGAAAATATTTTTGTTTCAAAGATTTTTCTTTTAACTTTTTAACCTTTCCCCAATTTACTTTTACCTTTTTATTTATTTTTCATCCTTAGTAGTTAATATTAATGCAAAGATTAAAATTTAAAAATTTACATAATTTGAACCTAATTATTTTAAATTTTGTAAAACATTTTATCAAATAAAATTTAAATGTTTTAAAAAGTTAATTTTAGATTAGCGCACATAACTCGTAAAAATAGTTTTTTTTCTTCGAAAAAGTGTGTTGTAAGACTAAAATATATATGTAATACATATTTATTAAAATCATAAATCCTTATGACATAAATTAGTTTATTTTAATGAAATTAATCTTAATGAAGATCCAATTTAAATGAAAAATATAATATCACCTTGAAAAAACTTGATTTAAAGAGAATACTGAAAACAATTTTTATTAAAATAACATTTTAATTTAGTTTTAAAAATGTTGGACATATGATTTATAAAGTCAAAGATTATATTAAAATGAATTTTATTTATTTTTTAATAATATATTTTATTACTTAAATTTTTTTAAACTTTTAGGAAACACTTACATATTGATAAAATAATAAAAATTATAATTTTCACAAAAAAAATTATTTTTCAGCTAAAAATCAATCTTTTTGGAAAATACCCAAAATTTCATCTTAAGATAATATTTTTATTATAAATAAAAAAATTATATACATATTTTCAATTTTCAATTCTAAAAAATTATTTATTATAATTTTTAATAAAATCATGAAATATAATAAAAAACCATTTTTATTGGATAAGGACATTTTCAAATATGAATTGTTATTATTCTTATTTTATATAATTTACCTACTAAATCGGTGTAAACCAATTATTAATATCAAAAATAATTTATCATTTTTAATCAAACATTTCTTGAAATAGAAATGCATATCATATAAAGAGAATATTTTTAGATAAATACTTTTCTAAACAATAAACGATCTTATTAGTCATTTTTCGTAAACTAATTGAATTTCATTCATATTAAAGTTGACTTTATTTTATTTCTATAAATATTTCATAAATATGTTAATACTATTCATCCCCACTAATTAAATATCTAGGTTTTAACATTCATACTTAAGTATTTATATTTTATCTAAATATATCGTGGTTTCATTTATGTTTGGCTTTGCATGTGGTGAAAGCTATAAAAAACATTGACTTATTTAAAGGTAATCATATATCAAGATCTCAAGGTGTTACATTCTCCCCTATTAAATAAATTTTATCCTCAAAATTTAATTATTACTCATTAAGGAATGTAGGTGAAGTTATTCTTAACATATTCATCATTCAAGGTATAACCTCTAATATGACATTTACCATTCTCTATTAGGCTATATCAAATTACTTACCATTATTCTAACAACATTATCCATTAATACAATCATATAAAGAAGTATGTATATACCCTAAACATATATTACCCATAACATATTTTTCCTAAAACCATTTGAATATCCAATACATTAAACCATAGAAAAATCATATATACTTATAGAAATTATCACTATATTTAACCCTCAAATGGTATAAAATCACAATCCATCTATTAAATACCACAACCCCAAAAATGAGATAAAATTCACAAAAAATGTCATGAATAAATTATCAAACCCAAGGCTATAAATATTGTCTAACTTACTTTTCAAAATCAACCAACCATTCATTATGTCAACCTAGGGTATATTAAACTTAAGGGTTATGTATACCATAATCAATTGTTCTTCAATAGTTATCCCCAAAAATATAACCTTTTCATAAAATAACTTTTCAAGGTTATTGATACCATTGAATATACATTTCCAAACCTCTAAAGTGAAACTACTTAAGAATAATCCTTAGATATTTCATACAATCCTGTTAAATTTTAGAATATAGTAGAATATCATTGATAAATATAACTTCACTAATTAAATTAGCTAAGATTACCAAGAATTAATTTATATTATTATATCAACCACACTATGAAAGGTAAGACTAGGAAACCCACATTTTCCATCATAATAGTTATATAGGGAAATTCTTAACCATCCATATATGCACACTTATTCAGTCATAAGACATAGTAGTTTTCTAGATATATACGTTTCTTAACATCATATTCATGATATTTTGTCCACAAGATATTAAAACAAAATGGTTATGATCATATCCAAAATATTAATAATAAAACATCAAGAAAATATTTCTTCCCTTATAGGACCTTTGTTTTTAATATATGTTACTTTCAGATTAACCTGAAACTCTTTTTATTCAATCCTTGGTTATCCATGGAAATGTTTCTACTAGGTTATGTAACCAAATTTGTTAAAATCATACTTAAATCCTTAATAATGGTTCATATAGAGAATTTTATTAACCAAAGTATATCCCCATGGAGTTCCAAACCAGGTTTAGAGTTAGGCCTCTCTCTTTTCATGGTTATTACCCCTAGGTAAATCTTTTCCAGGGCCTGTATCCACTTTTAGTATCTATAAATTGATGTAATTTCAAGGAAAACCAAATAATATCCACTTTACCAAAACTTTGGGATTTTATACTATATATGTAATTATTTCATAGAATTATCCCAAGGGTTTTTAAAAAAGCTCTCTTATCACAATACTCAAATAAAATGTACATTATTACCTTAACATTAAATCATATACTATACCAAAGGGTTATTTATACCTTTTAAATTATGATCAAACTAAATTTATCAACCCATATATTATCCTCAACAAACATCACAATCTAATGAGTTATCTAAACCTCTCTCTAATACCAAATGGGATGCCCCAAACCTGCACTCCCTAATCCAATGCTATAAAAACATACCTAACCTACTGGATTCGATGTAAATACCCATAATTTCCATGTATTGTTTTTAATTATATGGGAATTTTATGAGTCCGCAAAAATTGACGGCGAGTGATTCCGAGGCACGCGGTGCCCGGAAAGAATTTTTGAACATTTTTTAGGGTACATTCAATAAACGTGGGAGAAAGTTTTTGTAAATTTTGAACCGTTGCTCAGAATTGAAATCCGAGGACACCGTTGAACTCGCAACGCTAGTATTTTCATAAGGAGACCTTCACCACGACCGTAGTAGGTTGAGGGTGAAAGATAGTTTTTCAATTTTTCATGTGGAATATAAAAATAAAAATATTAACATTTTTATTTTTGAAACCTCTCTACATGGGTTGTGGAGGTGGGGACCACCTGAACTAAAACCCCCAATTTGAATTCAATGGTGGGGACCACCCAACCCCCCTTAAACTCCCTCTTTAATGTGGGGAAGTCTCTTCAAATTCCTCCATTTTAATTATTCCACCTTCTATTAATTAATTAAAGGAAACTTTAATTGTGTCAACAATTAAAAATTGGCAAACAGATTTTATTTGGGTTGGATCTTCATTTTTGGATTGGGAGAAATTGTTGGTGAAAGGGAGGAATTGGGAGAAATTTGGAGGAACTCATCGACCAACAAAGAACTTCTCCTCCAAACAAAGAACACCATCCTCATTGAAGAACGTTCTTTGGAATCAAGAAAGAGGATGACACACGAGCCCGACTTCAGAAGCATGTTGTAGAAGCGACGATTGCTGGCACCCTCTTCGCCTTCACCGATTTCATCTCGCGATACATCAACGAACCTTAAAGGTAGGGTTTGTTATTTGTATACTCTCCTTACCCCATTATCGACATTCTTCATAATTCAAGATTAAATAAGTCGCTTGCTACTGCTCTAACGTGGAGGGTAAGGGAAAAACGAATATGGTACGACCCCTCCGCACAATCTGTTGGTTCTTTTCGTGTTCTTCATGATGGAGGAGGATGGCGACTGACACTGGTGGGGCTCGGGAACGGCGACCGACACCACGAATGACCACGACAAAGACGGCGGTGTGACCACGCCGCCCGACGGAGAGGAACTGCAGCCTTGTGCTGTGGCGGTGAGGTGAGGCACGACCGACTCAACATCAGTTGCTGGAGATGGCGTGAATCATGACCATGCCGCGTGGAGTAGGGCGGCTGGACGACCGGCCAGCCATGTGCTGAGTGGACCCACAGGCTGTCATCGCGGAGGGGCGGCACACGATGTGCCGCCAGGAGGAGAAGGGGCTCACCGAAATGGTCAACTGAGCTAGACCAAGAAGGACCTCATGTGGGTCTCGAGTGCTGCCTAGAGATCGAATTTCTTTGGTCGTTCGGTGATTGAGGTGGGGTGCTTGTGACTTCCCCCATATGTGTCCAGGTTGGGCCGCCTAGGCTGGGCGGCCCAGTGCGGGCCCGCCACGCTGGGCTGGAGCACCCAACACAGGCTGGGCCACCCGACACGAGGTGGGCCACCCAGTGCGGGGCAGTTCACCCTACGCAGGGTGGGCCAGAACTAGCAGCAGGGTCAAACCCAGCAGGCCGGGTCGACCCGAACCGGGTCGGTCTGACTGGGTCGGACCGGACCCGGACCAACTGCGACCCATTTTTCGCTCTTTTGGCAATAACTTTGGTACCAAAAGTCCATTTGAAAAACCATATAAGATGCTGAAAATCTAGGAATGAGAATGTCCTTTTGGTATACCCCACTTGAGATTTGAATAATGTTGGGGTATGGTCAGGTTGGATCGAGTACGAATCCAACCAGGCCCTCGAGACTAAAAGGCTAATAACTTATAGATCGGGTGTCCGTTTGACGCACCATCTATTTCTTTAAGACCCCTATGTTGTGGAATTAATTTGGGATACTTATTAATGGGAATTAATGGAAGTAGGAGTATCAACCAATGGCTTGAGAAGCGGACCCTCCTAGAGACAAGTGAGCATAGTGCAGGAACCCTATAGCTGGCTGTAACATGAAAAAGGGATCCTTCATGGGTCTATGATGAAGAATCCCACATGAATCCGCTCTAGGAATCCATGTGGGACTACTCTAGGATTCTATGTGGGTCTGTTGTACTAGGATCATGTGTGGGTATGATGATGTACTAGGATCTTGTGTGGGTTTGCTGTACTAGGATCCTATGTGGGTCTGATGGGGTACTAGGATCCTGTGTGGGTCTGATGTACTAGGATCCTGTGTGGGTCTGATGATGTAATAGGATCCTGTGTGGGTCTGCTGTACTAAGATCCTGTGTGGGTCTGATGATGTACTATGATCCTATGTGGGTCTGCCTCTTAACCGAGTAAGATGATTCAGTAGTTACATCTAATCATCTATACTTCTGTACTTAAGTTATACCTAGTATTATCTGAGTCATTACCTTCATGGTGATACCTTTGTGGTATTCTTCTGTGTGGCGTACCTGTGTGATACTTTCCTTCATGGTGATACCTTGGTGGTATTCTTCTGTATGGCATACCTGTGTGGTACTTACCTTCGTGGTATTCCTTCCTTTGTGGAACAGTTGAGATTTGGGATTTTGAGTTGGACCCTATATTTCCTCATGATTGAGATGGGTATATTTGATAACTTAGGTATATATATGGGCATATACCTAAGTAGGGTTGTCATATGATTTCATGCCTTGTGGTTTTTCCTTTGTGGAATTGTAAGACCTTGAGGGTCTCGGGGTCCCTACTGAGTATCGTTATACTCACCCCTGCATAGGCTATGCCTGCACCTTGTTGTGTTTGTACAAATGACAGATAGTACTGACTGAGGATGAGAGGACCAAGACTGGAGGTAGCTTGGAGGTGGACTTAGATGAGGCATACCACTAAGACGATCATTCGAGAGTTGTACCTACCCTTCAGGTAGGATCCTTGGTGGGTGTTCACAGGAGCTATTCAGTTTACTTAAACCTCCTAGTTTTACTTGAACTTTCTAGTTTTCTTGTACTTACAGCTGGGCTTGTATTCTGGACCCTTTTTCTTCTATACACTTCCTGTTTACCATATAGTTTACTTGTGTTAATATCTTTCTGTGTTCTTGGTTGTGTGTGTTTACCGGATATAAAGGTAATGACTTTCTGGTTTTAGGGAATATGCCTTTCAGTGCAAATATCCATCCCCAGGCCTATGGAAGGTGAGCTTGGGGTAGTCACAGCATGGGCCCTGGGAGATAGGTCATGAAAAATTGGTATCAGAGGAGTCGGTTCTACCGTAGAACATTAGACTCTGATCTTTTAATAGCAATAATGTTAAGTGTAATGAGTTCGGTTATCAGCTTATGGAATCTAGTGTTGGTGCAGTGGCCGAAGTATCCATACACCAGGACCATGAATTATGATTTCTGACTCAGTGCATGAAAACACTGATTGTGTGTGTGTTTTGAAAATTTTTCTTGTGAAACTCTTGAGTCATATCACTAGGTATAAATTATTAACCGTGGCAGACCTATTTCTTTTCAGGATGACTCCATACAGATAGCCAACTAGGGTTCTAGGTCTAGTACATAGTGATATCCACTGAGCGATGAGGCCTCAGTGCAGGGCCCACTTCCAGTAGAGGCACTAGTGGAGGCACCAATGGTACCATTACCCATTGGGACACCGATTCCACCAGCCCCAGCAGTATACAGTGCATGCCTCTTGAACATATTTCATGAGTTCCAGTGCCAGAGGCCACCCAGGTTCAGGGGTGAGACAGACCCAGAAGCGGCAGAGGATTGGTTGGAGGCCGTAGTGAGAGTATTTTGACTGGTAGTAACACCATCTGATCTCATGGTGATCCTTGTCGCCAGTCTTCTATAGGTAGAAATAGGAAGATGGTGGATCTTGATGCTCCAAGTTCATGATGAGGTGACACTCCTTTGGATAGACTTTGAGTGCCTATTTCAGGCAGAGTTTGTCCCATCGACCCTTCGCGCAGTGCGCATTCAGGAGCTTCTTCATCTGTAGCAGGACAGCATGACTGTAGCTCAGTACTCAATGAGGTTCACCAACCTCTCACGCTACTCCACTGATATGGTGGAGGACCAATTCTACAGGGCCCATACCTTCAAGTATGGACTCAGGTGGGAGATCAGGGCTTCGATGATTTCTCTCAGCATTCCAATGCAGGAGAGGGTGTTAGAGAGAGCCCTCTTAGTGGAGAGTTTTCTTCTTGAGTAGTCACCAGCAGTGAGACCCACCATCGGACGTCACTTAGAATATTCTTCTACGGCTAGTAGTAGACAGATATCAGAGAGGTCCAAGAGGACCATACTTACAAGTGGATGATCATTGGATTCAGGGTCGGTTTTGAGGGGTACCAGAGATAGAGCCAATCATTTGAGGAATAAGCATTGTTATATATGCGGCGGGCAGGGTCACATGGCTTGTGAATGCCCAAACCGCCATACGGATGATTATAAGATGGTCGAGGGACTGCCCAGGTAGAGATAGAGGTTCGACCAAGGAGGTCTGCAGGGAGTAGGCGGACGTGGTAGAGGAGTTGGCCATGCAGCTGGCAGTGGGTGATGATTCGAGATGTTACTGTCACCACCACCAGGTAGTCCACCCTTACCATAGGGAGCAGGTGGACAGGGGTGAGCTCAGCTTCAGGCAACTGAGGCCTATGACCATGGCACTCCCTATATGATACGAGGTATGATCTGTGTCTACTCCACCTTAGCTGTAGTACTTATAGACATAGGTGCCAGTCATTCTTTGATTCCCACTGCCCTTTTTCAGAGGTCGGATATTCCAACAGAGCCGTCAGCTCGATCCTTACAGGTAGAGACTCTTACGGGAGAGGATTCTATGATTACACACTATTGCCGATAGTGTGAGATTACTCTAGGAGGTGAGATTTTTGGTTGGGATCTTCTAGTAGTGGCGTCGAGGCCTTACGATGTCATCTTTGGTATGGACTAGTTATCTACAATCCATGTTCAGATTGACTGTATTAGGAGCAAAGTGCGGTGTGTTCGCATGGATGGGACCAGGTTTACCTTCACCGGTGAGAAGGGAGCCTTTTTAGCATAGGATGGAATTACCTGGAAGAGGGTGCATCTGATTACGGATCAGTTGGCTATCCTTACACTCAGAATAGTTGACGTGGAGCGTCTGAGTTATCCTGTAGTGGTGGACCAGTACGCGGATGTCTTCCCTGATGATGTTTCGGGTCTACCTCTTCGTAGAGAGGTGGACTTTTACATTGAATTATACCCTAAGACGACATTGATATCTACACCAGCATATCGGATGGCTCCTACGGAGCTTCGTGAGTTGCAGGCATAGTTGGAGGACTTATAGGGGAAGAGGTTCATCTGGTCCAGTGTTTATCCTTGGGCAGCCTCTATTTTGTTCGCCAAGAAGGTGGATAAGAGCTTGAGACTTTCAACTATCGGCGCCTGAACCAGGTGACTGTGAATAAAAAGTACCCACTATCGAGGATTGGCAACCTCTTTGATCAGCTGAAGGGAGCACGATGGTTCTTGAAGATATAACTCAGATCAAGCTATCACCAGCTCAAAGTACGGGACAAGGATGTGAAAAAGACGACTTTCAGATATAGGTACGACCATTATGAGTTTTTGGTCATGCCGTTCGGTGTAACCATCGCTCCAACAGTGTTCATGGGACTCATGAACAGAATCTTCCATCTATACCTTGATTGCTTTGTAGTAGTCTTCATCAAAGACATTCTGATCTACTTGGATATCGAGGAGGAGCATGCATATCATTTGTAGATAGTTCTAGACACACCTCAAGAGCAACAAATTTATGGTAAGATCTCACAGTTCCAGTTATGGATCCGAGAGGTTCACTGTCTGGGAAATGTTATCTCAGAGGCTGGATTTACAGTAAATCCAGTGAATATTGAGACAGTACTTTCTTGGGATCTACCCAGGAGTGTGACGGAGGTACGAAGTTTCCTGAGTTTGGCTGGATACTACTGGAGTTTTGTGCTGGATTACTCTAGAGTTGCAGCACCATTATCAGCGTTGACGAAGAAGGGAGAACCCTTCATGTGGTCGGAGAGATTCCAGTAGAGTTTTCAGGAGTTGAGGTAGATGCTAACTAGTGCCCCCATCTTGAGGCTACCAGAGGAGGGTGTTCGGTACGTAGTTTACTATGACTCATCAGGGACCAGACTCGGATGCATCCTAATGCAAGAGAGAATAGTGATTTCATATGGTTCTTGACAGTTGAGATAGCATGAGCAGAACTATGCTACCCGTGACCTGGAGTTAGAAACAGTGGTCTACACCTTGAAGATGTGACAACATTACTTAATGGGTGAAAGTATTACAGTCTACTCATATCACAAGAGTCTCAGGTATATCTTCTCTCAGAAGGACTTGAACCTGAGACATCGCCATTGGCTTGAGTTCCTCTAGGAATATGACTTCAAGATAGTCTATACTCCTGGGAAGGGGAATGTTGTAGCAGATTCACTCAACAGGAGATCTGGTATACAACTTCTAGGTGAGGTGAAAGAGCTGTTGGCCGCTTTGCAGATATCCTTTCTGGATCAAGATGGAATGGTTTTTCCATAGTCTCTTACAGTCACGATAAGGACCTGGCCTTAAACATTACATAATGATGAATTAAATGAATAATTCACATTAAGGATCTTTTCAGGTTTACAATTTTAGAGAATTATGACATAACTATTACATCTCAAAAGATTACAGGGTAGACACTTCTACACAACTTCCTTTTTTTCATAAAATATAAACTCTTGAAAAAAAAGTGTCATGTCTAGTTCCATGTTTTAGACAACATGATTTTTCCTTGATCCCATCCTTGACCCTATTCATCTTTAAGTCCTGTGAAAACATTTCAAAACTTGGGATGAGCATAAAAATCTCAGTAAGGGTTATAAAAAAAGAATGGAAACATTTGTTCATAAATACATACAAAACATGAAATCTTTTACTTACCACATGAAATCATAAGATTTATTAAATTCATATAGAAATCATAAAACATAAAGGTAACTTGTGGAATCTATATCATACTTACATTTTAGCTATCACAGCTACATAGGGAGTTACTTTGGAATACCCATCACAGTATATTCCCTAAATCTCTTAAGAGAAACATTCACGTTTACCTCCATTATGTTACCCAATGCATTAGAGATATATCTTCGGCTCACCCACCCTAGGTTTTTCATGGAACCACCCGTATACGTAAATAATTCCCAAGAACCATAACATGATCATAACACATAACATAAGCACAAAGGAAAGATAAAATTTCCACATTGCAATAATAAAATATCATTTCAAGATATTGAAATAATAAATCCATTCTCAAAATCATTTTCAATACCAAAATATGTAAAAAGTGTATATGGTATTTATTTTTCCTTTTAAAAACATTACGGCTTGTTAAGGAAGCCAAAGATCAAATAATACTCACGACAGTGGAAAGGTCATTGTCACTGCTTACGTTAAAAAAACATTCCTTTTTTTTGTTTAGAAAAATGCTTAATATAAAAAGATTCCAATTGAATAAAATTAAAATTCAAATGGGTTTTTACACCGTATAAAATAAAGTCGTATATAAAACTAAAAATGCCTCAATGAAAGGAGATTGAGACAAAATCCCTTACCTTGTTTCCGACTTGAATCGATCATTCTTTAATCTCCTAAATAATAAACTAAAGTTAATTTATACTTGATTAAGAACCCTTTTTCAAGTTTATTATTCCTTTTATATCACTCATTACCAAGTTATAGTTATTATGTAATCATTTAAGTTAATAACATCCATTTTGTCGATATTTGATACTTGAGTCAAAAATGAACATGTTATATTTACAAGTTGTCCATGTGGTCAATATTCCATTATATACAGAATGATATTCATGATTTAGATATCATATATATCATATATATCAAATATATACATGTATTTATAATAGTACATAACATTTAGAGGTAAGAAATGAAATTCACCGTTCATGGAGACAGTAAGCCGTACGTATGCATAAACGCTACTTTCATTTCTATTTATTATTATAATGGAAATAAAACATAATGATACATAGTTATAATTCCATAATAATATCATATATAATATTTTTAACTCCATACTTGATACATCCCACATAAGTCATTAACGAATCAAATCACTTTGAGGGGGAGGTAGTCTGAACTTCCTCAAATGAGATTATCGTATTTACCCACTATGGAAACCATAAAGGTGTGCTATAAATGGAAAATACAGAAGAATAATGAAATCATAAAAATAATATATATCATATATAAATACAGTGACATCATAATGGCCACCATGAGAGGTAGTAAGATGTAATTGAACAATCATCGTTTCGTGAGGCCTTAGTTTTCCATCCACAGAAACATTATGTTCTTCATCCATTAGATGGAGGTGTGTGTAAGTGTAGTTTGAATAATTCTCATAACAACATCCTAGTATATTGAGGATACTAGTTTTGTTACAAAAGAAAGTAATAAAAAGAGTTTATGGGTTGGAGAATTAAAATAAAATAAAACAATTTAAGAGAAACCATTACCTTTAATTTGGGTAACTCCCTTTGGTTTGAACCAAAAGACTTATTAAAGAGCTTTATGCCTAAGGTAAGGCTTCTAGGAGGAGGATAGGGATGTATGGATCTTAATTGGGAAGAGTTTGGATGAGACAAATGTCTTTAGAGGTGTGAGTAATTGGATATAAATGGTCTCCTTTTATAAGGGGGAGGAGGGGCTCTTTAGGAAAGTGTGAAAATATTATTTTATTATATAATGATATTCGGTTTATAATGGTCCAAAAATCCCTAAAGATAAAGATAAGATGAATCATGCTCAAAATAAAATCATCCAATCAGAATTGGACAGATTTTATATAATATTTTAATCATTATAATCCTATTTATTTAAATCATTTATTAATGAGGTAAATACTGCATCGTTATTGTGGCATAAATAATTTAATTTATTCGATGTCTAAAACTTATAAAAAAATACTATCATGTATAAAATATTTTTAGATTTCCAATGAATATTTATAGGAAAAAAGATAATTTATATAAACTCTTCTAAAAATTAATTTACTGAAAGATATTTGCTTTTGTCATATTTTCCTTTACTTTCAGTTAATTAATCTAAATTGTCATTATCACTCCCAAGTGTCTCAATGGGGTCCAAAAATAGACCCAAAGATTCCCATGGTCGTAAATGACTCAACCAATAAGGTTTGGACAAGTGTTAAGGTAATTTTGAATTATTATAATATTCTTTTTACCTTGAATTACTTTATTTACCTTTAACCACGGTAAATAAAAGTCAAAAGTTACTATTCACCAAAAATTATTTTCATCTTATTGAACCACATTTTACATCTTGATGACAACCATGTATGTCGTATTTTATAAATTCAATTAACAGAAGTTGTAAAATTTCATTTAAATGAAAAATTCAGTTTTTTTAACTACTACTAAGTGGTTTCACTATTCATCTAAAATTGAAGTTTTTCAGAAAAATACCAAAAATTCAGCCAAAGCATTTTTTGATATTCTGAATTCAAAATTGATGTCTATTTTTTCAATTTCAAAAAAAATAAGTGGAATTAATTAATTTAAAAATTAATTCCCATTGTTAAACAAATAGTGTGTTTTTAAGAAACAATAACTATCAAAAGATAGATACTTATTTATGTCCAATTTCAAAGTGAAATTAATTCCAATGACCAAAATTGGATTAAATGGTAAAAATATATTTTAATTTCACTTTAAAACCAACTAAAAAGATAATATAACCATATAAATAAATTATATTAAAATTCACTTTTGAATTAAAATACAATATTTTTCACTATTCATTAAAAAAATGAACTTTATCAGAAAAATACCAAAAACTACCCAAAGTGAAATTTGATGTCCCCATTCTAAAGAAATATTTTATTTGGTCAATTATAATGTATTAAAGTGGCCAAAACTATATATAAAGAGGGTTTACCATTAAAAGGCGATAAATCGGCGTTTTAATGCAAATTATGCTTAAAATTAGATTCATTCACTTTTTAAGGATATAAATTTTTATTGGATAATGTAAATACATTTAACAATATTGTATAATCATATTGTAGTTAGTATTTTTAATTCCATCCAATACAAAGGCTATGAGTTAACTACCATTTAAAATAATAATATTATATTATTAGTGTGCAACGTAGGATTCCAAAAAAACACGTTGTTGCGTATCAGGTACGCTATCGAACATTTCAACCTTTTAAAGTAAAATCAATATTTAATTCAAAAATATTAATAATTATGAATATATCTTATTCTTCATTTACTTGAGATGTTACATCCTTCCCCCCTTTTGGAAATTACGTCCTCGAAATTTTTACTCACTTATCAAAATAAGTGGGGTTATTTATCCCTCATAGCATTTTCAGATTCCCACGATGCCTCTTCAACCATATGGTTTTTCCACAAAACATTTACCTGGCGAATTACCTTATTCCGCAACACTTACTCTCTACGGTCAAGAATCTATACTAGTTGTTCTTCATAAGAGAGATTCTATTCCAACTGAACTACCTCTGGGCTCAATACATGAGATGGATATGACATATACTTTCTCAACATCAAAACATGAAAAACATTGTATGCCTGGGATAAACTTTGAGCAAAAGCCACTCTGTATGAAACTAATCCAAATTTCTCCAGAATTTAATAATGTCCAATGAACCTCAGACTCATCTTTCCCTTCTTACCAAAACACATGATACTTTTCCATGGAGAAACTTTGAGAAAGACATGATCACCTACCTTAAAGGAAAAATCCTTTCTCCGGTTTTCTGCATAACTTTTCTGTCTACTCTGAGCTATTTTCATGTGCTTATAAATCAACTGAACTTTATCTATCATCTCTTCTACCAATTCTGGTCCCATCAGCTTCCTTTCACCTACTTAATCCCAAAAAGCTGGAGTTCGACAATGCTTTCCATATAATGCCTCAAATGGAGCCATCTGTATACTGGAATGAAAACTGTTATTATATGAATATTTAACCAATGAACGATGTTGGTCCCAACTTCCCTGATAATCCATCAAGAAAGCACGTAGTATATCCTCCAATGTTTGAATTTTTCATTCTGATTTCCCATCTAATTAAGGATGAAAAGCTGTACTAAAATTTAATTCAGTACCCAATGACTTATGAAGTCCTTTCCAAAAGTTAGAAGTAAACCTGGGATCCCGATCTGATACAGTGGAGAGGGTAACTCCATGCAACCTGACTATCTCTTTAACATACAACCGAGCAAGTTGATCTAGAGACAAAGTGTCTCTAATAGGAAGGAAATGAAAAGATTTAGTCAATCGATCAACAATAACCCAGATTTCATTATTACCTCGATATGTCTTTGGTAATATCACAACAAAGTCCATGGATATATTTTCCCATTTCCACTTTGGCACCGGTAAAGGCTGAAGCATCCCTTTAGGTAACTGCCGCTCTGCTTTAACCTGCTGACAAGTCAAACACTTCACAGCAAAATCAATAATATCTCTTTTCATTCCATCCCACCAGTAATACTCACAGAGATCTCTTTACATCTTAGTACTGCCCAGATGAACTGAAAACGGAGAACTATGAGCTTCACATAACAACTCATTCTTCAACTGTGAATCACAAGGCACACATAATCTCTTCCCAAACCTCAATACAAAATCATTATCAAGATTAAAATTAGGAAACTTACCCTTCTGAACCAACCCTACCTTTTTCTGTAACTCACTGTCTTCTTTCTGCACTTGCTTTATTCTGTCTGATAGAAATGATCTCACTGACACCTGATACAAAACAGAAGAATTTCCTGCAACAAAAAATTCTATACCAAAGTTCATCAAATCAAAAACTAAAGGATCTCGTTCCAAATGTAACATGGTTAATGAAGTATTACTTTTTAAACTCAAAGCATCAGCCACTTTATTTTCTTTCCCCGGATGATAAAAGATCGTGCAATCATAATCCTTGATTAATTACAACCATCTCCTATGTATCATGTTCAATTATTTCTGAGTGAATATATACTTCAAACTTTTATGATCAGTATATATTTCACACTTCACTCCATAAAAATGATGCCTCAAAATTTTTAAATCAAAAACAACAGCAGCTAATTCCAAATCATGTGTAGGTTAATTTAACTCATGAGGTTTCAATTGACGTGAAGAATAAGAAATTACCTGATCATTCTACACAAGGACACATCCAAGTCCTTTCAACGAAGCATCACTGTAGATAACAAACTCACCATTTCTAGAAGGTAGTGCCAAAACTAGAGTATTCACCAATCTTCTTTTTAATTCTTGAAAACAATCATCACATTCTTTTGTCCATATGAACTTAACACCTTTTCAAGTTAACTTAGTCATTAGACTAGATAACTGTGCAAAATTTTCAACAAACCTCTGGTAATAACCTGCCAAACCGAGAAAACTACGAATCTCGGTTATATTTGTGGGTCTTGGCCATTCTTCAACAAATTTCATTTTAGCAGGATCAACAGTTATGCCATTTTTTGAAACAATGTGACCAAGGAAAGAAATTTGTTGTAACCAAAACTCACACTTGATGAATTTCACAAATAGTTTATTTTATTTTAAGGTTTGCAAGACAACCCTTAAATGACTTTCATGTTCCTTTTTACTTTTGGTATAAACCAAAATTTCATCAATGAACACAACCAAAAACTTATCTAAGAACTCATAGAAAATTCTATTCATAAAATCCATGATTATAGCAGGTGCATTGGTTAACCCAAAAGGCATAACTACAAATTCATAATAGCCATATCTAGTACGAAACGCGGTCTTTGGAACGTCTGCTTCCTTTACTTTCAACTGATGGTACCCCGACCTCAAGTCAATCTTTGAAAAATAATGAGCTCCCTGGAGCTGATCAAACAAATCATCGATATGAGGAAAAGGATACTTATTCTTAACAGCGATGTTATTCAATGCTCTATAATCAATAAAAAGTCTCATTGAACCAACTTTCTTTTTAACAAACAAGACAAGATCACCCCATGGTGATGTGCTAGGTCAAATGAAACCTTTATCTAATAACTCCTGCAATTGCTTCTTTAACTCTAAAGTTCAATTTGAGCCATTCTATAAGGGGGTTTTGAAATTGAATTAGAATCAAGAACTAAGTCAACAGTAAATTAAACTTCCTGATCAGTTATAATACCAGGAAACTCAATAGTAATAACATCAAGGTACTCATTTACCACTATCACATCATTAATCTGAACAGTTCCTTTGTTTTCAACAATATGTGCAAGGTAACATTCATTTCCATCTTTTACTAGTTTCTCAGCTTCTTGATATGTTATCAACAGAAAAGGTTCATTTTTGTATACAAACTGAAAATAATTCTGAAAATAAACCTCTTTAGCTCTGCAGTCAATCTTAGCTTGATAAAAAGAAATCCAATCCATGCCCAAAATAACATCAAACTCTACTAGAGGCAAAACAATAAGGTTTACAGGTAGATTCTTTCCACACACAAGGACATGAATGTTCTAATGTGTTTTTTGTCTTAAAAATTCCTCTAGGTGTTTTTACCGTAAGTTTAGTATTCATATCATGAGATGGAATTCCCAATTTACTAGAAAACATCTCAAAAATTATAGAGTGTGTAGACCCTAAATCAAACAACACATTGGCATAATCTGAACAAACAAACAGTGTACCCGACACAAATTCATTTGATGGCCCAACATCTGCTGAAGTAGTTGCAAAGGATTTCACCACCCCTTTCTTCTTGTATTCTGGTATCTTTCCTTCAGTTGCGTTTTTTGTTGGACACTCATTTTCATAATGACCCATTTCATTGCACTTAAAACATTTTATTGACTGTAAATCAGATTTTGTCTTACCATTACCCTGATCTTTTTCAGTGAAATTACCAGCCTTATATCCCAGTTTACCACATTGGTAGCACTTACCCAAACTCAAAAGACATTCCCCATCATGTTTTTTACCACAATTTTCACAAACTGAAAACTTAAGTTTCTTACCATCAGACTTTTTTGAAGTGTTCTTCCCTTTCTCCTTCCACCTTGACCTCTTATTCTGTTGTTTGTCAAAGAATACCTGATCATCGGAAAACTCCATTTCCACCTTCTCCGCACAAAGAACAAGTTATTCATAACTTTTGAACTCATGAGAAGATAAAGCCCTTCGATACTCTGGCTTTAATCTTGAGTAAAAACGGTTGATTTTACTATCAAGATATCGTATAAAATTTGAAGCATACCTTTCCAGTCGAGCGAATTTTTCTTCATAAGCAGCCACTGAGTTATCCTCCTGCCTCAATTTCAGGAATTGTTTTCCATCCTAAGATAAACCACCTTAGGAAAATATTTCTCAATAAACATACCTTTGAATTCATCCCAATCGAGAGAATCAATCTCCTCACTATCCCTGATATTTTTCACCATCGACCACCACTGATCAGCTTCACCTTCAAAATGGTAAACATCAAGACTAACCTTTTGATGTTCTGAACAACCCATGACATCAAAAATATTTTCCAGTGCTTTAATCCACCCTTATACTAGCACTAGATCAGATGATCCTCTGAATGATGGGGGATGTTTCTTCATGAAATACTCCACTACTGACATGTTCTTTTGTGGTTTATCTAGCTAATCTCGTACATGAATACTACCACCATTTATAGCTTGAGTCAACTCTGCCATCACTGCAAAAAACTGTTCAGTTCCAATTCCGACCATATCAGGTTGCTGATTTGGAAGTTTATCTTCTTCCTGATGTCGTCCCAACACAGCTGCCCTGTTTCCTCTATAGAAAGACATTCTGAAAACAAAAATATCTTAGGTGAAGCAACATGTTAATCTAGAAATGCTATATGATGTCAATATTAACATAAATTACTTTATGGATTTTACATTAACAATGCCCTAACACCTAAAGTTATCTATAATGACCTCTGATACCAACTATAAGGACCCATCATTAAACATTACATAATGTTGAATTAAATGAATAATTCAAATTGAGGATCTTTTCAGGTTTAGAGTTTTAGAGAATTAGGACATAACTATTACATCTCAAAAGATTACAAGGTAGACACTTCTACACAGCTTCGATTTTTTTTATAAAATATAAACTCTTGAAAAAAAAGTTTCATGTCTATTTCCATGTTTTAGACAGCATGGATTTTCCTTGATCCCATCCTTGACCCTATTCATCTTTAAGTCCTGTGAAAACATCTCAAAACTCGGGATGAGCATAAAAATCTCAGTAAGG
Source organism: Viscum album (assembly GCA_963277665.1). Classification (NCBI taxonomy): domain Eukaryota; kingdom Viridiplantae; phylum Streptophyta; class Magnoliopsida; order Santalales; family Viscaceae; genus Viscum; species Viscum album. Next base: position 717,999,731 of record OY728129.1, on the reverse strand, counting down.
GTTATAAAAGAAATAATGAAAAAATTTGTTCATAAATACATAAAAAACATGAAATATTTTACTTACCTCATGAAATCATAATATTTATGAAAGTCGCATAGAAATCACAAAACATAAAGGTAACTTGTGGCATCCATATCATACTTACATTGTAGCTATCACAGCTACATAGGGAGTTACTTTGGAATACCCATCACAGTATAGTCCCTAAATCTCTTAGGAGAAACATTCATGTTTACCTTCGTCACATTACCCAATGAATTGGAGATCTATCTCAGGCTCACCCGCCCTAGGTTTATCACAGAACCACCCGTATATGTAAATAATTCCCAAGAACCATAACATGATCATAACACATAACATAAGCATAAAGTAGAGATAAAATTTCCATATTGCAATAATAAAATATCATTTCAAGATATTGAAATAATAAATCCATTTTCAAAATCATTTTCAATACCAAAATACTTAAAAAGTGTATATGGTATTTATTTTTCCTTTTAAAAACATTCCGTCTTGTTAAGGAAGCCAAAGATCAAATAATTCTCGCGGCGGCGGAAAGGTCATTGTCACCGCTTACGTTAAAAAAAAATTCCTTTCTGTCATTTAGTAAAACGCTTAATATAAAAAGATTCCATTTGAATAAAATAAAAATTCAAAGGGTTTTATACACCATATAAAATGAAGTCGTATATAAACTAAAAATGCCTCAATGAAAGGAGATTCAGACGAAGTCCCTTACCTCGTGTCCGACTTGACTCGATCGTTCTTTAATCTCTTGAATAATAAACTAAAGTTAATTTCTACTTTCTTAAGAAACCTTTTTCAAGTTTATTATTCCTTTTATATTACTCATTACCGTGTTATAATTATTATGTAATCATTTACGTTAATAACGTCCATTTTGTCTATATTTGGTACTTGAGTAAAAAATGAACACCTTATATTTACAAGTTGTCCATGTGGTCAATAGTCCATTATATCCATAATGATATTCATGATTTATATATTATATATATCATATATATCCAGTATATACATTTATTTATAATAGTACATAACATTTAGAGGTAAGAAATGAAATGCACCGTTCATAAAGACGGTAATCCGTACGTACGCATGAACACTACTTTCATTTCTATTTATTATTTTAATGGAAATAAAACATTATTATACGTAGATATATTATAATTACAGTATAATATCATATATAATATTGTTAACTTCATCCTTTATACATCCCACATAAGGCATTAATGAATCAAATCACTTTGAGGGGGTGGTAGTCCGCACTTTCTCAAATGATATTATCGTATTTACCCACTATAGAAACCATAATGGCGTGGTATAAATGGGAAGTACAGAAGAATAAGGAAATAATAAACATAATATATATCATATATAAATACAGTTACATCATAATGGCCACCATGAGAGGTGGTAATATGTAATTGAACAATCATCGTTTCATGAGGCCTTAGTTTTCCATCCACAGAAACATTATGTTCTTCATCCATTAGATGGAGGTGTGTGTAAGTGTAGTTCAAATACTTCTCATAAAAACATCCTAGTATATTGAGGATACTTGTGTTGTTACAAAATAAAGGAATAAAAAGAGTTTAGGGGTTGGAGAAGTAAAATAAAAGAAAACAATTTAATAGAAACTGTTACCTTTAATTTGGGTAAATCTCTTTAGTTTGAACCAAAAGACTTCTTGAAGAGCTTTCTGCCTAAGGTAAGGCATCTAGGGGGAGAAGAGGGATGTATGGAGATTAATTGGTCAGAGTTTGGATGAGCCAAATGGCTTTATATGTGTGAGTAATTGGAAAGAAATGGTCTCCTTTTATAAGGGGGAAGAGGGGCTCTTTAGGAAAGTGTGAAAATATTAGTTTATTATATAATGATATTCGGTTTTTAATGGTCCAAAAATCATTAAAGATGAAGATAAGATGACTCATGGTCGAAATAAAATCATCTAATTAGAATTGGATAGGTTTTGGATAATATTTTAATCATTATAAACTTATTTATTTAAATAATTTATTAATGAGGTAAACACTGCATCATTATTGTGTCATAAATAATTTAATTTATTCGATGTCTAAAAATTAAAAAAAAATACTATCATGTAGGAAATATTTTTATATTTACAATTAATATTTATAGGCAAAAATATAACATATATAACCACTTCTAAAAATTAATTTACTAAAAGATATTTGCTTTTGTCATATTTTCCTTTAAGTAAATTAATCTAAATCGTCATTATCACTCCCAAGTGGCTCAATGAGGTTCCAAAATCGACCCAAATATGCCCATGGTCATAAATGAATCAAACAATAAGGTTTGGAAAAGTGTTAAGGTAATTTTGAATTAGTATAATACTCTTTTTACCTTGAATTACTTTATTTACCTTTAACCGCGGTAAATAAAAGTCAAAAGTTACTATTAACCAAAAATTATTTTCATCTTATTGAATGAAATTTTACTTCATGATAACAACCATGTATGTTGGATTTTTTAAATTCAATTCATAGAAGTGGTAAAATTTCATTTAAATGAAAAAGTTAGTTTTTTAACTACTACTAAGTTGTTTCACTATTCATCTAAAATTGACGTTTTTCAGGAAAATACCAAAAATTAAGCCAAATCATAATTTGATATTCTGAATTCAGAATTGATATATATTTTTCCAAATTAAAAACATAGAAGTGGAATTAATTAATTTAAATATTAATTCTCATTGTTAAAAGAAAGTGTGTTTTTAAGAAATAATAATTATCAAAAGATTGATACTTGTTTATGTCCAATTTCTAAGTGAAGTTAATTCTAATGACCAAAATTGGACTAAATGGTAAAAATATATTTTTATTTAACTTTAAAACCAACTAAAAATATAATCTAACCATATAAATAAATTATATTAAAAGTCACTTTTGAATTAAAATACAGTATTTTTCACTATTCATTAAAAATGAACTTTATCAGAAAAATACCAAAAAATTACCCAAAGTAAAATTTGATGTCCCCATTCTAAATAAAGATTTTATTTGGTAAATTAGAATGTATTAAAGTGACCAAAACTATATTTAAATAGGGTTCGTCATTAAAAGGCGATAAATCGGACTTTTAATGCAAATTATGCTTAAAATTAGATTCATTCACATTTTAAGCCTCTATCTTTTTATTGGATAATGTAAATACATTTAACAATCATGTATAATCATATTGTAGTTAGTTTTTTTTTTAATTCCTGAAAATACAACAGCTAAGAGTTAACTACCATTTAAAATAATAATATTATATTATTAGTGTGCAACGTAAGATTCCAAAGAAACCCATTGTTGCGTATCGGGTACACTATCGAACATTGAAACCATTTTAAACTAAAATTAATATTTAATTAAAAAATATTCATAAGTATGAAAATATCTTATTCTTCATTTACTTGGGATGTTACAGTCACTCCCCCACTTCTTCAGAAAGTTAGGGAGGTGTAGCATGGAGACACTAACTTTGAGGCTCGACGTGCTCAGATATCCACAGGACATGCACCCGATGGATTTTATGAAGGTAAGGAGAACGTCATCCTCTTTAGAGGATGTACCATGGTACTAGTGTAACTTCAAGAGGAATTTTTGAGGGAGTTCCACACATCCCCTCTAGCGGTACACCCATGAGTGGAGAAGATGTACTAGGACCTCTGACGACAGCACTGGTGGCCGGGAATGAAGAAAGCAGTAACAAAGTTTTTCTGTCGGTGCCTCACTTTTCAGCAAGTGAAGGCGGAGCATCCGGTACCAGCAGGCTTAGTTCAGCCTTTAGAGGTCCTGGAGTGAAAGTGGGATGGGATATACATGGACTTAGTGACATGACGTCCACATATATCCAGTGGTCATGATTCTATCTGGGTGATCGTCGACCGACTCACCAAGTCGGCCCACTTCCTACTGATCAGGGAGCAGGGTTTAGTAGAGAGCTTGGGACACCTCTATATGTAGGAGATTATACGGATAAATGGAGTAACCTTGATGATTTTCTCCGATCGTGATGCAAATTTTACTTCCCGACTATGGAAGGGATTGTAGGAGGCTTTCGGGATGCAACTTTGTTTGAGAATTTCCTTCCATCCTCAGAAAGATGGCCAGACTAAGCGAACCATTCAGACCCTCGAGGACATGCTGCGTGCTTGCTTCCTCGACTTCAGTCATAGTTGGGAGTATCACTCTCCTTTGGTGTAATTTGTATACAACAACAACTATCACTCCACCATTGGGATGACACCTTTCGAGGCATTGTACGGTCGAACTTGCAGGTCGCCTTTGTGCTGGACTAACCCAGGGGAGTCAGCACTAGTGGGACCAGAGATGGTACGAGATACCATGAAGAAGGTGCAGATCATCCCGGATTAGATGAAGACTGCACAGAGCAGGCACAAGTCTTATGCCGATAGGAGACGGAGACCTCTGAAGTTCGAGGATGGTGACCATGTCTTTCTACGGGCCTCACCTCGACGAGGTTTGCAGAGATTTGGTAGGGGTGAAAAGTTATCTCTGAGGTTCATTGGACCCTTTTAGGCCCTCAGTAGAGTTTGTGAGGTGGCTTATCACCTAGATCTTCTACCTCAGTTTCACCTGGTGCATGGCGTTTTCCACTTATCCCAGCTCATAAGATACATGCACAACCCATCACACATCATCGACCATAGAGAGCTGGACATCGATGATGGGGAAATGTTTATGGAGGTTCTAGTGGAGATTGAGGAGAGACAAGAGTGGGTAATTTGTGGGCGGTCGATACCTTTGGTGTATGTATGTTGGCAGCATGAGAACATCCAAGAGAGTACATGAGAGCAAGAGGCTCAGATACGTGCTCAGTACCCCCACTTGTTTCCTTAGTTTGAGTTGTGGCTTTCGGGGACAAAAATCCCTGAGGTGGGGAGAATATAAAGACCCAAAATTTACATGTAATTTTTTTTAATTATATGGGAATTTTACGAGTCCGCGAAAATTAACGGCACGTGATTCCGAGGCCCGGTGTGCCAAAAAAGAATTTATGAACTTTTTTCAGGTACATTCAGTAAACATGCGAGAAGGTTTTTTTAACTTTGGAACCGGTGATCGAAATTGAAATCCGAGGACACCGTTTAACTCACAACGTCAGTATTCATTTAAGGATACCTTCATCTCAACCGCAGTAGGTTGAGGGTGAAAAAGAGTTTTTCACTATTTCATGAGGAAGAGAAAAATAAAAATATTAATTTTTTTTGAAACCTCTCTACATGGGTTGTGGAGGTGGGGATCACTCGAACTAAAACCCCCAATTTGAACTCTATGGTGGGGACCACTTGACCCCCCTAAAACTCCCTATTTAATGTGGGAAAGTCTCCTGAACTTCCTCCACTTTAATTATGCCACATTCCATTAATTAATTAAAGACATGTTTAATTGTGTCAAAAATTTAAAATTGAAAGATATATTTTATTTGGGTGGGATCCTCATTTTTGGCTTGGGAGAAATCGTTGGAAAAAGAGAGGAATTGGGATAACTTTGGAGGAACTCTTCCACCAACGAAGAACTTCTCAAAACGAAGAACGCCATCTCCATCAAAGAACATTCTTCAGAATCAAGAAAGAGTACGACACATGAGCTTGACTTCGGAAGCGTGTTGCGGAAGCGAAGATCATGAAACCCTCTTTTCCTTCACTGATTTCAACTTGCGACACATCAACGAACCTTCGAGGTAGGGTTTGTTATTTTTATACTCCCCTTACCCCATTCTTGACATTATTTATAATTAAATAATAAACAAGTTTCTTACTACCGCTCTAATGCGGAGGGTACAATCCAAAAGAACATGGAACGACCCCTCCACAAAATCTTGTGGTTCTTTTTGTGTTTTTCATGATGGAGGAGGATGGCGACCGACACCGGTGGGGATCGGGAATGGCTGTAGGCACCATGGACGACCGCGACAAAGGCGGCAGCACGACAACGCACACCGGATAAGAGCCACGGCCCGTCGGACGCGGTGGAGCAAGGGCGGTGGCCGACAACGGCTAACCCTGTGAAGGGGAAATGATGCACGTCCACACTGCTCGGCAGAGAAGAACCATGGCCTTGTGCCACGACGGCATGGTGAGGCACGACCGACTTGATGCCGGCCATTGAAGATGGTGAGGCGTGCGACCGTACCGTGTGGAGGAGGGCGGTTGGCCGACCGGCCAGCCTCATTCCAAGTGGACCAACAGGCTTCCACCTTGGAGGAACGGAGCACGACGTGCCTCCAGGAGGATAAGGGGCTCACCGAAATGGCCAACTGAGCTAGACCGAGTGGGACCTGCGGTGGTTCCCGCATGCTGCCTGGTGACTGAACGGCTTCGACCATTCGGTGATTGAGGTTGGGGGCGCACAACTCCCCCCACATGCGGCGAGGCCAGGCTGCCAAGCATGGTTCGGGCTAGACCCAGCGGCCAGGCCGGACCCAATGGGCCGGGTCGGGCCGGGCGGGTCGGTCCGACTGGGTCGGACCGGACCTGGACCAACTTCGACCCATGTTTCGCTCTTTTGGCCATAACTTTGGCATCGAGCATCCGTTTCATGAACCGTCTGTGGAACCTTAATGCTTGAAGCGAGGCGATACTTTTTTTTATACCCCACATAAGATTTAAATAAATTTTGGGTATGGTCGGTTTGGATCGAGCATGAATCCAACCGGGCCGTCGGGACTAAAAGGCTGATAACTTACAGACCGGGCATCCTTTTGACGCGCTGTCTGTTGCGTTAAGACCCCTATGGCATGGCTGTCCTTTAGGATACTTCTTCATGTGTATTTGTGACAGTTCGAGTATCAACCAGTGGCTTGAGGATCGGGTCCTTCCAGAGACAAGCGAGTTTAGTGCGGGGACCCTGTATCTGGCTGTAACATGAGAAAGAGATCCTTTGTGGGTCTGTGATTGAGGATACCACATGGATCCACTCTAGGAATTCATGTGGGAATACTCTAGGATCCTGTGTGGGTATACTATAATAGGATCTTGTGTGGGTATGATGATTTAATAGGATCCTGTGTTGGTCTGGTGTGCTAGGATCCTATGTGAGTCTGATGATGTACCATGATCCTGTGTGGGTCTGCTGTACTGGGATCCTGTGTAGGTCTGATGATGTTCTCGGATCCTGTGTGGGTCTACTGTACTAGGATCCTGTGTGGGTCTAATGATGTACTAGGATCCTGTGTGGGTCTGCCTCTTAATAGAGTAAGATGATTCTGTAGTTACATCTAATCATCTATATTTATTTAGTTAAGTTATACTTGGTGTGAGCTGAGTCCTTACCTTTGTGGTGAAACCTTTGTGGTATTCTTCTGTGTGGCGTACCTATGTGGTACTTTCCTTCATAGTGATACCTTGGTTTTATTCTTCTGTATGGCGTACCTGTGTGCTACTTACCTTCGTGGCATTCCTTCCTTTGTGGAATAGTTGAGCTTTGGGATTTTGATTGGACCCTGTGTTTCCATTATTGAGATGAGTATATTTGATAACTTAGGTATATGTATGGGCATATACCTAAGTAGGGTTCTCAGATGATTTCATGCCTTGTTGTTTATCCTTTGTGTAATTATGAGACCTTGAGGGTCTCGGGGTCCCTACTGAGTATCGTTATACTCACCCTGCCTAGGCTATGCCCACACCCAGTTCTGTTTGGTGTAGACGACGGACACCCCTAACTAAGGAATAGAGTACCAGAACTGGAGGTAGCTCATAGGTGGACTTAGACGAGGAGTACTTCACAGATTATTGTTCAAGAGATGTACCTACCTTTCAGGTAGGATCCTTGGTGGGTGTTCACAGGAACTGTTCAATTTACTTGTACCTCCTAGTTTTACTTTCACTTTCCAGTTTTATTATGCTTTACAGTTGGGCTTGTATTCTGCACCCTTTTTATTTTATATACTTCCTGTTTACTATATAGTTTACTTGTGTTTTTATCTTTCTATGTGCTTGGTTATGAGTGTTTACAGGATATAAAGGTAATGCCTTCTCGATTTTAGGGAATATGCCTTTCGGTGCTAGTCGCCAGCACCTTGCCTTTGGAAGGCGGGCTTAGGGTAGTCACGACATGGGCCCCAGGGGACGGGTCATGACATTCGATACCGAATATATATTCCAGGACATAAATATCCTATAATTACTTGAATTAAGGAAAATATTTCATTACATACATTCCTAAGACCTTTTAGGTTTATAGATTCAAAGAATTAGGAAAAAAATAAATGATAGAAAACCATGTATTCCTTAACTAATGGATATTTTTTCCTACTATATAAGAAACTACTTAATCCATAATTATTATTCAACATATATCATAAATTCACCCCACAATATATCATATTAGGAATATCATGTACACTAATTTTCTTTATAACCTAGGAAATATAAATATAAGAAGGGTTGAGCTGAAGTGACTAGTAAGGGAAGATATACAACTAAGGTAATCATGGAACAAATATTATTGTAGGAATAATTAAATAACATTTATTCATAATCATATTAAATTTAAATCATTATATATCCATGAAAATAAATGAAGACATGGATATCAATAATATTGATATCATACTAGTTGAATTCATAATGAAGGACTTCAAAAACATGTTTTCAAGGACCTGTTTCAAGACACTATCATGTTATGGGATGAAGTATAAAAAACAACCCAACCTATTTTATCTATTGATACATAGTTCTGAATAAAGGGGATATATAATTATGGTACCCACCTATCACTTGATTAAGTACAATGCATTCAGTATAATAGATGACAATATAACAACCCTGTTATTTATTTCACATTAATACTTGATTTATTATATAAGAATACACTTAATAAAACCTAGATAATTGATAAGTATAGTTTATTTGTGAATTAGGTACAGTTCATAACAACATAAAATAGGTAATATAATATCTTTTTTGAGAACTTCTTTAACATGAAAAAAATAATCCTTTAAACTTAAAACTACATGGGATAACCTGGAGAAATTCATAATAAAGGAGTGAGCGATAAATCCTAGTAAGGGAGTAAAAATTGAATAATTTATACATGTTAGAAAATAGTAATATCAATGAGAAATAAAAGGAACATGAATAATTATGCATGATATAACATGAAAATAATAACATGAGAAATGTGGCAGCAACATAAAACACTGAATAATAAACATAGGTCAAGGATAAACCCACCAATACATCATAGTGGAAAAAGTACCATAAAGGAATAAGGTTCACTCTTTGCCCCAATTTTATGTATCATTATACTAAATAATACCCAAAACATTGGAGCACTATCCTAGTGCACCCATCACATTCATTTTATTCCTATCCATAAGTGTGCCACATATATCATACAACATAGATTAACTCATCATCATAATTTATTACATGACCAAGGAATGTGAAATACATATATGTAACTCCAAAATAAATAATTATATGAACATAAATGTTAATACTATTGATAAAAAATAGGTATTCAATTCACTACACAATTGTTTTTTCATGGAAAATCACAGTGTAATTTCAGCAGTATAACGACGTTACTTAAAATTTCATAAAAGGTATTGATGATAGAAAAAGAGGTATCTCATAATTTTGAAAAAAAATTTAATGTATGGTGTATATGTAATAACTCATCCCATAATAAGGAAACAAAGATAAATATATATGGTAAAAATGATACTTGAATAAAGAGGAGAAAGGAAAAGACCCCTGATGAAATTTTGGCACGGTAATGGGTGTACATAAGGGATCATGGGAGTCTTAATGAGTGTGAAAAAGGGGTTATAATAATTTATAAATTAAGTGGATAGTATGGGGAATATGGAAGAACATATACCAACAAAATCGAATGGAATTTAATAGACTTAACATAAGAGGAGTTCTTGAATGGAATTGAAAAGAGAGAAATCCGTTATGGAATTTTGGCATAATAACATATTAGGTGAAGGTAAAAATGAGAGATGATAAATGATACCTCATTAAAATAACATCCATTAGACCTTATGGGATTTATATAAATAAATTAAATCATAAAAAATGAAATTAATAAGACAAATTTCAAAGAAGGTGCTTAAATTGATATAAGGTGAGGAAGGTCCTTTACATGAGTGTGTGAATTAAAAAGATTTGGAGGGGCTTCTTGAGATCTTGGGGGTGCCTTGGGAGGATCCTAGAGAGTGTAGTGAAGAGTATGGTCATTTTAAAATGATTTTTAGTGAAGATAAATGGGATCTTGGGCGGGTTTATTTATAAAAAGAGGTGGATCTAGGTATTATTCAGGTTTTAGACTCTACATAATAAAATATCAAAAACCACAAACCGTACCATGATTTTTGAAACATTTGAGTGGTTTTTATTATTTTATTAGGAATAAGGCCTTTATTTTAGAAATAATTCATTTTCTTATGTGGAGGCGAGTCACACTCTTTAAGAAATTATTTTAAAACCTTAAAATATATTATAGGTTTTAGAGGATTCATAATGGATTTAAAAAAAATCAAATAACCTAAAAATTAGATTATTTTAAATTGAAAATATTTATTTTTTCATGTTTCCCATTTATAGTAATTATTTTATCACTATTGGGTCATTATAATTCCTAAAACACAAAGTATTTTTATACGATATTTAATTTTTACCCGAAAATTTGACTCTTTCAAAAAAATATGAAAAATTCATTATTGGATAATTTTGAAGTTATAATTTAAAAAATAATATTAATTCTATTTAAATAATTTTCTAAAATGTAAATTTTCACTTTTAAAATAAAATCAACATTTATTAATAAATTCTGTGTTTTTTACAATAACATTTTTCGAACCCTTATAAAAATTACAGTTGAATTCATAAAAATTATATTATTATTTATATTTAATAAAATTTATTTAATAATAATATTTTAGTAAAATATTATTTATTTCAAAAATCCACTAATTCATCAAAATAAATTCCTTAATGTAATTTGAATTTTAACAAATAATACTATTTGTGTTTTATTGAATCAAAATAAAAATCATTTACAAAGAAAAAATAATAGGATGAAAATATATTCACTATTATATAAAAAATAATTAAATATTCATATTGATAGGGTCTTGATATAAATCCATTTAACGTACCATCAAACTCTCTAAGAGTAAGGTGTGCGATGGTGGGACTTTCTTGGGGTGGTTCAACGAACATGGTTTGAGCCATGATGTCGATGAGCTTGAACTTCTCCTGTAAATGGTTTAGATTATTCTTGAGTTGTTGAATCTTAGATTGGGATTAGTCAATGGAAAATCCCAAAAATTATGTCTCCCTTGGAATTTCCAAAAAATGGGCTTTATAGTGCACACTCTTATTGGTTGAGGCCATCACTTCCTTTGTTTGTGTCAACTGGATTCGTTAAAACCCTATATTCATACTAATAACATAATCACTATTCAATGAATATATTATAAAAAATAATGATTCTTAATGGTATTTTAAATCCAATAGGATATAATAAAGAAAAACAAGTTCATGTGTCTTATATAACTATATTTCATAATGAGACATTTAAATAAATAAAAAGGGGTAATTTTATTTGTAACATTTGGGGTTGTGAAAATATTCCCCATTAATAAATTTAACCCTAAAAATTTTCATTTCCCACACTAAAACAAATGAGAGTAACTCTACTTCATCACCTTCTCTGGTTCCCATGTTTCTTATTTAAACGTTTGGTTTCTCCACAACACTTTGACAAGGTGCATTGTCTTATTTCGTAGATTTTTTTCTCTACAATCTAAGATCTTTACCATGTCCTCCTCATAGGAAAGGTCATTATCTAATGGTAAAAACTCTGGACTGAGTACATGTGAGTGGTCTGGTATGTACTTCCTCAAGAAGGATACATAGAATAAATCATGTACATAAGACAGATTCAATGTGAGTGCTAATCGATAGACCACCACTCCTATGCGATCAAGGATATCAAAGGGGATGATGTATCATGGAATAATATTTGTATTACTTTAAAATATAATCACATTATTCCATGAAGATATGTAGAGGAATGTCATGTCTCCAATATCAAACTCTAGGTCTCGTTGATAATTTTTATCATATCTCTTTTGTCGACTCTGAGTAGCCTTGATGTGATGCTAAATAGTTTTAACATTTTCCACCATTTACTTGACCATTTCAAGACCTAGTAGTTTTCATTACCAAAATTCATCCCAAAATTATGGTGTTATAATCCTCTTCCCATAAAGGGATTTATAGGGTTCCATTTTGATGCATGAGTGGAAATAGGTGTTGTATGGGAAATTGACTAGAGGAAGATGTTGGCCCGATACTCCTTTAAAGTCTATAGAAAATACTCCCAACATGTCTTCCAGTGTTTGAATAGTCTGATCAGACTAGCCATCAATTTGAGGATGATAGGTTGCACAGAAGTTTAGCTCAGTGTTTAGAGAATGTTGGATACTTTCTTGAACTTGGAGGTGAATCTTGGATCTTGATCGGATGCAATCAATAGTGGTATTCCATACATCCTTAACACTTATTTGATTTATATCTATGCAATTTGATTCAATGATAAGTCCTCTTGAATTATGATAAAGGGATATGTTTTTGTAAGATAGTCAGTCTCAACCCATATAACATTGTTTTTCCATGGATGTCTTTGAAAGTCTGGTGACAAAGTCCATGGTGATGTTCTCCCATTTTTATGTTGGTATTGGTAATGGTTTCATCATCACCTTAGAATTATAACTTTTAGCCTTTACATTCTAGTATACTAGGAACTTTGACGCATATTCAGTGATCCCATTCCTTAACTCTAGATTTGATGAAACAATAGTCTTGACCCAAATATCACAATTCCTCCTTCATAAATTTTAAACTCTGAGGAATTCCCCTTTCTCATGGATTTAACATTCTACTAAATTTCAACATTATTTATTTGAGAATCCTTTAACATTTATAAAAGTTATGGTTGAGAAATCATTTATGAAAAAATTGATGATGTTCCTTTCTTTATGATTCCCATGTCTATCCTTTGTAGGTATAAGAGGATTGGATCTTTCTCAATTATCATCATTGATAAAGATACATTATACTTATTATATAGATAATCTTTCACTTTATTTTCTTTACCAAGATGGTAGTGGATTAATCAATCATAGTCCCTGATTATCTGAATCTTCATTAGTGCATATTCATCTCTTTCGGTGTGAATATACACATGATGATTTTTTGATCCATATATATCTCACACTTATTCACATAGAGATAATGCTTCCATATTTTCAATGCAAAGATCACAAATTCCAACTCCGGATCATGCGTGGGATAGTTTTTCCCATGAAAATTCAACTACCTTAAAGAATAGGCTAGGAATTTGTCATTCTATATTAACACAAAACCCAATCCCTCTTCTAAGCATCACTAAATACTATGAAGAGTTCCCCACTTGTGGGTAGTGTGATCATAGGAACAATGATGAGCCTCCTTATGAACTTCATGAAGCTATCTATACATTCATCATTCCAAGAAAACTTTACTCCCTTCTATGTTAGCTTGGTAAGAGGGTTTGACAATCTTGAGAAATTTCCCACAATTCGGCAATAATACCTAGCTAAACCAAGGAAACTATGGATATCTATCATAGATGTTGGCCTTAGTCATCCTTAAATTTCTTCCATCATTGATGGGTCTATATATATCCCATTTATTTTGATTATATTCCCCAATAAATATAGTTCCTTCAACTAGAACTCACATTTTTTGTACTTGGGGTAAAGCTTCTCTTTTCCTAGGTTCTTTATAATAGTTCTCAGATACTCCTCATGATCCTCCTTTCTTTTGGAGTATATTAGAATATCATCTATAAAGACAAATTTTTTTGAGGTAATATCTAAAGTCTCTATTCATCAAGTCTATGAATATTTATGGAGCATTAGTGAGTACAATTGGAAGCACTATGAACTCATAGTGCCCGTAACTAGTGTGAAAAGTGGTCTTGGGGATATATTCCTTATTCACCATTACTTGATAATATCCCGATTAAAGATCCACCTTGGAGAAGTATTGTGATCCATGTAGTTGATCAAACAAGTCATCAATATAAGGTTGAATATACTTGTTATTTTTCATGATCTTATTGAGGTCATGATAATCTATGCAAAGGTGCATTAACCCATACTTCTTCTTGATGAAGAGGACTGGTACACCTCATGGTGAATCACTTGGGAATATGAACCCTTTATTCAGATTCTCCTATAGTTGTTTCTTCAGATCCTCAAGTTCCACAAAATCTATTCTATACAGAGTCTTGGATAATGGAAATACCCTAGGTATAAGCACAATTGAAAATTCAACCTCTTGGCTAGGAGGAAGACTAGAAAATTCCTCAAGAAACACATCAGCATATTTCGTCACAATAGGCAAGTATTCAAGGATAATTCTTTCCTTAGACTAAATCAATTTGGTCTTGATACACTACATCATTGGGAAATAATATACATGCTTGATAGGATGGTTTTAAATAATATTCATCCTCCTCCTTACACTTTCAAAAAATTGAGGGTCAATTCACAATATGTAGGGTGATTTCTTTCCCACAGGAATTTATGTTGGCTCTATATAGAGAAAGCCAATACATGCCCAAAATTGCATCAAATCCTACCAAGGATAGTGTGACAAGGTTCACAGGGAATTTCACCCCAAAAACATTAATAGGTTAGGATTTATATACTTGGGATGTAATAATTTACCCATTTCCATTTTCACCTACATATCTACTTCCATGATTTGTGGTGCAGTTTGAATAGTTATACTAAAATTTCATGATATGAAGAAGTGTGTTGAACCATAATAAAAAAGTATGTTTTATATTCTTAAATAAATAACTAGCATACCTATCACCACTTTGTTTTTAGGATCCACCTCAGTAGTTTTGAATTAAAAATCTCACCCTTACTGCCTTGGAGGTTGTTGGTTCTCTAAAAACCCTTGGATTTGGGCATTGGTTTAAAAAGTTCCTTGGTTCCTTATAATTGGAGCAATGAACAATGCATTGAGAGTTTAATGAAGGATTAATTTCCTCCATCACATTAGTGGGTTTCTATTTTCAGTAATTGAAATCTAAGTGTCATTTCCCGCACCTAAAGTATTTCTTTATTCCCCTTATGCAATTTCCAGGGTTCTTCTTCCCACACCTTTGACAAGTGGGATGTTGAAATTTCTTGGAACTATTTGATTTCTCCATTGAACTACCAAAATTAAATTCTAATTTATAGTTCTTATCCCTATGATACCCTTGAGATTCACCAATTTACATTTCTACATTGAGGTAACATTAGACAATTTCCTCATAGATATCAAAGTCATGGATCACCAGAGATTTTCGTAGACTAGGTTTTGTCCCACAAAATAAGTGGTCAACCTTGAATTCAGGTGTAAATAAAAAGCCATAGGTGTATTTTTCAATTATTGTGATTTTTTCCTCATATTCCCTAATAGATTTGTCTTATTTCTGATTGAGATTAAGGAAATCTCTTTCTATTTTAAGTCAGGGAGTGTAAGGGAATTATTTATCGATTTTTTTTCTGGAATTCCTTCCACTCCATTGATTCAATATCTTCCTTGAGATTATTATTTTTGATCAATGTCAAACAATAATATTATTCTCCTTTCATATGATAAATATATATAAGAACCTTCTCTTGTTCAGAACATTGAAGGATGGATAAGATCTTCTCAATGGAGTTGATCCATTGCTCTTTGATTAATGGATTAGACGATCCATTAAAATTATGAGGCCTTTATTGCATGAAGATATAGATATTAGATTGTTATATCTTAGGGGAGTTTGGGTGATCCTATTAATCAAGGTTTCTATTTATAACCTGAGTCATCTGAGAGAGTATGGTCATAAATTTCATGATTCCTGCTCCCATCAGGTTGGGTATCTCGTTGGGAAGTCATCACATTACTCGTCCCATAGATTTTTTACCCAATTCCTCCTATTTTTGGCCATTGGATAGAATAAAGAGAAAATTAGAGATGATTATGTTTAAACTATTGAAAACATAAATGGGAATCCAATGATAATAATGGTATAACTTATAAATTTCAATTATTTCCTTAACTTATGAATTTATAGGCTTCAATCTATGTTATCCATAATCTATTTCCTAAAATAATTCTTATGGGAATTTTTATTCCCTTAATAATGGTTCATAATGATATTATAATTTAATAAATAATATTCCCCAAGATTGTCAAACTAGGTTCATAGTAAGCCTCATTGTATTGTACCAGGTTTCCCTGAGTCAGTCCTAGTACACCTCTTTGGAGTTGTTACTCCTAAGTACATCTGTTCCAGAATCATGTCCACTTGTAGTATCCATATAGGGATGCATTTTATTTATAAACTAATTAATCTATACTAAAAAAAATTTTGGGATTTTTTCTTATACTTAATCATATCTCTAAGTCTTTCACTATAGTTTTATAATCATAATCCAAAAAATAACTATAAATTTCCTTTGATACCAACAACAACAACCATGCTCTTTATTTCACATTAATACTTGATTTATTACATAAGAATAAAATTAATACAACCCAAATGATTGAGAAGTGTATTGTATTTGGTAATTAGGTACATTACATAGAAATATAAAACAAGTAATATAACATATTTATTGAGAACTTCTTTGACATGCTCAAAATACTCCTTCAAGATTAAAATTGCATGGGATAACCTGGGGACATACATAAGAAAAGGGTAAAAAATAAATCCTAGTATGGGAATAAAAATTTCATATATTATACATGTTAGATAATAAGAATATCAATGAGGAATAAAATTAATATGAATAATAAGGCATGTTGTAGCTTGAAAATCATAACATGGGAAATGTGGCTACAATATAAAACACTGAATCATAAACACATGTAAAGTCTAAACCTAGAAAGAAATAATGGTGGATAAAATACCATAAATGAATCCGGTTCACTCCCTATACCAACATGACATATCATGATACTAGACATTACCCAATGCATTGGAGCGCCATCTAGATGCACCCATCATATTCATTTCATTCTCATGCTTATGTGTTCTATATAGATCATACACCATGGATTCATTCATTATCATAATTCATTAAATGATAAATAAATGTGTAATAAATATATTTAAGTCCCCAATAAATAAATATATGTTCATAATGGTGAATACCCTTGATAGAAAAATGGGTATGGTATTCACTACACAATTGTTTTGGCATGGAAAATCATGGTGAAATTTCAACAGCATAACGATGTTACTTAAAAATTCATAAAAGGGATTAATGAGGGAGAAAATGGTATCTCATAATTTATAAATAAATTGTACAGTAAGTTAGATATAGAATAATATATCCCATAAAAAGGAAATTAATATAAAATACATAAGGTAAAGAAGATACTTGAATAAAGAGGATAAAGGAAAAGATACGTTACCAAAATTTAACATGGTAACAGGTGTATGCATGGGATTATTATAGGATTAATGATAGTGAAAATGGGGATATAATAATTTATAAATTAATTGGATATTAATAGGAATATTTAAGAACACATCCTTACAAATTCAACTGAAATTTAATAGATTTAACATCAAAGGAGTTCTTGAATGGAAATGAGAATAGAGAAATCCCTTATGGAATTCCGGTATAGTAATGACTTAGGTGATGGTAAAAATGAGATATAATAAATGATAACTAATTAAAATAACATCCATTTTATAGTAGGGTATGTTTATAAATAAATTAAATAATAAATAATTGCAATTAATAGGACACATTCTAAATAAAGTTCTTGAATTGAAAGGAAAGGAAGGTCCCTTACTTGACTGTGTGACTTCAAAAGCTTGGGAGGGGCTTCTTGAGAGCTTGGGGGTGCCTTGAGAGAACTATATAGAGTCAAGGGAAGATTATAGGAATTCTTAAAGGATTTTTAGTGAATATAAGTGGGATATTGTGTGTGTTTATATAGGGAAAGAGTGTGATTTCTTTTTTATTTAGGTTTTGAACTCTACATAATAAAATATCCCCAAAAAACCATATCATGGTTTTTCCCATGGTTTATAAAAAATGGGAGTTGATTTTATTATTTTTTAATTCTAGGTTTGGACTTATTAAAATAATTCCCTTTCTTATGTGGAGGTGAGTCACACTCTTAAAGAAATGATTTTAAAACATTAAAATATATTATAGGTTTTGGAGGATTTATAATGGCTTTATAAAATAAATAAAATAAACTTAAAATCACAATATTTTAAAGGTAAAACATTTATTTAGTCATGGTTTCCATCTAATGTAAATATTACAACACTTTTGGGTCATTATGATGCCATAAAACACAAAGTATTTTTATATGTTATTTAATTTTTATCCAAAAATTTGGTTGTCTGAGAAAATTATGAAAAATTAACCATTGGATAATTTAGATGTTATAATTCCAAAAAGAATATTCATTTTATCTAAATAAATTTCTAAAAATGTGAATTTTCTCTTTTAAAATAAAATCTATATTTATTAAAAAATTCTATGTTTTTTGACAATAAAACTTTTCAAGCCCTTGTAAAAATTACATTTTAATTCATAAAACATATATGATCATTTATATTTAATAAAAATGATTTAATAATAATATTTTTTAAAAGATTATTTACTTCAAAAATCCATTTATACATAAAAATAAATCCCTTAATGGAATTTTAATATTAACTAAAAATACTATTTGTGTTTTATTCAATAAAATATAAATCATTTACAAAGTAAAAATAATAGGATGAAAATATAATTATTTTTATATATAGAAAGAGTTAATATTCATGTTTTTGTGGTCTTGATACATATCAATTTAATATACTATCAAACACCATAAGAGTAAGGTGAACGATGTTGGTACTTTCATAGGGTGGTTCAATGAACATGGTTTGGGACATGATTTCAATGAGCTTGAACTTCTGCCATAAATGGTTTCACTCATGATTAAGTTGTTGGATCTCACCATGGGAATGGTCAAGGGAAAATAAAAAAAACTATCTCCCTTGGAATCTCTGATAAATGGGCTTTATAGGGTAAGATCCTACTAGTTTATGTCATTACTTACTTTGTTTGTATCAATTGGATTTGTTTAAACCCTATATTTATAGTAGTCGCGTAATCACTTTTAAATGGATATATTATCAATGGTAGTGATTATTAATTGTATTTTAAATCCAATATAATATAATAAAAAATAAGTGAATTTTTTTTTCTATAACCATGTTTCATGATGAGACATTTAAATAAATCCAAAGGGAGAATTTTATTTATAACAATTTGGGTCATTACAAAAAAGACATTTCATACCATTCCCTAAGGAACCTTTGTCTGAATAAGAAAATGGATATCTATATAATGAATAATACATAATATCAATACATGATGAGCCTATTTTAATAGCCAATAATCATCAATAATGTTTATACTTTTACCCATGTCAATAAATGGATAACATTATCATAACCCATATTGATAAAGAAGGTATATGGTCCAACCATACATAGTCAACATACCAATATTACTTTTTACTGTAATAAAAATATACATTATGAAAATAATTTCTTTTATGTTAATAAAAGGGATATCATGATAATAACCTATCTGGTGAAAGAAGATGGATGGTTTCAAAAGAACAGAACCCAGAAAGTAATTTTTTGTTTCAAAGGGTTTATGTGGTTAGAATTTATATCCCCAAAAAAATTATAGGATACAACATAATACAATCAAGGGTAAAAATTTACCAAAATTATATAAAATAAGTTTAATAGAATCATCATATCTCAATGAAAAAAGTTGAGTTTCATAAAATATTTACTATTGGGGAAGAAACTAAATAAATAAAAACTTGAATAAGGGAACATGATTTGGATAGTAAATCCCTTGAAATATGAGTAAATAAATTATTTAAAATTAATGGGATATTAAATCAACATAATACCATAAAAAGGGAACACGATTCATAAAAAGAAACATGTATTAGAGAATCAGAATTTAGACAATGGAAACCTTGCGAATTGAGTAACATTTTGATAAAAACCTCTTGAAAGAGAGGTCCCATAATGTAACTTCAAATAACATGATTAAAATATAATTCAAGATGTGAAATCTCAAACATGAAGTATATATTCTATATAAATGAAATTAAGTGAATAATACAAAACATGTCTCAAAGAGAGGAATTTGAGACAAAAAACCTTACCTTGTATTCTTGCTAACTCAACCATTCTCTAAATTACATTATAATGAAAACCAATATATTAATCACTTATTTCATAAACTTAATAAAAAATTACTACCACTTTTATAATTATTTTATAACCATACATTATAAATAAATAAAAATATTATATTCTATTTTTGTTATTAGGTGATAAAACATTTATTTTCTTATTTCATATAAACTTCACAAAGATGGGATTGATTATTACTACGAAGTTTTGAGTTCATTAGTCATAGAAAATTAAATATAGAATAATATATTTCTAAATATTATATAGGTTCCATTTTCATTTTGTTAAGACATGAATATGGGTTGTAAAAATGGAAATCGTGACGAACTAGTTTTCGATGTGTTTAATGATCGAAATGTGATATATTATAAAATATTTTAAATATTAAAAACACATTTATAGAACCATTTTTTTAAATATATCATTATGACATGATATTACTATTATATTATATCCCATAATCATTTATGATATAATCATTATTGCACCATTTATATGGATAGTTAAATCGATAAAAATGGTAACACATTTTAATGATTTAATGAGTAAGGATATGTATTTAGATAATGATAATGTGACATCTAAAGAATATTAAAATTATTATAAAAACAATATATTCTCATTAAATCAATTCAAGGATCCATCAATGATGGATGGTAATGAAAAATGAAATTCATTATTCGTGGAGGCTATAGTTCACCGTACACATGATTAATGATCCCATTTTTCAATGAATGAATGAGATTATGGTATATGAGAAATTATAATTTTACAATTTTATTTATTAAATATAAAGAATATTTATTCATAAAATCCATACATGATACAATACTTGATATATGGTGATGAAAAATGAACAACATCATGTTATGGAGGTGGTAGTATACAAGTATACATGAATGATGATTTTGTCTTCTTAATGGATGGAATAAATGAATAGACAATGACAATAACCTTCATATAGAAACATTAAAGTATTTATATCATACTAATATAATTATATTAGTGTGGTTATAACATATTTTAAAAAATATATTGAAGAAGAAAATCTAAATAGTTGATAATACTCATGTCATGGGCTTAAATTTTCTTTGGAAGTGTCCTTGGAAATGAAGGTCTGATGCTTACTATTGGTGACCATAAGTTTTTTTTACATGGGAGAGGATTATAGGAGGATAAATTTGGAATATTTTGATGGAAAAAATAAAATTATAGGTGAGTCTTGATATAGATGGAGTGTTACCTTTTTATATGTGATGAGAAGGTCATTTTGGACACACCCTTAACATTTTCAATATTGTGATGTTACTAATAAAAGGTAAATAGAACAAAAATGGAAAAAATAGGAGTGTAAAGTGATTTTGTGTTAAAACTATCCTCATAAACTCATTTGAGAGACAATTTTGTTTATTTTAAGCCTTTTTAAACTTTTTAACCATTTCCTAATGTACTTTTACTTCTGTAAATAATTTTTAACCTTAGTAATTAATATTAATGAAAAAACATAACATTGAACCATTTACATAATTTGTAACTTATTTTTTAAATTTTTTAAATAATCTTATAAAATAAAATTTCTAAGTTTTAGAAAACATAATTGTATGATTAGCACACATAACATGTAAAAAATAGTATTTTTTGTAAAATTGTGTTTTTATGATTAAAATTTACATGTAAGACATAGATATTAAAATTATGAATCCATATGAAAAAATTGGTTTACTTACAAAAATAAATGTTACAAGACTTTGATGGAAATAAAAAACTAAATCTCATTATGAAAATACTTGATTTAAATAAAAGGTCAAAATAAATTTTCTATTAAACTAGAATTTTAATTTAGTTATAAAAATATTGGAAATATGTTTTTTAATATCAAAGATTATATTAAAATTCATAACTTTATTCATTAAATACATCTTTTATTTTTGAAAATGTTTTTTAAATTTCAAGGATATTCTTATATAATGATAAAATAAAAAAATAACATTTTTTTCAAAAACTATATTTTTCAACTAAAAACAAGTCTTTTGGGAAAAAACCAAAAAATTCATCTTCAGATAATATTTTTATTCTAAATACAAAAAAAAATATATCTATATTATCAAATTAAAATTCTAAAAATTATTTGTTCAATTTTATTATAAAATCAAAAAATATAATAAAAGATATTTTTATTAGAAAATAAAATTTTTAAATATTAATTATTATTATTCTAATGTCAGATAATTAAAAAAATGATGTTAGAAATTTATCAATATGAAATATAATTTTTCATATTAATCATATGTTTCTTGAAATAGAAATGCATATCACATAAAAAATTCTATTTTTAGATGGACAATTTTTAAAATAATAAATGATCTTATTAGTAATTATATGTAAAATAATTGAATTTAATTTATATTGAAGTAGATTTTATTTTATTTCTATAAATATTTGATAAATAGGTTTCTACTATTCCTTCCCTCTTATTCAATGAATAAATGTTAATGGTCATACTTAAGTATTTATATTTTATTTAAATATATCGTAGTTTCATTTAAGTTTGGTATTGTGTTTGGTGCGTGATATCTAACACATAAACTTATTTAAAGGTAATAATATATTAATATCTTGAAGTTTAATAATAATGGATCTACCTGTGTATTCATATTTTTACCCAATACCTCAATCTAGAGAATAAGGTCATGTAAAGAAGACTCAATCCTTGTCTAGAAGTATGACATATTGAAGAATCTGTCCATCACCCCAACTAGTCTATTGATCTAGACAACACTTCATTTTTGAAATAAAAATTTAGGAAGCCCTAATCATAGACATTTTGAGCCTTCAATTTTTCATGGATGATATCCTTTTAGCTGAGACATATCATAAAGATACTGGATCTACCAAATGAAACACAATCATTTCCTTCACCGAATAAGACCATGAAGTTACTATACCTAGGAACTTCAGAACCTTATACATCTCTAGAAGACTTTATGAAATCAAAACCCATCTAAACTTAATTGATAATGGTTCTAGGATAAATATAATCTCAATTAAAACCATTAGGTGCTTGGATATAATGAATCCAACTTGTCTCCCACCAACCTGGGAATCTAGAGACATGACTAGAGTGAATAAAGACCACTTGAGAAGATCAGGATTAGGGACTAATTTGGAAACCTCATTTTTAACTATGAGTTCATGGTCATTCACAAAGAAATTAATTTCAACATCTTAGTTGGAATTTCATGTATCCATATGCATAAAATAGTTCCCTAATTATACGACTATTGCTTTAAGTACTATGGCAACAAAAATTTAGGGTACTGTATAGAAATAATTCACCCTTTGATTCCTAAAAATAACAATACATAGATGTAGGGTTATATTAAAGGAAGGGGAAGTATTAAATGGTAAATAAATCCATCTATATTACTATCCATAATGTCTTATAAATTTCTCCCATCAGTCAAATGAGTAAGCTTATCAAAGGATACATGTGTCCTAGCAACTAAATTGATGAAAAAACTCATAATATGGGAAGTGATTGGATAAAATGAGTTATATTTGACAATAAATTAAATAACCCTATCACTTTTCTATCATATTATGGTCAAGTAGACACTTCCATAGAACAACCACCACCAAGGAAGGGAATGGTTTCAAGATATTCCACACAAGCCAACTTCCCCTGAACATATTTACACAAGTTTAAGTCTAACTAACATCTAGAAAACCTATACAAGACTCTTAAATCAACTAGATATGAATTCGAGAAGAATAAAAACATAGGATTTGGGCACATTCAACCTTATTCTAGTGGTATCATTTTCATCCAGAAAAACCTATCCATTCAGAATAAGGATGTCATTTCAAAAAAAATAACAGTTTCCCCATATTTTCTATTAGATATCAAAATATCCATCCATTTTCTACTTCTGATGATAGAAAGGTAGAAAAAATGGGAATAAGAATATATCAAGGATTCCCCTATAATATAAAAAAGAACCTACTTTTACTAATATTTGTAGTAAATAAGTTTAAACACTATTTATAGAACCATGAGGTATATCTAATTTCACATGCTGATATTCTCAAATACATCCCTAGTAATATATTATTAACAGGTCATATAACATGGTGGTTAGCCAATCTATAACAATTTAATATATAGTTTGTGTCTAAAAAGGTAGTAAAAGGGAAGGTGTTAATATATTTCCACATAGAACACTATATCTAAGAGAAGTCACTACTAAACATAGATCAACTTGATGAAGAAGTATTTTCCCTACATGATACTTCATAGGAATGGGTGATATACTTTGATAGTGCCTATATAATCCCAATAGGGAGAAGGATATAAAACTCACAAATCAATTAACTTGGCTTGGGAATTTTCCTTATATATCTAAAAAAGTGGTTATGTCTTATTCCTTTATACTATCAGAAGAGATTACCAAAAATGATTTAGAATATAAAGACCCTATTGCTGGAATCGAGTTATTCCAATAAATACTAGTAGACCAGCTGAATATAAAAGGCTATTCGAGGTTGGTAATTAGAAAAAAAATGACAACTTTGCTATCAATAAGGAACAGATGATTCTATTTCTTAATTATTTATGAGGGTATATGGTTTAATTTCCATTAGAATATATATTTTCCACATTATTCATTCAAATAATTACTATGAGTATGCACTGAAAAATGTGGATATGGTCTTAAAATATCCATACCAGGAAACTATGATCATTCACATCACACATCACAGGGTGGTCTCCCCATTAACGAACAATGATATTGAGAAAATCAATGAGATCAATATCACCCTTGATTAGGGGGAACCAATGTTTTATCCAACCGATTCTATAATTATACGGATGTATACTGGAATAGACCATGTCTAAAACAGAATTCTCCAACTGGATCATGAAAAAAGAAATAGATTTGGTAGTGGGAAACGAACTTCATCCTCTATGATGGCACAAATCCCTAGAAATTCCTCCATAAATGAGGCTTCGATGGAGTCCTCCTTAGATTAATTGAAGGGGGATATACCCTATACATTTTATAAGAATTCCATACTAAAAATTTTAGTACTCACCCATCAGGATCCAATATCTTATATCAAATTAGAATACTTAGATACTCCTAGCCATTAATTATGTCAGAATGTATGGTTTTCACTAAGAAATTCCATGATTTCCAGATGCATTCTAACTTTATCCATCATTCCCAAATATTATTGTACAAAACTAAGTATTCTTGGTTATTTTATATACAGAGAATAGATTTCATGGGGCCATATCCTCCAACTACAACTAGGAAGTTCAAGTAATTCCTAACTTCCACTAATTTCTTATCCAAATGGGTTAAGTATATATCCTTAATTAATGTCAGAGTGAAGTCTATCATCAATTTAATGAAGTTTAATATCATTACCAAATTTTATGTCCCTTAAAAAATATTGGAGGACCACAACACTAACTTCCATGCTTCAAAATTATAAAGGCTATATCATGAATATAATATATAGTGAAACCATTCCTTCCACAATAATGTAACGAAGAAAAATAGATAGAATACATTGATAACATTTACCAATTACCCTTCAAAATATAGTGGGCATGGATAATAAGACTTGAAATAATGAAATATTATATTTATTATGGTATTATTTCCCCATAACCCATATTACCACATGGTATACCCTATATTACATTGTGCAAATGAAGGAGGTAGCCCTGCCCAATGAGGTTCAAATCCCCTCACTTCACATTGCTATATATAATCATCTTTCTAGAGATGAATAATACAAAATATGATTGGATTAGTTGGAAAAAATAAATGGGAAAATTTTACAAATACTACCCAACCTGAAGATCCATCATAATCATGTTTTCTAAGAATTCAATACAAAAGTTCATGTCCACTCATTTTTCATGGGGGAATTGGAACTGACCCATATAACCCTCATTTTACATGTGAAAGAAACCCTTTATGTTTGATCCAAAATGGGGAGGAATTGACACTATACATAAGGTTTTATCCAATGAAACCTATTCCTTGGTCATAGTGGATGTGGAGTGTATCACACCTAATAATAATGTGATGCTTATCAAGAATTAATTTTCATAAATTAATCTTGGGTTTTTAAATTACTTATTGTATGAATTTAAAATACTCTTTATATAATCCTAGTAGCATGAAGTTAAACTAAATTGTGTAATGTCTATTCCACGTGACTTTAAAATAATTAGAATTCTTCCTTTTCATAGGAAATTAAATTGAAGAAAATCTTATTCCTATTTTCATGATGTTAAACTACATGAAATGTGGTCTACCATACTTGTCCATTCAAATTGATTTGGACGATTTGTTTTGTGAGACTTTTTTTCCTTACATGAGAGTAAGATTTAAGTAATCATTAATAGGGCATGTTTTTATCCATTCATCAATATGAAATAAGGTAAAATGTCCTCATATTATAATGAATATGTGTGTATTTATTCCTAGAATTAAAGGACACATAGTGATATACTCATTTCCTATCTTGGACCATTCCAAAAGTTTCACCCCTATTTCAGATGAGAGGGAGTGATGGTGTTGGCCCATGTGACAAGAAATCTGATGAAATAATCATGGAATACCTTTATGGCATGATTAATTATTGTGGGTTTTAATGTTGCACAATCATTTTTATTGGGTTAACCATTCTTATCTCACACCCTCTTGTGATGAGTTGGTTTCCAATGAGGATTGTTCGTGGAATTAAAAACAACCAATGGTTCTCATATCCATGATGATTCATGGACCTAATTTACAAAGGTAGGATCTCATTGGGTAACTTTTCCAATGATACTTAATAACTCACATTGGTCAAGAGGATGGAAATTAGGGCTCATAAAACCCATTTAGGGAGAACTATTTCCTATTCCGAGACTCTCTTATAGATTTAAGTTATGTTCGTGAATCCTTTATTCATTCCAAAGTATGATGTGGATCACCCTGAATTAACAACCAATTGTACACATGTTCTTGAAATCCTCTGTATGTATTCAAGATTATCTATTTATGGGGATATTTTTATGTATCCAAGGTTTTCCATCAATGGAACCCTTTTACAAATGAATAAAATATTCTTTTGTCGTTCACTGGGATGATGATGGTTTTGAGCCACATGGTGAGGTGCTCTGGAGTTTACTCTAATACAAGGATATTGAAGTTGTTTTGATATCAGTATCAGACTAATAAAATGGTATTCTTATATATCCTTGTGAAATGAATCAAAATCCATGTAGTTTGGTTCCACTTAATAGGACACATCACCTTTAATAGTCATGTGACGAGGACCCAACCATGCGGTTTAACATCATGTGGTAAGGACGTCCAGGTGAAAGATTCATAGACATGGATGGAATGTGACTTACACCAAGGTGACCCAAGGGACCTAGAAAAGATGTTGTCTCCTAGGTGGGGGTATGATATTACTGGGGATGTGACCCAATAAGGATGGTGATGAAAGGGACCTAGAAAGAATTTATCCTTTCTTGTTGGATATGACCCTACTGCGAATGTGTCCCATAGAATATTAGAGTGAATTTTGATGTTGGGTTTGGACCTTAGGGAGGTTTCCTACGTATCCTAGTTAGTTGGGAATAAAATCCCATATAGTTTAAAATGGGCCGAGACTTACACCTAGTAGGAGGCCCATTTGAAGGAATTTTGGGTCTTACACTTATGGAGGAGGCCCAATAAAGGTTTGGGATCATGTGGATTTTAGGATAACCACTAACCTCTAATACCACATGAGTCATGATCAGTGTGAGAAGAAAGAGGAATTAGTAGATATGAAGATCAAATGATCCAATTTTGTCTACTTGTGGATGGATGATGGAGCCCAGGGGGAGAGGGAGAGGGGTTTGAGTGTTCCTATCTCCTCTATTATTTTGTTAACTAGGATAGTAACATCTGGTGATCTATCTGGATATGAATTGGGATGACGAAGAAGAGAAAAAGTGATGCCTCCTATGAGAAATACTATAGTATTACTCCAAGAGGGATATCCTTTTAGATCATGGGGAAGAAATTAGGACAAGCCAAGATGCCTTAAAGGGAACAAAAATCATTATCCCCTCCCTCCTCACATATAATAAGGAGGCCTACATTAGCATATACAAGGTTGGGACCCTCATTACCATAAGAATGTATATTTCAAAACATTTTGAGGGTCCACCTTGCAAAGGAGGTTACCACTAAGACTCCTCTTATCACGGGTATGTAGAATTGAGAGGACATGATAATGTGACCAATGATCTAATCATACATGTCAGGTGGATTTGAAAGAGGCCTTGGCCTAGGGTTATTATATTAGTTCATAGAGGGTCCAAGGTGGGTCTCGATGGTACAATGAAAGGAAGTGATGGGAGATGGAGAGAATAACACCCTAGGATTCCCCATTCCACTTAGTATATTTCTATGTGGGATTTGGTTCCCCCTGTGTAGCATGATGCTATGAAGGTGATGGAACTATTCATATAGCATTGTGCTATGTGGACGTAGGTTCCCCCCATGCATCATTTTCCTCCATGGGGCTGGGTTCCACCCACATAGTGTTTTTCAATGTGGGCTCAAGTTCCCCTCGAATAGTTTTTTTCTATGTAGGGCAGGGATCCCTTTGCATATATTTTTTCTATGTGTGGTGGTGGTCTGCAAAGAAACCATCAACTTATTCTCTATGGTGTGGTGTCCATGAAGGAGTCTTGGGTTTATGGATGGATATATGAATTTATTTTATTCCTTAACTTTATGTGGTGGGTTTACCTACTGGGAATCGAAGACTCTCTTTGAATTCTCCTCCATGTCGTGGCTCTTTCATGTGTCTTCCATCCACTTTTCCACTTCCCCCATTTTTTACCTATTGTACTTAGGGTATTTTATAGAATACCATCAGTGATTGTGAATGATTTTGTTTTTAAGAAGAATAAAATACCATTTTCATCCGTGAAGGATTTTTGTTTGCGGGGTCAGTCGTTCATGATTGGCGTAAATCCCCATCCGTACCCACAAACATATTGGTTTTTTCCACAAGGTCTAGAAGTAACATCTCATCTCATGAATGATTTCATTTATGGGGTGCTTTGTAGAGTGGTGGAATTACAAGCAGAGTGGCGGTCCATAAAGCGATTTTCACTTTGCCGAATCAATCCTTCCTTTGCAGCTTCTCCACCTTTGAAAATTTTATTCAAAATCATATCTAGATTCATTGTTTTCATTTTCCAAATTCATGGATTCTTTCCTATTTCATGTAGAGTTTTTATGACCCAATAAAATCCCCCCATTGGAATGATCTCTGATTGGAACATAGTGGAGGGGGTTCCGATGAAGAAAGAAACCTTGTTTTGAAATGGTTTGAAGACCATTGTATGATCTAATTTCTACTTGATCCAAGGGTATAAGTGAGTATAGTTTCAAATGTTTCTTTGGTTACATGACCAACCCAAAAAACCTTGCATCTTTTTTGTTTCCACCCAAAGTTTTTCCTAAGTCCACTATCATGCAGGCTTAACGGGTGTAACATGACTTCTGATTAGGATTCCCTTTACATTTTTTAACCTAAAATTATTTGTGTCTTTTTTTATTACTCAATTATTTCCTAAAACATGAATAGAACAAGTTTGGAGATTTATAACTCTAATTTTATCTAGGGTTATCTTTGTGGGTTTTCAACTAGGAAAGTACTGTGTCTCTTTTTGTGGGTAGTTTAAAGTAATTCCAAGTGGACTAATGTGAATGATGTTTTTGGTCAAAAAAATTTGACCATGAATTATGGGGTAACTATCCCAATAGGGCTTACCGGATGAGAATTTCCTAATATTTTTCAGATATGAAAAAGGGATGTTTGGACATAGGTTTTTTGATTTCTGAATCAGAGGCATGATATGTGACAAGTACGTGAGGAGTGATCATAAAAATAGTTTCCAACATGATGTTATTAGGGAGTACAAAGATATGAAAGGTCTCTCCTAAGGATGAATTTTACTTTGGTTGACAAGAATTTTTTTGGGTGACTTATTCAAATCCAATTAAGGCATATTTTGGATATCCAAACAAAGGTTTCCTCAAGAAACTAACCCTCTGGTTCTGATGGCTAGTTATTTTTTGAAAATTCAGATTTCCCAAGACCATGAAGGGCAGATTGTTAAAGTAATTATGTCTAAAAATGATGAGAGAATCTATATCAGATCTAGACCTAAATGAGAAACCACTCCTATACTAATTTGGCTTGTGTGATGGAGGGTTAAAGCACAATGAAATTTTAATGTTTTGTGACTAGGACATGAACCTTATAGTTTAAAATCTTATAGATAGGTTGTTATAAGGCTATAATTTATGGTTTTTTTATCTTTGATTAGGAGAAAAATTATTTTCACTTCTCATGGTAATCTATCTAAGAGTATTCCATCATGTTCATGATTAATGGGGAAATGTATTAAGATATTATCTAGGGATTTCTGAATTTAAGGTGTGATATGTGATGAAAACGTCATTGGGGAATACAGATATAGGAAATTTATCCTAAAAAGACAAATTTTCATTTGGTTCTAAGGAATTTTGGGTGGGTGACTTATGCAAATCCAACTAGAGAATATTGTGCATAGTCAAACAAAGGTGTACTTAGGAAATTGACCCTCCATTTCTGATTTCCAGAGAGGTTTATGGAGATTCAGGATTCCCTTAATACCAATTTTGTTTTATGAAAGGAAATTACCAAAATATGAAAAGAGAGTTTCATATATTCATTTTTTTAGGAATGGATAGAAACGTTTCCCTTATATAAGTTTGACCCATATGGAGGAATGACGGATTTTATATCTCTATTTTTTATTATGGCTAGGCTCGAGATATAATGTCCGGGCATCACTATGTATATTTTCAAAATGAGAATAAATCCATACATATTTCTGGAAATGTTATCCATGCAGGTCTAACTGTTGAACAAGGAGTGGATATCTTTAACATTTTCTATAGTTGGACCCTGGATTAGATAACTAGGTGTCACTATATATCTTGCGAGGTTAGAAATCTATCCATACATTGTTTTTGGAAGGTTTCCCAATACATATATCAAACTTTTGTGAGGGGAAGGAGAAACTTACTTTTAATATGGGATCATGAGCTAGGTGAGACACATAAGGGACACTCTTGTACAGATATAGATCGTTTATAGAAAAATAGGGGGATTTATTTTGTTTTTGATGTGGCCAGACTGGGAAATAAGACTTGGGTGTTACTAAATATCTCATCAAAGTGAGAGTCAGGACAAAAATATTTCTTCTTCTAGAAACCTCCTATTTAGGTATGACTCATACATAGGAAAATGGGATAAGCTTTTATGTCATGGTTATTCCCAATATTCATGATATAGGTGTCACTACTTATCCCGTGATAACAGGATTAAATCCAGATGTAGTTCTTAGAAATCCTACATTTTAGTATCATGGAAATAGGGCATCAATAATGTATTTTAATGTTGTTAGATAAGGATGAATTGGGGTCTCATAGTTTTATCTCATATGGTTAGGATCGTATGTCATGGAAATGATGAGTAATAAAAGGCTCATCGGGCCTGAATGTCCTGAAATACATCATACATGAGGGAAAAGTAAAATTTTAACCATGATTATGGATTTTCTAAAATTAAGATAAATGATATGGGAAAAAATCCATTAGGGATTATGGAGAAAAAGAGGCCTCTCTTAGGGATGAATTTTCATTTGGTTGACATGCCTTTTGTGTCACTACCACAAAAACAGTTTTTCGCAGCGCCCCCCCCTTATCAGCGCTAACAAAAAAGTGCTGATAAATGGGGGTCCCTTTATCAGCGCTCAAAAAAGCGCTGATAAAGGGTGCCTTTATCAGCGCTAAAAAAAGCGCTGATAAAGGGTCGACTTCAAAAAAAAAAATATTAATATATTAATATACAAATATAGTTATATTGTTATATAAATATAATATATAATTTTTAAATATATTTTAGATAAGTATAAATGTACATTTACACTTATTATACTTAATATATAAGATATTTAGTGAAAATGACTTCTTAAAAAATTAAAAAAATATTTTTAATTAATAATTTGATAATAATTATCGATTAATAGTCATTTAATAACAATTTGAGGACTAAAAAAATTTAAAAAATTAAAAAAAGATCCAAAATATGTTGAAAACGCAACTCAAACTTCAAACGG
Organism: Viscum album; assembly: GCA_963277665.1. Lineage (NCBI taxonomy): Eukaryota > Viridiplantae > Streptophyta > Magnoliopsida > Santalales > Viscaceae > Viscum > Viscum album. Next base: position 717,967,133 of record OY728129.1, on the reverse strand, counting down.
TCATAACTTTTGATCCGGGTGTCCGTTTGAGCTCTACAACATATTAAATCGAAGCCTGCGATGAGCTCTACGTCACTGTGACCCGGGGGAACCCCGGTCAAGCATTTTTCATGGCCAAAAGAGGTCCAGAAGGCCTCTAAAACTGAGTTTTTTGTCGGGGTACCCAGATTTTTTAACATTTTGTGGATTTTCAAACTCGTTTAAGGGGGTATTATTGGATTTTTTTGGCAGGTACTAAATTTATTCCAAGGTATTACATTCTTATTGATATTATGTCTTTGAAATTTCATCCTTTTTTATAATGAACTGCTATTTATAATCAAATATATAACTATATGTACATATTTTTTATATATTCGCACCTAAAAAATAAATTTTTTAAATAAATAATTAAACATATTTACATATAAAATATATTAGCTTTATCTAAATAATAACTAATATCCATTTTATTTAAAATACAAATATATGAATATTTATATACCTATATATTAATCTAACTATATATATATATTAATATAACTATATATATATATTAATCTAACTATATATATATATATATTAATCTAATAACTATATATATATATATTAATATAACTACATATATATATATATTAGTATTACTACAAATATATATATTAATATAACTATATATATATTCATATAACTATATATATGTTAATATAACTATATATATATTAATATAAATATATATTACTATACGAATAAATATAACTATATATATATATAGATATAGATATATATTAATATCACTATATATATATATTAATATTACTATATATATATATTATAATATAACTATATATATATATATATATTATAATATAACTATATATATATTATAATATAACTATATATATATTAATATAAATATATATTACTATACGAATAAATATAACTAAATATATATATATATATATCATGAATTGGAAGACAAATCAAAATAGAGTAGTGGTAAAGGCTTAGCCGCGCAGGGGGGAGGTCTCGAGTTCAAATCCTGGGGGAAGCAGGGGCGCGCGCGCATGGGGGAATATAGTAGAAAGCGCAGTTAAAGGGTGAAGGGGGTGCGTGGGGTGCGTGGGGGGTGCTGTAAAGGGGAAGAAAAGCACTTTAAAATGGGGGGATCAAGCGCTATAAAAGCCCACCCGATTCGCAGTATTTTTAAAAAAAATTTTATTTTATTTTTAATTTTTTTAACTTTTATCAGCGCTTTTTCAAAAGCGTTGATATAGGACCCCTTTATCAGCGCTTTTTTCTAGCGCTGATAAAGGGGTCCTATATCAGCGCTTTCCGGAGTGCTGATAAAGGGGACCCCCCTTTATCTACGCTGGCTTTATCAGCGCTTTTCTAGCGCTGATAAAGGCCATTTTTAGCGCTGATAAATGCCGTGTTTGTAGTAGTGTGTGGGAAACATATGAAGAGAAAAATTTGGCATACTGTGTATAGTCAAACAAAGGTGTCCTCAGGACACTAAGACTCCACCCTCAATGGCTTGAGAAAGCTTGCAGAGATCCAAAATTTCCTAGGAAATAGAGCATGATAAAAAAAGAAATGTATCTGAGTATATAAGAAGCATCTAGACCATGATTGGTCATGGAGTATGAAGTTCCCTACATTAATATGATTTACATAGAAGGGGGAAATTTCTATTTCCATGATGTATCTCTGAATGAGGAACCCCAATTTGAGATCTACTGCATAGGTCTTTGTTTCTATATAGGATATGGTAAATTTTTATTCCTTTTTACCCCATTTTTGGGACTTGGACACTCAGTCTAGGCATCACTACATATCTTGTCAGAACAAGAATCAAGCCACCATAGTTCTTCAAGATCCATACAGTTTAATGTCATGCGACAAGGACCTTCACCATGCAGTATAATTTCATGTGGTAAGGATGAGGTTCCCTATTTTGAAGAGGAAATATTGTGGCTGGATCAAAGATTAAATACCTGGGTGTCCTACCTATCCTGTGACAATAGGAATCAATCCATATGTAGTTATTAAACTGGACTTGACTGTGAAATTTAATGTCATGTAGTAAGGACATGTGGTGAACCTTTTAATTTATTGTGACTAGGACTATAGTAGCCTTAATGTGAATTTATATTCTTTGACCATGTGGGGAATACATTACCAAAAATCATAATCTCACATGAGCTATGATTGGTGTGAGAAACAAGGGGTGGAAAAGGTTTAATCCACCTCACATGGGTGATAAAACAGAAGGATAGGGGAATTTTGATTTCAAGGTGGTTGGACTAGGATTGGAGATATGGATGTCGCAAAATATCTCATTAGAGTGAGAATCAAGACATATGTAGTTCTATAACTGGATCCCTATTCAGTTCTGACTCGTACACCGGGAGGGGGAATTTTTTTCCTTTTATTATTTTGATTATTATAGCTAGACCCAGGATTGGAGACCCGAGTGTCACTATGTATCATGTGTGAACATGAATCAAGCCACACATAGTTCTAGGACCTCATGCAGTTTAATTTCATGTAGTGAGGATGAAGGTGACTCGACATGAAAGAGGGGGAATGTTATGGCTAAACCTGGGATTCAAGAAATGGGTATCCTTATGTATCTAGTGATATTAGGAATCAATTCACGCTTAGTTATGGATGAGAACACTCTATTTAGGTATGATCCAAACATATAGGGGGGATTTTTTTTCTATATTTAGTGGATGGGCCCAAGACATAGGGTCTGGACATCACTACATATCCCATTAGAATGTGAATCAAGAACATGTAGTTCTTGACTAACCATGCAGTTTAATATCGTGCAACATAGACATGGGTAACCAAATGTGGAAGGAAATGGGTATTGATTCTAGGCTCAAGATTAGATGTTTGGGTGTCACTATGTATCCTATGATGATATGAATCAAGCCACACATAGTTCTTGAATATGGAATGGCTGATGAATGATGTTGGGGGAGAAGTCCCTTCTAGTGAGGACAATATAGTTCCATATAGTCAAACATCATAAAATGATGACATTGGTATCATGAAGTTTATTGTCTTGTAACTTGGATAAATAAGTCGTTCTTTTTAAGGTCATTTAATAAATATAAACTATGAAATTTCACATCATTTGTATGGAAATATTTACCATGTAGTTTAACATCATACGATTAAGAAAATTTACTATGTAATTACATGAAATACTTCTTCAGGAACCTTGTGTCGGTGGGATCCATGGTAAGTTTTCCATCCATTTAAATTAGAGAATAAGCTGCATTGGAGTAGACCTTATGTATGGAGTAAGTTCCCTCCCATTTCAGTTCCAACTTCAGAGGTTTATTTTTGGGTATCATCGGATTCCTAAATACCAACACAATCTATCCTTTGAAGAAATATTAGAGAAATTTTTTTTTGTTAAAGGATAACTCTACCACATTTTGGTAGGCATCCAAATGATATAAGGTATGGAATATTTTCTCATCAATTCACCCCAATTCATCCATCAATTTCTGGGATTTCTCATATGTGGATAACATATCATATATGAAAAAACAGAGCAATGGAATTTGAAATTCTATGGGTAGGACTACCTCTATCCCTTATACTAATGAGAATGGGGTCACTTGTGTGGAAGTGTGAGTCATGGTATGATAATCCCACAAGGCATACATGATCTTTTATGAACAATAATTTTTATCCTTATCTACCATATTTTGTAGTATATTTGATATGGTCTTATTGAAGTCCTCAATCTATCCATTAACCATTGTGTGGTAGTGGTATGAACAAATAGACTTGATTTCATACTCTTTATATAGCTTCTATAATTCATCAAAACATAAATTGGTTCCATTTCTATCATTATAGTATGAAAGACTCTAAATCTGGTGATGATGTTGGCTTTTAGGAATATGAAAATGTTCCTTTCCCTGACTTCTTTTAGGGGTATACCTTCAGTCCACTTAGAGAAAAATTCAGTTTTAGTAGGAATATACTTGAACTACTTGGACGTTGTAGGAGGATATAGTCCCATGATGTCCATTCCTCATATGGAAAACTGTCAGGAGTACTGGGATGTGTGTGAAAAATTCAGGGGTTGGTGAATGAAGTTGGCATGAAACTGATAGGAATAAAAAAATTTGGTAAATTTTGTATAGTTCTACATTATACTGGGCCAGTAGTACACAAGTATTCTAATTTGATGTGAAATATTTAATCCTGACTAGTGGGAATTGCAGGATTTGGTGCACACTTGCTTCATGATAAAAGTGATTTCTTCTTCATCAATGAATCTGAGAAAGACCCCATCAAGGCTCCACTTATAAAGGATCTTTTGATGAATCATGCTGTTATACATAAAAAATTTAATTTATCATCTTCGTATTTTTAATTTTCTGACTTTTTTAGGTGGGAGTTATCCATATTGAAGGTAGTCCAAAATGGGTGTCATCTAGCTAGTGGTAGGACCATACAGTTCATGGATGGGACTAACTTCATTGATCTCTTCTGTGTTGTCTTGAACATAAGGTGAGACCATCCTGCAGTGTGCAATGTTGATGACTATTTCATCCTAGTTTGAATCTACTAAAACTATGGTTTCATTTTCTAGGGTGTTTTCTAAGGAAGTTTTTGACATTGGGATGTGAGTCAATATTGGATCCAAATAAAATTCCACCATTAGTTCTCAGATGTGGTTGATTAGGAGAATTAAATCTTCCTTTTTGATATAATAATCACCATCGAACTATTTGATGACCAATTATGAATCACATTTTATCTTCAAGTGATTGAATTATAGTTGAATTAATAGATATAACCCTATAATGAGAGCCTCATATTCTTCTTCATTGTTCATTCTTCCTTCCAATAAAAGAGAATTAAGGTAGAAATGCCTTTTCTAGATAAATGATTACAACCCCTAGACCACTTTTTTAAGCATGGGTTCTTCCAACCTCCTCCATGTGAAGCTTCTAGATACAACATGAAAATGCATCTCCCTTATCTGGGGGATCTATTTAATAGACAAGACCTATTCATCATATAATTTAGTATAAAATAAATTCATTTCTTCTGAGGGATGTTCTTCTAAAAAATGAACTACTTTCTATCCTTTTACCACTTTCTGAGGAATGAATTTAATGTAAAACTACTGAAGTATGACTACCCAAACTGATAGATGTTCGATCAACAATGGATGGATGATAATGTATCTGAGTGGGTTTCTATGAGAGACCTAACAAACCTTGTGATTATTTTGTTAGTGCCTCAGTTTCAAGAATGAAAATATTATCACTAAAAAAGTCTTCTCAAAATTTGAATAATGAGTCTCAACATCAATCATGGTTTGACTTAGGTAATAAAGGCTGTTTTCACTGTGGGAATCATTATTTTGTGTAAGGAAGCCCCCATTGACCACTCTAAGGATTTTTCATACAAAATAAGTGTCCTCCCTTCAACACGAGACATCAAAACTGATGGGATCAAGAGATATTTCTTGACATTGTTGAATGATTCGTGACAGTCATCAGTGCATTGATATATAAACCCCCTTTTCATCAACCAGGTTGAGGGAAGGCATCTTCCTGCAAGGTTGTCTATACAGCTCTAGATATAGGCTACATGTGCTTGAAGTCCTCTCAAATCTGTGAGGTTGTGAGTAAATGAAACTACAAGGATAGCCTTTGTCTTCTTGGGGCCAACTTCGATGCCATGATATAGTACAAAGAATCAGAGAAATTTCGTTGAGGTAACGCCAAAAGAACACTTCAAGGGGTTAATTTTCTAGCTGTTCTATTTCAATTTTTTGCAGATGGTTTCAAGATCCACCAAGTGGTATGATATTTTTCAATATTTAACCACCATATCATCAATATAGAATTTGAAGAACATTCCCAGGAAGGGTTTGAAGATGCGATGCTTGGCACTTCAGTATGTAACACCAACATTCTTCAGGGAAAATGTAATTACCTGATATAAAAATACTCCCTGGGGGCCATGAAGGTAGTGGATTCTTCATATTCTTGGGCCATTTGGATTTGATTTTATCCCAAATAGACATTCATGAAGTGGATACCCTAATATTCAACTTTTTTGTCGATTCATAGTTCTATGATCGAAACTTGGAAATCATCCTTTGGGAAGTCCCAGTAGAGATATCTAAAATTGATGTAGAATCTTATTTTTCCATTATTCAATTTGATAAGAACTATATTAGCTGACCATTTTGGATATTAAACCTCTCGAATGAAGTTTTATACGATTATCTTTTCAACATTGGCCTCTATTTGGGTAGTGTGTGTTTAGTGACTCCTTTTGGATATATTTTCCAATCCCTAGTGGTTCTCTCATAGGCCCAAATGATAAGTGGTCACCCCAAGGTTATGGCCTAGAATTTCTATGTATTTCTAGGTGAAAAATCCCAATGTTTCTCCATAAATGAGGTATATACCTCTTACTCCTCAGAAGACATGGCCTCACTAATCAAAGTGGACCACAAGTCTTCTCCTGTACCTATATTTATTTCCCTGATCGCACTAATGGTGGTAGAGACTCCCTCTTTAAATGATGGAGAGGCATCCTTAAGGTCCTCCTCCTCCTCTTCTTTATCCTCTTCATATTAATCTTATTCCATAGGGGGTAGTAATGGGGTAAGCTCTCTTGAATTAGGATTGGAGTCTATGTATTGACATTCAAAAATGAATCAACTTCCTCTAATGCAACTAAAGGTGTGGTATTTTCTTGAAACTCTAGAGAGGATGGAGGAGAAGTGTCTTCATCCTCTTTGGGTGAAGAGACAACCTCTCATTCCTCATCTATTGAGGCAGAGTCTTCTTGGAGCTCTGAGGATGGAATTATGGAATTTTCATCTGAACATTCACTATTTTATGAGAATTTTGCAAACTTCTCAACATTAATAGACTCAGGGGTCTTGACTAAAATCATTAATACCACTAAATATGTATATGAAATTGGACTCATATGATCAATATAATTGATTGGTAATACATATCCTCCACTAATATATTTGAAGGGGTTTTCTAGGATCATTTTCATACCATTCAGGGTGGTGAATTGAGAAACACCATCAATTAGGGGCCATTTACTCTCCCTTTAATAGAATCATGCATCGATATAATGCAACTTGTAGGATTAAAACTGGGCTTTATCAGTGTGCAACATCTCGATTTTTTTATTAATGAATTATTTTATGAATTGATGGTACGATGAGGGTTTTTCCATGTGTTTATGAAACTAGGGCCTTTATAGAAATACATTGAAGGTCTTGTCCTTTTGGATGACTAGAATGTTTGAGTCAGATATAAGGTCTCCAAATTGATCCATGAGCTTGATTTGTCCAGGTGGGATTTGATTGCTTTATTCATAGCCCTATAGTGTCTGAGAGGAAAGTTATAGGTTATTATTATTGTAGCCTAGCTAAATAAGTGTATGTACTAGGATGATATTAAATCAAAATCCATTTTCAATGAAATATTTTCTAACATTGAAATAATTTATCCCACCAGATATGTACAGGGGTCAGATATGTCCCAATATAATGAAATAATCATCTTTATATGTTAATGAGATAGACTCATGACATTCTATGGGATTAGTCTCTATCTTACAGACTATAGAAATTTCCACATCGCATTTAAGATCCTAGGTGATTAGAAAAGACTATATGAGTGATTCCTTGAGGTATTTTGATAAGATCAGTGCAACCTAGATTGATAACTTGGCCGGTACCAAGGAAAACTATTTCATGTTGTCATACTTCATGTCTAAAGGCCTATGTTTCCCAGTCCAAGGATTCTATTTCATAAGTTCTTTAGGGGATATAGTACTTGATGTGGATGGATTAACCCTCGAAACAAGAGTTGGAGGTGCTCCTGTACTTGGTGGGTTAGGCTGGGAAGGTCTTCCTACATACTGAGGGTGATCTGACACCTATTCCCCCTCTGATTAATATTCCAGAGTGATTGGGTAAGGGTGGATTTTTGAAGGTATATTTTGAATTTTATGCTCTAATTGGACCCACTAAAGGAATATTTTGTGAGTTTCTATAACATTGACAGTCCGAGCATGGATGTGGCTAGAATTTTAGTTCCTTCTGTGACTACGACTTCCCCAGTATCCTCAGCTCCTGTGTCCACTTCCTCTGGTTCCACAACCAGGTGTAGAGAAATTAGGTTCATATCCATACTCATAATCATATGAGGGATCCATTAAATTATTTACATTAATGAAACTAAATATTAACACCTCACCAGATGATGAATTTTCCTTTATGATCATTTTCGGTGGTTTCATTTGGTAGGGTGGTCCCCATTGATTAAAATATGAGGGCATAAAGTCTAGGAGAGTCAAAACCAATGTTGGACTTGCCATAGGATAATACTCTTATGATTTCTACCTGTATTTCTAGATAGGAAACTTTTTGAAATGTTTTATTTTAGAGGTTTTTGGGTTTGATGACTTCAGCTGTGTTCTAGTAGAAGCAGCTAGGGGCATAATTGGTTGTTTTAACCGTACCTGAAGAATACCAAGAGTTAAATTGATATTATTTTAAGTTATCCAACCATAAAACTTTCATTATATTCTATTAATTACTTTTTTACTCTTATATTTTTCCTCAGGGGAAGTAGTGGAAACACTTGATACTTATGATAGTGGATCTTCCAAATTTACTTTCCCATAATCCACAATTTTCTACAGAGTGTCTTTAAAGACAAATAATTCTTAAATGGTGTTCCCCAGCATCTTATAGAAGGGGAAATAATTTTACTAGTAATCAATAACTACCTATTCAGACCTCTTAGGATTTGGTAGGTGGAGAAAATCATTATCCATAGCATCTATAAAGTAGGCATGGAACTGATCATCTTGGAATGAGGGGGTTTCTCATGATTCCCAAGGGGAACTGTGTGATATAGAGTGGATTTTGGATCTAGGATAGTGAAGAGGATATCTTAAGTCTGAATAATACTTCCACCAATTTTCTTGTTCATTTCCTTGGGACTATTGGAGTTATTCAGGACTTGATATCAATCCAATATATGGAATCTTCCATTATTTGAGAAATGGAGGTTAAATATTGAAATCCACATGTATATTACACTAGGATGAGTGGCGTTCGCTGCTCATCATGAAGGTTCTTATTGTAGAGAGAGAATATCCTCTTAGGGAAGTAGTAGGTTCATGGAGTAATTCGACCTTTTCCATCTGGCAATGAAATACAATAATCTCTTATTTTATCACTATTTCTAATTCAAGATGTCAATTATTGTTGTATTTTGCATCATTGAACTTAAATGAAATAGGAATTTCCAATGGAGATCCTCCTATCTTGTGACTAACCAAGTTGGAAAACTGGTGTACCATACGAAGGCTGGCCCTTAAAAGGTTCACACAATACATCCAGGTTTCATTTCTTCTTATTTCTCAAAATTTCCCATCATGGGATCACAATGGGATGAAATGTGCACAAGATGTTGTTTTTGGTCACCTGAGTGATTGAATATTGGAAACATAAGACTCCCTAAGTTTAGTAGGGTGGGGTGTCACACAACCATTCAGGGTAAGGTTTTCATTTTGGTTGTATTGGTGAACAACACTCCTACACATCCTTTTATAGAGCAATAAATGGCTCAATGGTGTTGATAATCCCTTGATGAATGTTCTATTGAATATGATCTTGGACAGGTGTAGAAATGGGTAGGAACTAATTCACTGGTTATAGCTTTATTTGTGGCTGATATCTAGTTGGAGCCATCTTTTGAGGATTTTCCTAAACCTATTTCGGTTGTCTCTTTAATGGAGGTAAATCTTAATACTCATCCATGATCAAGTCTAGGTAAACCGATGGTCCAGGTGACAAGTTGGGCAACTGTCCTGGTCCTACTTTAGTCACTAGAATAAACCCTTTTGGAGGTACCACTATTGGATGTGTATGCTAGGGCTATTCCCATGGAGCATATTCAGTGGGAATGCTACCATAGAGAAACTCAGTGTTGATTCCCCATAACTGTTTTATTTCTTCCTCCTTAAGAGAGATCCCTCTCCAAGCATAGGGTTATTGTCCCAATCAAGAGGGGGAGGAAGGTTGTATGTGGACTTGACTTTATTCTTCCCTTTAGTAGTGATTATTTTAGGTGTAAGTGAGGGATTGGTTGGGGGAGCACCCAAATTTAGGGTGATTCTCTCATTCTTAGTATGTATGCCTTACTTTGTCTCAGTGTGGACCATGTTTCGAATAGAACCATCCTCTTCTTTCTCCATTGTGTTTTTATCATTTTTGATGCCATATGTAGGATTGATATCAATGATGTTTACTGATTTATAACAAATTATGGGAGTCATACTAGCTGTGGAATGATAGGAGGAATATTTGCATCTTTTTTGGATATCTTCCTTCCTTTACGGGGTCTTCTTCTGGTTCTTGATGAAGAGTGACTTGAAGGGAACCTCCCTACATCCTAGTCATACACCTCCCTTCTAGGGGAAATGGGTTGCGAGGTGGGATGAACATGGAGACCTCACCTCTTGTTGTCCTCCATAAATGTGAAAATACTGATTTTTCATGAAGGGGAGGTTAAGATAAAATTTTTCCCAACCCTGTGGGATAGGGTTTCCCTCGTTCTCTTGTTTTTGTGCCTCAGGATTAGTTTTTTAGCCTTAGAGAGAAATTTTGTGTTACAAATTCCCTGAACCTATGGGTTGGGGATGGTCCTAGATTATAGAGGTGGTTAGTACTATTTCCACTCTCTTTATCTCACACCTCCCTATTTGAGCGTAATCCGAGTGCCATTATGGGTCCACATGCAAACTACTTTCTTCTAGGGAAATTAGAAATACCCGATGATTGACTTCCCTTAAGGGAGAATCCTACTTAATGTTCTTGGTTACATGAATCAAGAGTTTTTTGATGGATTGATCTCATTGGGCCTAATGATTTTGAGACTTATTCAAGGTTGATTCTTGTTGAGTCTACTATCTTTCCAGATCATAGGTCCTTCTTGATTACATCCTTGGAATAATGACATTAAATGATGTCATTTCAAATGGGTTTTTTTCTGAACAAGGTGTGGGATGAAATGAAAAGATCAATGCTCCCCCATCTCCATATGTGAACACTAGGAGGGGATTCAATAATTAGACGATGCAACTCATGTAATGTGTTGATGCATGCCAATTAAAGATTTTCCCACCGCTTCTCTGATTGTAGTCTCTATGCCGATGGGAGGGATTTAAGGTCGAAAATCTCCCAAAATTTTGACATGGTATGAATACATGTTACATGTAAAGAATATTTATTTCAGGTCGTGGAGAGTTTTCTAGGTATTCAGATGGATTTTGGGTATAAATTTTTCTTATAATGCCTTTGGAATTTCGAACTAAGAAGTGGATGAGGGACAAAACATAATAGGTATATCATCCTGTAGTTAATTTTCATCTCATGAGAAACATATCCTTTTGTTTTTCCACCAGATAATATTCTACTTGATCATCTCAACATGATCCCTTCTTGACAATTTTGTTTCAAGTAGCAGGGCTAGTGGAGGCCTCGTTGGTATGGGAATGGTCCTGGGGTGGCTCAAAGGATGAGAATTTCCCCGGGAAGTATTTTGGTTTAGAAAGGATTTTGTTTTTAATTGATAGGGTATCTAACATGTATGGACCAGTATTTCTATGCACTTCATAATATGAGGTTTTTCTCATCTTTGACACAGCAAGGGGGGGGGGACCTTTTAATTGAAATGAGTTGTTACTATGGGGAGGACCTTCAAATCAAATTCCATCATGGTGAGGACTACCATCACAACTCGATTTCCAACTAAAGGGAGAATTTATATAGCATACAACCTGGGAAGGAAATTTTGGGAGGATTATATTAAGGGTAGGAACTTCTTTCTGAAATGAGATATCACAGTAGAGAGGACCTTCATCGGAAATTCCATCATGGTGAAGACTACCATCCTAGCTCGATGTATGATTGCAATGAGATTCTTTTTGGTGTATACCATGAGGATGACCTTTAGGGTGGATGATAGTATTGTGAGGACCTTCTTAGTATTTTAATTTCTATCCACAAATAGGTCTACCATGACACCTATCTAGGGATAGACTATCATGATTGATCGGTTTGTGCTCAAGAAGGAAGCCTTAACAATAGATTCTCTGGTAAGGACCTTCAGATATTATAATAATAATGATACTGAAAGTAACTTCACAATTGCTACTAAAATTCCCATATTTTGGTAATGTATTGGAAGGACCCTGAACCACAAAAAATAGATGTTTGATGGTCACAAGAACCCCATCTTAGATTAGAGTAGGGTTTTGATTATGCTATTCATTTTCTAGTTTCCTTTGGTGTGACTTATTTTTAGGTGATCTCTTGTGGGCAATTGGGGATGGTTACTGTAAATGATAACATTCATATATGGATACCTATTTGAATGGATCATGTGATTCTACCAGGATATGATGATAAGAATTTGGAGTTCTGAAAGGGATATATGTCTGCCATGGAGCTTCCACTGAAGTGGACTAGTGTCCCTTAGTTGGAATGAGTATTTTTGCCCAATCCAATTGTCCATTTATCACAAAATGTTCCCAAAATTCCTCTTTTATGGGAGTGTGGATGCATATTTTCTTCTGAGTGATCCTATAATTAGGTGGATGAGTCACCACACATGAGAAGGTGGGGTCATGGGCCTAAATACTTTCTATTATTGCTGATTCTATCCCTTATTTTCAGGTTTGTAGAATATGGTCAGGAATTGATATATGATCGTCTTTCATTTCTAGGATGTGCCGAGAAACATCCTTAGTAAGAATAAGAATATAATTCCATTCCTATTTCGGTGCAGGAATGTGAGTTAGCCCATAATTGTTATCCAAGATATGTTCACTAGATCCTCTAATTACTATCATATTTTAATGAAGGTCTTGATGTAATGGAGCATGTATTTTTATCTTCTTGTAGTTTTCCACTGTATTTGACTAAAGTTATTGGTATGAATCTGTAGGAATATGTATATAATTTTAGTTTTCTACTATATTTTCTTGGTGGTCTTGATGTGAACGTGTAGGAATTTGGGTCTACTCATATTTTGACACTGTATTTACTTGGAGGGATTCTTCATTGGGAACATGGATGATGTCTTATTCCAGATTGTTTGAATGTATTCCTCTCTGAGCTATCCTGGGGACCCACGTTTACATGACTTCAGCTAGGGCTTGTGGGGTAGTATCCTTTTCAGGGTGAGGAAACTGAGCCACACAACATTGAAGATGATGGTTATAGGTAGGAGCCGTTGGGTGGGACCCCTATACTGTTGGGATGAAGTTGCAGACGAGTACTTCATCAACCTACCTAATGTAAGGGAGGAACTTGTTATTGAGTTCTAGGGACAGGTTCCTGAAATGGTTGGAGAAGACTACTGGGTCTGTTTGGTTCTGGATTATCAACCATCGTTGGGTGGATGGATGGTGAGGTTTCATATGTTGGAGGTCCTATCGAGCTTTCACTAGGGTGGGGAAAGTACCATTCTAGTGGTACTCCTTAATCAATGCATTCAAAACCCAGTGTTGAAGATGTCGAGTGAGAGATGGTGTCCTATTTTTGGATGAGGACCTATCTTGTGAAGTGGATGATGCATATGTTCACGAGATCTTGTGAGATTCAATTGGATTGAAGAGTGTTCTGGTGAAAATTGCCTTCAATATATATGGAAAAAAATCACAAGAATACATCATCAATGTAGTATCTCCATAAATAATCACAAAAACCATCAATCATTCTATTTAGACACCTTACATTTTGATATTGAAAGGGGCCTGATGAGGGTTAATACCTCCACCTTAGTTAAGGATTCACATCGGGTTCACCATTTTTTTCTGATAAGAGGGATTTGTAGTGTTGACCCATACGATGGGAACTACAATGAATGAATCGTGTCATCCCTTTATGGTATGATTTATTGTAGGGGTTTTAATGTTATAAAATTATCCACATTGGGTTGAACATTCTTATCTTACTCCCTCTTGTGATGGGTAGGTTTCCAATAGAATTTGTTCTTGGAATCTGAAACATCCAATGGTTCTCATATCCATGATGATTCATGGAACTACATTCCAAAGGTAGGAAATCATTGGTTAACCTGTCCAATGATACTTAAGAAATCACATTGGAATAGATGAGGGGAATTCAGGATCATCACACTTTTTTGGGGGGGAACTATTTTTGGTTCTTGGACTCTCTCATAGATTTAAAATATGTTCATGAATTCTTTGTTCATTCCAATGTATGACGTGGATCAACATAAATTAACAACCAATTGTACCCATGTGTTCAAAATCATCTATATGTATTAAAGGTTCTCCATTAATGGGGATATATGTATTTATATGAGTTTCTCCATCAATGATACCATTTTATGGATGGATAATAGATTCTTTGATCATTAATTGGGATAATGCTGGTTTTGATCCACGTGGTGAGGTTCTCTAGAGTTGACTTTCATCTAGAGAGACATAAGTTGTTTTGATGTCGGGATCAGAACCATAAGATGGATTTCTTATATATCCTTGTGAAAGTAATTATAACCCATGTATTTTGGTTCCACATAATAGGACACACCACCTTTTAAGGTCGTGTGATGAGGACCCAAACATGTAGTTTAACATTATAGCATCCCGCCTTTTTATCACATAAACTTTCATTAAATTTTACAGAACCGAGGATCTTTAAGGTTTAGTTTCTTGGAAACCAGGAACTTAAAACCTGAAAACATAAAACATTAGTATTAAACACTTGAAAGGCTTATCCTCATGTTCATACTAGGTTCATTTCTGCATCTCATAACTTGGGGACATACATCAAAAGAAAGGGTGAGCAGAAGGCCCAGTAAGGGAAACAAGGGGAAACATTTAACATGTGAACTTGGGATACATCAACAATGTCATGAAAAAGAACTTTAAGGAATGAGAAAGAAATCGTGAGGCATATCATTATAAAAATAACAATTTTCATAACTTGAAGATGTGGCTACAACATTTAATATTGATAATCATTTTGTTTCACCAAGGTCAATCCCCAAGGTGTCATTAAAAATTACCAAGGTTATTCACCAAGGTATTAGTCTAAAAGGTCATCTTTAGAGATTATGTCTTTACCCAATGTATTGGAGCGCTATCAGGGCGCACCCTTGAAATGTCTTTATTATCATGTGAGCCACATATATCATCATCAATCATTTCTTAAACAACCCATATAGAAAAAAAGGAATGGGTTTCATTTCATAATCATAACGTTTAAAAACTGCTTTAAAGACATGATCTTTACGTGACTTTAAACCCAAGGAAAGGGAGAGCGGGTCTCATGTATGTAAATCCCAGAATTTAAAATAGAACAACTTGGTATATATGTGAATACCTCTATAGAAGATAAATATTTTAGTATTCACTTAATAAAATAAAATAACTTTATAAAAAGAGAGAGATTTTGAGGCGTAAATTCTGCAGCATAACAGTTATGTTTTAGGGTTTTAGATAACATTGAAAAGAGAGGGGACATGGGTAAAACACTCATAAATGATCCATAAAACAGTAGGGGAACATAATATAAAGGATTTAAGAACATGGTAATGAAATTTGAAAGACATACCATATGAAACGAAGAACTTGAAAGGAAGACAAAAATTATATTTCTCTTATGAAAATCCGGCAGCCTAACGACGTCACTTAAACTTCAACCAAAAAATGAATTGACAAGATCAAATAGGGTATCTCATCATATGAACATAAGATTTCAGTATGATAGATATAGAGATCATACCCCAACATAATAATAAGGAACTTTAAAGACTTGACATGAAAATAGATCTTGAAAACGAGAAGGGTGAAAGAATCCCTTAATATTTCGGCAGCCTAACGACGCCACTTAAAACTTCAAAATACTGTATTGAAGAGATCAAATAGGGTTTATTATCATATGAACATAAGAGTTAAGTATTATAGATATAGAGATCATACCCAAAATAATAAAAAGGAAGTTGAAAGACTTGACATGAAAATAGATCTTGAAAACGAGAAGGGTGGAAGAATCCCTTAAAATTTCGGCAGCCTAACAGCGCCACTTAAAACTTCAAAATACTGAATTGAAGAGATCAAATACGGTATCTCATCATATGAAAATAATATTTCATTATGATATATATAGAGATAATACCCCAACATAATAAAAAATAACTTGAAAGACTTGACATGAAAGTAGAACTTCGAAAAAAATGAGAAAGGTGAATGAATCCCTTAAAAATTCGGTAGCCTAATGACGCTACTTAAACATTATTAAAACGAATCCATGAGAGAAAGAGGGGGTATATAATCATATGAACATGAAAAGGGAAGTAATATGAATATAAAATAACATTCTCCAACATAAGATGATGGAGCATAAAAGAAATGACATAAAAGAGATTACTTGAAAAGAAAGAGGGAGGTATGATCCCTTACCTTAAAACGTAACTCTTAAAACTCAAAGGTTGGGACCTTTAGGGCTTGGGGGAACCTTGGGAGGACTCCTTGGGAGGTAATGAGACCAGAGCTTCGTTGGAGGAGAGTTGGGAGTCGAATGGATGAGTGGATGGCTTGGTATTTATAGAGAAAGTGAGGGGACAAGGCATTAATGGCCAAGGGACACCTCATTGGTGGTTTTGGCAAAACCATGGGCGTGCCCATGGTATTTTCCCATGGTATTGGCCACTTGGGACACCTAATAACTTATCTTACTATTCATAAGTTGAACATATTGATTACATACTTAATACATCATTTAATGATGTCATTAAACACTCGTAACTTTAAAACTGTATTTTCACTATTCATCGAAAATTCAACTTTCTCAGAAAAATCCCAAAATTTCACCTTAACCAAATATAGATGCTCTGATTTCAAAAATGAACTCCATTTTGTAAAAATAATTTTCTAAATATTTTTAATTTAATTTTTAAATAAATACACTATTCATCGAAAATTCTTTTTTTTCAGAACAAACCCCAAAAATCACTTTAACATAATATTGATGCTCTAAGTTCAAAAATGAAATCAATTTTATAAAAATAATTTCCTAAATATTTTTAATTTAATTTTTAATTAAAACACACTATTCACTCAAAAAAACTAATAATTGACTAATAATTTATGAAACCGTTATTTAACCATTTTATTGAATCTCATTACTTAATCAAGGTGCCTAGATTATATTAATACTTTCTTTAAGTGATATTACTAATCCATTTGGTCACATTACTAATCCTAAGCATAAAATCACTATTCATAATTTACTATTCATAAAAAATCAAGTTGATCTTATTAGACTCTAAATTTCATACTGAACATAACTGTAGAAAACCATTTTTTGAAAATCATTACACATTTTTAATTATTTAAGGTTTACATAAACATTTTAAAAATATCCTTTTTCTAAAATTCATAAAAAATATGCATACTATATTTATCCGGTCATTTGAAAATTCATAAACTTCATCATAAGAAGAAATCCCAATTTTTATTTAAAACAAAGGATTACACAAGGCAGTTATGGTCTCCTTACATAGCCCCTTATCACACCAGCATAGGACCTAAGTGTAAGGTGTGCTAAGGTGAGAGAATCCGAGGGAGGCTCGGCCAACATCGCACGAGTAGTAATTTCTATCATTTTGAACTTATCGTGAAGGAAATTCTGTTCTAGCTTCACACGATGAAGTTCAGCTTGGGTTTGGTCCAGAGCAAAGCCCAGTGGTGCTACCTCCTTCCCAAGTTCTGTTAGATGGGATTCGATCGGTCCAAGACTACTGGGTGAGGCCATCGAATCTTCTTTCTATTTTAATTAACCAAGATTACTTGTATTTAGAGACAATAATTGAAACATTTAGTTTCTAGCGGTCATATTGACCAATGGTCATATAACAGTCAAAACCCAACGGTCTCATTTTAATTATACTCATGTTATCAAATGAAACAGTTTTGTTGAGTAATAAAAATAAAATAACACAAACAATTAGGGAACAAGATTTATTCAAAATTTCTGGTTGTTACAATCTTCCCCCTTAAGAAATTGTGTCCTCATAATTTTTAAAATTGGGTTTTGAAATTTCATTGAAAGTCCCAAATCGGAAAAGGAGTCAGTAAAACTATTACTTTAAAAGAAAGAAAGGGAAGTACAAAGGTCACCCGAGTTAACCCACACTAGGATTCCATGTAGGAAAACATGGACATGGAGGAGAAAACAAAGGGTCAAGTTCTGAGGTAGAGTGATAGAAAACATGATTAGGATAAATTTAACCACGAGAAAATCCCAAACTTATGATGTGTTTAAATGGTCTTTGATTACCTAGTAGGAAACGTAAACCAACAATGTGTTTGTTTTACGTTCCTTTTCATAATTTTGAGGAATTCATTTACTACATAGAACAAAAACATAAGGAAATTTACATACCTTCAAGTAGAGTTTCATCCTTTAATAAGTCTCTACCAAAACTAATCTTTTCTCCAAATGATGAGAATTCAAAAACACTTTGTCTCATCAAAAGCACAAGAATCATCTTCTAGAGAATCACAAAATCCAAAAAAGATTAACTATCTATTTCTTCTATCTTTTAAAATTATCCAAAAAATAGAAAGGGTAAGGTAAATCAACTCTTCAAAAAGAAATAATCCCATAGGAATGGAAACTAATTTTAAATCTTCAAAGTTCCATGGTACTACCCAAAGTTCATCATAGACCATTCCACAAATAATGGTCCTTAAAATTCATCAAAATAAACCAAACTAAGATTGAAACCCAAATACAAGAAGGATTTGATAACATAGTCTTCCAAAATAAACTTCATTGTTCATCTCCAAACAACATCAACCACTCATAAAATCTTATAACAAAAGTATCTAACCTAAACATATTTTACCCAAGATAGGGTAATCATTTCCATAAGTAACCTACATTACTATAAGTCCACATTAAATTCATCGATTCTTCAAAATATAAGTCAACCTTACTACTCAATGAAAATACCATAGTAATCTACTTACCTCGATCATATAGGGTCCCCAAAATAGTGAACGTATTCCAACATAATAACCATATTTTAATCCCCTAATCATCTCTGTCATATTAATACGGAAATCACCGCATTTCCTTTCACATTGGTTGTTGGGACATGTTCTTCCATTTCCCACCAATAACTAAGAAGAGAAAGTATAATTAGGGGCTTAAATACTTAGCCAATAATCATGAAAAGAAACTTAAAGCATATAAGGATAAATTGTAGAAGAAAAGTATACCCTAACATGTGATCCCCAAGGTTTCAAACTAGGTTATCCATGATCATATATT
The DNA here is from genome assembly GCA_963277665.1 of Viscum album. Lineage (NCBI taxonomy): Eukaryota > Viridiplantae > Streptophyta > Magnoliopsida > Santalales > Viscaceae > Viscum > Viscum album. The sequence continues at coordinate 717,947,743 of OY728129.1, read as the reverse complement.
TTTATGTGAATCTTTATTTTATTTTATCTTTTTTACTTTAATAATGGTTCATACCAAGCTTATGAATTTACCAAAGCATATCCCCCGGGAGTGTTGTAACCCAGAGTGCAGCAAGGACTGTTGTTGTGTACCAGTTCCCATTCGAGTCTAGCTCAAAGCGGTGTTTTCGGGTTTTACCTCTATGTACATCTATTCCAGAGCCACCTCTACCTGCTCGTATCCAGACAGGGATGTATTTGCTTGGAAACCCCTTACTCAATACTCACCAAAATACCAGGAAGATTTCGTATGTTTAAAATTTTCTATAGGGTTATTCCTAGAGTTTTCATATCCAAATTTCAACAAATAACTAAACCATCCTTTGATACCAACTATAGCATCCCACCTTTTTATCACATAAAATTTCATTACATTTTTCAAAACCGAGGATCTTTAAGGTTTAGTGTCTTGCAAACCAGGAACTTAAAACATGAAAACATAAAAAATTATTCTTAAACAATTGAAAGGATTCTCCTCATGTTAATCCTAGGTTCATTTCTGTATCTCATAACCTGGGGACATACATCAAAATAAAGGGTGAGCAGAAGGCCCAGTAATGGAAACAAGGGGAAACCTTTAACATGTGAACTTGGGATACATCAACAATGTCATGAAAAAGAACTTTAAGGAATGAGAAAGAAATCATGAGGAATATTATAATAAAAATAACATTTTTCATAACTTGAATATGTTTCTACAACATTTAATATTGACAATCATTTCGTTTCACCAAGGTCCATCCCCAAGGAGTCATTGAAAATTACCAAGATTATTCACCAAGGTATCAGTCTAAAAGGTCATCTCTAGAGATTAAGTCTTTACCCAATGCATTGGAGCGCTATCAGGGCACACCCTTGAAATCTATTTATTATCATGTGAGCCACATATATCATCATCAATCATTTCATAAACAACCCATATAGCAAAAAATGAATGGGTTTCATTTCATAATCATAACGTCTAAAAACTGCTTTAAAGACATGATCTTTACATCACTTTAAACCCACAGAAAGGGAGAGCGGGTCTCATGTACGTAAATCCCAGAATTTAAAATAGAAAAAATTGGTATATATGTGAATACCCCTATATAAGAGAAATCTTTGAGTATTAACTTAATTAAATAAAATAACTTTAGAAAAAGAGAGAGACATTTTGAGATGGAAATTCTGCAGCATAACGGTTATGTTTCGGGGTTTTAGAAAACATTGAAAAGAGAGGGGACATGGGCCAACCACTCATAAATGATCCATAAAACAGTAGGGGAACAGAATATAAAGGATTTAAGAACATGGTAATGAAATTTTAAAGACATACCATATGAAACGAAGAACTTGAAAGGAAGACAAAAATTATATTTCTCTTACGAAAATATGGCAGCCTAACGACGTCACTTAAACTTCAACCAAAAAATGAATTGAAAAGATCAAATAGGGTCTCTCATCATATGAACATAATAGTTCAGTATGATGGATATAGATATCATACCCAAACATAATAAAAAGGAACTTCAAAGACTTGACATGAAAATAGATCTTGAAAACGAGAAGGGTGAAAGAATCCCTTAAAATTTAGGCAGCCTAACGGTGCCACTTAAAACTTCAAAATACTGAATTGAAGAGATCAAATATGGACTCTCATCATATGAAAATAATAGTTAAGTATGATAGATATATATATCATACCCCAAAATAATAAAAAGGAACTTGAAAGACTTGACATGAAAATAGATCTTGAAAACGAGAAGGGTGAAAGAATCCCTTAAAATTTCGGCGGCCTAATGGCACCAATTAAAACTTCAAAATACTGAATGGAAGAGATAAAATATGGTCTCTCATCATATGAACATAAGATTTCAGTATGATAGATATTGATATCATACCCCAAAATAATAAAAAGGAACTTGAAAAACTTGACATGAAAGTAGAACTTTGAAAAAAATGAGAAAGGTGAACGAATCCCTTAAAAATTCGGTAGCCTAACGACGCCACTTAAACATTCTTAAAACGAATCGATGAGAGAAAGAGGGAGTATCTCATCATATGAACATTAAAAGGGAAGTAAGTTTAATATAAAAGAACATCCTCCAACATAAGAGCATGGAGCATAAAAGAAATGACATAAAAGAGATTACTTGAAAAGAAAGAGGGAGGTATGATCCCTTACCTTAAAATGTAACTCTTAAAACTCAAAGCTTGGGACCTAGAGGGATTGGGGGAACCCTGGTAGGACTCCTTGGGAGGTAATGAGACCAGATCTTCGTTGGGGGAGAGTTGAGAGTAGAATGGATGAGTGGATGGCTTTTTATTTATAGAGAAAGTGAGGGGACGAGGCATTAATGGCCAAGGGACACCTCATTAGTGGTTTTGGAAACAACATGGGCTTGACCATGGTATTTTCCCATGTTATTGGCCACTTGGGACACCTCATACCTTATCTTTCTATTCATAAGTCGAAAATATTGATTACATACTTAATACATCATTTAATGATGTCATTAAACACCCGTAACTTAAAAACTGTTTTTCACTATTCATCGAAAATTCAACTTTCTCAGAAAAATCCCAAAATTTCACCTTAACCAAATATAGATTCTCTGATTTCAAAAATGAACTCCATTTTATAAAAATAATTTTCTAAATAATTTTAATTTAATTTTTAAATAAATACACTATTCACCAAAAATTCATTTTTTTCAGAAAAAAACCCCAAAAATTACCTTAACATAATATCGTTGCTCTGAGTTCAAAGATGAAATCCATTTTATAAAAATAATTTCCTAAATATTTTTAATTTAATTTTTAATTAAAAAACACTATTCACTCGAAAAAACTGATACTTCACTAATAATTTATGAAACAGTTATTTAACCATTTTATTGAATCTAATTACTTAATCAAGGTGCCTAGATTTTATTAATACTTTATTTAAGTGAGATTACTAACCCATTTGGTCACATTACCATTCCTAAGCATAAAATCACTATTCATAATTTACTATTTATCAAAAATAAAGTTGATTTTATTAGACTCTAAATTTCATACTGAACATAATTATTGAAGACCATTTTTTGAAAATCATTACACATTTTTAATTATTTAAGGTTTACATAAACATTTTTAAAATATCCCTTTTCTAAAATTCATAAAAAATATGCATACTATATTTATCCGGTCATTTGAAAATTCATAAACTTCTTCATAAGATGAAATCCCAATTTTTATTTAAAACAAAGGATTACACAAGGCAGTTACAGTCTCCTTACATAGACCCTTATCACACCAGAATATGACCTAATTGTAAGGTGTGCTAAGGTGAGAAAATCCGAGGGAGGCTCGGCCAACATCGCACGAGTAGTAATTTCTATCAGTTTGAACTTCTCGCGAAGGTGATTCCGTTCTAGCTTCACACGATGAAGTTCGGCTTGGGTTTGGTCCAGAGCAAAGCCTAGTGGTGCTACCTCCTTCCCAAGTTCTGTTAGATGGGCTTCGATTGGTCCAAGACTACTGGGTGATGCCATCGAATCTTCTTTCTATATTAATTAACCAATATTACTTGTATTTAGAGACAATAATCGAAACATTTAGTTTCCAGTGGTCATATTGACCAATGGTCATATAACAGTCAAAACCCAACGGTCTCATTTTAATTATACTCATGTTATCAAATGAATCAGTTTTGTTGAGTAATAAAAATAAAATAACACACAAAATTAGGGAATAAGATTTATTCAAAATTTTGGGTTGTTACAAACATCATGTGACAAGGATATCTAGGAAAAAGGTTCCTTTCCTAGGATGGTATGTGAATTAAGACGGGGCATCTCGAGGGACTTGGAATATATGTGGTATCCCATGTGGGGGGAATGATCTTATTGGGGATGTGACCCAATAAGGGTGGTGATGAAAGGGACCCAGAAGGAATGTGGCCCTTTGGGTTGGATATGACCTTACCGGGAATGTGGTCCAGAGAACATTAGGGTGAATATGGGTGTTGGGTTTGGAACTTATGGAGGCTTCCTACATATCCCAATTAGTTGGGAATAAAATCCTATGTAGTTCGTAATGGGTTGGGGCTTACACCTAGTAGGAGTACCATTTGAATGAAGGATGGGTATTACACCTATACAGGAGGCTCAATAGAGGTTTGAGATCATGGAGATGTCATGATTTACACTAACCTCTAAGCCCACATCAGTCATGCTTGGTGTGATAAACATGAGGAAGCAATAGATATGAAGATCACAAAATCCCCTTTTTTCTGCTGGTGGATAGATGCTGGAACCCAAAGGGAGAGGGAGAGGGACTTGAGTGGGCCTATCTCCTATCTCATTTTGATAACCAGGATAGTCACATATAGTGATTTATTCATCTATGACCCAATCTGGTGAAGAGGAGTAAAATTTCCACATCCCATAAGAAAGACTAGGGGTTTACTCCAAAATTAATTCCCTTTTGGTTCTTAGGGAAAAGGGGGATAAGCCACGATGCCTTAAAGGGAAAGACAAGCATGATCCCTTATTTTCCTATATGGAACATGGAGGTAAACTTTAGCACCTCTAAGGTTGGGGCCCTCATTTCCATAGGAATATAGAGTTGAAAAATATTTGAGGGTCCACCTTGTGAAGGAGGTTACCATCGGGACCCTGGTTACCATGGGTATGTATACATGACAGGACATGCTAATGTACTCGATGATATGATCATACATGTTAGGTTTCTTTTGAATATGCCTTGTCCTGGTGCCATTGGATTGGTTCATGGAGGGTCTAAAGTGGGGCCCAATGATATGATAGAAGGAAGTTATGTGAGATGGAGAATAGAACACCCTAGGATGACCCATTCTACATAGAAAGTTCTTATTCCAGATTGGTTTTCCTCAGCATAACGTGTTGCTATGTGGGTGACGGTACAGTTTGTGTATCATTATACTATGTGGACCAAGGTTCCTCCCATGTATCATTTCACTACAAAATGATGTGTTCCTCCCATGCAATGTTTTTTTTGTACTGGCTTGAGTTCCTCCCACATAGTGTTTTTCTATTCAGGGTAGAGATCCCTCCACATAGGTTTTTCTACATGGGGTGGTGGTCTGAAAAGGGGCCATCTTCTTATTCTCTACGGCGTGGTGTCCCTAAAGGAGTCTAGGGGTTTTTATTGTCTTGATGAATTTAATGTATTTCTTAAGTTTATTTGGTGGGTTTACCTACAGTGAATCAAAGCCTCTATCCCAATACTACTTCATGTCTTGGATCTTTCATGTATCTTCGGTCCCGTTTTCCTCCTTTTTCCCTTTTTTTTCTCAATTATCCTCTAGGTATTTTATAGAATAATGGAGGAACCAAATACCAAGATGACTGGTCATCCATAGTGGGTCATGAGGTTTCATTTTCCGGATCCCAAAAAGGATTCCTCAGGCCACAAATGATTTCATTTTTGGGAGACAGAAAAGACTGTCAATTCCCATGAGGAATTTTTGTTCATGGGGTCAGTAGTTTATGGAAGATGGAAATCACCATCTATATCTACAAACAACTTGGTTTCATTCACGAGGGGTAGTAATACCTTCTCATCTCATGAATGATTTAATTTTCTAGGTATTCCATGGAGCGATAGAACGCCATGCTGAGTGGTGGTACGTGAAGCAATTTTCACTACATGAGATCAATACTTCGTTCACAACATTGCCAATTTTAGAATTTTATTAAAACTCTTCTCTACATTCATTTTTTCCATTTTCCAAATTCATGGATACTTTCTGCTTTATTACAGAGTTTTTAAGATGCAACAACCCATATCAAATTCCACTTTATGTTAATGTCCATGTTCTCCTCATTCACATCAGGATATATTCACTAATGTGACACTAAGATGAATGGACTTCATTTTTATCATGAGATATATTCTCACAAAGTCCAATTCCTTTTGTATGTTATAAATATTCATCACATATGGTCCATCATACAAGACATTAAATTTCTTAGAGTAGTCTATTAAATTGGTCCTAACTTCCCCACATAGAAGCTAAATTTTTATAAGAGTCCCCAACTTATGATTCCTTATCTATGAACATATCTTGAGAAAAAACCTCCCACTATGGAAGAGATTGATCTATATAAGAGACTTTATCTTCTTAGTGACTCAATGGTTATGAATATACTACCCTACCTTGACATAGTTAAACTAAACCACAACTTAAATTTCCCCCTTATTAGAATATATGTGGATTATTTCTATCATCACAGGATATGTTATGGCATCCCGCCTTCTTATTACATAACTTCTCATTACATTTTACAAAAAGAGGTTCTTTAAATCCTAGTGTCTTGGAAATCAAGGACATAAAACATGAAAACAACAAAAATAATTTCTTCTAATCTACCTGTAAGGATTCATAATATCTTCATCCTATGTTTAATTAATGCGTATCATATCCTGGAGACATACATCAAAGTAAAGGGTGATCAGAAGGCCCAATAAGGGTAAACAAGGGAATCAATGTACGTGTGATATTAATAAGAACTTCAATAAAAACATAAAGACATAAGGAATTGAAGAATATGAATATCTTGATAAAAAGAAATTGAAAAATAACTAGAATATGTGGCTACAACATTTTATTTAGACATTCATGAACTTATCACCAAGGCCCATCCCCAAGGTGTCATAAAAATTACCAGGGTTATTCACCAAGGTATCGTGAAACTTGTCATCTCTAGAGATTGATTCTTTACCCAATGCATTGAAGAGATATCAGGGAACACCATTAATATGTATTTACTTTTATGTGAGACACATAAATCATAGTCAAACATTTCATAAATAACCCATAGATAATAAAAGAAATGGGATTCATTTCAAAATCACGGCGTTTTAAAAAGTACTTAAAAACAAGATCATTATGTCCTTTATAACCCATGGAAAGGTAGTGAGGGTTATATTTATTTCAATTATAGAATAAAATATATATTTTTTGTGTATTTATGAACACCCATATAAACTAAATAGGTCTGGGTACTCATATAAATAAAACAAGAGAATTTCTTGAGAGAAAGAGAGAGAAATTTTGTGACGAAACTTCTACAACATAACGACTATATAACATGGTTTTAGAAAATAATAAAAACAGAGGGAAAAAGGGTCTCCCATACATAAATGAATCATTTTACAGTATAAGGACATAATAAAATAGAGATAAGATCATGGTGTGGAAATTTGGATGAAATACCACAAGAAAAGGAAACTTGAAAGGAAAGAGAAAATGGGATTTCTTTTACGAAAATTCGACAGCCTAACGACATCACTTAAAATTTCAGAAAAAGAAATTAATGAGAGAAGAAAGGTTATCTCATCATTCGGACATTAAATGGACAGTAGTAAAGATATATAAAAACAATCCCCCACATAATAAAATGGAACTATAAAGCATAACATAAAAGAAGTCATGACTTAAAAGAGGAGGGTGAAAGGATCCCTTACTTTGAAGAGTAACTTCGAAAACGTGAAGGTCGGGACCTTGGGAGGCTTGAGGGAACCTTGGTATGACTCTTTGGGAGGTAAGAAGATCAGAACTTCATTGGGGAGGATTTGGAAATAAAATGAATGAGGGAATGTCTTTGTATTTATAGGATATGTGAGGGAATAAATTATTAATTTCAAGGGACACCTCATCCGTGGTATTGAAAAAACCATGGGATTTACAATGGTATTTTACAATGGTATTGGACACTTGGGACACCTCATAGAATATATTATTATTCATAAGTCGACTAGAATGATTACATACTTATTACATCATTAATGATGTCATTAAACACCCGAAACTCAAAACTCTATTTTTACTAATCACCGAAAATTCAACTGTTTCAGAACAATCCAAAAAATCCACCTTAACCTAATGTCGATGCTTTGAATTAAAAAACGAACTCCATTTTAGAAACATAATTTTCTAATTATGATATATTTAATTTTTAAGTAAAAACGTTGTTCACTGAAAATTCAACTATTTCAGAAAAATCCCCAAAATTTACTTTAACCTAATATCGATGCTCTGAATTCAAAAATGAACTCCATTTTATGAAAATAATTTTCTAAATATTTTTAATTTAATTATTAAATAAAAAAACTATTCACCTAAAAAAAACTAACACTTAACTAATAGCTTCTGAAACAGTTATTTACTTATTTTATTAAATCACATTACCTAATCAAGGTGCCTAAATTATATTAATACTTTCTTAAGCATGTTTACTAATCTAATTGGTCATAGTACTATTCAAAAGCATAAAACTAATATTCATAATCTACTATTCATCAAAAATTAAGTTAATCATATTAGTCTCTAAATTTCTTGCTGAACATAACTGTAGAAGATCATTTTTTTGAAAATAATTACACATTATTAATTATTTAAGGTTTACATAAATATTTTAAAATATCTTTTTTTTCAAAATTCATCAAGAATATACATCCTATATTTATCCATACATTTGAAAATTCACAAACACCACCATTAAAAGAACTCACAATTTTATTTATCTCAAAGGATTACACAAAGCAGTTACGGTCTCGTTACATATCCCCTTATAACACCGGAATAAGACCTAAGTGTAAGGTGTGCTAAGGTGATAGAATCTGGGGCGGCTCAGCCAACATTGCCCGAGTAGGGGCCTCTAATAGCTTGAAATTCTCTCGTAGGTGATTCCGTTCAAGCTTCACATGATAAAGTTTGGCTTGGGCTTGGTCTAGTGCAAAGCCCAGTGGTGCTACCTCCTTCCCAAGTTCTGTCAGATGGGATTTGAACAGCCCGAGTCTATTGGATGAGGCCATCAAATCCTTTTTCTGTATTAATTAACCAAGATCACTTGTATTTATAAACACAAATTGTAACGTCAAGAGTCTATCTTCCAACAGTCATATTGACCAATGGTCATATAATAGTAAAACCCCAGTGGTCTCATTTAATTTTACTTACTTCAATAATTAAAGAATATAGTTTTGTTGAGTATAAAATAAAATAACACACAAAATTAGGAAACAAAATTTATTCAAAATTTCAGGTCATTACATTCTTCCCCCCTTAAGAAACTTTATCCCTGAATATTTAACTCATTCCCTCAGAAAAGGAAATGTGAGGGTACTTCTTCCTCATAGAATCCTCTGGTTGCCGCATTGCTTCTTCACATTTTTGGTTGCTCCACAACACCTTGACAAGGTGGGTAGTCTTGTTGCATGGACCTTGTCTCTACAATCCATGATCTCCACTAGTTGATCCTCATAAGAGAGGTCATGTTCCAGTTGTACCACCTCTAGGTTCAGTACATATGAAGGGTTAGGTATGTACTTTCTCAAGAGGGATACATGGAAGACATCATGAACTTGTGTTAGATTTGGAGGAAGTGCAAGCCGATAAGCCACTTCTCCTACGCAATCAAGGATTTAATAGGGGCCAATGTACCTAGGGTTGAGCTTCCCTTTCTTCCCAAACCTCATGACTCTATTCCAAGGTGAAATTAGAAGAAAGACCTTGTTACCAACATCAAACTCCAATTCCCTTCGAAGGTTGTCAGCATAGATCTTTTTTTGAATCTAAGTAGCCTTAATGCGTTGATAGATGGCAAGGACTTTTTCAATCATCTCTTAGACAAGATCTAGCCCAAGAATCTTTCTCTCAGCAGCTTCATACCAACAAGTAAGAGTTCTACATCACTTCTTATATATAGAATGATATGGTGCCATTTGAATGCTCGAGTGGAAGCTATTGTTGTATGAGAACTCCACTAAATGGAGATGTTGATCCCATCCACCTTTAAATTACATTGAGAATGTTCTCAGCATGCCCTCAAGTGTTTAAATAGTCCTTTTATATTGGCCATCAATTTGGGGGTGATAGGCCGTACTGAAACTCAATTTAGTGCTCAGATCATGTTGAAGACTTCTCCATAATTTTGATGTGAACCTTGGATCACGATCTGATACTGTAGAAAGTGGAACTCCATGCAGCCTTACCACTTCCTTCACATAAATACTAGCAAGTTGATCAAGAGAGAAATCTTCCCAAATGAAGATAAAATGGGCAGTCTTGGTGAGAAGGTCCACAATAACCCATATCACATTGTTTCCTTTGGAAGTTCCTGGGAGACCAGTGATGAAGTCCATAGTGATATTGTACCACTTCCATGCTGGTATGGGTAGTGGTTACAATACCCCATTAGGAATTTGTTGCTCTGCCTTCACTTGAAGACATACGAGGCACCTTGAAGTGTAATCAACAATCTCCCTTTTCAGATTATCCCACCAAAAATGATCATGAAGGTCCATATACATTTTTGTGCTTCCAGGATGTGTAGTGAAGGTAGAACTATGGGATTCATCCATCAGCTCCTTTTTTATTTCCAGAATAGATGGAATAAATAGTCTTGTATGAAATTTTGGTACACCTTCTTGATCAATATTGAACTCAAGAAACTTTCCATCCTTCACAGCTTCAAACTTCTTCTGTAACAAAGGATCTTCTTTCTGTGATTTCTTGATCTTCTCTAGTAATGATGGTTGAGAAATCTTTTGGGTTATGGTTGATGATGTACCTTCCCTTATAATTAACATGTCCAGCTTTACTAGGTCATTGATCAAAGGGTCTCTTTGAATCCTCATCATGGAAAGAACAACTGGGTCTTTCCTGCTTAATGCACCAGCAACTTTGTTTGCACTTCCAGTATGATAATGAATTGAACAATCAAAATCTTTGAGAAGTTCCAACCATATTCTTTGTCTCATGTTAAATTACTTTTGTGTGAAAATATACTTCAAACTTTGATGGTCTGTGTATATATCACATTTCCCCCCATAAAGATAGTGCCTCCATATCTTCAGAGAAAAAATGACCACAACCAGCTCCAGATCACGTGCAGGATAGTTCTGCACATGAGACTTCAACTATCGAGATGCATAAGCAATGTATTTGTCATTTTGCATGAAGACACACCCAATCCCTTTGAGAGATGCATCCCTAAAAATAATGAATCCTTATCTACTTTAGGGAAGAGTTAACATGGGTGCAGTAACCAATCCCTTCTTCAGCTCTTGAAATCTTTCATCACACACCTTTTTCCAGAGTAACTTGACCCCTTTTCTAGTTAACTTGGTTAATGGATTAGAAAGCCGTGAAACGTTATTCACAAACCTCATATAATATCCTTCCAATCCAAGGAAACTTTGAATATTAGTTATTGTTTTATAATGAGGCCACTCCTCTACAACTTTTGTCTTTATAGGGTCAAATGTGATTCCTTCATTGGTAACAATGTGACCCAAGAAAGAAACTTATTGTAACCAGAATTCACATTTACTGAACTTTCCAAAAATCTTATCCTTCCATAAAGTTTGAAAAATAACCCTTAGATGATCTTCATGCTCCTTGTGACTTTTGGAATATATCAGAATATCATTAATAAAAACTACCACAATGTTATCAAGGCAGTCCTTAAAGAATCTATTCAAAATATCCAAAAAAATAGCAGGCACATTAGTTAGTCCGAAGGTCATAACAACAAGCTCATAATGCCCATATCTTGATCAGAAGGTAGTTTTTTGAATATATTCTTTCTTCACCCTCAATTGATGATAACCAGATCAAAGATCAATCTAGAGAAGAATTGAGCCCCATGAAGATGGTCAAATATGTCATCAATTCTTGGAACAGGGTATTTGTTATTCACTGTGATCCCATTCAGTTCTCTATAATCAATGCATAGCCACATCGATCCATCCTTCTTCTTGAAGTTGTTTCTTTAATGCCTCTAGCTCCACATTTTCCATCCTGGATATCAGATGAGATCCATGTATGAGTTCAATGGAGAAATCTACCACTCATTCTGGAGGAGGTCTGAGTAACTCCTCATGAAATATGTCAACATATTCCTAGATGATGGGGACATTTATATTCTTAAACTCTCATCTCCTTTTTCTTCTTCTTCACCAATCAACTCTATAATGAAAGATATAGGGGGTTGTTATAGACAAAGATCAGGCAGAGATATCTCTCCTTAGAAGATAACTGTAGGTTTTCCATTCAATAATACTGATATTTCCTTAGTTCTGTAATTTATCTTAGCATTATACTTTGAGATCCAGTCCATCCCTAGTATAATGTTGAATTCCAGCATGGTAATGACTACTGGACTTATGATAATATTGTGATCACCAAATTAAATACTAGTGTTTCTAAACACTAACTATTCTGGGATAATCCAACTAGGAGTCTTGAGTGATAACAGTACTTTTAGAAAATCTGGGGTTGAATCTAAATTCTTTTCAAACTTGGAGGAAATAAAGGAATGAGTTGAACCAGAATCAAAAAAATTACTTACTAGCTTTGAGAGGACAACAAGAGTACCTGCTACCACATCATTTGAAGCTTCAACTTCAGCTGTCATGATAGAAAAAGCACACCATTTCTCCCTTGGCCTTTGCTGAGGCTGATGGTGGTTCCCCTCCACTGACCTCAGATATGGAAAGTAATTAGAAAATTGCCCACGTTGTCCACACTTAAAGCACTAGAAATAAGGTAGGGACTGCACCATCTTTCCCTAGTCTTTAGTGTTTGTAAGTTGAGGTTTCACCTCACTACGACACTTCCTTGAAATATGGCCATCTCTTCTACACTTGTATCATTTCTTGCTCCCAAGTAGGTAGTTCCCCAAATTCTTCTTCCCACATTTATTACACATGGGAAGTTGCACTTACTTGCCTCCCCTTCCCTGATTGAAGGTCCTCCCTAAGCTGGCTCCATTGTTCTCTTCTTGTCATTGGATTTATGAGGCCACTACAGCTCACCAAACTCCAGCTTCAATTTCATCACACTCTGCACGATCTCTTCATAGATATCATAGTCTTAGTTGGCTAGATTCTTCTGCAGATGATATCTCAGTCCACTGAAGAATTTATAAACCTTACCATTTAGATACATGACAAAGCTAGAGGTATATAGTGAAAGCCTTGTGAAGTTCATTTAGTAACTTCCCACAGATTGATTCTCCTTATTCTTCAGCTCGAGAAACTCCTTCTCCATTCTTGTTCTCATGGAACAAGGGAAATACTTACTGAAAAAGATTAATTTGAACTCTTCCCACTCCATGGAATAAACTTTTACTCTTGTACTTGTGTTTTTAATCAGTTCCCACCACTAATCATCTTCTCATTCTAGGCGATAGACAGCTGGGGTAACTTTCTCTTACTCTGGATAACAGAGCACCCAAAATATGTTCTCGATAGAGCTGATCCGCTGCTCAGCAATCAATGGGTCAGTCGATCCACTAAAGGTTGGTGGTCAGTGAATCATAGAGGACTCAACAAAATGTTGTTCCCTTCATGGTGATATTGGTCTCTCAGCTTAATTTAAGTTATTTCCCATAACTTGAGTTAGTTGGTTCATCATTCGCATAAATGTTTCCATTCCGACTTCCACCAGAGGGCCGTCAGCGCATGGTCCATTGCGGTCACCATTTTCACGGTTCGTCCTATTACCATCCATTTTATAAAAGAATAAAACCTTAGTGAGAAACTTATTTCATTTACAAATATTTTAACTATAAAGGATTTTATGTCTTAAAACTTCATTCTTAGACAATTACATTTCTCTATAATTCCTTCATAATGATTCATAAAAAGCTTGCGATCAACCAAACATATCTCCTAGGAGTGTCGTAACCAAGAGTGCAGCAAGGTCCATTGTCGTGTACTAGTTACCGTTTGAGTCTAGATCAAAGCAGTGTTTTTGGGTTTTACCCCTATGTATATCTGTGCCAGATCCACCTCTACTTACTCGTATCCAGACAGGGATGTATTTTCTTGATAAAACACTTACTCAATACTCACCAAAATACCAGGAAGTTTTCCTATATTTAAACTTTTCTATAGGGTTCTTCCTATAGTTTTCATATCCTAATTTCCATAAATAAATAAGCTATAATTTGATACCAACTATGGAATCCTACCTTTTTATTACATAACTTCTCATTACATTTTACAAATAGAGGATCTTTTAAAGTCTAGTGTCTTGGAAATCAGGGACATAAAACATGAAAACAACATAAAAAATTCTTCTAATCCACCTGTAAGGATTCAGCATATGTTCATCCTCTGTACAATTACTAGGTATCATATCCTAGAGAAATACATCAAAGTAAAGGGGGGGCAGAAGGCCCAATAATGGTAAATAAGGGAATCAATGTACTTATGATATCAATAAGAACTTGAATAAAAACATAAAGACATGAGCAATGGAAGAATAGGAATATCAAGATAAAAAGAACTTGAAACATAACTTGAATATGTGGCTAAATCATTTTATTTAGACATTCATGAACATATCACCAAGGTCCATCCCCAAGGTGTCATAAAAATTACCAAGGTTATTCACTAAGGTATCATGAAACTTGTCATCTCTAAAAATTACCAATGCATAGCCGCATCGATCCATCCTTCTTCTTTACAAAGAGAACTGTTGCTCCACATAGAGACACACTCGGTCGGATAAAAACCTTCTACAAAAGATCTAGGAGTTGTTTCTTTAATTCCACTAACTCCACATTTTCCATCCTAGATATCAGATGAGATCCAGGTATGACTTCAATGGAGAACTCTACCTATCTTTTTGGGGGAGGTCAGGGTAACTACTCAGGAAATATGTCAATGTATTCCAAGATGATAGGGACATTTTCTATCCTTAAAATCTCATCTCCTTCTTCTTATTCACTAATCAACTCCATAAATAAGGATATAAGGGGTTCTTTTAGACAAGGATCAGGTTGAGATATCGCTCCTTGGAATATAACTATAGGTTTTCCATTCAAGGCTACTGATATTTCCTTGCTTCTACAATTGATATTAGCATTATACATTGAGAGACAGTCCATCCCTAGTATATTATCGAATTCCAACATGGGAATGACAACTATATTTGCGATAATATTGTGCTCACAAATGTAAATACTAGAGTTTCTAAACACTGACGATTCTTGGATAATCCCACAAGGAGTCTTGAATAATAACTCTAATTTTAGAAAATCGGGGGTTGAATCTAACTTCTTTGTAAACATAGAGGAAATAAAGGAACGTGTAGAACCAAAATCAAACAAAGTATTTTCTAGCTTTTAGAGGACAATAGGAGTACCTGCTACCTCATCATTCGGAGCTTCAACTTCATCTATTGTGATAGCAAGAGCACGACCTTGCTCCCTTGGCCTAGGCTGAGGCAAATGGTGGTTCCCCTCCACTGCCCTCAGATTTGGACAGTGATTGGAAATGTGCCCATGTTGTCCACACTTATAGCACTGGACATCAGATATGGCCTTCACCATCTTCCACTAGTCGTTAGTGTTTGTAAGTCGAGGTTTCACCACACTACAACAATTCATCCCAATATGGGCATCTTTTCCACAATTGTTTCATTTTCCACTCCTGAGCAAGCAGTTCCCTGAATGCTTCTTCCCACATTTTTTGTAACACCCTAAACTTCTACGGTACACTTTTCTTTGAATAATACAATAGCATGTGTTGAACGCAACTTCGAGTTCTAACACACACCACGACCAATCAAAGTAGCCGTTATGAATAGTAATACCCACTTTTTAAAATTTTATAAATTTTATCTCTCAAAATAGACTTCATTTTTGGATTCTGAATATCGAAATTAGCCATGGGTGAAATTTTGGTACTTTTCGGATAACTTTCATATTTTGATGAATAGTGAAAATTACTAAATTTTAATTAAAAACAGTTTTTTTAATCGAAATAATTAATAGTGATAAATAATGAATTTGACTGGTTTTAAATTATATTTATAATATATTTTTACAATTTAATCCAATGTTGGTCATTGGACATAATTTCATATTTAAACCGAACATAAAAAAGTGTCAATATTTTGATAGTTATTGTTTTTTAAAAACACGCATTTTGTTTTAACAATGGGAATTAATTTTAAATTAATAAATGAAACTTCTATGTTTTGAATTTGGTAAAATATACTTCACTATTGAGTTCATAATATCAAAATTAGCTTAGGGTAAAGTTTTGGTATTTTTCTGAAAACATTCAATTTTTGATGAATAGTGAAAAACATTGAGTTACTTTTTAAAACCAACTTTTTATTTAAATAATTATTTATATTATTTAAATTAATTTTAGGTCAAAATAGATACATAATACCTATATAAATTCAATTTAATTCATTGGTGTCAGTTTATAATAATTTTAGATATTTAAAAATTTTATTGAACTTTTTCACCGTCTTTTACCCATCTCCTATGAGAATTTGTAAATTCACATAAAACTTAGTTTTACCGCTTTTGTGAGTGTAATTTCGAAAATCCGAGATACACGGTTAATATCAAGTATTAAAATTTGGTTCAATAAGATAAAAATATTTTTTAGTGAATAGTAACTTTTTACTTTTATTTACCACGGTAAAAAGTAAAAAGGGAAATTAAGGGTACAAATGATATTATTATTACCCTAACACATGTCCTAATTATATTGGATAAGTCTAATTCGACCAAAAACAACCTTAAGAATAAAATATGACCCTTTAGGTCCACTTGGATTAGATTAGGACAATTATTATTATTTAATTCAAAGAAGAGTTAAAAGAGTTAAAATCAAAGTTTAATAACTAAATAATTTTTAATATAGGGTTATACATAAGATAAATTAGATTATAAATATTCATTAGAAAGATAAAAATATTTCCTACATAATTTTATTTTAATTATAATTTTTAGACATTAAATAATTAAATTTATTTATGACACAATGATAATGCAGTAATTACCTTATTAATGAAAGAATCAAATAAATGGAAATATAAATATTAATATAAATATAATTTCAAAGTTTTTATGACATCCACGAATTTTCTAGGTGACTATGACATGTTAGGTCTGATTCAATGTATCTTTTTCAAAGTAATCAAGTTGTGATGACTTTCACAAAAACAAAATACCAAATAGTTTCAAAATTGACAAAAATTAATATTTAAAACAAATATTATATGATTAATTGATATTATATTCCTAAAAATATACGGTTCGGCCAGAGGACTTATATCATGATAGTTTAATCATTAATGGACCCCTTGGGGGTATCTTGGAAGTTTATAGTACGTTTATTAACCATATAATATAAAAATACAAAGAGACATGGTAAATGTCAAACTAAGTAACTAAGGGTTAAAACTAAAATATAAGGTTAATAAAGTGACCCAAACCTGTCTGAAACCTATTTTTTAAGTTTATTTAGACCCATACCCACCTTATACATTGAATAATTCACTTTTGAGCCATTATAAACCGAATATGAATTTATTACAAATTAATACATTAAGTTTTTCCTAAAGAGCCCCTCCTCCCCCTTATAAAAGGACACCACTTATAACCAATTCCTCACACCTTTCAAGCCTATTATATCACCCAAACTCTACCCAATTAAGCTCCCTACATCCCTATACTCCTCCTAGAAGCCTCACATTAGGCATAAGGAACTTCAAGAGTCCTTTTGGGTTCAAACCAAAGGGAATTACCCAAATTAAAGGTAACGATTTCTCTTAGCTTCTTTTCTTTTATTTTACTTCTCCAACCCATAAACTCTTCTTATTATTTTATTTTGTAAACAAAACCAGTATCCTAAATATAATAGGATATTGTTATGATAATTATTATAACTACACTTACATACACCTCCATCTAATGGGTGAATAACATAATGTTTCTGTGGATGGCCACCAAATGCCTCACGAAACGACGATTGTTCAATTATCTCCTACCGCCTCTCATGACAGCCATTATGATGGAACTATAATTAAATATGATATTAAATATATTTATTTTATATATATTCTTATGTAATTCCATTTTACAGCATACCATTATTCGTTTCATGTTGTATATATATAGGATAATTTCATTTGAGGAAGTGCGGACTACCGGCCCTCAAAGTGATATGACTCGTTTATACTATACATGGAACATATAAAGGATGGTGTTAATGAACTTAAGTAACATATATAAGACATTATATTATACTATAATTATAATATACCTATGTATCATTATGTTTTAAGTCCATTAAAATAAGAAATATAAATGAATGTAGCGTTCATGCTTACGTACGGCTTACCGTCTCCATGAATGGTACATTTCATTCTTACACCAAAATGATATGTACTATTATAAATACATGTATATATATTATATATATGATATCTACATCATGAATATAATTCTGGATATAATTATCATTTGACCATGTGAACAACTGGTAACTATAAGGTGTTCATTTTTGACTCAAGTTCCAAATATCAACAAAATGAACGTTATTAACTTAAATGATTACATAATGTTTATAACATGGTAATAAGTGATATAAAAGGAATAATAAACTTGAAAATGGTTCTTAAGAAAGTAGAAATTAACTTTAGTTATTTTTCAGGATGTTAAAGAATGAACGGGTCAAGTCGGACACGAGGTAAGGGGTTTTCTTCTCACTCCTTATTCCCATGAGATTCATGCCATATTGCCACTATTACTTTTAGTGTGGTGTATGTACTGCCCATAATTGTATTCTTTGTGTAATACATATTAATTTATGTGTATTTATATATTCATTGTATGATACCTCTTTCATGGGTTGTATGTTTCATAAGTTACCAAATTGGTAAGGGTTAATTTCACAATCTCTTTATTATCCGAGGTTGTTTTTACATAAGTATCTACTGGGAAATATTTATTATCCATGTCCATGTTTTATGAAAGAGTTTGAAAATGTATTTATTTAAGTGACTTTTTTACTAAAACATCATTTCAAATGTTTTAAATATTTATTCTTATAAATATTACTCATTAATGTCCATTTATTCTAAATGGGTTTTAAGGATTTATTTTTATGGACTTTAATGTTTTTAAAATGATAATTCCATTCAAAAGTTTTAAAGTGATATGGGACACTTTGATTCAAAAATGTCTTTAAATGACTTATTATCTAAATTGCGTGACTTCTAAATGTTTTCATGAAAAATGTGTATTCTCTCAAAGAGTTTTACAAATCATTTCCATCCATGTCAAGATCCTTTAATAGATTTTAAACTTGTTTTGAAGTTGATTTATTATGATACAAATCTTCCAAATTGCGTTGAAAGTTTTATGATATGTATGACTGTGGATGTGTTATTCTTATACCATTCATGGTTTATGGGTAAAGTTTTGAAATTTTGTATGCTAGTTATAATACGAATGTTTATGTTATATTTCATCCTCTTCTTAAGATGAATGTGTTGGAACAGTATGTTTCAGGTTGGGGTCCGGTTATAGAAGCCCCTCCTGGTTGGTGTCCAGTTATTAGAGGAACTCCGGGTTGGTGTCCAGTTATTAGAGGCACTCCAGGATGTTGTTCGGGTATTAGAGGCACTCCGGGTTGATGTCTGGTTATTAGAGGCACTCCGGGTTGGTGTCTGGTTATTAGAGGCACTCCGGGTTGGGTTCCGGTTACAGTTATCCCTTAGGTCTTGGCATGAGGCCTTGACACAGAAATTAAAGTTCGACATTATGCATTCCATCATTATGAAAGTGGTTATTGATATTGCATGTGATCATTCTACTAGTATAATACCCATGATTATGTTTTATTATGGAATTATTTACTCATCTCATATTCCTACCATAAAAGTATTCATGTTTATTATTGGTAAAGGTATGTGGTTACAATTATTCACCATGCTTAATATTTATGTTATCTTCCGCTGTATTTCTTACCCTTACTGAGCGTTTTAGCTCACCCCTTTCTATGTTTTATTTTTTCCTAGGATTCCAAGAAGCGTATTATGATTAATAAGAAGGGTTAAGCTAAGTGAATAATGGTGTTCTCAAAGCACTATCTATGATGTGTTGTATGTTTGAAATTATAATGTAAAGTTCATGTATGTAATATATTTTCCAAGACTGCTAAACTGATCGGTCCTTCGGGACTTGATTCCTTGTAATCATGCCAATGTATTAAAATAATGCACCGAATCTAGGTAACTAGGGTTGGGGCGTTACAGTTGGTATCAGAGGATGTTTAACAATAACCTTGGAAACTATATTTAGATAATCTTTGATTAGGTCACATCTCCCTAAGATATACTTTGAGGATTATTATAGAAGAACTTCCTAGAATTTTGGTATTGTAGAGATTTTATGAGTTTTCCAAGCAATACATCCCTGTCTGGATACGAGCAGGTAGATGTGGCTCTGGAACAGATTTACCTAGGGGTAAAACCCAAAAACACCACTTTGAGATAGACTCGAATGGGAAATGGTGCACGACAACGTTCCTTGCTGCACTCTTGGTTACGACACTCCCGGGGGATATGCTTAGGATAATTCTCATTTTCTTTACAAACCATTATGAAGGGCTTATGAGTATATACTTACTCAAATAAAACATTTTTATGATTATGTATTATATCCATAAATGATTTAATTTATGTTAAGTGTTTTACAAGTTCGGGATTAGGTATTTCTATTCAAAAACTAATCTAGTGTATTCCATTGTATAGAAATTGTGCCCAATAGAAGGAATGTGAACTCCAACAATACATATGATCCAAAGAGTAAGAAGGATCATATCTTCCATGGTATTAAGACAAAATTTAGAAGGGAAATAGTCTTCCATGTATTATCATCATATGAAGAAATAGTATCATGTGTTGATAAGATAAGTAAAGAATTTTCAGAGTCCTATGGCTTTGAAGGGAAGCCAAAGAAGAAAAGGATGGTAGAGAGAAGGACAAATAAAGGGAAGAAGGTAAAGAAGGATTTTCCCATATGTTATAACTGTGGAAAGAATCACCTTGGAAAATTCTTGAAGGTATTGGGAGTATGTTATAAATGAAGAGGAATGACTAGTGTTCTTATGTTGTTATTTTGGAATTATTTAATTTAAGTGTTGTATCAATGATGTTCTGGAAATAAATAAGGATTGTACTGCGATACTATTTCATTGAGGATTTGAGATTTTATGGTACTAAGAAAAGTGACTCTACAGTGAGTTAAACTTTTTGGAAATTACATGGTTGAAGTAAAGATATACCTTAATGTGGACCTAATATTGAGGTACTGATTTTGGAATAAGATATGGTTGATTTGGGTAAATTATATTGGATATTCTTAACTGCCTTGAAACTGACTAAAGATTTGTATATTCCATCATTGTTGGAGTCTACAACATTTTTGGATGGATGAAGTATATCCAGTATTCTATAAGGAATAAGGGAGCATGAATGTAATCAATAAGGTTTTATGGTAATTCAGGAAGTTTCAGTGTTTTAAAAGAATACATGATGAAGGTATTCACATGCTTTTACAGGGTAAAAAGGATCTACATTATGTTTACCTTTCATATAAATTTTGGACTGAGAGTTTACAGAAGTATTTTGGATAAGTCTAAAGGTTGTAATGGATTAAGTTTGAAAGGTTATTTTTGGATTTTTATAAAAGGACAACATGAAGACCGTGTGACGACTCGTCGTGTCGGACAAAGCTGCGGGAATCAAACCCACAACCATAGTGAAATTGGGATTTATCACCTACCACTAGACTACGTGAAGTTCCTGGATAATATAATGTAGTTTCTTTTTTTAAAAGGTCTGATATGTGAATTATAAATTCATTATATTTGGAACTCTATACGATTAGGATAAATAGAGTATTTTTGAGTTGCATTATGTTTTGGGGTGAAAGATGAGTTTGTGGTAGAAATTTATTAATAGATAAAACTCTAATTATAAATTAAGTATATCTCTTTATGATATCATACAATATCATAAATAAATTCCTCAACATTTAGAAAAGGAACTTTGAACAAAAATGTTGTCCTAGATGGTACCTTAGATCATGACAAATTTATAGCTTTGGGATTGTTGGCCTTTTTATAGCCATATTCTCTACCACTCTCAATCATATATTGATGGTTATATTTCTCTTCCATATCCATATTTTCCTACATGGAACCCTAATATGTGTTATTTCCGGTAACCTTCATACTTACCACTCTTTATTTTCAATCGAGGCCTCATTAATCCATTTTTCGGTGTGGGATTTCAACTAAGATATTTTGAAATGTCAACCTCAAGTTTCCAATACCAAGTATAAATTTCGAGGACGCAATTTATTGAAGGAGGGGAGAATTTAACACCCCAAACTTCTATGGTACTCTTCTCTTTGAATAATACAGTAGCGCGTGTTGAACGCAACTTCGAGTTCTAACACACACCACGACCAATCAATGTAGCCGTTATGAATAGTAATACCCACTCTATAAAATTTTATAAATTTTATCTCTCAAAATGGACTTCATTTTTAGATTCGGAATATCGAAATTAGCCAAGGGTGAAATTTTAGTACTTTTTGGATAACTTTCATATTTTGATAAATAGTGAAAATTACTAAATTTTAATTGAAAACAAATTTTTCAAATCGAAATAATTAATAGTGATAAATAATGAATTTGAGTGGTTTTAAATTATATTTAAAATATATTTTTACAATTTAATCCAATTTTGGTCATTGGACATAATTTCCTATTTAAACTGAACGTAAACAAGTGTCAATCTTTTGATATTTATTGTTTCTTAAAAACACGCATTTTGTTTTAACAATGGGAATTAATTTTAAATTAATAAATGAAACTTATATGTTTTGAATGTGGTAAAATAGACTTCATTATTGAATTATTAATATCAAAATTAGTTTAGGGTAAATTTTTGGTATTTTTCTGAAAACATTCTATTTTTGATGAATAGTGAAAAACACTGAGTTACTTTTTAAAACTAGCTTTATATTTAAATTAATTTTAGGTCAAAATAGATACATAATACCTATATAAATTCAATGTAATTAATTGGAGTCAGTTTATAATAATTTTAGATATTTAAAAATTTTATTGAACCTTTTCACCGTCTTTTACCCACCTCCTAGGAGAATTTATAAATTCACATAAAACTTAACTTTACCGCTTCTATGAGTGGAATTTCAAAAATCCGAGAGACACGGTTAATATCAAGTAGTAAAATATTGTTCAATAAGATAAAAATAATTTTTGGTGAATAGTAACCTTTTACTTTTATTTACCACGGTAAAAAGTAAATAGGGTAGTTAAGGGTAAAAATAATATTATTATTACCCTAACACATGTACTAATTCTATTGGATAAGTCTTATTTGACCAAAAACAACCTTAGGAATAAAATATGACCCTTTAGGTCCACTTGGATTAGATTAAGACATTTATTATTATTTAATTCAAAGAAGAGTTAAAAGAGTTAAAATCAAAGTTTAATAACTAACAAAATTTTAATATAGGGTTATACATAAGATAAATATGATTATAAATATTCATTAGAAAGATAAAAATATTTCCTAAATAATGGTATTTTAATTATAATTTTTAGAAATTAAATAATTAAATTTATTTATGACATAATGATGATGGAGTAATTACCTTATTAATGAAAGAATCAAATAAATGGAAATATAAATATTAAAAAAAATATAATTTCAAAGTTTTTATGACATCCACGAATTTTCTAGGTGACTATGACATTTTTGGGCTGATTCAATGTATCTTGTTTGAAGTAATCAAGTTGTGATGACTTTCACAAAAACAAAATACCAAATAGTGTCAAAATTGACATAAATTAATATTTAAAACAAATATTATATGATTAATTGATATTATATTCCTAAAAATATACGGTTCGGCCAGAGGACTTATATCATGATAGGTGCATCATTAATGGACCACTTGGGGGTATCTTAGAAGTTTATAGTAAGTTTATTAACCATATAATATAAAAATACAAAGAGATATGGTAAATGTCAAACTAAGTAACTAAGGTTAAAACTAAAATATAAGGTTAATAAAGTGACCCAAACCTGTATAAAACCTATTGGTTAAGTTGATTTCGACCCATACCCACTTTATACATTTAATAATTCACTTTTGAGCCATTAGAAACCGAATATGAATTTATAATAAATTAATACATTAAGTTTTTCCTAAAGTGACCCTCCTCCCCCTTATAAAAGGACACCATTTATAACCAATTCCTCACACCTTTAAAGCCTTTTTGATCATCCAAACTCTGCCCAATTAATCTCCCTACATCCATCTACTCCTCCTAGAAGCCTCATCTTAGGCAAAAGGCACTTCAAGAGTCCTTTTTGGTTCAAACCAAAGGGAGTTACCCAAATAAAAGGTAACGATTTCTCTTAGCTTATTTTCTTTTATTTTACTTCTCCAACCCCTAAACTCTTCTTATTATTTTCTTTTGTAAAAAAACAGTCTCCTAAATATACTATGATATTGTTATGAGAAGTATTAAAACTACACTTACACACACCTCCATCTAATGGGTGAAGAACATAATGTTTTTGTGGATGGAAACCAAATGCCTCACGAAACGATGATTGTTCAATTATCTCTTACTGCCTCTCATGGCACACATTATGATGGAAATATAATTAGATATGATATTAATTATATTTATTTTATATATAATATTCTGTAATTCCATTATACAACATACCATTATTCGTTTCATGTTGTATATATATAGGATAATTTCATTTGAGGAAGTGCGGACTACTGCCCCCTCAAAGTGATATGACTCGTTTATACCATAAATGGAACATATAAAGGATGGTGTTAATGAACTTAAGTAACATATATAAGACATTATATTATACTGTAATTATAATATACCTATGTATCATTATGTTTTAATTCCATTAAAATAAGAAATAGAAATGAATGTAGCGTTCATGCTTACGTACGACTTACCGTCTCCATGAACGGTACATTTCATTCTTACCCCAAAATGATATGTAATATTATAAATACATATATATATATGATATATATGATATATATTATATCTACATATTGAATATAATTCTGGATATAATGATCTTTTGACCATGTGAACAACTTGTAACTATAAGGTGTTCATTTTTGACTCAAGTTCCAAATATCGACAAAACGAACGTTATTAACTTAAATGATTACATAATGTTTATAACATGGTAATAAGTGATATAAAATGAATAATAAACTTGAAAAAGGTTCTTAAGAAATTAGAAATTAACTTTAGTTTATTATTCAATATGTTAAAGAACGAACTGGTCAAGTCAGACACGAGGTAAGGGGTTTTCATCTAACTCCTTATTCCCGTGAGATTTATGCCATATTTCCACTATTACCTTTAGTGTGGTTTCTGTACTACCCATAATTTTATTCTTTGTGTAATACACATTAATTTATGTGTATTAACATATTCATTGTATGATACCTCTTTCATGGGTTATATGTTTCGTAAGTTACCAAATTGGTAAAAGTTAATTCCACTATCTCTTTATTATCCGAGGTCGTTTTTACATAAGTATCTACTGGGAAATATTTATTATCCATGTCCATGTTTTATGAAAGAGTTTTAAAAGGGATTTATTTAAGGGACTTTTTTAATAAAACATAATTTCAAATGTTTTAAATATTTATTCTTCTAAATCATACTCATTAATGTCCATGTATTCAAAATGGGTTTTAAGGATTTATTTATATGGACTTGAATGTTTTTAAAATGATAATTCCTTTGAAAAGTTTCAAATTTGTATGGGACACTTTGATTCAAAAATGTCTTTAAATGACTTCTTTTCTAAATTGTGTGACTTTTAAATGTTTTCATGAAATTTTGTATTTCTCTCAAAGAGTTTTACAAATCATTTTCATCCATGTCAAGATCATTTAATAGATTTTAAACTTGTTTTGAAGTTGTTTTATTATGATACAAATATTCCATATTGTGTTGAAGGTTTTGTGATATGTATGAATGTGGATGTGTTATTCTTATACCATTCATGGTTTATGGGTAAAGTATTGACATTTCATATGCTAGTTATAATACGAATGTTTATGTTATATTTCATCCTCTTCTTAAGATGAATGTGTTGGACTAGTATGTTTCGGGTTGGGGTCAGGTTACAGAAGACCCTCTAGGTTGGTTCCCGGTTATTAGAGGAACTCTAGGTTGGTGTTCGGTTATTAGAGGCACTCCAGGTTGTTGTCCGATTATTAGAGTCACTCCGGGTTGATGTCTAGTTATTAGAGGTACTTCGGGTTGGTGTCCGGTTATTAGAGGCACTCCGGGTTGGTGTCTGGTTATTAGAGGCACTCCGGGTTGGTGTCCGATTATTAGAGGCACTCCGGGTTGGGTTCCGGTTACAGTTATCCCTTAGGTCTTGGCACGAGGCCTTGACACAGAAATTAAAGTTCAGAATTTTGCATTCCATCATTATGAAAGTGGTTATTGATATTGCATGTGATCATTCGACTAGTAGAATACCCATGATTATATTTTATTATGAAATTATTTACTCATCTCATATTCCTACCATAAAATTATTCATGTTTATTATTGGTAAAGGTATGTGGTTACCATTATTCAGCATGCTTAATATTTATGTTATCTTCCGTTGTATTGCTTACCCTTACTGAGCGTTTGAGCACACCCCTTTATATGTTTTATTTTTTCCCAGGATTCAAAGAAGCATATTCTGATTAATAAGATGGGTTAAGATAAGTGAATAATGGCGTTCTCAAAGCACTATCTATGATGTGTTTTATGTTTGAAATTGTAATGTGAAGTTCATGTATGTAATCTATTTTCCAAGACTGCTAAACTGATCGGTACTTTGGGACTTGATTCCTTGTAATCATTCTAATGTATTAAAATAATGTACCGAATCTAGGTAACTGGGGTCGGGGCGTTACATTTATTACTCATGAGAAGTTGCACTTTCTTGCCTCCTCTTCCTTGATCAAAGGTACTCCCTATGCTGGGCTCCATTGCTCTCTTCTTGTCATTGGATTTATGAGACCACTATGTCTCACCAAAATCTAGACCGACTTTCATCACACTCTGCACTATCTCCTCATAGCTATCATAGTCTCTATTTGATAGATTCTTCTACAGATTAGGTCTCAGTCCACCGAAGAATCTATCAACCTTAACATTTAGATCCATGAAAAAGATAGTGGTATATCGTGAAAGCCTTGTGAATTTGATTTTGTATCTTCCCACAGATTCATTTTCCTTCTTCTTTCGCTCGAGAAACTCCTTCTCCATTCTTGTTATCATGGAACAAGGGAAATACTTACTGAAAAAGATCCCTTTGAATACTTCCCACTCCATAACTTCGACTTCCACTCTTGTACTTGTTTTTTTAATCATTTCCCACCACTGATCGACTTCTCCTTCTAAGTGATAGACAGCTAGGGAGACCTTCTCTTTCTATGAATAGCGGAGCACATAAAAGATATTCCCGATGGAGCTGATCCACTACTCTGCAATCAATGGGTCAGTAGATCCCCTGAAGGTTGGTGGTCATTGAATCATAAAGGACTCAACAAAATGTTTTTCCCTTCGTGGTGATATTGGTCTCTCAGCTTTATTCAAGTTATTTCCCATAACTTGAGTTAGTTGGTTCATCATTCTCATGAATGTTTCCATTCCAGCTTCCATCAGAGGGCTGTAAGCGCATGGTCCATTGCGGTCACCATTTTCACGGTTCCTCTTATTGACCTCCATTTTATAAAATAATATTACCTTAGTGATAAAATTATTTCATTTATGAGTATTTTAACTATAAAGGATTTTATGTCTTAAAACATCATTCTTAGACAATTACATATCTCTATAATTCCTTCAAAATGATTCATAAAAAGATTGCGATTAACCAAACATATCCCATGAGAGTGTCGTAACCAAGAGTGCAGCAAGGCCTGTTGTCGTGTACCAATTAACATTTGATTCTAGCTCAAAGCGGTGTTTTCAGGTTTTACCCCTATGTACATATGTTCCAGAGCCACCTCTACCTACTCATATCCAGATAGGGATGTATTTTCTTGATAAACCACTTACTCAATATTCACCAAAATACCATGAATTTTTCCTATATTTAAACTTTTCTATAGGGTTATTCCTAAAGTTTTCATATCCTAACTTCAATAAATAACTAAGCTATCATTTGATACCAACTATGGAATCCTACCTTTTATTTACATAACTAATCATTACATTTTACAAATAGAGGATCTTTAAAGTCCAGTGTCTTGGAAATCAGTGACATAAAACATGAAAACAATATAAAACATTCTTATAATCCAATTGGAAGGCTTTATTATATGTTCATCCTATGTACAATTACTGCATCTCATATCCTAGAGACATATATCAATGTAAAGGGTGAGCAGAAGGACCAGTAAGGGTAAATAAGGGAATAAATGTACTTGTGATATCAATAAGAACTTTAATAAAAACATAAAGACATGAGAAATGGAAGAATATGAATATCATGATAAAAATAACTTGAAACATAACATGAATATGTGACGACAACATTTCATTTAGACATTCTCGAGGATTCATTTTCAGGATCCCAAAAAGGATACCTCGGGCCATAAATGATTTCATTTTTGGGAGATAGAGAAGACTATAAGTTCTCATAAAGATTTTTGTTAAATTTTTCAGTAGTTTATGGAATATTGAAATCACCATCTATCCCTACAAAAAACATGGTTTCATTCACTAGGGATAGTGATACATTCTCATCTCATGAATGATTTCATTTTCTAGATATTTCACGGAGCGATAGAATGCCATGCTGAGTGGTGTTCCATGAAGCAATTTTCACTACATGAGATCAATACTTCATTTACAGCATTGCCCACTTTGAGAATTTTCTTAAAACTCTTCTCTACATTCATTCATTCCATTTTCCAAATTCATGGATACTTTCTCCTTTCCTACAGAGTTTTTAGGACGGAACAACCCATATAAAATTCCACTTTATCTTAATTTCCAAGTTCTCCTCATTCACATTAGGATATATTCACTAATGTGACACTAAGATGAATGGACTTCATTTTTATCATGAGATATATTCTCACAAAGTCCAATTCCTTATTGTATGTTATAAATATTCATCACATATGGTCCATCCTACAAGACATTAAATTGCTTAGAGTAGTCTATCACATAGGTCTTAACTCTCCCACATAGAAGCTGAATTTTTATAAGAGTCCATAACTTATGATTCCTTATCCATGAACATATCTTGAGAAAAACCCTCCCACTATGGAAGAGATAGAACTATATAAGAGACTTTCTCTTCTTAATGACTCAATAGTTATGGATATACTACCCTACCTTGACACAGTTCAACTAACCCACAACTTAAATTTCCCCCTTATTAGAATATTTGTAGTTTATTTCTATCATTACAAGATATGTTATGACATCCCCCCTTTTTATTACTAACTTCTCATTACATTTTACAAATAGTGGTTATTTAAAGTCTAGTGTCTTGGAAATAAGGGACATAAAACATGAAAACAACATAAACAAATATTCTAATACAATTGTAAGGCTTCAATATCTATTCATCCTATGTATAATTAATGCATCTCATATCTTGGAGACATACATCCAAGTAAAGGGTGAGCAGAAGGCCCAACAAGGGTAAACAAGGGAATCAATGTACTTGTGATATCAATAAGAACTTCAATAAAAACATAAAGACACGAGCAATGGAAGAATAGGAATGTCTTGATAAAAAGAACATGAAACATAACTTGAATATGTGGCTATAACATTTCATTTAGGCATTCATGAACATATCACCAAGTTCCATCCCAAAGGTGTCATAAACATTACCAAGGTTATTCACCAAGTTATCTTGAAACTTGTCCTCTATAGAGATTAATTATTTACCCAATGCATTGAAGCTCTATCAGGGGGCACCATTAATATGTCTTTACTTTCATGTGAGACACATAGATCATAATCAAACATTTCATAAATAACCCACATAGAATAAAAGAAATGGTTTTCATTTCAAAGTCATGACGTTTTAAAAAGTAATTAAAAATAACATCATTATGTCATTTATAACCCTTGGAAAGAGAGTGAGGGTTATATGTATGTCAATTACAGAATCAAATATATTTTTTTTGTGTATTTATGAACACCCATAGAAACTAAATAGGTCTTGGTACTCATATAAATAAAACAAGATAATTTCTTGAGAGAAAGAGAGAGAAGTTTTATGATGAAATTACTGCAGCATAACGGCTATATAACATGGTTTTAGAAAATAATAAAAATAGAGGGGACAAGGGTCTCCCATCTATAAATGAATCATTTTACAGCACATGGTAATAATAAAAAAGAAATAAGATCATGGTGTGGAAATTTGGATGACATACCACAAGAAAAGGAAACTTGAAAGGAAAGAGACAATGCAGTTTCTTTTACAAAAATTTTGCAGCTTAATGGCATCACTTAAAATTTCAGAAAAACAATTAATGAGAGAAGAAAGGGTCTCTCATAATTTGGAAATTAAATGGAAATTAGTAAAGATATAGAAAAGAAATCCCCCAAATAATAAAATGGAACTATAAGACATAACATAAAGGAAGTCATGACTTGAATGGGGAGGGTGAAAGGATCCCTTACCTTGAAGAGTAACTTCGAAAGCTTGAGGGTCAAGACCTTTGGAGTCTTGAGGGAACCTTAGGAGGACTCCTTGGGAGGTAAAAAGACCAAAACCTATTTGGGGAGAATTTGGAAATGAAATGAATGAGGGAATGGCTTGGTATTTATAGGAGAAGTGAGGGAATAAATTATTAATTTCAAGGGACACCTCATCGATAGTATTGGAAAAACCATGGTCTTTCCAATGGTATTTTACCATGGTATTGGACACTTGGGACACCTCATAGAATATCATACTATTCATAAGTCGACTAGAATGATTACATACTTATTACATCATTAATGATGTCATTAAACACCCGAAACTCAAAACTCTATTTTTCCTATCCACCGAAAATTCAAATGTTTCAGAACAGTTCCAAAAATCCACCTTAACCTAATATCAATGCTTTAAATTCATAAATTAACTCCATTTTATGGAAATAATTTTCTTATTATGAGATATTAAATTTTTAAGTAAAAAACTATTCACTGAAAATTCTACTATTTCAAAAAAAATCCCCAAAATTCACCTTAACCTAATATCGATGCTCTGAATTGAAAAATGAACTCCGTTTTATTAAAATAATTTTTTAATAATTTTTAATTTAATTTATAAATAAAAACACTATTCACCTGAAAAAACTAATACTTAACTAATAATTTATGAAACAGTTATTTACTTATTTTATTATATCACATTACCTAATCAAGGTTCCTAAATTATATTAATACTTTCTCAAGTGTGGTTACTAATCCACTTGGTCATATTACTATTCATAAGCATAAAATTATTATTCATAATTTACTATTCATCAAAAATTAAGTTAATCATATTAGACTCTAAATTTCTTACTGAAAAAAACTGTAGAAGACCTTTTTTTTGAAAATCATTACACATTATTAATTATTTAAGGTTTACATAAATATTTTAAAATATCATTTTTTTTTCAAAATTCATCAATAATATACATCTTATATTTGTCCAGACATTTGAAAATTCTTAAACATCACCATTAGAAGAAATCAAAATTTTATTTATCTCAAAGGATTACACAAAGTAGATATAGTCTCGTTATATAGCCCCTTATAACACCAGCATATGACCTAAGTGTAAGGTGTGCTAAGGTGATAGAATCTGGGGCGACTTGACCATCATTACCCGAGTAGGGACCTTTAACAACTTTAACTTCCCCCGTAGGCGATTCCATTCAACCTTCACATGATGAAGTTTGGCTTGGGCTTGGTCTAGAGCACAGCCCAGTGGTGCTACCTCCTTCCCAAATTCCATCAAATGGGCTTTGAACGGCTTGAGTCTACTAAATGAGACCATCAAATCCTCTCTCTGTATTAATTAAACAAGATCACTTGTATTTATAAACAGAAATTTTAACATAAAGAGTCTATCTTCCAATGGTCATATTGACCATTGGTCATATAACAGTGAAAAAAAATGGTCTCATTTAATTATAATCACTTCAATAATTAAATAATATAGTTTTGTTGAGTATAAAATAAAATAACACACAAAATTAGGAACCAAAATTTATTCAAAATTTCAGGTTGTTACATTCTTCCCCCCTTAAGAAATTTCATCCCCGAAATTTTAACTCATACCCTCATAAATGAAAAGGTGAGGGTACTTCTACCTCATAGACTCCTCTGGTTCCCACGTTGCTTCTTTTCATTTTTGGTTTCTCCACAGCACCTTGACAAGGTGGGTAGTATTGTGGCGTAGAACCTTGTCTCTATGATCCAATATCTCCACCGATTACTCCTCATAAGAGAGGTCATGTTCCTATTGTACCACCTCTAGGTTTAGTACATGTGAAGGGTCAGTCATGTACTTTCTCAATAAGGATACATGGAAAAAAATCATGAACTTGTGTTAGATTTGGTGGAAGTGCAAGCCGATAGGCCACTGCTCCTACGCGATCAAAGATTTCATAAGGGCCAATGTACCTAGGGTTGATCTTCCCTTTCTTCCCAAACCTCATGACTCTCTTCCAAGGTGAAATTCGAAGAAATACCTTGTTACCAATATCAAACTCCAAGTCCCTTCGAAGGTTGTCAGCATAACTATTTTTTCGAATCTAAGAAGCCTTAATGTGTTGCTGGATGGAAAGGACTTTTTCAATCATCTCTTAGACAAGATCTGACCCAAGAATCTTTCTCTCAGCAGCTTCATCCCAACAAGTAGGAGTTCTACATCACTTCTCATATAGAGCTTCATAGGGTGCCATTTCAATGATCGAGTGGAAGCTGTTTTTGTATGAGAACTCCACTAAATTGATATGTTGATCCCATCCACCTTTAAATTCCATTGAGAATGTTCTCAGAATTTTCTCAAGTGTTTAAATAGTACTTTTATATTGGCCATCAATTTAGGGGTGATAGGCCGCAGTGAAATTTAATTCAGCGCTCAGAGCATGTTGAAGACATCTCCATAATTTTGATGTGAACCTTGGATCATGATCTAATACGGTAGAAAGTGGAACCCCATGCAGCCTTACCACTTCCTTCACGTAAATCCTAGAAAGTTGATCAAGAGAGAAATCTTACAAAATTAAGATAAAATGGGAAGTCTTGGTGAGATGGTCCACAATAACCCATATCGCATTGTTTCCTTTGGAAGTTCTCGAGAGACCAATGATGAAGTACATAGTGATATTGTCCCACTTCCTTGCTAGTATGGGTAGTGGTTGAAATACCCCATTAAGAATTTGTTGCTCTACCTTCACTTGCTGACATACCGGGAACCTTGAAGTGTTGTCCGCAGTCTCCCTTTTCACATTATCCCACCAAAAATGATCATGAAGGTCCCTATACATTTTTGTGCTTCCAATATGTGTAGAGAAGGTAAAAATATGGGCTTCATCCATAAGCTCATTCTTTATTTACAGAATAGATGGAATACATATTATTGTATAAAATTTTGGTACACCTTCTTGATCAATATTGAACACAAGAAACTTCCCATCCTTCACAGCTTCAAACTTCTTCTGTAACAAAGGATCTTTTTTCTGAGCTTTCTGGATCTTCTCTAGTAATGATGATTGAGAAATCATTTGGGTTAGGGTTAATGATGTCCCTTCCCTTATAATTCCCATATCTAGCTTTACTAGGTCATTGATCAAAGGATCTCATTGAATCCTCATCATGGAAAGAACAAATGGGTCTTTCCTGCTTAATGCATCAACAACTTTGTTTGCTTTTCTAGGATGATAATGAATTGAGAAATCACAGTCTTTGAGAAGTTCCAACCATCTCCTTTCATCCATGTTCAATTACTTTCATGTGAAAATATACTTCAAACTTTTATAGTCTATGTATATATCACATTTCCCCACATAGAGATAGTGCCTCCATATCTTCAGAGCAAAAATGACCGCAACCAGCTCCAGATCATGCGTGGGATAGTTCTGCCCAGGAGTCTTCAACTATCGAGATGCATAAGCATTGACATTGTCATTTTTCATGAGTATGTACCCAATCCCTTTGAGTGATTCATCCCTAAAAATAAAGAATCCTTCTCCACTTGAGGGAAGAGTTAACATGGGTGGAGTAACAAATCTCTTCTTTAGCTCTTGGAAACTTTTCTCAAACTCCTTTTTCCATAGGAACTTGACCCCTTTTCGAATGTAGCGTTCATCCTTATGTACGGTAGGTTTTAGTCAATTAAAAAAATTAAACATGTAAATTATTTAATTTTACTTAATACAGCCTCTAGTGGCTGCCCTCTACTGAACCATTGACACTGACCAAATTTATGTCACTCCTAGGGTAAACCATATATTCAGAAAATAATTGTGGTCATAAATTTCCCATATGAGGTCCCAATTAGTGGGAAAATTTTATTTCTAAATTATGTGTGCATGTGATTTAATTTATATTAATATATTTAACATATTAATTAAAGGGTACTGTAATACCCAAAACACAGTTTCAAGTATGAGAAAACAATCTAAATTTATATGTAGAAATATTCAAATGATCATACAAATAAATAAGTTTAGTTACATAATAGGCTATTTTAGGTACCCATATCGAGGTAAACTAGGGAATTTTTGTGATAGAATGTTATTAGATTTTAGTTTTTCATAATATTTGGGAGTCGAGGTAGATTAGACATAGGACTATTGAAACACATAAGGTGGGTAATTAATGGATCATGATCACCACCATTAGCACTGATCCTCGAGTTTCTATGTGATATTGAGAACATGTGATTTTAGTTTCAATTTTAATTTATCCTTATTTTTTTGTAAAAATTACAATTTTAAATGAATCTAGATAAAGAACCATGGAGAAAAATAGGAAAGAGAATTCTTTGGACTATACACTTAGTCCATCTAACATAGAATGGTATAGTTTTAGAATTATTTTTCAATTTTTCATAGGTTTTATTATGATATTGTCAATTTTTTTTCATTTATGTTAATGATTTTTATGTAATGTCGTGTTACTTTTGATAACATTTCTATTAAAAAAATTATGTTGTTACTTTATTTTTTTTTGATAATTCATTTTTTATATAACCTGAAGTGACTCCACATTGAAAGATAAATTTATTTGAGGGATTTTTTGAATATTTGGTGATATTGATAAATATAAATTGGTATGTCTTCTTGTCATGTGTGGATTTAAAATTGATGTAATCTATTGTTTAAAAAAAACTCTGAATGTTTTCAAGCATTGTAAAATGTGACTAATTAAAAAATTGTGATTGGTGGTGTCTTACTTTTAAATTGATGGGAAACACATTAAATGAATTGATAAAAGTCTTAAAAATGTATTCCTACTTTTATAAATGTTATTGTGATCACACCTATCTCTCTTGAGAATAAATTTTTTTGATGTTTCATTTGTGAATTCGAAATTCGTGGTTTATGGTGAGTAGTCGTAATGTTAAATTGGAATCATATAAATTTAACTCTATAAAATATAAGACATTATTTTAGGTAGACAATGTATTTTTTAGGAAACCAAAATAATCACAAGGTGACCAGTTAATCTTATATATTTTGGTGTTTTAGAAACATTACTATTCCATATTTTTAAATTTTAGGTGAGATATCATTGATGAATTTCATCCTATTATTTGTTTATGGATTATTTAAATTTGTGGGTATACCCATGTGATTGAGTATGATATTGGTATTTACAAAGGTTTTATCCTCTAAAAATGGGTTAGTATTTATTTTACTATTATCTTTTCAAACACTCATACCATATTTTCTTTTTTAAAAGAAACTAATTAACTATTTATTTTAAAAGGGGTATGGTTTTTATATTTTTGTTTTCAATGTTTTAATCATGTTAGCGGTATTTTTACGGTTGGTATTTTTTATATTTTTTTAGAAAGTATTATTTCTTTTGTTATATCAAACGAAAGAGAATTGTGTGGTTCAAATTGACTATTCAGTGATTGGGTTATTTTCATTAACGAGTTTTCAATTTTTTATATATTATTTTTCTGTATTTTGTTTTTGTTGATATTTTTTTGAATTTCATTTTTTGATTAATAAATGTATTTATGATGGGTAGAACCCCAATTATTTGTGAGGTTATAGAAGAAATTTAATGATTTTTTTCAGAGTTTTTTAGTTTATGGAATTATCCTATGGTCATGTTAGAGTTTTCTTTAAAGAAGGTCTACATGACCTTCTAATGACAGAAATAGAAATGAATGTAGCGTTCATGCTTACGTATGGCTTACCATCTCCATGAACAGTACATTTCATTCTTACCCCAAAATGATATGTACTATTATAAATACATGTATATATATGATATATATTATATATATTATATCTACATATTGAATATAATTCTGGATATAATGATCTTTTGACCATGTGAACAACTTGTAACTATAAGGTGTTCATTTTTGACTCAAGTTCCAAATATTGACAAAACGAACGTTATTAACTTAAATGATTACATAATGTTTATAACATGGTAATAAGTGATATAAAAGGAATAATAAACTAGAAAAAGGTTCTTAAGAAAGTAGAAATTAACTTTAGTTTATTATTCAATATGTTAAAGAACGAACGGGTTAAGTCAGACACGAGGTAAGGGGTTTTCATCTCACTCATTATTCCCGTGAGATTCATGCCATATTCCCACTATTACCTTTAGTGTGGTGTATGTACTGCCAATAATTTTATTCTTTGTTTAATACACATTAATTTATGTGTATTAACATATTAATTGTATGATACCTCTTTCATGGGTTTTATGTTTCGTAAGTTACCAAATTGGTAAGGGTTAATTTCACTATCTCTTTATTATCTGAGGTTGTTTTTACATAAGTATCTACTGGGAAATATTTATTATCCATGTCCATGTTTTAGGAAAGAGTTTTAAAAGGGATTTATTTAAGGGACTTTTTTACTAAAACATAATTTCAAATGTTTTAAATATTTATTCTTCTAAATCATACTCATTAATGTCCATGTATTCAAAATGGGTTTTAAGGATTTATTTATATGGACTTGAATGTTTTTAAAATGATAATTCCTTTGAAAAGATTCAAATTGGTATGGGAGACTTTGATTCAAAAATGTCTTTAAATAAATTCTTTTCTAAATTGTGTGACTTTTAAATGTTTTCATGAAAAATGTGTATTTCTATCAAAGAGTTTTACAAATCATTTTCATCCATGTCAAGATCATTTAGTATATTTTAAACTTGTTTTGAAGTTGATTTATTATGATACAAATCTTCCATATTGTGCTGAAGGTTTTGTGATATGTATGAAAGTGGATGTGTTATTCTTATACCATTCATGGTTTATGGGTAAAGTATTGACATTTCATATGCTAGTTATAATATGAATGTTTATGTTATATTTCATCCTCTTCTTAAGATGAATGTGTTGGACTAGTATGTTTCGGGTTGGGGTCAGGTTACAGCAGGCCCTCCGGGTTGGTGCCCGGTTATTAGAGGCACTCTAGGTTGGTGTTCGGTTATTAGAGGCACTCCAGGTTGTTGTCCGATTATTAGAGTCACTCCGAGTTGGTGTCTAGTTATTAGAGGCACTTCGGGTTGGTGTCCAGTTATTAGAGGCACTCTGGGTTGGTGTCTGGTTATTAGAGACACTCTCGGTTGGTGTCCGATTATTAGAGGCACTCCGGGTTGGGTTCTAGTTATAGTTATCCCTTAGGTCTTGGCACGAGGCCTTGACACAGAAATTAAAGTTTGGAATTTTGCATTCCATCATTATGAAAGTGGTTATTGATATTTCATGTGATCATTCGACTAGTAGAATACCCATGATTATGTTTTATTATGGAATTATTTACTTATCTCATATTCTTACCATAAAAGTATTCATGTTTATTATTGGTAAAGGTATGTGGTTACCATTATTCACCATGATTAATATTTATGTTATCTTCCGCTGTATTGCTTACCCGTACTGAGTGTTTGAGCACACCCCTTTCTATGTTTTATTTTTTCCCAGGATTCAAAGAAGCGTATTCTGATTAATAAGATGGGTTAAGCTAAGTGAATAATGGCATTCTCAAAGAACTATCTATGATGTGTTGTATGTTTGAAATTGTAATGTAAAGTTCATGTATGTAATCTATTTTCCAAGACTGCTAAACTGATCGGTTCTTTGGGACTTGATTCCTTGTAATCATGCCAATGTTTTAAAATAATGCACTGAATCTAGGTAACTGGGGTCGGGGCGTTACATTTATTACTCGTGAGAAGTTGCACTTGCTTGCCTCCTCTTCCTTGATCAAAGGTCCTCCCTATGCTGGGCTCCATTGATCTCTTCTTGTCATTGGATTTATGAGACCACTATGTCTCACCAAACTCTAGACCAACTTTCATCGCACTTTTCACTATCTCCTCATAGCTATCATAGTCTCTGTTTGATAGATTCTTCTACAGATGTGGTCTCAGTCCACCGAAGAATTTATCAACCTTAACATTTAGATCCATGAAAAAGCTAGTGGTATATCGTGAAAGCCTTATGAATTTCATTTCGTAGCTTCCCATAGATTCATTTTCCTTCTTCTTTTGCTCGAGAAACTCCTTCTCCATTCTTGTTATCATGGAACAAGGGAAATACTTACTGAAAAAGATCCCTTTGAATACTTCCCACTCCATAACATTGACTTCCACTCTGGTACTTGTTTTTTTAATCAGTTCCCACCACTGAATGACTTCTCCTTCTAAGTGATAGACAGTCAGTGTGACCTTCTCTTGCTATGAATAGCGAAGCACATAAAAGATATTCCTGATGGAGCTGATCCACTACTCTGCAATCAATGGGTAAGTCGATCCCCTAAAGGTTGGTGGTCATTGAATCATAAAGGACTCAACAAAATGTTTTTCCCTTCGTGGTGATATTGGTCTCTCAGCTTGATACAAGTTATTTCCCATAACTTGAGTTAGTTGGTTCATCATTCTCATGAATGTTTCCATTCCGGCTTCCATCAGAGGGTTGTAAGCACATGGTCCATTGCGGTCACCATTTTCACGGTTCCTCTTATTGACCTCCATTTTATAAAATAATATAACCTTAGTGATAAAATTATTTCATTTACGAGTATTTTAACTATAAAGGATTTTATGTCTTAAAACATCATGCTTAGACAATTACATATCTCTATAATTCCTTCAAAATTATTCATAAAAAGACTGTGATTAACCAAACATATCCCATGAGAGTTTCGTAACCAAGAGTGCAACAAGACCCGTTGTCGTGTACCAATTACCATTTGAGTCTATCTCAAAGTGGTGTTTTCACGTTTTACCCCTATGTACATCTGTTCCAGAGCCACCTCTACCTGCTCGTATCCAGACAGGGATGTATTTTCTTGATAAACCACTTACTCAATATTCACCAAAATACCATAAATTTATCCTATATTTAAACTTTTCTATAGGGTTCTTCCTAAAGTTTTCATATCCTAATTTCCATAAATAACTAAGCTATCATTTGATACCTACTATGGAATCCAACCTTTTTTTTACATAACTAATCATTACATTTTACAAACAGAGGATCTTTAAAGTCCAGTGTCTTGGAAATCAGTGACATAAAACATGAAAACAATATAAAACATTCTTCTATTCCAATTGGAAGGCTTCATTATATGTTCATCATATGTAAAATTACCGCATCTCATATCCTAGAGACATATATCAATGTAAAGGGTGAGCAGAAGAACCAGTAAGGGTAAATAAGGGAATCAATGTACTTGTGATATCAATAAGAACTTTAATAAAAACATAAAGACATGAGAAATGGAAGAATATGAATATCATGATAAAAAGAACTTGAAACATAACATGAACATGTGGAGACAACATTTCATTTAGACATTCTCGAGGATTCATTTTCAGGATCCCAAAAAGGATGCCTCGGGCCATAAATGATTTCATTTTTGGGAGATAGAAAAGACTATAAGTTCTCATAATGATTTTTGTTAAAGTTGTTAGTAGTTTATGGAATATGGAAATCACCATCTATCCCTACAAAAAACTTGGTTTCATTCATGAGGGATAGTGATACCTTCTCATCTCATGAATGATTTCATTTTCTAGATATTTCACGGAGCGATAGAATGCCATGCTGAGTGGTGGTCCTCGAAGCAATTTTCACTACATGAGATCAATACTTCATTTATAGCATTTCCCACTTTGAGAATTTTCTTAAAACTCTTCTCTACATTCATTCATTGCATTTTCCAAATTCATGGATACTTTCTCCTTTCCTACAGAGTTTTTAGGACGCAACAACCCATATAAAATTCCTCTTTATCTTAATTTCCAAGTTCTCCTCATTCACATCAGGATATATTCACTAATGTGACACTCAGATGAATGGACTTCATTTTTATCATGAGATATATTTTCACAAAGTCCAATTATTTATTGTATGTTATAAATATTCATCACATATGGTCCATCCTACAAGACATTAAATTTCTTAGAGTAGTCTATCACATAGTTCTTAACTCTCCCACATAGAAGCTAAATTTTTATAAGAGTCCCTAACTTATGATTCCTTATCCATGAACATATCTTGAGAAAAACCCTCCCACTATGGAAGAGATAGAACTATATAGGAGACTTTCTCTTCTTAATGATTCAATGGTTATGGATATACTACCCTACCTTGACAAAGTTCAACTAACCCACAACTTAAATTTCCCCCTTATTAGAATATTTGTGGATTATTTCTATCATTACAAGATATGTTATGACATCCCCCCTTTTTATTACATAACTTCTCATTACATTTTACAAATAGAGGTTATTTAAAGTCTAGTGTCTTGGAAATCAAGGACATAAAACATGAAAACAACATAAAAAAATATTCTAATACAATTTTAAGGCTTAATCATCTGTTCATCCTATGTATAATTAATGCATCTCATATCTTGGAGACATACATCCAAGTAAAGGGTGAGCAGAAGGCCCAACAAGGGTAAACAAGGGAATCAATGTACTTGTGATATCAATAAGAACTTAAATAAAAACATAAAGACACGAGCAATGGAAGAATATGAATATCTTGATAAAAATAACATGAAACATAACTTGAATATGTGTCTATAACATTTCATTTAGGCATTCATGAACATATCACCAAGGTCCATCCCAAAGGTGTCATAAAAATTACCAAGGTTATTCACCAAGTTATCTTGAAACTTGTCATCTCTAGAGATTAATTATTTACCCAATGAATTGAAGCTCTATCAGGGGGCACCATTAATATGTCTTTACTTTCATGTGAGACACATAGATCATAATCAAACATTTCATAAATAACCCACATAGAATAAAAGAAATGGGTTTCATTTCAAAGTCATGACTTTTTAAAAAGTACTTAAAAATAAGATCATTATGTCATTTATAACCCTTGGAAAGAGAGTGAGGGTTATATGTATGTCAATTACAGAATAAAATATTTTTTTTTGTGTATTTATGAACACCCATAGAAACTAAATAGGACTGGGTACTCATATAAATAAAACAAGATAATTTCTTGAGAGAAAGAGAGAGAAGTTTTGTGACGAAATTACTGCAGCATAACGGCTATATAACATGGTTTTAGAAAATGATAAAAATAGAGGGGACAAGGGTCTCCCATCTATAAATGAATCATTTTAGAGCACATGGTAATAATAAAATAGAAATAAGATCATGGTGTGGAAATTTGGATGACATACCACAAGAAAAGGAAACTTGAAAGGAAAGAGAAAATGTGATTTCTTTTACGAAAATTTTGCAGCTTAATGGCGTCACTTAAAATTTCAGAAAAACAATTAATGAGAGAAGAAAGGGTCTCTAATAATTTGGAAATGAAATGGAAATTAGTAAAGATATAGAAAAACAATCCCCCAAATAATAAAATGGAACTATAAGACATAACATAAAGGAAGTCATGACTTCAATGGGGAGGGTGAAAGGATCCCTTAACTTGAAGAGTAACTTCGAAAGCTTGAGGGTCAAGACGTTGGGTGGATTGAGGGAACCTTAGGAGGACTCCTTGGGAGGTAAAAAGACCAAAACCTATTTGGGGAGAATTTGGAAATGAAATTAATGAGGGAATGGATTGGTATTTATAGGAGAAGTGAGGGAATAAATTATTAATTTCAAGGGGCACCTCATCGATAGTATTGGAAAAACCATGGTCTTTCCCATGGTATTTTACCATGGTATTGGACACTTGGGACACCTCATAGAATATCATACTATTCATAAGTCGACTAGAATGATTACATACTTATTACATCATTAATGATGTCATTAAACACCCGAAACTCAAAACTATATTTTTCCTATCCACCGAAAATTCAAATGTTTCAGAACAATTCAAAAAATCCACCTTAACCTAATATAAATGCTTTGAATTCATAAATGAACTCCATTTTATGAAAATAATTTTCTAATTATGAGATATTAAATTTTTGAGTAGAAACACTATTCACTGATAATTCTACTATTTTTAAAAAAATCCCCAAAATTCACCTTAACCTAATATCGATGCTCTGAATTGAAAAATTAACTCCATTTTATTAAAATAATTTTTTAATTATTTTTAATTTAATTTATAAATAAAAACACTATTCACCTGAAAAAACTAATACTTAACTAATAATTTCTAAAACAGTTATTTACTTATTATATTAAATCACATTACCTAATCAAGGTTCCTAAATTATATTAATACTTTCTTAAGTGTGGTTACTAATCCACTTGGTCATATTACTATTCATAAGCGTAAAATTATTATTCATAATTTACTATTCATCAAAAATTAAGTTAATCTTATTAGACTCTAAATTTCTTTCTGAAAAAAACCGTAGAAGACCTTTTTTTTTGAAAATCATTACACATTAATAATTATTTAAGGTTTACATAAATATTTTAAAATATCATTTTTTTCAAAATTCATCAATAATATACATCTTATATTTATCCAGACATTTGAAAATTCTTAAACATCACCATTAGAAAAAATCACAATTTTATTTATCTCAAAGGATTACACAAAGTAGATATAGTCTCGTTATATAGCCCCTTATAACACCAACATAGGACCTAAGTGTAAGGTGTGCTAAGGTGATAGAATCTGGGGCGGCTCGACCATCATTACCTGAGTAGGGACCTCTAACAACTTTAACTTCCCCCGTAGGCGATTCCATTCAACCTTCACATGATGAAGTTTGGATTGGGCTTGGTCTAGAGCAAAGCCCAGTGGTTCTACCTCCTTCCCAAATTCCATCAGATGGTCTTTGAACAGCTTGAGTCTACTAGATGAGGCCATCAAATCCTCTCTCTTTATTAATTAAACAAGATCACTTGTATTTATAAACAGAAATTGTAACATAAAGAGTCTATCTTCCAATGGTCATATTGACCAATGGTCATATAACAGTGAAAAAACAATGGTCTCATTTAATTATACTCACTTCAATAATTAAATAATATAGTTTTGTTGAGTATAAAATAAAATAACACACAAAATTAGGAAACAAAATTTATTTAAAATTTCAGGTTGTTACATTCTTCCCCCTTAAGAAATTTCATCCCCGAAATTTTAACTCATACCCTCATAAATGAAAAGGTGAGGGTACTTCTACCTCATAGACTCCTCCGGTTCGCACGTTGCTTCTTTTCATTTTTGGTTTCTCCACAGCACCTTGACAAGGTGGGTAGTATTGTGGCGTAGAACCTTGTATCTATGATCCAAGATCTCCACCGATTACTCCTTATAAGAGAGGTCATGTTCCTGTTGTACCACCTCTAGGTTTAGTACATGTGAAGGGTCAGTCATGTACTTTCTCAACAGGGATACATGGAAAAAATCGTGAACTTGTACTAGATTTTGTGGAAGTGCAAGCCGATAGGCCACTGCTCCTACGCGATCAAAGATTTCATAAGGGCCAATGTACCTAGGGTTGAGCTTCCCTTTCTTCCCAAACCTCATGACTCTCTTCCAAGGTGAAATTCGAAGAAAGACCTTGTTACCAACATCAAACTCCAAGTCCCTTCTAAGGTTGTCAGGATAACTCTATTTTCGAACCTAAGTAGCCTTAATGTGTTGCTGGATGGAAAGTACTTTTTCAATCATCTCTTAGACAAGTTCTGACCCAAGAAGCTTTCTCTCAGAAACTTCATCCCAACAAGTAGGAGTTCTACATCG
This sequence comes from Viscum album, assembly GCA_963277665.1. Taxonomy (NCBI): domain Eukaryota; kingdom Viridiplantae; phylum Streptophyta; class Magnoliopsida; order Santalales; family Viscaceae; genus Viscum; species Viscum album. The sequence goes on along the minus strand of OY728129.1, from coordinate 717,903,406 downwards.
CTTCTCATATAGAGCTTCATAGGGTGCCATTTGAATGATCGAGTGGAAGCTGTTTTTGTATGAGAACTCCACTAAATTGAGATGTTGATCCCATCCACCTTTAAATTCCATTGAGCATGTTCTCATAATTTCCTCAAGTGTTTAAATAGTCCTTTTATATTGGCCATCAATTTAGGGGTGATAGGCCGTAGTGAAATTTAATTCAGCGCTCAGAGCATGTTGAAGACTTCTCTGTAATTTTGATGTGAACCTTAGATCATGATCTAATATGGTAGAAAGTGGAACCCCATGCCGCCTTATCACTTCCTTCATGTAAATACTAGCAATTTGATCAAGAGAGAAATCTTACAAAATTAAGATAAAATGGGAAGTCTTGGTGAGATGGTCCACAATAACCCATATCGCATTGTTTCCTTTGGAAGTTCTCAAGAGACCAATGATGAAGTACATAGTGATATTGTCCCACTTCCTTACTGGTATGGGTAGTGGTTGAAATACCCCATTAAGAAGTTGTTTCTCTACCTTCACTTGCTAACATACCGGGCACCTTGATGTGTTGTTAGAAATCTCCCTTTTCACATTATCCCGCCAAAAATGATCATGAAGGTCCCTATACATTTTTGTGCTTCCAATATGTGTAGAGAAGGTAAAACTATGGGATTCATCCATAAGATCATTATTTATTTAAAGAATAGATGGAATACATAGTATTGTACACAATTTTGGTACACCTTCTTGATTAATATTGAACACAAGAAACATCCCATCCTTCAAAGCTTCAAAGTTCATCTGTAACAAATGATCTTTTTTCTGAGCTTTCTGGATCTTCTCTAGTAATGATGGTTGAGAAATCATTTGGGTTAGGGTTAATGATGTACCTTCCCTTATAATTCCCATGTCTAGCTTTACTAGGTCATTGATCAAAGGATCTCATTGAATCCTCATCATGGAAAGAACAAATGGGTCTTTCCTGCTTAATGCGTCAACAACTTTGATTTCTTTTCTGGGATGATAATGAATTGAGAAATCACAGTCTTTGAGAAGTTCCAACCATCTCCTTCCAGTCATGTTCAATTCCTTTCATGTGAAAATATACTTCAAACTTTGATAGTCTATGTATATATCACATTTCCCCACATAGAGATAGTGCCTCCATATCTTCAGAGCAAAAATGACCGCAACCAGCTCCAGATCATGCGTGGGATAGTTCTTACCATGAGTCTTCAACTATCAAAATGCATAAGAAATGACTTTTTCATTTTTCATGAGGATTCACCCAATCCCTTTGAGGGATTCATCCCTAAAAATAAAGAATCCTTCTCCACTTGAGGGAAGAGTTAACATGGGTGCAGTAACAAATCTCTTATTTAGCTCTTGGAAACTTTTCTCAAACTCCTTTTTCCATAGGAACTTGACCCCTTTTCGAGTTAACTTGGTTAATGGATTATAAAGTCATGAAAAGTTTTTCACAAACCTCATATAATATCCTGCTAATCCAAGGAAACTTTGAATCTTAGTTATTGTTGTAGACTGATTCCACTCCTCTACAAATTTTCTCTTTCCAGGGTCAACTGTGAGTCATTCATTGGTAACAATGTGCCCCAAGAAAGCAACTTGTTGTAACCCGAATTCACATTTTCTGAACTCTCCAAAAATAATATCCTTCTGTAGAGTTTTCAAAATAACCCTTAGATGATATTCATACTCCTTGTGAATTTTGGAATATATCATAATATTATCAATAAAAACTACCACAATGTTATCAAGGTAGTCATTAAAGACTCTATTCATCAAATCCATAAAAATAGCAGGAGCATTAGTCAGTCCGAAGGGCATAACAAAAAACTCATAATGCCCATATCTTGATCGGAAGGCAGTTTTTGGAATATATTCTTTCTCCAACCTCAATTGATGATAACCAGATCGAAGATCAATCTTAGAGAAGAATTGAGCCCCACGAAGTTGGTCAAATAAGTCATCAATTCTTGGAAGAGGGTATTTGTTCTTCATTGTGATCCCATTCAGTTATCTGTAATCAATGCATAGCCGCATCTATCCATACTTCCTCTTCACAAAGAGAACTAGTGCTCCCCATAGAGACACAATCGGTCAGATAAACCCCTTCTCCAAAAGATCTTGGAGTTGTTTCTTTAATAACTCTAGCTCCACATTTTCCATCCTAGATTTTGGATGAGATCTAGGTATGAGTTAAATGGAGAAACCTACCACTCTTTCTGGGGGAGGTCTGAGTAACTCCTCCGGAAATATGTCAATGTATTCCTGGATGGTGGGGACATTTATATCCTTAAACTCTCATCTCCTTCTTCTTCTTCCCCGATCAACTCCATAAAGAAGGTTATAGGGGGTTCTTATAGACAAATATCAGGCTGAGATATCTCTCCTTGGAAGATAACTGTAGGTTTTCCATTCAAGACTACTGAGATTTCCTTGCTTCTGTAATTGATCTTATCATTATACTTTGTGAGCCAGTCCATCCCTAGTATAATGTCGAATTCCATCATGGGAATGACTACTAGATTTATGATAACATTGTGCTCACCAAAGTAAATACTAAAGTTTCTAAACATTGAAAATTCATGGATAATTCCACTAGGAGTCTCGAGTGATAACTCTACCTTTAGAAAATCGGGGTTTGAATCTAAATTCTTTGAAAAATTGGAGGAAATAAAGGAATGAGTAGAACCAGAATCAAACAATGTACTATCTATCTTTGAGAGAAGAACAAGAGTACCTTCTAACACATTATTCGGAGCTTCAAATTCAACTGTCTTGATAGGAAAAGTAAGTACTTTCTCCCTTGGCCTTTTCCGAGGCTGATGGTGGTTCCCCTCCACTACCCTCAGATTTGGGCAGTGATTAGAAAAATTCCCACGTTTTCCACACTTAAAGCACTAGACATTAGGTTGGACCTGCACCATATTCACCTTGTCGTTAGTGTTTGGAAGTCGAGGTTTCACCTCACTACGACAATTCCTCACAATATGGACATCTCTTCCACACTTTTAGCATTTCCTTCTTCCAAGTAGCCAGTTCCCCGAATGCTTCTTCACACTTTTATTACATGTGGGAAGTTGCACTTTCCTACCTACTCTTCCCTAATCGAAGGTCCTCCCTAAGATGGGCTCTATTTATCTCTTCTTGTCATTGGATTTATGAGACCACTGTGTCTCACCAAAATCCAGCTCGACTTTCATCGCACTCCGCATGATCTCTTTATAGATATCATAGTCTCAGTTGGAGAGATTCTTTCGCAGATGAGATCTTAGTCCACCGAAGAATCTATCATCCTTACCATTTAGATCCATGACAAATCTATAGGTATATCCTGAAAGCCTTGTGAAGGTCATTTTGTAGCTTCCCACAGATTCATTCCCCTTCTACTTCAGCTTGAGAAACTCTTTCTCCATTCTTGTTCCCATGGAACGAGGCAAATACTGATTGAAAAAGATTCATATGAACTCTTCCCACTCTATGGCTTTAACTTCCACTCTTATCCTTGTGTTTTTAATTAGTTCTCACCACTGATCAGCTTCTCCTTCTATGCGATAGACAACCAGGGTGACCTTCCCTTACTCTAAACAGTGGAGCACCTAAAAGATCTTCTCGATGGAGCTGATCCACTGCCAAAAAATCAATGGGTCAGTTGATCAAATGAAGGTTGGTGGTCGTTGAAGCATAAAGGAATCAACAAAATGTTGTTCCCTTCGCGGTGAGATTGGTCTCTCAGCATGATTAAAGTTATTTCCCATAACTTGAGTCAGTTGGTTCATCATTCTCATAAATGTTTCCATTCCGGCTTTCATCAGAGGGCCATCAGCGCATGGTCCATTGCGGTCACCATTTTCACAGTTCCTCCTATTGCCTGCCATTTTCTAAAAGAATAAAACCTTAGTGAGAAAATTATTTCATTTATGAATCTTTTAACTATAAAGGATTTTATGTCTTAAAACTTCATGCTTAGACAATTACATTTCTCTATAATTCATTCATAATGATTCATAAAAATCTTGCGATTAACCAAACATATCCCCCGGGAGTGTCATAACCAAGAGTGTAGTAAGGCCCATTGTCGTGTACCAGTTCCTGTTCGAGTCGAGATCAAAGCGGTGTTTTCGGGTTTTACCCCTATGTACATATGTGCCAAAACCACCTCTACCTGCTCGTATCGAGGCATGGATGTATTTTCTTGATAAACCAGTTACTCAAAACTCACCAAAATAACAGGATTTTTTCCTATATTTAAACTTTTCTATAGGGTTCTTCTTAAAGTTTTCATATCATAATTTCCATAAATAAATAAACTACCCTTTGATACCAACTATGACATCCCGCCTTTTTATTACATAACTTATCATTACAATTTACAAAGAGAGGATCTTTAAAGTCTAGTATCTTGGAAATCAGGGACACAAAACATGAAAACAACATAAAAAATTCTTTGAATCCACTTATAAGGCTTCATCATAGGTTCATCCTTCGTACAATTACTGCATCTCATATCCTGGAGACAAACATCAAAGTAAAGGGTGGGCAGAAGGCCTAGTAAGGGTAAACAAGGGAATCAGTGTACTTGTGATATCAATAAGAACTTGAATAAAAACATAAAGACATGAGAAATGGAAGAATAGGAATATCATGATAAAAAGAACTTGAAACATAACTTGAATATGTGGCTACAACATTTCATTTATACATTCATGAAAATATCACCAAGGTCTATCCCCAAGGTGTCATAAAAATTACCAAGGTTATTCACCAAGGTATCGTGAAACTTGTCATCTCTAGAGATTAATTCTTTACCCAATGCATTAAAGAGATATCAGGGAACACCCTTAATATTTCTTTACTTTCATTTTATCCACATGTATCATAATCAAGAATTACATAAATAACCCATAGAGAATAAAAGAAATGGGTTTCATTTCAAAATCATGTTGTTTTAAAAAGTACTTAAAAAATAAGATCATTATGTCATTTATAACCCATGGAAAGGGAGTGAGAGTTATATGTATGTGAATTATAGAATCAAATATATATTTTTTTGTGTATTTTTTAACACCAATATAAACTAAATATGTCTCGATACTCATATAAAAAAACAAGATAATTTCTTGAGAGAAAGAGAGAGAAATTTTGTGAATCAATTTCTGCAGCATAACGACTATATAACATGGTTTTAGAAAATAATAAAAAGAGAGAGGAAAAGGGTATAAAATCCATAAATTAATCATTTTACATAATAGGGAAATAATAAAATAGAAATAAGATCATGGTGTGGAAATTTGGATGACATACCACAAGAAAAAGAAACTTGAAAGGAAAGAGAAAATGCGATTTCTTTTAGGAAAATTCTGCAGCCTATCGACATCACTTAAAATTTTAGAAAAACAATTTATGAGAGAAGAAAGGGTCTATCATCATTTGGAAATGAAATGGAAATTAGTAAAGATATATAAGAACAAGACCCCACATAATAAAATGGAACTATAAGACATTACATAAAGGAAGTCATGACTTAAAAGAGGAGGGTGAAAGGATCCCTTACCTTGAAGAGTAACTTCGAAAGTTTGAAGGTCAGAACCTTGGGAGGATTGAAGGCACCGTGTAAGGACTCATGGGGAGGTAAAGAGACCAGAACATCATTGGGGATGATTTGGAAATGAAATGAATGAGGTAATGGATTGGTATTTATAGGAGAAGTGAGGGAATAAATTATTAATTTCTAGGGACGCCTCATCGGTAGTATTGGAAAAACCATGGGGTTTCCCATGGTATTTGCCCATAGTATTGGCCTATTGGGACACCTCATAACATATATTACTATTAATAAGTAGACTAGAATGATTACATACTTATTACGTCCTTAATGATGTCATTAAACACCCGAAACTCAAAACAATATTTTACTATTCACTGAAAATTCAACTGTTTCAGAAAAATCCCAAAAATCCACCTTAACCTAATATAGATGATCTAAATTCAAAAAATGAACTCTATTTTATGAAAATAATTTTCTAATTATGAGATATTTAATTTTTAATTAAAAACACTATTCACTGAAAAATCAACTGTTTCAAAAAAATCCCCAAAATTCACCTTAACCTAATATCGATGCTTTGAATTCAAAAATGAACTCCATTTTATGAAAATAATTTTCTAATTTTTTTTAATTTAATTTTTAAATAAAAACACTATTCACCTGAAAAAACTAATACTTAACTAATATTTTCTGAAACAGTTATTTACTTATTTTTTTGAGTCACATTATCTAATAAAGGTGCCTAAATTATATTAATACTTTCTTAAGTAAGATTACTAATACACTTGGTCATATTACTATTCATAAGCGTGAAATTACTATTCATAATTTACTATTCATCAAAAATTATGTTGATCTTATTAGACTCTAAATTCCTTACTGAACACAACTGTAGAAGACCTTTTTTTTTTAAAATCATTACATATTATTAATTATTTAAGGTTTACATAAATATTTAAAAATATCATTTTTTTTCAAAATTCATCAATAATATACATCTTATATTTATCTAGAAATTTCAAAATTCACAAACATAACTATAAGAAGAAATCAAAATTTTATTTATCTTAAAGGATTCCACAAAGAAGTTACGGTCTCGTTACATAGCCCTTTATAACACCAGCATATGACCTAAGTGTAAGGTGTGCTAAGGTGATATGATCTGGGGAGGCTCGGCCAACATTACCCGAGTAGTGACCTCTTACAGCTTGAACTTCTCTTGTTGGCGATTCCATTCAAGCTTCGCATGATGAAGTTCAGATTGGGCTTAGTATAGAGCAAAGCCCAGTGGTGCTACCTCCTTCCCATGTTCCGTCAAATGGGATTCGAACGGACCGAGTCTACTGAATGAGGCCATCGAATCCTCTTTCTGTATTATTTAACCAAGATCACTTGTATTTATAAACAAAAATTGCAACATTAAGAGTTTATATTCCAATGTTTTTATTGAAAAATGGTCATATAACAGTTAAAACTCAACGGTCATATTTAATTATACTCACTTAAATAATTAAAGAATATAGTTTTGTTGAGTATAAAATAAAATAACACACAAAATTAGGAAACAAAATTTCTTTAAAATTTCGGGTTGTTACATTCTTCCCCCCTTATGAAATTTCACCCCTGAAATTTTAACTCGTACCCTCAGAAAAGAAAAGGTGAGGGTACTTCTACCTCATAGAATCCTATGGTTCCCACGTGGCTTCTTTACATTTTTGATTTCTCCACAGCACCTTGACAAGGTGGGTAGTCTTGTTGTATAGAACCTTGTCTATATGATCCAAGATCTCCACCGGCTGCTCCTCATAAGAGAGGTCATGTTCCAGTTGTACCACCTTTGGGTTTAGTACAAGTGAAGGGTTAGGTATGTACTTCCTCAAGAGGGATACTTGGAAGACATCATAAACTTGTGTTAGATTTGGAGGAAGTGCAAGTTGATAAGCCACTTATCCTACGCGATCAAGGATTTCATAGGGGCCAATGTACCTACAGCTGAGCTTCCCTTTCTTCCCAAACCTCATGACTCTCTTCCAAGGTGAAATTTGAAGAAATACCTTGTCACCAACATCAAACTCCACGTCCCATTGATGGTTGTAAGCATAGCTTCTTTGCCGACTATGAGCAGCCTTAAAGTGTTGCTGGATGGAATGTAATTTTTCAGTCATCTCTTGGACAAGATTAGGCCCAAGAAGCTTTCTCCCACCAGCTTCATCCCAAAAAGTAGGAGTTCTACATCTCTTACCATATAGAGCTTCATAGGGTGCCATTTGAATGCTCGAGTGAAAGCTATTGTTGTAAGATAACTCCACTAAATGGAGATGTTAATCCCATCCACCTTTAAATTCCATTGAGTATGTTCTCAGTGTAACGACCCGAAATTTTGAATAAATCTTGTTTCCTAATTTAGTGTGTTTTTTTAATTTTATTTTTATACTCAACAAAAATGTTTCATTTGATAACATGAGTATAATTAAAATGAGACCGTTGGGTTTTGACTATTATATGATCATTGGTCAATATGACCGCTGGAAACTAAAAGTTTTGATTATTGTCTTTAAATACAAGCAATCTTGGTTAATTAATATAGAAAGAAGATTCGATGGCCTCACCCAGTAGTATTGGACCGATCGAAGCCCAGCTAACAGAACTTGGGAAGGAGGTAGCACCACTGGGATTTGCTCTGAACCAAACCCAATCCGAACTTCATCGTGTGAAGCTAGAACAGAATCGCCTTCACGAGAAGTTCAAACTGATAGAAATTACTACTCGTGCGATGTTGGCCGAGCCTCCCTCGGATTCTCTCACCTTAGCACACCTTACACTTAGGTCCTATGCTGGTGTGATAAGGGGCTATGTAAGGAGACCGTAACTGCCTTGTGGAATCCTTTGTTTTAAATAAAAATTGGGATTTCTTCTTATGATGAAGTTTATGAATTTTCAAATGTCCGGATAAATATAGTATGCATATTTTTGATGAATTTTAGAGAAAGGATATTTTAAAAATGTTTATGTAAACCTTAAATAAATAAAAATGTGTAATGATATTCAAAAAATGGTCTTCTAAAATTATGTTCAGTACAAAATTTAGAGTCTAATAAGATCAACTTGATTTTTGATGAATAGTAAATTATGAATAGTGATTTTATGATTAGGATTAGTAATGTGTCCAAATGGATTAGTAATCTCACCTAAATAAAGTATTAATATAATCTAGGCACCTTGATTAAGTAATGTGATTCAATAAAATGGTTAAATAACGGTTTCATAAATTATTATTCAAGTATTAGTTTTTTCGGGTGAATAGTGTTTTTTTAATTAAAAATTTATTTAAAATTATTTAGAAAATTATTTTTATAAAATGGATTTCATTTTTGAACTCAGACCATCGATATTATGTTAAGGTAATTTTTGGGGATTTTTCTGAAAAAAAATGAATTTTCGGTGAATAGTGTATTTATTTTAAAAATAAATTAAAAATATTTAGAAAAATATTTTTATAAAATGGAGTTCATTTTTGAAATCAGAGCATTGATATTTGGTTAAGGTGAAATTTTGGGCTTTTTCTGAGAAAATTGAATTTTCAGTGAATAGTAAAAGTGCAGTTTTAGGGTTTCGGTATGTTTAATGACATCATAACTGTGTCATGATGATGTAATGAGATATTTTAAGTAATGTTCGGCCAAAGGTGATGAAGTTTTGTATGGTGGGCCCCATGTGTCCTAACTCCATGGGAAATACCATGGGAGGGCCCATGCTTTTGAGAAAACCACTTTTGAGGTGTCCCTTGGCCATTAATGCCTTGTCCCCTCACTTTCCCTATAAATACCAAGCCATCCTCTCATCCATTTCGACTCCCCACTCTCCCCCAACGAATTTATGGTCTCATTAACTCCCAAGGAGTCCTCCCAAGGTGCCCCCAAGCCCTCAAGGTCCAAACCTTTGAGTTTTAAGAGTTACATTTTAAGGTAAGGGATCCGACCTCTCTCTTTCTTTTCAAGTAATCTCTTTTATGTCATTTATTTTATGCTCCATGCTCTTATGTTGAAGGATGTTCTTTTATATTCATATTACTTCCCTTTTAATTTTCATATGATGAGAGACCCCCTCTTGCTCTCATCATTTCATTTTAAGAATGTTTAAGTGGCGCCGTTAGGCTGCCGAATTTTTAAGGGGTTCTTTCACCCTTCTCATTTTCAAGATCTATTTTCATGTCAAGTCTTTCATGTTACTTTTTATTATGTTGGGGTATGATCTCTATATCTATCATACTGATATTTTATGTTCATATGATGAGAGACCCTATTTGATCTTTTCAATTCATTTTTTTCTGAAGTTTAAGTGATGCCGTTAGGCTGCCGAATTTTTAAGGGATTATTTCACCCTTCTCATTTTTCAAAGTTCTACTTTCATGTCAAGTATTTCAAGTTCCTTTTTGTTATGTTGGGGTATGATATCTATATTTATCATACTGATCCTTTATGATCATATGATGAGAGACCCCATTTGATCCCTTCAATTCAGTATTTTGATGTTTTAAGTGGCGTCGTTAGGCTGCCGAATTTTTAAGGGATTCTTTCACCCTTCTCATTTTCAAGATCTATTTTCATGTCAAGTCTTTCAAGTTCCTTTTTATTATGTTGGGGTATGATCTCTATATCTATAATACTAATATTTTATGTTCATATTATTAGAGACCCTATTTGATCTCATCAATTCATTTTTGGTTGATGTTTATGTGACGCCGTTAGGCTGCCAAATTTTCATAAGAGAAATCTTAATTTTTTGTATTCCTTTCATGTTCTTCATTTCATATGGTATATTTTCAAATTTCATTACCATGATCTTAAATCCCTTATATTATGTCCCTCTACTATTTTATGGGTCATTTATGAATGTTTGACCCATGTCCCCTCTCTTTTCAATGTTTTCTAAAACCCTGTAACATAGCCGTTATGCTGCAGAATTTTCGTCTCAAAATGCCTCTATCTTTTCTCAAAATTATTTTATGTTATAAAGTGAATACTCAAAGATCTTATTTCTACAGGGGTATTCACATATATACCAAAATTTTCTATTTTAAATTCTGGGATTTACATACACGAAACCCGCTTTCCCTTTCCGTGGGTTTAAAGTGACGTAAAGATCATGTCTTTAAAGCAGTTTTTAAAACGTTATGATTATGAAATGAAACCCATTTATTTTATGCTATATGGGTTATTTATGAAATGTTTGATGATGATATATGTGGCTCACATGATAATAAAGGAAAATTTAAGGGTGCGCCTTGATAGCGCTCCAATGCATTGGGTAATGATGTAACCACTAGAGATTACAATTTTCACGATATCTTGGTGAATAACCTTGGTAGTTTTCAAATGACACCTTGGGGATGGACCTTGGTGATATGTTCATGATTGTCTATATTAAATGTTGTAGCCACATCTTCAAGTTATGAAAAACTTTATTTTTATTATGATATGCCTCATGATTTCTTTCTCATGCCTTAAAGTTCTTTTCATGACCTTATTGAATTATCTCAAGTTCACATGTAAAATGTTTCTCTTGTTTCCCTTACTGGGACTTCTGCTCACCCTTTCTTTTGATGTATTTCCCCAGGTTATGAAATGCAGTAATGAACCTAGTATGAACATGAGGAGAAGCCTTTCATGTTTTTAAGAAGAATGTTTTATGTTTTCATGTTTTATGTTCCTTCTTTCCAAGACACTAAACCATAAAGATCCTCAGTTTTGTAAAATGTAATGAAAGTTTATGTGATAAAAAGGCGGTATTCTATACTCAGCATGTCCTCGAGTGTTTGAATAGTCCTTTCAGATTGACCATCAGTTTGGGGGTGACAGGACATACTAAAATTCAATTCAGTGCTCAGAGCATATTGAAGACTTCTCCATAATTTTGATGCGAACCTTGTATCATGATCAGATATGATAGAAAGTGGAACTCCATGCAACCTTACCACTTCAAATAAATTTGGGAAAGTTGATCAAGAGAGAAGTATTCCTGAATGGAGATAAAATGGGAAGTCTTGGTGAGATGGTCCACAATAACCCACATCACATTGTTTCCTTTGGATGTTATCGGGAGACCAGTGATGAAGTTCATAGTGGTATTGTCCCACTTCCATGCTGGTATGGGTAGTGGTTGCAATTCCCCTTTAGGAAGTTTTCACTTTGCCTTCACTTACTGACATACCGGACACCTTGAAGTGTAGTCACCAATCTCCCTTTTCATATTATCCCACCAAAAATGATCACGAAGGTCCTTATACATTTTTTTGCTTCCAAGATGTATAGATAAGGTAGAACTATGGGCTTCATCCATCAACTCCTTCTTTACTTCCCGAATAGACGGAATACATAGTCTTGTATGAAATTTCAGTACACCTTATTGATCAATATTAAACTCAGGAAACTTCCCATCCTTCACAGCTTCAAACTTCTTCTGTAACAAAATATTTTCTTTCTGATATTTCTTGATCTTCTCTAGGAATGATAGTTGAGAAATAATTTGGGTTATGGTTGATGATGTACCTTACCTAATAATTCCCATGTCCAGCTTTACTTGGTCATTGATCAAAGGATCTCTTTGAATCCTCCTCATGAAAGAACAACTGGGTCTTTCCTGCTTAATACACCAGCAACTTTTTTTTCTCTTCCAGGTGATAATGAATTGAAGAATCATAGTCTTTGAGAAGTTCCAACCATCTCCTTTGTCCCATGTTCAATTCCTTTTATGTGAAAATATACTTCAAACTTTGATGGCCTGTGTATATATCACATTTAGTTCCATAGAGATAGTGCCTCCATATATTCAGAGCAAAAACAACCACAACTAGCTCCCGATCATACATTGGATAGTGCTTCTCATGCGTCTTCAACTGTAGAGATGCATAATCAATGACTTTTTCATTTTTCATGAGGATGCACCCAAGGCCTTTGAGAGATGCATCGCTAAAAATAACGAATCCTTCTCCAATTGAGGGCAGAGTTAACACGGGTGCAGTAACCAATATCTTCATCAGCACTTGGAAACTTTCTTCACACTCCATTATCCAGAGGAACTTGACCCCTTTTCAAGTTAACTTGGTTAATGTATTAGAAAGTCAGGAAAAGTTTTTCACAAACCTTCTATAATATCCTACTAATCCAAGAAAACTTTAAATCTCGGTTATTGTTGTAGGCTGAGGAAACTCCTCTACAAATTTTGTCTTTGCAGGGTCAACTGTGATTCCTTCATTGGTAATAATGTGCCCCAAAAAGGCAACTTGTTGTAACCAGTATTAACATTTATTGAACTTTCCAAAGAGCCTCTCCTTCCATAGATTTTTCAAAATAATCCTTAGATGATCTTCATGCACCTCGTGAATTTTGGAATATATCAGAATATCATCAATAAAAACTACCACAATGTTATCAAGGTAGTCTTTAAAGACTCTATTCACCAAAACCATAAAAATAACAGGTGAATTAGTCAGTCCAAAGGACATAACAACAAACTCATAATGCCCATATCTTGATAGGAATTCATTTTTTGGAATATCTTCTTTATTCACCCTCAATTGATGATAACCAGATCAAAGATCAATCTTAGAGAAGAATTGAGCCCCACAAAGTTGGTCAAATAAGTCATCAATTCTTGGAAGAGGGTATTTGTTCTTTACTGTGATCACATTCAGTTATCTATAATCAATGAGTAGTCGCATCGATCCATCATTCTTCTTTACAAAGAGAACAGGTGCTCTCCATAGAGACACACTCAGTCAGATAAACCCCTTCTCCAAAAGATCTTGGAGTTGTTTCTTTAATTACACTAGTTCCACATTTTCCATCCTAGATATCAGATGAGATACATGTATGAGTTCAATGGAGAACTCTACCTCTCTTTCTGGGGGAGGTCCGAGTAACTCCTTAGGAAATATGTCAACGTATTCCTAGACGATAGGGACATTTTCTATCCTTAAACTCTCATCTCTTTCTTATTCTTCACTGAACAACTCCATAAAGAAGGATATAGGGGGTTCTTCTAGACAAAGATTAGGTTGAGATATATCTCCTTGGAAGATAAATATAGGTTTTCCATTCAAGACTACTGAGATTTCCTTGCTTCTGCAATTTATATTAGCATTATAATTTGAGAGCCAGTCCATCCCTAGTATAATGTCAAATTTCATCATGGGAATGACAACTAGATTTGTGATAATATTGTGCTCACCAAAGTAAATAATAGAGTTTTTAAACACTGATGATTCTTGGATAATCCCACAAGGAGTCTTGACTGATAACTCTAGTTTTAGAAAATCGGGGGTTGAATCTAAATTCTTTGCAAACTTGGAGTAAATAAAGGAATACATAGAACTATAATCAAACAAAGTATTTGATAACTTTGAGAGGATAACAAGAGTACCTGCTAACACATCATTCAGAGCTACAACTTCATCTGTCGTGATAGAAAAAGCATGACTTTTCTCCCATGGCCTAGGCTGAGGCTAATGGTGGTTCCCCTCCACTGACCTTGGATTTGGACAGTGATTGGAAATGTTTCCATGTTGTCCACACTTAAAGAATTTTATATCAGGTTGGGCCTGCACTATCTTCCCCTAGTCTTTAGTGTTTGTAAGTTTAGGTTTCACCTCACTATGACACTTCCTCGCAATATGGCCATATCTTCCACACTTGTATCACTTCCCACTCCCAAGTAGGAAGTTCCCTGAATGATTTTTCCAACATTTATTACATGTGGAAAATTGAACTTTCTTTCCTCCTCTTCCCTGATCAAAGGTCCCCCCTAAGCTGCTCTCTATTGATATCTTCTTGTCATTGGATTTATGAGACAACTGCGTCTCACCAAACTCCATTTCGACTTTCATCACACTTCGCACTATCTCCTCAAAGCTATCATAGTCTCGATTGGCTAGATTCTTCCACAGATGAGGTCTCAGTACACTAAAGAATCTATCAACCTTAACATTTAGATCCATGAAAAAGATAGAGGTATATCGTGAAATCCTTGTGAAGTTCATTTTGTAGCTTCCCACAGATTCATTCTCCTTCTACTTCAGCATGAGAAACTCCTTCTCCATTCTTGTTATCATGTAACAAGGGAAATACTTACTAAAAAAGATCCCTTTGAACACTTCCCACTCCATATCTTCAACTTCCACTATTGTCCCTGTGTTTTTAATCAGTTCCCACCATGGATCAGCTTCTCCTTCTAAGAGATAGAGAGCCAAGGTGAACTTCTCTTGCTCTGAATAGCGGAGCACGGAAAAGATATTCTCAATGGAGCTGATCCACTTCTCAGCAATCAATGGGTCAGTCGATCCATTGAAGGTTGGTGGTGTTTAAATCATAAAGGACTCTAGATAATTTTGTTCTATTCGTGGTGATATTGGTATCTCAGCTTGATTCAAGTTAATTCCCATAACTTGAGTTAGTTGGTTCATCATTTTCATGAATGTTTCCATTCCAGCTTCCATCAGAGGGCCGTCAGCGCATCATCCATTGTGGTTACCATTTGCACGATTCCTCATATTTCTATCTATTTTATGAAAGAATAAAACCTTAGTGAGAAACTTATTTCATTTACGAATCTTTTAACTATAAAAGATTTTATGTCTTAAAACTTCACGCTTAGACAATTAAATTTCTCTATAATTCCTTCATAATGATTCATAAAAAGCTTGCAATTAACCAAAAATATCCCCTGAGAGTGTCATAACCAAGAGTGAAGCAAGGCCCATTGTCGTGTACCAATTACCGTTCGAGTCTTGCTGAAAGTGGTGTTTTCAGGTTTTAGCCCTATGTACATCTGTTCTAGATCCACCTCTACCTGCTCGTATCCAGATAGGGATGTATTTTCTTGATAAACCACTTACTCAATACTCACCAAAATATCATGAAGTTTTCTTATATTAAAACTTTTCTATAGGGTTCTTCCTTAAGATTTCATATCCTAATTTCCATAAATAACTAAGATATCATTTTATACCAACTATGGCATCCTACCTTTTTATTACATAACTTCTCATTACATTTTACAAACAGAGGATCTTTAAAGTCTAGTGTCTTAGAAATCAGGGACATAAAACTTGAAAACCACATATAAAATTCTTATAATACACTTTTAAGGCTTCATCATATGTTCATCCTATGTAAAATTAATGTATCTCATTTCCTAGATACATACATCAAAGTAAAGGGAGAGCAGAAGGCCCAGTAAGGTTAAATAAGGGAATCCGTGTACTTGTGATATCAATAAGAACCTGAATAAAAACATAAAGACATGATCAATGGAAGAATAGGAATATCATGATAAAAATAACTTGAAACATAACTTGAAAATAATTTTATAATTATTTTTAATTTAATTTTTAAAGAAAAACACTATTCACATAAAAAAAACTAATACTTAAATAATAATTTCTGAAATAGTTATTTACTTATTTTATTGAATCACATTACCTAATCTAGGTGCCTAAATTATATTATTACTTTCTTTAGTGAAGTTACTAATCCACTTGGTTGTATTACTTTTTATAAGCATAAAATTACTATTCACAATTTTCTATTCATCAAAAATTAAGTTGATCTTATTAGACTCTAAATTTATTACTGAAAACAACTATAGAAGACCATTTTTTGAAAATATTTACACATTATTAATTATTTAAGGTTTACATAAATATTTTAAAATATCTTTTTTTTCAAAATTCATCAAAAATATACATCCTATATTTATCCGGACATTTGAAAATTCACAAACATCAACATAAGAAGATATGACAATTTTATTTATCTCAAAGGATTTCACAAAGAAGTTACAGTCTTGTTACATATCCCCTTATAACACCAGCATAGGACCTAAGTGTAAGGTGTGGTAAGGTGATAGAATCTAGGGCGGATCGACCAACATTTCCCGAGTAGTGACCTCTAACAGCTTGAACTTCTTTCGTAGGCGATTCCGTTTAAGCTTCACATGATGAAGTTTAGCTTGGGATTGGTCTAGAGAAAAGCCTAGTGGTGCTAACTCCTTCCCAAGTTCTGTCAAATGGGCTTCAAACGACCCGAGTCTACTGAATGAGGCCATAAAATCCTCTTTCTGTATTAATTAACCAAGATCACTTGTATTTATAAACAAAATTGTAACATTAAGAGTTTAGCTTCCAACGGTCATATTGAACAACGGTCATATAATAGTCAAAACCCACCGGTCTCATTTAATTACAATCACTTCAATAATTAAAGAATATAGTTTGGTGAGTATAAAATAAAATAACACACAAAATTAGGAATCAAAATATATTCAAAATTTCGGGTCATTACATATTTAGTGACACCCAACTCATTAATCTCACATACAACTATAAATCCCATCAATATCCAACCCCTCATATTGTATGGTCTTCTAATTCATATCAGTTCTTTCCATAATGGACTCTATATTAGGATAAAATATATTTATTTGAACTATGTGTGTTTTGAACCTTGTTTCCACAGGATATATAGTGATGCCCGTATCTCCTATCCTAGGCCCAACCATAACTTTTATCACTATACCCAATCCTACTCAAGTGATGATACCTTTATAAGTCACATAAAGTTTCACCCTTTTCTCTCACTATATATTATATTCACTTTTCCATTTCTCTTCTATACATGTTACATATCTATATTGGGGGATCCCTACTAAAAACTATATATTTCTTGATTATTGAAATTTTAGGATACACAGTGATGCCTGATTTTCTTGACTTAGGTCCAGTCGAAAATCCCATAAACTTCAACCTTTACCCTATTATAGTGTTCCCCCCTTATTCACATTTGGTTTCTCAATAGACATTAAAGTGGATGATTCTATTGACATTACCTCTACACATGAGCCCAATCAGTGTAGAAGTTAACACATAATACATATTGATACATAAAGGTTGTTACCTAGGTCCAAATTCAAACCCCATAGGTGTCAGTTTGAGAAAATTGGGCTCTCTATTCACATTTTGTTGATCATGATATCCTAGTTCTAAAATGAATCTATTATCATTCACTAAACCCAATTTGTGTAAGTAAAAACACATAAGAATTATGAATGGATTCATTCATGATATCACAAGATATGTAGTGACATCCAAATTATTTATCCTAGGTCTAGTTCTGAGAAATAACATTCATCGAAATCCTCCAAGTGTGTGGCCCCCTTATTCATGGTGTATTTTCCTTATTATCCATATATCAGGGCACCGTGTACAAAAAAATTAATTTTCTATCCTAATTAAAACCAAAAATAATTTTTTTGGTTATAATACTATATTAGAGTAAAATGTGTCCCATATAAGAACTACGTTTGAATTCATTCTTACTACTTCATGATAAATAGTGATTCCCAAATCTTATCTCAGGCCCAGTCATAATTTTCCATATATTTTAACTCCAACTTCTAGTGCATGGTCCTACTCATTCACGATGGACATTTCTATATTAAACCCTATGATGGGGTGATCTTGTTAAGGCCCCATGACCTTAAATTTCATCCATTACTGGTTAAAGCTGTATGAAATTAAACTATATACATTTATGGTCAATATTTCATGACCATAAACTAAAAAATAAAAGAGACACAAATTCTCTTCAGGTTAAAAACCCAAAAATAGTATCCTTAGAAAATATTGAGTCACCACTTTCTAATCCATTCCCTTTCATGGTTTAGAAAAATTTAGAGTGAAAAATTAAAAAAGGAACACAGTTTGTGGGTTATACCTTCTAACCTTGGAAAAAGTCATACTATTTTTGTTTGACCAACTTGTCCAAGAAAAAGTTAGAGAATACTCTTTTAGCCACTTTTTTTATCTTAAAATATTACATAAGTATATTGTTACTCAATATAGGACCATCTCTTCATATAAATTTGGTTCCCTCATTAAGGTGGTCATACACTCTGACCATATTCTATCATATTTTTTCACCCAAAGTGTATGTTCAATAACTAATGGTGTAACTTTTAAGGTCTTCATACCCTTAATGAATATTCCTTTTCAACATTAAACCTACTTCATTCCTTGACTATTTGAATCATAATAAAATTTTCATGGAATTTGGGATAAGAGAATTTGATTCTGAAAAGACACTTTTTCTTGGTAATGATATTCATTCCTCCATATCTTGAAATGCCAACCATAGGAATATTTGAGGAGTAGGTACTTTAACCAGATGTTCCCCTGATAACATCATTGTGGAAACCATCATTTAAATTCTAATCAACAATCATCCTCATCATGTTTGTTCTATCCCATAATTTTCTAAATCAAATGTTTGTAGTTATGATTTACACATTCCACAATCCAATTATTCAATTAGATTCATATTCCCTTGATGCTATGCACTTGTTCATCATACCCAATTTTAAAGAAAGATTGAAACATCTTGTGCTTGTTATCCCATCCATATATGGGTATACTCATTCTACAAAGTAAAAAGTTCCATGAGTCAAGACACTCCTCTTAACAACCATTACAAAACTATATTTGGTTTGATTCCTATTATTCTAGGATATATAGTGACACCCATATTTCTTATCTTGAGTCCATCAAGATTATATTTTCCCCGCTCCATCATAGTGTAAGGGTTATTCTTAAATCATTTAAAGTATTCTCTGATGTCCATACACTAAGAGGGATCCATTCCAATCCCCCTACACATGAGCCATATCTATTCATATATCCTATATAAAATTCCTTATTTAATAACCTCAAAACTACAAGATATTTGAGTCCTTTATGCATGATGTTAAACCGCCTAACATGTGGTCTATTCCGTGAGACTATAAAACTTATTAGAGTGATCTATTTTATATGTCTTGAATTCCCCTACATGAGTGATATATCAATATAAGGGTTCTTGACATATGGTTTCTCCATAAACTTACAATAGGGTAAAATAATCCTTTATTGAAAAATATGTCATAGTATTTAGGGTTTCCCATATATTTACAATGGGTTTCCTGTACCATCTAAAAACTAGAACACTGTCTTGGGTACAACCAAGGTGCCACTTCTGGTATGAATTATACACTAGAGTAAAAAAATTCCCCATATAGGAACTATTTGTGTCTTTATTCATGTTTTCATAGGATATGTAATATCTTTTTATCCATATATCTTATAACCATATGTAAATAATCATCCATTTCAACTCCTTATTTGATATTTTATAACTGCCCAATCCTAACTAGGTTTAGACTGGCATGTTCCAATCACTTCTTGATTATATTTTTCCATATACCACACTTCATTGTTTAAGAGTTTGGGTCACTATAAACCATTAATGGATATTATTAATGAGTGTATTTTTACCCAAAAGGAAACCTCCACTTGGTAATGATGTTTTCACCATCATATTTGACACTACCAACTAGAGGAATATTCTCTATCAAGGACAAGGTCCTTTAACCCCATGTTTCCTTAACAAAATTTCCATGGAACCTGTAATTCAAAATTAGTATGTGTACATCATCATAATTTTTGTTCCATCTCATAATTTACCAATATAAATACCTTAAATTTTTATTTGCATCATATTCACTCCTTAAATTAATGTTTTTGGGGTGATACTATCACTTTAGACCCATTTTAGTTGTCACACCCACTCACTCTTGGTCTAAGAATTATGTCCCTCAACTGTTTGCACCCATCCATGGGATATTTTATGCTCAAATTTGGATCTCCATTCATGTTTGTTTTTTTATCAACCTTGATATGTTGACCATATCACCCTTTGGTTAAAGATCTATGACCTTAATCATTATCCAACCATTTCAGTCCAAGAGACATGACCAGAAACACCAAGAACTCTTAGTTTGAGCACTATGAAATTAAACTATATAAACCCCCATGAGGTTATTTATATTATATTAGTTGGTATTAAATTCATGTTTGGTAAAATTTTTCCTCACTACTAGGTAGAATGACTCATATTTTGGTCAAAGAAATATGACCTTAAACACTAGTCTCACTAGTCCTACTTATAATACGTTAAACTTTTAAAGGAAAAGGGAATATTTCTTGACAGTATGGAAACCCACAAAGGTAATATTGGGTAAACTTTGAATCTATACTCACTAATTATCCACCTCATATATACTAGGTAGAATTTGAGCATTCATGAAAAGAGAAAAGCACGAAAATATTTAGGTTGAAAAGACACAATGGGAGGCCTGAGTAAAAGTTGAGTTCTTTCCCACTAAGCCTTTCCACATCCTTGTCTCCGGAAAAGGTAAGGAAAAAAACAAAAAAATAAAAAAATAATATAGGGTCCACTATATGACCCGATAAAATGTCAATAAATTCCTTCCAGGTCCCTCAACCTTATAAAATGTTAGATCAAACTCATCTTCCTCACATTCCAATTTATACAATTTGTTAAAAATTCATTAAAGTGTGATTTTAGGGTACTTTTGCCCTTTTAAACATTGGAATACTCATTCCAAAATCTCTATTCATGATTTAAATTATATTGAGTCATTCAAATATCCCATATTATAATGGACTAACCTTATCATGTGATGATGGTGTATGTACCTCTATAACCTTTTCGACTATATCTATATAAGAGTGATAATCTAGGAGGAAGTCATATAAATGAGATAACTTTATCTTATGGTGATGGTATATGTTTCTCCATATCCAGAATACCTATATTTTTTTATGTGTACATGATTAGGAGAAAAAAATTCTACAATAATTTATCTCATGAATTTGCCTCAAATTACTATAATAGAACATGTGATACCATATCTAGGATATTAATATCTATCCAAGGGTACATGTTCAAGAGTTTATATATTACATAACATGTTTCATATCCCACCCAAGCATTTAGAATATGTGTTTTACCTGATCAATTTGCATACAATGTTCAATTGGATTACTTTATTCTTGAAATTTTACTTTATAAGATTAAAAAATTACCATGAATCAATGATAGATATGAGATAAATGATTATCAATAGTTCAATAAAAAATAATTCTTGTCATTCATTTTAATAAAGGTCAAGAATAGGATAATCCATATGATGGAGTCTCCCTTTATCTACCAAAATAAGGGAAAATAAAGAATTTACAAGTGGATACATATTATAGGTTATGTTCTATCAATGCCTGAATTGTACCGATTGATCACTTGGGCTCATTGATATGGAACCAAAGTTTATGTAGCTATATAACATATCTTCCTTGAAAGGGCATACTTTTTTCCTCTAATAGAAACACATGTTTCCACATTTTTGGTCATATTCAATTAGTCATTGGTTCTTTTTTAATCTTATTTTAGCCAAACTTCATTGTTGGTAGTGGAGGTCCACCACTATGTTATCTTCATCAACCAAGAGTCATTATTTCAACACCAAATATTCAAAATGAGACTTTTCTTGAAGTATTGTAGCTCCAAGATCTGTAGAGTGTGCCACCAATTCTAACCATGAAAAGTTTAGTTGATCCAATCACTACTAGTCCCACTCATGGATGATTTATTTAATGATAACATGGATAGTCTTATAGTTATACCCCCATATCCTGGGATCATGAACATAAGGCGAAGCCTATGAAAAATCTTATGTAGATTCTCCATGGGGATTTTCTGGATGAACTTAAAAATGTAGTTCTATACATTCTTCCATGAATTGAGTTAGAAATTAAGAGATTACTAGTCTAGATCATAGTCACTCCTATAGAATAAAATATATTTTTTGGAATAATTCACTTAAAGTGGGTACCTATTAATCATCCTATGAGCTCATTGGTGCTTGAATAATCCTAAACCCTATGAGCTTTAGGAGATGGTGTGTTGGGAATGATACTCCTATATCTGTTTCCCCTATTGGTGAAGGTACTACTATATGAACATAGAAAGGTAAACATGTAAGACTATGAGTTTCAAAGAATTTTGAAGGTGTTATAGATATTCATATATTCCATTCGAAGTGTTAATTTCTTCAAATGAAACTGTTTCCTCTGGTAGTGAAACCTAGATGTTCTCTATAGTGTTTTCTGATTCACCCTCTTGGTACATGACTTCAATATTCATCACTATTTCAACATCCATCACTATAGGCACACTATTTCCTCTTTTCATGGATTGATTGAACTAATGATCTTGAGCCCCTCCACAATGAACACCTTATCAATTTATTGGGTAGGGATATTTTTATGAGGGGAACATTCCATGTGACCATTGGGATTTAATTTATGTGGGTTTAGAGTATCCACCCATGACAATTCTCAAGCCATCGATTGTTCCACTATAAAAGGCATGATTACTTGAGTCTCCCATTGGTAAATTAATAAGGTAAAAGTTTCTAAAGATGAATCTGTATGAGTTACCTATCAAAATTAGTATTCCAATATAAGATAATGATCATACAAAAATAAATGAGGGATACTTATTCCCGTATATCTACTGACTAAATTTTCCAAACTCCATCAAAGGAGAGTGTATGTGTAGTGAATACTAGATATCCCTCACCGCAATTATAAGTTTAGTTAGTTTTATCAACCACATAATGAGAAAGGAAGTCTATAGGGTGATTAAAAATTCTATAGTTCATTTAGTAGTTATATTTGGTCTATCCTCTCCTCAATCAGTAAAGATGGTAAAAATCACTACTTCGGTCCCCTATACCTTTGGGTTAAACTCTTTATTTATTGTAAGGTTGGGAAACATCTTTAGAATCCCCTTCACAAACTTTTAGGATCAAACCATATGGATATATCACTGAAAATTAATAATATTAATTCATAGAAATGTATTTTTAGTATTCTAGTGAAAAAATAAACATGATCTTTCCTTAAATAGTCAGAATGTGATTTTCCAATATTTTAGCATTAATTTAATTTTTGATCATCGATGAAGTGGTATCTAACATCATTTTTATGGGAAAAGGTCCTAGAGGTGGAAGGGTGAAAAGTGAATCTAGCCCATCTGCTTACTGCATTACCCTATGAAAATATGATAACTCCTCTTCTTCTGGGGTTGCCAATCGAACTTACCTATTGGGTTTCCACTCATTTTGTACTCAATAGACTCTATAATATTATACGCCATCATCATTCCCCGCAAAAGGGGAAATGTGGATATTATTAAGAGTGGTTTGAATGTTGAAGATAATATTCTTAAATAATATCTCCATCACACATATTTTGGGTTGATGAGGATATCCCAATTCTCATTAATAGACTAGTTAATTACCCTATCCACTATGATCCAATATTCTGTATCCTATACCTATATTATAACATGAATCTAATATTTGGTGGCATACCCCAACATCTCCAAATCTCTAATATAGTTACCGACCTCAATTGGGTTGATCTCATTATCAATGTTTGGTGGGGGAGGGGGGGGGGGGTTCAAATTTTCCATTTTTGGAATGTGAATAGATATATATAGAATTATTTATAGCCCCAAAACACTGACAGTTAAGAACCAACCCAATCAAAAGAGAGCAAAATTTGGGTACCAGTAGTTAGAGGAGGCACCAAATGGACCTCTTTGAGACATGAAGAAGAAAGATCCTTTGACTTCAGTTACTTATTAGGCCTATCATTTTTAGTATGAACATAACTACAATATTATTGATTGGACCATCACATATCTAACTCCTGATGTGGGGAAACTTATAATGTGATGTTTTCGGTAATCTCACGAGTGAGGTTGATCTATAGGCATAGATTCTTCTTCGGTTTTCCATTTCCTTTAAGGACTCTTGGTGTCCCTTTTACATAGTTCTAGGGTTGAAGACTTTATAACTCCAAGGAACCTATTATCCAGTATACCATTGGGGTATAATGATGTTTGGGCTCAGGTGTACCTGGGTGTCATCTTGATGAATGAATTCGAGGAAGGCATCATGATCTTAACCCGAGTGTTATTATGGGGTATCATTTAACCTAACTATCCTTACACAATTAGGTTATTCTCTATTATAACATATTTTTGTGGTACCACTTCATGTTATTAAACACATCAAAATTAATGTTCAAATTGATATAGTGCATACGTTTCACAAATGATATCATAGTCAATCCAAGCCACCAGGATACAATCACTCATGGCTATCTTTTACAAATAGTATTTTTAGTATTTTCTTCCATCATCAGTGATTGTTATAATGGGAAGATTATCATAGGGAAAAATTTAGACTCTAATTGTAGACTTGATAACTTCAAATAATTATCTCACTTCAACGATATCAGATTTATACAAGATAAACCATGTATCAGTGGCTTGAATATACACCTTGGGATTTGAAAATTGTTGTGGAGCTTGTATGTGTTGAAGTATGCTTATACCCAACCCAATAACACATGAAATGGAACCATGATATGAAAATAATCCTTAATTTATAGATATGCAATAAGAAATGGTGGATTTTGGCCGACACTAGTACTACTTAGTCAATCAACGTCCCTTATTTCAACTGGGTCACTACCACAAAGGTAATTGACCATACTCTATTATACAAGTCATGGATTAGAAGTAGGTACCCACTCAACCACATCATGAGGAATATGACTAGTAAAGTTTTTGGAGGGATATTTGGTTTGAAATCATATCCATACTCCTTATAATGTCCCCTCTCTAATTATAGATATTACTTTCTTAGGGATTCCTGTTCCTCTATAGTGGGGCACCCCATTAGGCATCTTGATCTTGACCTATATCCCCATGAAATTAGAAATATCTTCATAAAAATATCAAATCCTATTTATATCTTTGGTAAAGGTTCCTTCTCCATGGTGTTTATGTATTCTCTCAATAATGCTTGAGATGATGACGATGTTTATCAAATATTCCCATAATTATCCTTTAGATTAACAAATTCATCATACATTGCTCCAAGAATGGGTTTCCAACAGATCCTATATATGTCCAATAGACTAGTCCCCACTTTTCCATGGAATAGGTAGAACATATTGAATTATATGATGTAGTTTAGTTTTTCATTAATATATATGTATATATATGATATCTAGAAAACCTCATAGTATACCATTGTTGATGTTTAAACTCAGTACATGTCTAGAATATCTGGTATTCACACATGTAATTGGTTTTAACTTCACTATCAGGACATAATTCCCTATCCTCTACCCTATCTTAGAGTATTTTATTTTTGATCAGTGGAAAATTGAAGAGTAAGAGTGTGTATGGGTCTCCAATATATATATTTTATTATTTAGGGTAGCTTAATAGTGGTGTAGTATATATTCATGGGTGACCTCCCCATCATTGATGTACTCCCCATTACCAATGTGTAGGTAGTACCTAGATTTACCCAGTGAACTATGAGTTGGGAAGATTTTCATCAGGCCTTGGGAAGTACACATGTGTCAGAAGTACATGAATATATTAAATGTAATGAAATTTATTTTTAGTGTCTCTCCTTCATGACTTATGAAAGAGATGGTGTATGTGGACTATACTGGTAGGAATATCCATGCTAAATATCTTGAGATAATAGAGTGATACGGGTGTTAAATTCAGCATCCAAAATATTGATTAAAGCGTGGGCCACTTTTTTCCACAAGAAATATTTTAGCAACTTTAGTTGAATCAAAAAATGGAAAAGAAATAAAGGTAACTGATGAGAAAATATAAACTAGATATGAATACCACATAAAATGCTCATTGAACTAAATTGTATTTTTTTTGAAAATAATGAGATGCCTTTATTATTAAAGATTATGTTAATATGTCTTAAGATACCATAGAGAGTTGATGAATGTGTTGATATGTTAAATGGAAAAAGAGTTTTATGGATATATCTTGTAAATATATATTGGATTGATTCAAGACAAAGTTGTAATTTAACTGTGACTATTGATCAGATGACCCTAAATATAGTGACAATTTTTGATGGATAAAGAACTCCATCTACAACATAATTCAAGGGAGACTAAATTACTGAATAAATGGTGTACTTGAGAGCCAAGATTAAAAGAAGAGGCAAGTAAAAGTTGTGAGAAATCATTCAAAATAATTTGAGTAGTTGAAAATGCAATCAACACGTGAAGGCATATATTTTGATGATTTTTATTGCTGTTTTTCAAATATTAAATAATCCTTATAAAGACTAAATGAGGTTATACCATAATTGGAGTTAAATATAAAAAATTATGGATTCATGTAGGGGGATCCACTATATAAAGGGGTCCATACATGAGATTCCATATAAAGGGATCCCCAATAAGGATTGGTGGAAGGAGATCCATGTCTGAGTCATTAATGTAAGGGGAACCACATAAAGGGATCCAAAACAAAGGGAAATACACAAGGGGATTAAAAAATGATCCACCACGTGAAGGGATCCAAATATGGGGATTTATATACAGTGAAGAACATATAAAGATTCACAGTTCTAGATTCACATAATAAGAATATTTATCATTATGTAGAACTGAGAATTATAGAATTTATATTATGATAAATGGGGATTTAAAATCTTATAATGCTGAGACCTATTCTTAATAGATTTAATCATCACAATCATTACCAGTGTATTGTGATTCAATTAAAGGTTGAAATAAGACCAGATGGGGGATATGTTGGATAATGAGACTAGTTCCATGATTGTAAGAAGTGATACAACTTCATGGTTCTATGATTATGGATAATTAAAATAAGAATAATATTGAATATTTTATAAGAAATTAAAATATAGAAAATCCTGAGTATTTTTCTGAATTAAATGAGGATTATATTTAAGATATTGAGTAAGAATTCAAACTATAAATATATTTTAGACATGAATGAGAAGATTTACTATGATCCGAGACATGAGGGAGTTTCTATAGTGGCAGTGGAGGCACAATGGAGCACTCCATCCATTTCACTAGACAGACATATAAAACACTTCATACACTAGATAGACTCATTTCAATCCACTAGATAAACATCTATCTGATCGTCTCTTCCTGTGCAGTGGAAGGCTTCAAACACCACCAAAAAAATATTTTCCTAATAACAACCACCTCTTAGTCTATGCACTGAAACAAGAATTAGTTCTCACCTAATCACCAAACAACCTCGATGAACATAGTTCACACAAAAAACAAAAATAAAGAAATATGATTACATGGTTCATAAAATTATCCTACATCCATGATTGAACACTTATTTTTTTTCATTATAGTGGATAAAGAAGAATATTAAACTCATTTCTCACTTCCTCTCCATTTATAAAGTCTCATAAAATGAAGTCAGAAACTCTCATTATCATATAATAACATCACAACTAGGCCACCGCCTATATATAGAGGTATTTATCCAGTTAATCGGTTGCCTAACCATCTGATATTTATGGAAAAACTCTCGTATATCATAGAAAACTATGGTATAATTTTAAACCTTTTAAAAAATCCTCCAGTTTTAAGTAACCATACTTGTAACTCAAACATTCCACCTTGATGAATTTCACCCATGGAAACTCTATCTAATTGACCCTTTTTGATGAACTCCTAGAAATCCCTATCTCGTGTAACTAACAAATTTCAAAAAAACCCAATAATATCCCACCTGAAAATTACTTCAATATTTCATCCTTGTTCAACCATCCACCCAAGTTTATCCTCTTTTTGTTTAATAGAGTGTTCTCCTCTTCATTCAATTAGCCAAGTCCAGCTGATGCGTATTGATACCTAAAAAATCCTTGTTCTATAATATTTGTAAAAATATGAGCAAGATTATTATTTCTAGAAATCTTCTACAACTCCAATACTTTATCTTATGAAAGTTTACAAATACTGTGAAATTTTAGTTCATCGTGTTTCACCCTTTCATGCAAAAATATATTTCAGGAAATATGTATGACACTCTAACTATTGTAAAAAACATTTCCTCTATATGATCCATTTTCTAGTTCCTTTAGAAAGTGTATCAAACATATCAAATATTTCCCTAGTTCAATAGTAGTGGCATACTCTATTTCTATTATAGATGAAGTAAGAACTAGTTGCAACTAAAAAACCAAAATTAATATTTTCAATCTAAAATTAAATACAAAATATATTATACATTTTCATGAATCCATGTATCTTGAAAAATATATATCAACAAATTCCTTTAACTGATCATATTCTACAAAACATAAAGCTGTATCTTTTAATCCTTTCAAGTATTGAAGGATCCATTTCACATCCTCCCAATATTTTCATCTAGGATTTTACATGAAATAAATAACAACTTCCACTAAAAAATATATGCATGGTCATGTGAAACCCATTATATACATCAAAATGTCAACAATTTAAGAAAAGGAAACATTATCCATGTCACGAAAATATTTATCCATTGATGGTGGCTAAAATTTATAACATTTGAAGTGTTTATATAGGGGAGATGAGATAATTTTATAACTGACCACTCTAATTTTTTTATTCCTTATTGAAATATTGTTTCTTGTATAGAACCAAAGAGAAAATTTTATCTTCCCTTTCAATTATCATCCTCAAGTTATTCATGGGTTTTTTGAGGTTATTTATCTCAATAATTCTAGAAAAATCCCTATTTAGTTACAAAATATGATGGAACTCTAGATCAAAAATCACCATATCATCAACATATAACAACAATATGATATATGTTTTATCATCATATTGCTTTCACTAACAATAATAATCTAAATCACATTGACTAAAACTTTACTCAAGAATGAAAGTGTAAAATTTATGATTCCACTATCAAATATCTTGATTTTATCTATAAAGACTTTGTTTCAAATTATAAACAAAATACTCCTTCTCATGGACTTCATAACCATTGGGTTGAAGCAAGAAAATTTCTTCCTATAAATCTCTATGAATAAAAGATTTCTTTACACCCATCTGCACCATGTGTAGATCATCAAATGAAAGAATACTAATCATTTTTTGAATGGCTGTGTGCTTATACATTGGTGGAAAATTTTTCATAAAGTTTAATTATTTCATTTTAATAAAACCCCTTCACCACTGGTCTTTCTTTTTTATCTATTACTTCCATCAGATTCCTATTTCAATAAAAAACCTTTTTTTTTCAAATACGATTTTATTTCCAATATTTTATCCAAATACCAGATATTTTGAAGATTTAATGAATTTATTTACTCCTCTATGTATGAATAACACTATATTGATTCTCTAAGAGTAGATGCTTCTTCTAGGTGGTTCATTTCTCTTACATCCATTAGAAGTAAAAAATTCATACTATCCTCAAACCTCTAAACTAGTTTTTTGATACAATTGGATATTATCATAACAACCTCAGGTTTATATACTAAAATATATCTATTTGGTAGCCATATATCTGAATAATATTCAAATAGTAAACTAAATACTAGAATTCCAACCTCTGAAGTTTCCCCTAGAAGTATCCATATATAGAGTCTATCTGGTAACCCTATTTTGATTGTCTTGAACATCTGACCTCAACTTAATTATCATATAATATCTAATATTTCTATATATATACTTAATTTAAAATAACATTTCTACTTTATATTATTTTCTCTTTTATCATCCCATAATAAATATCCAATATTCACATCACCATATTAAATGAGAAAGCACACTATAGATTTCACTTACATCTTATCTCTATCATTAGCATTGATATGAAAATATGTGATAATTACAATGATATTGTGATGGTTTACCTCCGGTTTCCTCCCAAACCAAATTTTCTTCATATGTTCTTACCCCACAGCAAAAGTCAGACTTCTGTTCACTAAATATATAGCTGTATTGATATCTTCTTCCCAAATTCCCTTAGGTATTCTAGTGTGAAGCCCCATAGTCTAGTATTTATATCAAAAATTTAGATTTGTCCTTTTTTATAATCTATTATACTATGGAGTTTATGGAATAATATTCTCATGCATGATTCCATTCTCTTTATATTTTTTATAAAAGTTGTGATCAATGTATTACCTTCCATTGTTTGTCCATAAGCACTTCAAATTTTTTTACACTCTTTTTCTGCCAAAACCTTTATATGAATAAATGCATGAAACCAATGAAATTTATTCTTTAGTAAGTGATAAAAAACCTTTCAGGTGACATCATCAATGAAAGACACAAATTATAGTTATCCTCCATTTTAGTGAATATGGTCATGTCCTTAAGCATTTGAATGAACAAGTTATAGATATCAATCCCTTGGGTTTATACCATCCATGTTAAAGAAACTCTCTTCTATTTCTACAAAATAAAACTCTCACATATTCCATGGTTTGTGTGATCAATTTTAAATATGAACTTTTATACTAGAAATTTAAAATTATTTTCATTAATATGACCAAACCTAGAGTTCCAAAATTTTGAATTGTCTGATTAAGTCCTTATGATAACTAAAACTTCATCCATTCATTTAGTCAAGTATAAGATTCTATTCTTTAATTCATGAGAAATAAACAGGGAATATATAGTGATTTTATAAACTCCATATGATAAAATCAATAGAAAACCAACATCATCAATTTGTATCACTGATATGAGGTCCTTCGGGAGACCTTAAGTATATATAACATTATTCAGACTCAATACAATTCTAATTTTCATTCAAATATTAATACTTCCTTTCCCAACTATTCCCATAGGTTCGTCATTTTCTAGATACAATTTACCTAATATTTTCATTATATAATCAACCATGAACCCTTTCTCACTATAGGAATGAAAAGATGCACCCGAATCAATAACCCATGATTCTTCCAGAATATTCATACTTAGCAATAAACTAATTCCTATTTTCATTGTACTTATTGAGTTTTTCTGTATGAAAGTTGAATACTCCATCCAATTTTTATAGTCTACCTCAATGTATCCATTCTTCCCAAAAATAAAAAATATAGGACTTGATCCAAAATATTTACCTAGACATCTTCTCTAAAACTTATCATTTGAACACTTCTTCTTATAATGATCCTTCTGTTGAGGTGACCATCTCTATATAGTTATAGAAAGAGAACTTATAGATGAATATTAGACATCCTTCCTCCTAAAATCCTCATTCTAGATCAATTTCAAATGTCATAAAATACAATATCTATAACACCATGAGATTTCTTGAAATAGTTTTTCTAATTAAATTAAACGTTTTGATATTTCTCATTTCACACAACACTGAAACTAAATTATGTTATATGAAAGAACCAAGTTATTCTTCCTTTGTACACAAAACCAAGTCAATATTTTTCTACAAACAACTATTATATTAGGTTTAGGTACATTAAACACTATGTTTGTCTTGCGTTATAAACAATTATTACTTCCTTCAATATCTTTCAAGACACACAAGGTTGAGTTTTATCGAACTACAATATACTATTAATTATATTATTAAAATAACATTATAGTTGTCACATAGCCATTGGAATGATGTTTATGAATAAGATTAGTTAAATTATGAAAATATTGTTCAAAAATGTATATAGGAATAATTATTTTTTAACTAATTAACTAGAAATGAAAATAAAATCATTTTTAAAATATAGGAAATCTTTTTCTAGAAAACTATATTTACGAAATGAGGCACAATTTACCTAAAGAAATTAATTAAACCACTTTTGATAAAATATTTAAATGATATATATATATATATATATTAAATAATATATTTAAAATTAATTTTATGTGTTATCTATACAAGATATTAGAATAAAATCTATTTTACGCATAAAGATATATATTTTTCTAAAATATAGTTTTACGACCTTTTAATGGAACACATATTTTAAATATAAACTTGGATAGTTTTATAAATTATATTTGATAAAATTAACTTCACGTTTGGTATAATAATTTAAAAATTATCTTAGTGTGATTTTTTGGTATTTTTATGAGAAGTTTCATTTTTGGATTAATAGTGAAAAATACCGAATTTTAATTCAAAACTGCATTTTCGCCTAATTTATTTATATAGTGAAATTATATTTTAAATTGATAATAAAGTATATTTATATAAATTATAAATCTATTAATACAATTCAGTTCATTGAAATCAATTTATAATTTAAATTTTTATATAAATTTTTTTTAAATTTCTAAACTTTTTCACTTTAAAAACCCGACATTTCTTCCCGTCCGCATGATTAATTTTAAATTAGTTTTTGAATCTTCTGTGTTTAGAATTTGAAAAAATTTATTCCATTTTAGGAATAATAATAATATATAAAGTATATTTAGTTAAACTTTATTTTTAAATTGAAATATTAGGGAAAGTAATTAAAATTAATTACAACGATTAAGGAAAAAAAAGTTTACTTATTGGTTAAACTTTAATCTTAATAGGATAAATGACCTAGAAACTTTTACAAAAGCCATTTTATGGCCATATCTCGAACAGATATTTCCATGGATTGAATAAGGAACATTATTGGGGGAAAATTATGTAAGGGAGATCTTTGAAGAGTTTTTTCCTTTTTTATATTTACAAGAATGTCACTCTTCCTCCACAATAAAAGGGTTCTCACCCTCTCACTTTTTCACACCTCTCAAGCCATTTAGATCAGCCAAACCATGACCAAATATCATCCCAAATTCCCTAAATTATTCTTAGAGGCCTAAATTTGTCTATAAATCCAACCAAATAATCCATTTTGTGTAAAATAAAGGAGTTACCAAAAGAAGAGGAGGTTTGAACATGTATGAAGAAAGTCAAGACTTAAGGTAAGAGTTTTCTCATCTCACTTTTATTTATGTGAGATATATGATATATTCACAACTTATTCTTATTGTGTGGTGTATATAATTACCTATGAGATTTTATATCATGAATATCCATTATTTCATGATATCAAATGTTTCAGTTGATGTTATTCTTTCAGGGATCTCACGATTCAAAAGTTACTCAAGTGGTAAGGGGATTTCTAGTCTCACTTTTATTTCTATGACAGTTATGAATTATTAACCACTCATTTATTTTATGCGGTGAATATAATTCTCATGAATTTATTCTATTATTCCTATCCTTAAATTTATGGGTATTTTGAAATCAATTTTATGATGTCAATTTCAAGGGGTTTTATAGTTCACAAGTTACCAAATAAGTAAGGTAATTTTGCCTCAATTTCCCTTCTTTGAGAAACATGTTATGTTATGCACCTTAATTATTTCACAAGGTGTATATAAATCCATTTTATCAGTTATACCATGAATATAATTCTATTCATGATATCTTAATCTTATTTAATGTCTTTATTTCACAAGTATTATTATTCAAAGTTACTGAATTAGTAAGAATTTACTACTACAATCACATCATTATCAGAATTATTTAAAATTATGATTTTATTGATGAAATATTATGACTAATATCTTAATAAACCTCATAATTTTCTTTTCCTCTATTTATTTGTGACATATTCATGTATTGGTACCATTTTCCTAGTTTTTTGGTAATTAATATAATTAAGCAAACGTTTTTAAAAAAATCCAACCTTATCTCTCTTTTGTCGGAAATGCCATTTCATTTAAAAAATGTTTTTTAAAAATGTTTTAAATGAAATTTTAAGATCATTTTCAATAAAAAAAGATTTTAAATTTTTTTATGTTTTAAAAAGTGATTGAAATGTTTCTCAAATCTTCCTTTATAGGTTTTCAAGGTTATTTTCAAAGGAAACAGTTTTCAAAATGATTTATGTTTTAAAAATATTTTTTCAAAGTGGAGAGGATATATTCCTCAAGAATTGTTTCAAACTAATTTTAATGATTCCTTTATATGTTTTGGAAGTTGATTTCAATGAAAAATATTTTTAAAATGTTATATATTTTAAAAAGTGAATTTTTTGAAGAATGGTAATTTTTCAAATGATGCTTCAAAGTAATTCTCTATACAATTTGATTTCATTTGATATAGTTTATGATTTACAAGGTATATGATCCAAGGATACTATTTATGTTATTTATTTAAATGTTTTATATTTCTGTCGAATCATTTTTATAAAACCCATTTCTTTTCCACAGTTCAATAAAAATTCAAAGAGACAATTATGAAACCTATTTCTTTTAAATGGGTAATCATGTTTCAAAGAGATTGACATGAAAACCATTTGTTTTCCCTAGATTTATCAAGTTATAAATGAATAATTTTTTATGAGTTTTGTGATTATATAAATGATCATTGCATTTTATTAATTTTTTGGTTCATGGACATAGATTATATGATGGGGTGGCCCAGATAATGATGAGTAATCTCGTTACAGGTTATATGATGGGGTGGACCAAATTGCATTAGGTAAGCCCATTATATCTTATACAATGGGGTGTCCCAGATAGAATTGGGTAATACTATTACAACTTATACAATATGGTGTCCTATATAGTGCTGAGTAATCCCATTACAGATCATATGATGGGGAGGCTCAGATAACGTAGGGTGAGCCCGTTATAGCTATTCAATGCATTGGGTAAATAGTTATATCTCATAAGATAATGATGGGAAAATGTTGAAGGGTTTGATACACTATAGGAATAAGGTGCAACCTGATCCAAAAAAAAGGAAAGTTCTATGACTAGGGACGATGACATGTCTCTCCCAGTAGTTTTTCTCCCCATGAAGTTCCATGATAAGTTTTGGAGATAGGACTTGACTTATAGGGAATGATTTTACATGCATATATATATGCAACATATTCCATGTCTTATTCCTATGTTAGGATTTCATGGATTATTCTATCGATTACCTTATGATTCATGTCTTATAAACTTCCAATATATATGTTGCAACTCTTGATTATGATTTTTTATATGAAGGGTATCATGTTCCAATGTTATGATCATGTTATCATACCCATATGCTAATGTTATGCTTACATATCTCCATTGTTTACCCTTACTAAGAATCTAAGCTCACCTGTTTCTTATGTTTCATTTCCCCAAGTTATAAATATAGTTTTTAATTAGGATCACTAAAGGGGAAGATATTTAATATAAATGTTGAAGATATTTCACCAATATAGAATATTATGTTTTGAATATTCCAAAGGAAACAAACTATTATAGTCCTCAGGCATGTACTTCTGTAATGTGCTTAATAATCATCTAAAATTATGTAGTATCCATGTATGTTAAACCTTGGTATAAATAGTTGGTATCCAAGGAAATGTTTAGTCAATATTTGGAAACTAGTATGAGAAAACATTTGTGAGATCCCTAGGTATATTTCTAAGTACATGTCTAGGTATTTCTCTATGTAAACCTCTCGGGATTCCTCTAAGGATCAGTTAAAGTATAGGAAAATGTCCTAGAATTATGTTAAAGGATATAAGAATTGGTTTCTTAGTAATAAATCCCTGTTTGGATACTAAAAATATATTTGGATCTAGAACATATATACATAGGGGTAACTACCCTGAAAACACCATATTGAGAAGGATTCGATTGCGAACTAGTGCATGACAATGTGAATTAATGAAGACCTAGTTTGACACTCCTGCGGGATATGGTTTGGTAATTCACAAACTCTTTATGAGATATCATGAATGATTTAGATAGATAATGACATTGAATGACCTAGGATGAACCTATGTTGTCATATATTACAGAATTAGGTGTTATGAATTAGACATCATTTAAGTATGTTTTTATGATTATATTGTTTTCCTCTAATATAAGTGTTGCTAAAACTATACTTCATGGTTTAAGTCTATGGATGGAACCCAAAGTAATCGTGTTAATTCTGAATTTAGTGGACAACGTGATGATTGTAATCTTAAGAAACCAAATGATATGGGAGTTGGAATGAAAATTATTGTTCATATTATCCAACAACTTTATGAAGATATGAATCATTTTTAACATACAAGAAATAAAATGAGGAAAAAAACTCTATTTAATACTTTATGTATAAGTATCCAACCTTAAACATTACTTAATCTTGAGTTATTTCAAGAATACACATTGAGGATCTTTTCAGGTTTAGAGTTTTAGAGAATTAGATCATAAATCATGCATTAACTTCCACATTTAAACAAGGTGGTTACATCAAAGACAATATTTTTTATCAAAGAAAACATATTTAAAATAAAACATGGATTCTCTATTGACACTTCCTCGACACTATCATCACATCATGTACCATTACCTTGACCTGTGAAAAAGATTTCAAAAACTTTGGATGATCATAAAAAGATCAGCAAGGGATATAAAAATATGGAAAGAAAACCGTAGTCCATGTATACATAAGAATAAATGAAATCATAATTCACTCATAAAACATAAGCACTTTAACATACCTCATGAAATCATAAGATTTATGAATAACTCATAGAAAACATAATACATAAAGGTAACTTGAGGCATTCATAACATTCTTACGTAGGGAGTAACCCTCATGGTTACGTTTGGAATACCCATTACAATATATTCCCTAAATATCCTCGGAGAAACCTTAGAGTTTAACTCCTTCGCGTTACCCAATGAATTAGAGAGCTATCATGGGCTCACCCTCCCTTATTTTATCACGGAACCACCCGTCTTCATAAACAATTCCCAAGAACCATAACATAATCTTATCACATAAAACATGCATAAAGGAAAAATAACATTTCCACATTTCAATCACAAGATATCAAAAACAAATTGATATAATAAAAAAATTATCAAAACCATTTTCAATACCAAAATAAAAGAAAATTAAAACATGGTAATTATTTTTCATTTTAAAAAAAGTTATGGCTTGTAGAGGAAGCCGAAACTCAAATAATGGTCACAGCGGTAGAGAAGTCGTTGTCGCCGCATACGTAAGAGAAAAAAAAATTCCCTTTTGTCATTTAGTAAAACAATTAGTATAAAAATATTCCTTTTGAATAAAAGTAAAAGTCAAAGGGGGTTTATACACCATATAAAAGAAAGTTGTGTATAAAACAAAATATCCCTCAATGAAAGGAGATTGAGACGATGTCCCTTACCTTGTGTCCGACTTGACTCGATCGTTCTTTAATCTCCTGAATAATAAACTAGAATTAATTTATACTTTCTTAAGAACATTTTTCAAGTTAATTATTCCTTTTATATCACTTATTACCATGTTATGAACATTATGTAATCATTTAATTTAATAACAGTCGTTTTGTCGATCTTTGGTACTTGAGTCAAAAATAAAATTCTTATAATTACAAGTTGTTCATGTGGTAAAATATCCATTATAACCAGAATTATATTCCTGATGTAGATATAATATATATCATATATATCCCGTATATACATGAATTAATAACATTAAATAACATTTAGAGTTAAGAAATGAAATGCACCGTTCATGGAGACGGTAAGTCGTACGTACGCATGAACGCTAATTTCATTTCTATTTCATATTTAATGGAATGAAATCATAATGATATAAAGGTATATTATATTTACAGTATAATATCATATATAATATCATTAAATCCATCCTTTATACGTCCCACATATGACATTAACAATTCAAATAACTTTGAGGGGGCGGTAGTCCACACTTTCTCAGATGAAATTATCGCATTTGCACAACATGCATAGCATAAAGGTATGTTTTAAATATAAAATACAGAAGAATAGAGAGGTAATAAATATATTATATAACATATATAAATATAGTGACATCATAATGGACACCATGAAAGGTGTTAAAAGAAGATTGATCAGTCATCGTTTAGTGAGGCAGTAATTTTCCATCCATAGAAATAGTATGTTCTTTAACCATTAGACAGATTTGTGTGTAAGTGTAAACCAAATAATTATCATAAAAACATCCTAGTATATTTATTATACTGGTTTTGTTACAAATTAAATGAATAAAAAGAGTTTAGGTGGTTGGAGAAGCAAAATAAAACAAAAGAACATAAGAGAAGGCATTACCTTTAAATCGGGTAACTCCCCTTGGTTTGAACCAAAAGGGTTTCTTGAAGAGATTTCTGTCTAAGGTAAGGATTCTAGGATAAAGAGAGGGATTTGGAGAGATAAAAGGAGTAGATTTTGGTCAATCCATTGGCTTGATAGGATTGGGTAGGGGGTAGAAGGGGGGCCTTTTATAAGAGGGAGGAGGGGCACTCTTAGAAGGTCATGAAATGTTACATTATTATGAAATGATTTTCGGATTTTAAAGGTCCCATAATGATATATTTCTAGGATAAGGTGATAAGAGTTCGAAATACACCCATACAATTGGTTTTTGAAAAGTTTAAGTCTTATATTTTACATTATATTCTCATTTTATTTAAATCATTCATTAATGAGGTAATCATTGCATAATCATGGTGTCATAAATAAATTAATTTATTTAATGTCTAAAAATTATAAAACAATTACCATGATGTAGGAAATATTTTTATATTTCCACTTACTATTTATAGTCTAAGATATGATTTATGTAAACAAAATTAAAATTGTTTTACTTAGGTGTTACATACTTTTGTTATATTTAACTTTCTTTAAAAATAAAAAGATAAAATGTCACTATCAAAGAAAAGTGATTCCATGGGGTCCCTAAGCTAGAACAAGGAATCTCATGGTCGGCCATGACACAACCAGTAGCATTAGGACACATTTTGGGGTCATTTTATATTATTATGATATTATTTTATTACCCTTAACTACCCAATTACTAATTAATCATGATAATTAAAGATAATTACCGTCGTTACTATTCATAATGTCCGAAAACAAAAGAGTCTTTATTACATAATTTGGACCTTATGATTCCAAATATGGAATAAATTTTACCAAATTGCAAACACAGAAATTGCAGTAATTAATTTAAAAATAATTCCCGTTGTCAAAACAAATATTTGGTTTTTTAGAAAAAATATCTATAAAAAGTTGGACACTTGTTTATGCCCAATTTCAAATTGAAGTTAATTTCAATGACAAAAATTGGATTAAATGGTAAAAATATACTCTAATTAAACTCTAAAACAAACTAAAAATATAATCTAAACATATAATCAAATTAGATGAAAAAGCAGTTTTGAAGTAAAATGCATTATTTTTCACTATTCATTAAAAAATGAACATTGTCAGAAAAATACCAAAAATTTATCCAAAACAAAATTTCAATTTCCCAATTCTAAAGAATAAGTTTATTTTGACTGATAGAGCTTATAAAATTTTCAAAATTTTTATTTAAAAATGGTTTTCCATCAAAAGGCAGCAAAACAATCTTTTAAAAATATTAGTGTATTCTATGATTGGGATTAGATTTATTCTCATTTTAAGCCTCTAAAACACTATATAATTCATAAATAGACATAGATATGAAAATACATAATTCTTTACTTACTTGGGATGTTAAATCCTTCCCCCCTTTAGAAAACTGCATCCCCGCAATTTATTTACTTATCGAATAAGTGGGGGTATTTATCCTTCATTGCATTTTTAGATTCCCACGTTGCCTCTTCAATCATGTGGTTTTTCGAAAAAACCTTTACATGATGAATCACTTTATTATGCAATAATTTCTCTCTGTGGTCCAGAATCTGGACCGGTTGTTCCTCATAAGATAGATTCTCTTCCAGCTGAACTACCTCTGGACTCAAAACATGAGATAAAACTGGCATGTACTTCCTTAACATTGAAACATGAAAAAATTGTGTACCTGAGATAAACACAGAGGTAAAGCCACTCGATATGCAACTGATCCAACTCTCTCCAGAATTTCATATGGTCTAATAAACCTTGGACTCATATTTTCTTTCTTACCAAATCGCATCACACTTTTCCATGGTGAAACTTTGAAGAAGACATGACCACCTACCTCAAAAGAGAGATCCTTCCTCCTGTTGTCCGCATAACTTTTCTACCTTCTCTAAGCTGTTCTCATGTGTTTCTATATCAGCTGAACTTTTTCTACTAAATCTTCTACCAATTCTAGTCCCATCAACCTACTTTCACCTACTTCATCCCAAAAAACTGGATTTAGACACCGCTTCCCATATAATGCATCAAATAGTGCCATCTGTATACTGGAATGAAAACTGTTATTATAAGAAAACTCAACCAAAGAAAGATGTTGGTACCAAATTCCCTGATAATCCATCGAACAAGCATGTAGCATATCCTCCAATTTCTGAATTGTTCGTTCTGACTGACCATCTGATAGAGGATAAAAAGCTGTACTAAAATTTAATTCAGTACCCAACGACTTCTGAAGGCCTTTCCAGAAGTTAAATGTAAACCTAGGAACACAGTCAGATACAATGGAGAGGGGAACTCCATGTAACTTGAATATATCTTTAAGATACAAATGAGAAAGTTTATCTAGGGAGAAAGTATCTCATATAACAAGGAAATGAGCAGATTTAGTCAAGTGATCAACAATAACCAAGATTGCATTATTACCTCGAGGGGTATTCGACAATCCCACAATGAAGTCCATAGATATATTCTCCCATTTCCACTCTGGAACTGGTAAAGGATGAAGCATCCCTTTCGGTAACATCCTCTTTGCTTTAACCTATTGACAGGTCAAACACTTCACAGTAAAATCAGCAATATTTATTTTCATTCCATCCCACTAGTAATACTCCCAAAGCTCTCTATACATCTTAGTACTGCCAGGATGAACTGAAAACGGAGAACTATGAGTTTCACCTAACAACTCTCTCTTCAACTGTGAATCACAAGGCACACACAATCTCTTCCAAAACCCCAAAACAAAATCATTATCAATGTTGAGTTTAGGTAACATACCCTTCCGAACCAGCTCTACCTTTTTCTTCAACTCACTGTCTTGCTTCTGTTCTTGCTTGATTATTTCTGATAGAGAATATTTCACTGATACCTAGAACAAAATAGAATAACATCCTGCACCAACAACTTCTATGCCAAAGTTTATCAAATCCTTAACGAAAGGATCATGTTCCAAATGTAACATGGTTAATGAAGCATTAATTTTTTGACTCAAAGCATCAACCACTTTATTTGATTTTACCGGATGGTAATGAATCGTACAATCATAATCCTTTATTAATTATAGCCATATCCTCTATCTCATTTTAAATTCTTTATGAGTGAATATATACTTTAAATTTTTGTGATCAGTATATATTTCACACTTTACACCATA
Source organism: Viscum album (assembly GCA_963277665.1). Taxonomy (NCBI): domain Eukaryota; kingdom Viridiplantae; phylum Streptophyta; class Magnoliopsida; order Santalales; family Viscaceae; genus Viscum; species Viscum album. The sequence goes on along the minus strand of OY728129.1, from coordinate 717,861,763 downwards.
AAAATGATGCCTCTAAATTTTTAAAGAAAAAACAACAGCAGCTAATTCCATATCATGTGTAGGGTAATTTACTTCATGAGTTTTCAACTGACGTGAAGCATAAGAAATTACCTGATCATTCTACATTAGGACACAACCAAGTCCTTTTAATGAAGCATCACTGTAGAGAAAAAACTCACCATTCCTGGAAGGTAGTTCCAAAACTGGGGCATTCACCAATCTTCTTTTCAATTCCTAAAAACCATAATCACATTATTTTTTCCAGAAAAACTTAACACCCTTCCGAGTTAGCTTAGTCAATGGGCTGGACAATAGTGAAATTTTTTTAACAAACCTTCGGTAATAGCCTGACAAACCAAGAAAACTAGGAATCTCGGTTACATTTTTGGGTCTTTTCCATTCTTCAACAAACATTGTTTTTGCAGGATCAACACTTATTCTATCTTTAGAAACAATGTGACCAAGGAAATAATTTTTTTTGCAACCAAAACTCACACTTTCTGAATTTCCCATACAATTTATTTTCTTTTAAGGTTTGAAAAATAACCCTTAAATGACTTTCATGCTCCTCTTTACTTTTAGAAAACACTAAAATATCATCAATGAACACAACCACAAACTTATCAAAGAACTCATGGAATATTTTATTAATAAGGTCCATGAATACAGCAGGTGCATTGGTTAACCCAAAAGGCATCACTAAAAATTCATAATGGCCATATCTTGTATGAAACGAAGTCTTCATAATATCTGCTTCCTTTACCTTCAACTGATGGTACCCCGATCTCAAGTCAATCTTTGAAAAATACTGAGCTCCCTGGAGCTGATCAAACAAATCATTGATATGAGGCCAAGGATATTTTTTCTTAATAGTGATGTTATTCAATGCTCTATAATCAAACCAAAGTCTCATTGAACCATCTTTCTTTTTTAAAAAATAAGATAGGAGCACCCCATGGTAATGTTCTAGGTCGAATGAAACCTTTCTCTAATAAATCTTGCAATTTCTACTTCAACTCCAAAAGTTTAATTTGATCCATTTGATAAGGGGGTTTTGAAATTGGATTAGCATCAGGAACTAAGTCGACAGGAAATTCAACTTCCTGATCTGGTATTATTCCAAGAAACTCGTCAGGAAAAACATCAGGATACTCATTTACCACTGGAACATCATTAATCTGAACGGTTCCTTTGATTTCAACAATATGTGCAAGGTAACATTCATTTCCATATTTTACAATTTCCTCAGCCTCTTGATATGTTATCAACAGTAAGGGTTCATTATAGTACACAAATAGAAAGTCTTTCTAAAAAGAAAATTCATTAGCTCTACAATCAATCTTAGCATGGTAAACAAAGAGCCAATCCATACCCAGGATAAGATCAAACTCTACTAGAGGTAAAAAAATAAGGTTTAAAAGTAGGTTCTTTCTAGGGATAAGGATAGGAAGATTATTATAAATTCTTTTTGCCACAACATTTCCCCCAGTTGTTTTTACCACATGTTCAGGAGTCATTTCTAGAGTTGGAATTCCCAATTTACTAGAATTTTTTCAGAGATGAAAGAATGTGTAGACCCCGAATAAAATAACACATTGGCATAATCTGAAAGAACAAAAAAAGTACCTGATACCACTTCATTTGATGGCCCAACATATACAGAAGTTGTTGCAAAGGATTTCACCACACCTTTATGCTTGTAGTCTGACTACTTCCCATCATTTGAGCTCTTTGTCGAACACTCGTTTGCATAATGACCCATCTCATTGAACTTGAAACATTTCACTAACTGTTAATCAAATTTGGTCTTACCATCAACCTGATCATTTTCAATGCAATCACGAGCCTTATATCCCATATTACCACATCAGTAGCACTTTCCAGAATTCAAAAGACATTCCCCAGTATGCTTTTTACCAAATTTATCACAAACTGAAAACTTAGTTTTCTTACCATCAGACCTTTTTTAAGGATTCTTCCCTTTCTCCTACCACCTCAGTCTCTTATTATATTGGTTGTTATAGAACCCTTGATCATCGGAAAACTTCATTTCCACCTTCTCAGCACATCGAACAAGCTTTTCATAACTTTTGAACTCGTGAGAAGCTAATTCCCTTCAATAATTTGGATTTAATCTTGAGTAAAAACAATTGATTTTACTATCAAGGTCTCAGATAAAATTTGGAGCATACCTTGCCAATCGAGTGAACCTTTCTTCATAAGCAGCCACTGAGTCATCCTCTTGCCTCAATTACATGAATTTTTTTTCCATCCTAAGTCGAACAACCTTAGGAAAATATTTCTCAAGCATCATACCTTTGAATTCTTCCCAATCAAGAGCATCAATCTCATTAGCATCCCTGATATTTTTAACCATCAACCACCACAAATTTGCTTCACCCTCCAAACAGTAAACAATAAGACTAATATTTTTATTGTCTGAACACCCCATGACATCTAAAATCTTCTCCAGTGCTTTAATCCATCCTTCAGCTAGCACAGGGTCAGATAATCCTCTGAATGATGGGGGATGTTGCCTCATGAAATGTTCCACCACTGACATGTTCCTCTGTGGTTGATATGGATGATCTCGTGCATGGATACCACCACCATTTATCTCTTGAGTCAACTATGTCACTGCTGCAACAAACTGTTCAGTTCCAATTATGACCATATCAGGATGCTGATTTGGAAAGTCATTTCCTACTGTATGCATTCCTAGCACTGCTTCCCTGTTTCCTCTATGGAAAACAATTCTGAACAAACATGTCTTAGATGAATCAACATGGTAATCTTCAAATTCTATATAATTTCACTTTGACCATAAAAAAATATTTTTGGATAATCATTTAATAGAATTCTAACTCCTAAAGTTTTCAAAACTGACCTCTGATACCAACTATAAGTCCCCAACTTTAAACATTACTTAATCTTGAGATATTTCAAGAATACACATTGAGGATCTTTTCAGGTTTAGAGTTTTAGAGAACTATATCATAAAACATTCATTACATTCCACATTTAAAAAAGGTGGTTACATAAAAGACAATATTTTTTTATCAAAGGAAACATATTTAAAATAAAACATGGATTCTTTCTTAGCACTTCCTCGACACTATAATCACATCATGTACCTTTCCCTTGACCTGTGAAAAACATTTCAAAAACTTGGTATGAGCATAAAAATCTCAGCAAGGGAAATAAAAATACGGAAAGAAAACCTTAGTCCATGTATACATAAAAATAAATGAAATCAAACTTCACTCATAAAACATAAGAACTTTAACATACCTCATGAAATCATAAGATTTATGAATAACTCATAGAAAAAATAATAAATAAATGTAACTTGAGGCATTCATAACATTCTTACGTAGGGAGTAACCCTCATCGTTATGTTTGGAATACCCATTACAGTATATTTCCTAAATCTCTTCAGAGAAACCTTAGTGTTTAACTCCTTCGCATTACCCAATGCATTAGAGAGCTATCACGGGATCAACCGCCCTTAGTTTATCAAGAAATCACCCATCTTCATAAAAAATTCCCAAGAACCATAACATAATCGTATCACATAAAACATTCATAAAGGAAACATAACATTTCCACATTTCAATAACAAGATATCAAAAACACATTGATATAATCAAAACATTATAAAAACCATTTTCAATACCAAAATAGAATAAAAGTAAAATATGGTATTTATTTTTCATTTTAAAACAAGTTATTTCTTGTAGAGGAAGCCGAAACCCAAATAATGGTCACGACAGCGGAGAAGTCATTGTAGCCGCATACGTAAGACAAAAACATTCCCTTTTTTCATTTAGTAAAATGATTCGTATAAAAATATTACTTTTGAATAAAATTCAAAGTCAAAGGGTTTTATACACCATATAAAATAAGGTTTTGTATAAAACAAAATACGCCTCAATGAAAGGAGATTGAGATGAAGTCCCTTACCTCATGTCCGACTTGACTCGATCATTATTTAATCTCCTGAATAATAAACTAGAGTTAATTTATACTAGATTAAGAACATTTTTCAAGTTCATTATTCCTTTTATATCACTTATTATCATGTTACGAACATTATGTAATTATTTATGTTAATAACGGACGTTTTGTCGATCTTTGGTACTTGAGTCAAAAATAAAACTCTTATAATTACAAGTTGTTCATGTGGTAAAATATCCATTATATCCAGAATTATATTCATGATTTAGATATCATATATATCATATATATCTAGTATATACATGAATTTATAACATTACATAACATTTATAGGTAAGAAATGAAATGCACCGTTCATGGAGACGGTAAGTCGTACGTATGCATGAACGCTACTTTCATTTCTATTTCATATTTAATGGAATGAAATCATAATAATATAAAGGTATATTATATTTCCAGTATAATATCATATATAATATCATTAACTCCATCCTTTATATGTCCTACATATGGCATTAACGATTCAAATCACTTTGAGGGGGTGGTAGTCCACACTTCCTCAGATGAAATTATCGCATTTGCACAACATGAAAAGCATAATGGTATGTTTTAAATATAAAATACAGAAGCATATAGAGGGAATAAATATATTATATATCATATATAAATACAGTGACATCATAATGTCCACCATGAAATGTGTTAGAAGAAGATTGAACAATCATTGTTTTGTGAGGTAGTAATTCGCCATCCACAGAAACAGTATGCTCTTTTACCATTAGACGGATGTGTGTGTAAGTATAGATCAAATAATTCTCATAAAAAAATACTTGTATATTTAATATACTTCTTGTTGTTACAAAATAAAGGAATAAAAATAGTTTAGGTGGTTGGAGAAGCAAAATAAAAGAAAAGAACATAAGAGAATACACTACCTTTAAATCTGGTAACTCCCCTTGGTTTGAACCAAAAGGGTTTCTTGAAGAGCTTTCTGCCTAAGGTAAGGCTTATAGGATGAAGAGAGGGATGTGGAGAGATAAAATGAGTAGAGTTTAGTCAAGCCAATGGCTTGATATGTGAGGGTAAGGGGGGTAGAGGTGGGGGCATTTTATAAGAGGGAGGAGGGGCACTCTTGGAAGGTCATGAAATGTTACTTTATTATGAAATGCTTTTCGGATTTTAAAGGTCCCAAAATGATATATTTAGAGGATAAGGTGATAAGGGTTAGAAATCCACCCATCCAATAGGTTTTTGAAAAGTGTAAGTCTTATATTTTACATTATCTTTTCATTTTTTTTAATCGTTCATTAATGAGGTAATCACTACATCATCATGGTGTCATAAATAAATTAATTTATTTAATGTATGAAAAATATAAAAAAAATTCCATGATGTAAGAAATCGTTTTATATTTACAATTACTATTTATAGTATAATAGATAATTTATGTAAACAAAATTAAAATTGTTTTACTTAGGTGTTACATACTTTTGTTATATTTAACTTTCTTTAAAAATAATAAGATAAAATGAAACTATCACAAAAAAGTGATTCCATGGGGTCCCTAAGTTGGCACAATGAATCCCATGGTCGGCCATGAAACAAAAAGTAGTATTAGGACACATTTTTAGGTAATTTTATATTATTATGATATTATTTTATTACCCTTAACTACCCGATTACTAATTAATCACGATAATTAAAGATAATTACCGTCGTTACTATTCATAATGTCAAAAAACTAGAGTCTTAATTAAATATTTTGAACATTCTGATTCCAAATATGTAATCCATTTTACCAAGTTCCAAACACATAAATTGCAGTAATTAATTTAAAAATAATTCCCGTTGTCAAAACAAATAGCATGTTTTTTAGAAAAAATATCTTTCGAAAGTTTGACAATTGTTTATTCCCAATTACAAAGTGAAAGTAATTTCAATGAACAAAATTGGATTAAATGGTAAAAATATATTCTAATTAAACTTTAAAAACAATTAAAAATATAATCTTACCATATAATTAAATTAGATGAAAACGTGGTTTTGAAGTAAAATACATTATTTTTCACTATTCATTAAAAAATGGACATTGTCAGAAAAATACCAAAAATTTATCCAAAGTAAATTTAAATGTCCCAATTCTACAGAATATGTTTATTTTGACAAATAGAGCTTATAAAATTTTCAAAAGTTTGTTTTAAAAATGGTTTGGCATTAAAATTCAGTAAAACAATCTTTTAAAAATATTAGTGTATTATATGCTTGAGATTAGATTTATTCTCATTTTAAGCCTCTAAAACACTATCTAATTCATAAATATACATTGATATGAAAATCCATAATTCTTTACATACTTGGAATGTTACATTATGAGGAAATTACTGGCTTCTTTTAGTGGTCCCACTATACCACTGGTTACTGAACAATGGATTAATCACACTAAAAAGATATTTTCTATTCTTCAGTGCTCAGAGAATGAAAAATTCATCTTGGTTGCTTATAATTTATAAGGTGAAGTAGAAAAATAGTGTATGATTATTAATAATATGAGGTAACAAGAAGAAATTGAATCTATGGAATGGTAAGAGTTTAAGTGGGTATTTTCCAGTAAGCACTTCCCTCATATTTAATGAAAAAATATAAAAAAAGAATTCTTTGATCTAAATAAAAAGGAGGATGAATAAATTGGTAGATATGAAGATAATTTTATAAGACTTATATGATATTATTTTGGTTTGATCATCATCCTTGAAAGAAAAATCAGTCGATTCTTTGGTGTCCTAAAACCAAGTCTTCAAAAGGACTCAGCTATAAGTGATGTTAGCTGTTATGAAGAAGTTGTTTGTTGTGAACTAAAGGTATAAATGGAAATTTTACATCCCCAAAATTCCAAATGTTTTGATAAGAAAAAAAGATCAAGTCTTGTGAAAAATAAAATGGTGGAAAGAAATTCCTGGAATCTGTGTGTAGAAATGTGGAAAGAAGAATCCAGGGAATTTCTTGAATGAAACTAGGAGGTTATTTGAATTTGAAAAGGAAATTAATAAAGTTTTTGAATGTCAAAATATGGTTAATAATATGGTTAATACAATTAAGGAGAATATAATACCAAATAATTCACCACATAAACTCTAATGTTTCAAGTGCACAGAGTTTGGGAACTATGAAAATCGATGCCTCATTCCAAGGGATAATATTGATGATGAGCCACAAAAACCAAAAAGGATTAAGGGTAAAGGGAAATATCATTCAATCACAATGGATTAAGTGAATCATGATAATTTTGGAAAACTCATCCAATATTAGTTGGGAAGTTTCATGTTTTATTTTGTACGAATAATCCCTGTAAAATTTTATTTTTCATCTTTTAGTGAAGTTACATGTGATTATATCCCTATACATGGATTATAGAATAATAAAATTACATTTGATATTATATCTGTACAATGATGGACCTAATTTTCTAATGGAAATGTTTTTGATATATGATAAGTGCATATTTAAGGAATAAAGGGTGAGATTAAGCTAAAATACAGAAAGTATGTCACTTTTTGAATATTATTCAACCTCATGAAAAGATTCTTGAAATAAAATTTTGTCCCATTATCAACATTTTTAATGATATCAATGACCTTTTTTAATCCTCTTTGGGTTATGGATTTGTGATCATTAACCGTATCCTATATATGTTCTCTATCTCTATACCTCAGAACATGATAGTTAGATTTATCTTCTATGTCCATGCTTTCACTTTTCACCTATGTTATCTTATGTGGAAACATAGTTATGAGTTACTTTTGGAAACTATTCTGTTACCGACTGTCCTTTTTAAAGGAATTTTTAGTATTAATTTGTATGATGTGGGTTTCTATGAAATTAATATTAAATTATTAAACCTTTGATAACATAGATGAATTTATAGGGTGAAATTAATTTTAAGGGGGGGGGGGTATAAGGACCCAGCCTTAAACCTTACTTAATCTTGAGTTATTACAAGATTACACATTGAGGATTTTTTCGGGTTTAGAGTTTTAGAGAATTAAAACATAAAACTTTCATTACATTACATATTTAAAAAAAGTGGTTACACAAAGATAGTATTCATTTTTTACATCAATGGAAACATATTTAAAATAAAACATGGATTCATTCTTGACACTTCTTGGACACTATCATCATATCATGTACCTTTCCCTTGACCTGTGAAAAACATTTCAAAAAAACTTGGGATGAGCATAAAAAAGCTCAGTATGGGTTATAAAAATATGTAAAGGAAACATGAGTTCATATATACATAAGAATGAAATCATACTTTACCCATAAAACATAAGCACTTTAACATACCTCATCAAATCATGAATTAATCATAGAAATCATAAGACATTAAGGTAACTTGAGGCATTCATAACATTCTTACGTAGGGAGTAACCCTCTTGGTTACGTTTGGAATACCCAACACAATATATTCCCTAAATCTATTCGAAAAAACCTCCACGTTTAACCCCTTCGCGTTACCCAATGCATTGGAGAGCTATATCGGGCTCACCTGCCCTTAGTTTACCACGAAACCACCCGTCTTCATAATAATGCCCAAGAACCACAACATAATCGTATCACATAAAAAATGCATAAAGGAAACATAACATTTCCACCTTTTAATCACAAGATATCAATACAACACATTGATATAAAAACATTATGAAAACCATTTTCAATACCAAAAAAAAAGAAAAGTAAAACATGGTATTTATTTTTCTTTTAAAAAAATGTATGGCTTGTAGAGGAAGCCGAAAGTCAAATAATGGTCACGGCGGCGGAGAAGTCGTTGTCGCCGTATACATATGAAAAAAACATTCCCTTTTGTCATTTTGTAAAATGCTTCGTATAAAAAATATTCTTTTTGGATAAACGTAAAAGTACAATGGGTTTATACACCGTATAAAAGAAGGTTGTGTATAAAATAAAATATGCCTCAATGAAAGGAGATTGAGACGAAGTCCCATACCTCGGGTCCGAATTGACTCGGTCGTTCTTTAATCTCCTGAATAATAAACTTGAGTTAATTTCTACTTGTTTAAGAACCCTTTTCAAGTTCATTATTCCTTTTATATCACTTATTTCCATGTCCTGAACACTATGTCATTATTTAAGTTAATAACGGTCGTTTTAACGATCATTGGTGCTTGAGTCAAAAATAAACCCTTTATAATTACAAGTTGTTCATGTATCCATTATATCCAGAATTATAATCATGATGTATATATCATATATATAATATATATCCAGTATATACATGCATTTATAATATTACATAATCATTTAGAGGTAAGAAATGAAATGCACCGTTCATGGAGATGGTATGCCGTACGTACGCATGAACGCTACTTTCATTTCTATTTCGTAATTTATAGAATGGAATCATAATGATATAAAGGTATATTATAATTCCAGTTTAATATCATATATAATATCATAACTCCATCCTTTATACGTCCCACATATGGTATTTAACGAATCAAATCACTTTGAGGGGGTGGTAGTCCGCACTTCCTTAAATGAAGATATCGCGTTTACCCATAATGGAAACCATAAAGGTATGCCCAAAATGAAAAATACATAAGCTTAAGGAAAACATAAACATATTATATATCATATATAAATATAGTTTCATCTTAATGTCCACCTTTGAAGGTGTAAAAAGAATGTTGAACAATCATCGTTTCGGGAGGCAGAAATTCGCCATCCACGGAAACAGTATGTTCTTTAACCATTAGATGTAGGTGTGGGTAAGTGTAGCTCGAATACTTCTTATAAAAACATCCTAGTATATTTAAGATACTGGAGTTGTTACAAAATAAGTTAATAAAAAGAGTTTAGGGGGTTGGAGAAGCAAAATAAAAAAAAGGACTCAAGTGAAGACATTACCTTAAAATCGGGTAACTCCCTTTGGTTTGAGCTCAAATGCATCATTGGAAAGACTTCTGCCCAAAGTTAGGCTTCAAGGAGTAATAGAGGGATGTGTAGAGACAAAATGGGTAGGGGTTGGCTGAGCCAAAGGCTTTAGAAGTGTGGGTAAGGAGGTAGAGGTGGGGGCCTTTTATAAGAGGAGAGGAGGGGCACTCTTGGAAAGTAAAGAAATGTTACTTTATTTTAAAATGAGTTTCTGATTCAAAAGGTCCCAAATTTATATAATTCAAGGGTAAGGTGATAAGGTTTGGAAATACACCCATCCAATAGGTTTTGGACATGTTTCGGTGATAGATTTTACATTATCATTTCATTTTATTTAAATCCTTTATTAATGAGGTAATCGCTGCATCATCATGATGTCATAAATAATTTAATTTATTTAAAATATTAAAATTATAAAAAACTACTATGATGTAGTAAATGTTTTTAGCTTTACAATGACTATTTATAATAAAAAATATGACCTGTATAACTCCATGTAAAAATTGTTTTAGTAAAATAACTCATGTTTGTGTCATTTTTACTTTAACATTAAATAAAAAGATATTAATGTCATTTTCCTACCAAAGTGGCTCCATGGGGTCCCAAAGTTGACCAATGTATTTTCTTGGTCGTCCATGACAAATCCAATAAGGGTAGGACATGTGTCTAGGTCATTTTATATTATTAAAACATTATTCTTACCTTAAATTACACTGATTACCTCCAATCACGATTAAAAACATAAAAGTTACTATTCACAAAAAAATTATTTTAATCTCATTGAACCACATTTTAATTCTTAATGACAACCATGTCTGTTAAATTTTTGAAAATCAAATCACAGAAGTGGAAAAGTTTTATTTAAATGAAAAATCATTTTCTTTAACTACCACCTAGTGGTTTCACTATTTATCAAAAATTGAAGTTTTTCAGAAAATACCAAAACTTCACCATAAGCTATATTTGATATTCTGAATTCAAAAATGATGTCTATTTTACAAAATTCAAATCATATAAGTTACATTAATTAATTTAATAATTAATTCCCACTATCATGACAAATAGTGTGTTTTTATGAAACAATAAGTATCAAAAGATTGACACCAGTTTAAGTCCAATTTCAAAGTGAAATTAATTTCAATGACCACTATTGGATTAAATGGTAAATATATATTCTAATTTCACTTTATAAAACCAATTCAAAAGATAATCTAATCATATAAATAAATTAGATTAAAAATCATTTTTGATGTAAAATGCAGTATTTTTCACTATTCATTAAAAAAATGAACATTGTCAGAAAAATACCACAAATTCACACAAAGTAAATTTTGATGTCCCAATCATAAAGAATAAGTTTATTTTGACAAAAATAGCTTATAAAATTGTCAAAAGATAGATTTAAAAATGGTTTTCCATCAAAATGCAGTAAAACAATCCTTTAAAAATATTTGTGTATTCCATGCTTAAGATTGGATTTATTTTCATTTTAAGCCTCTAAAACACTGTCTAATTCATTAATAGACATAGATAAAAATATATATTATTCATTACTTACTTGGGATGTTACATCCTTCCCCCCTTTAGAAAATTTTGTCCCCACAATTTATTTACTTATCAAATAAATGGGGGTACTTATCCCCCATTGTATTTTCAGATTCCCATGTTGCCTATTTCATCATGTGGTTTTTCCACAAAACCTTTACCTGATTAATCACCTTATTCCGTGACACTTGCTCCCTGTGGTCAAGAATCTGGACCGGTTGTTCCTTATAAGATAGGTTCTCTTCCAACTGAACTACCTCTGGACTCAAAACATGAGATGGATCTGGCATATACTTTCTCAACATCAAAACATGAAAAATATTGTGTACCTGAGATAAACTCGGAGGTAAAGCCACTCGGTAAGCAACTGATCCAACTTTCTCCAGAATTTCTTATGGTCCAATGAACCTTGGACTCAACTTTCCTTTCTTACCAATTCTCATCACACTTTTCCATGGTGAGACTTTGAGAAAAACATGATCACCTACCTCAAAAGATAGATACTTTCTCCTGTTGTCCGCATAACTCTTCTGCCCGCTCTGAGCTGTTCTCATGTGTTTCTGTATCAGCTGAACTTTTTCTGCCAACTCTTCTACCAATTCTGGTCCCATCATCTTTCTTTCACCCACTTCATCCCAAAAAGCTGGAGTTCAACACCACTTCCCATATAATTCCTCAAATGGTGCCATCTGTATACTGGAATGAAAACTGTTATTATATGAAAATTCAACCAAAGAAAGATGTTGGTCCCAACTTACCTGATAATCCAGAGAGCAAGAACGTAGCATATCCTCCAATTTCTGAATTGTTCGTTCGGACTTCCCATCTGATTGAGGATGAAAAGATGTACTTAAATTTAATTCAATACCCAACAACTTCTGAAGGCCTTTCCAAAAGTTAGAAGTGAACCTGGGATCATGGTCAGATACAATGGAGAGGGGAACTCCATGTAACCTGACTATCTCTTTAAGTTACAAACGGGAAAGTTGATCTCGGGAAAAAGTATCTCGTATAGCAGGGAAATGAGCAGACTTGGTCAAGCGATCAACAATAACCCAGATTGCATTATTACCTCGAGGGGTCTTCGGCAATCCCACAACGAAGTCCATGGATATATTCTCCCATTTCTACTCTGGAACTGGTAAAGGCTGAAGCATCCCTTTCGGTAACTATCACTCTGCTTTAACCTGTTGACAAGTCAAACACTTCACAGTAAAATCAGCAATATCTCTTTTCATTCCATCCCACCAGTAATACTCCCGTAGATCTCTATGCATCTTAGTACTGCCAGGATGAACTGAAAACGGAGAACTACGAGCTTCACATAAAATCTCTCTCTTCAACTGTGAATCACAAGGCACACACAATCTCTTCCCAAATCTCAAAACGCAATCATTATCAATGTTGAATTTAGGCAACTTACCTTTCTGAACCAGCTCTACCTTTTTCTACAACTCACTGTCTTGGTTCTGTGCTTTCTTGATTCTATTTGATAGAGATGATCTCACTGATACCTGAAAAAAAAACAGAAGAACATCCTACACCAACAACTTCTATGCCAATGTTCATCAAATCCCTAACCAAAGGATCACGTTCCAAACGCAACATTACTAATGAATCATTACTTTTTCGACTCAAAGCATCAGCCACTCTATTTTCTTTTCCCGGATGGTAATGAATTATACAATCATAATCCATGATTAATTCTAGCCATCTCCTCTGTCTCATGTTCAATTCTTTCTGAGTGAATATATACTTTAAACTTTTGTGATCAGTATATATTTCACACTTTACTCCACACAAATGATGCCTCCAAATTTTTAAAGCAAAAACAACAGCAGCTAATTCCAAATCATGTGTAGGGTAATTTACCTCATGAGTTTTCAACTGTTGTGAAGCATAAGCAATTACCTGATCATTCTGCATTAGGACTCAACCAAGTCCTTTGAATGAAGCATCACTGTATATAAAAAACTCACCATTCCTGGAAGGAAGTGACAAAACTGGAGCATTCACCAATCTTCTTTTCAATTCCTAAAAACAATCATCACATTCTTTTGTCCAGATAAACTTAACACCCTTCCGAGTTAGCTTAGTCATTGGACTAGATAACCGCGAAAAATTTCAAACAAATCATCGGTAATAGCCTACTAAACCAAGGAAACTATGATCTCTGTTACATTTTTGGGTCTTGGCCATTCTTTAACAACCTTTGTTTTTGCAGGATCAACGGTTATCCCATATTTAGAAACAATGTGACCAAGGAAAGAAATTTGTTGCAACCAAAACTCACACTTGCTAAATTTCCCATACAATTTCTTTTCTTTTAAGGTTTGAAAAATAAACCTTAAATGTATTTCATGATCCTCTTTACTTTTAGAAAACACCAAAATATCATCAATGAAAACCGCCACAAACGTATCCAAGAACTCATGCAAAATTCTATTCATTAAGTCCATGAATACAGCAGATGCATTGGTTAGACCAAAAGGAATTACCACAAATTCATAATGGCCATATCTTGTACGAAACACATTCTTCAGAACATCTACCTCCTTTACCTTCAATTGATGGTACCCCGATCTCTGGTCAATCTTTGAAAAAAACTGAGCTCCCTGGAGCTGATCAAACAAATCATCGATATGAGGCAAAGGATATTTGTTCTTAACAGTGATGTTATTCAAGACTCTATAATCAATTCAAAGTCTCATAGAGCCATCTTTCTTTTTAACAAATAAAACAGGAGTACCCCATGGTGATGTGCTAGGTCGAATGAAACCTTTCTCTAATAAATCTTGCAATTGCTCCTTCAACTCTAAAAGTTCAATTTGAGCCATTCGATAAGGGGGTTTTGAAATTGGCTTAGCATCAGGAACTAAGTCAAAAGTAAATTCAACTTTCTGATCTGGTATTATTCCAGGAAACACATCATGAAAAATATCAGGATACTCATTTACCACTGGCACATAATTAATCTGAACAGTTCCTTTATTTTCAACGATGTGTGCAAGGTAACATTCATTTCCATCTTTTACAAGTTTCTCAGCCTCTTGATATGTTATCAATAGTAAGGTTTCATTCTTGTACACAAACTAAAAGTCTTTCTGAAAAGAATCTTCTTTAGCTCTACAATCAATCATAGCATGGTAAATAGAGAGCCAATCCATACCCAGAATAACATCAAACTCTACTAGAGGTAGAACAATAATGTTTTCATGTAGGTTCTTTCCACGGATAAAGATAGGAAGATTCTTATAAATCCTTTTTGCCTCATCATTTCCCCCAGGTGTTTTTAACAAAAGTTCAGGAGTCATTTCTTGAGATGGTATTCTCATTTTACTAGAAAAGGTTTTAGAGATGAAAGAATGTGTAGACCCCAAATCAAACAACACACTGGTATAATATGAAAAAACAAACAAAGTACCTGATACAACTTCATTTTATGGCCCAACATCTGCTGAAGTAGTTGAAAAGGATTACACCACCCCTTTCTGCTTGTAGTCTAACTGCTTCACATCACTCGAGCTCTTTGTCAAACACTCATTTGCATAGTGACCCATCTCATTGCACTTAAAACATTTCACTAACTGTAAATAATATTTGGACTTACCATCACCTTGATATTTTTCAGTGCAATCACGAGCCTTATGTCCCATCTTACCACATCAGTAGCACTTTCCAGAATTCATAAGACATTCCCCAGCATGCCTTTTGCCACATTTATCACAAACTGGAAACTTAGTTTTCTTACCATCAGAATTTTTTGAAGAATTCTTCCCTTTCTCCTGTAACCTCGGTCTCTTCTTCTGCTGGTTGTTATAGAACACTTGGTCATCAGAAAACTCCATTTCCACCTTCTCATCACATCGAACAATATTTTCATAACTTTTAAACTCACGTGAAGCTAATTCCCTTCGATATTTTGGCTTTAATCATGAGTAAAAATGTTTGATTTTACTATCAAGGTCTCAGATAAAATTTAGAGCATACCTTGCCAATCGAGTGAACCTTTTTTCATAGGCAGCCACTGATTCTTCCTCTTGCCTCAATTCCAAGAATTTATTTTCCATCCTAAGTCGAACAGCCTTAGGAAAATACTTCTCAAGAAACATACCTTTGAATTCATCCCAGTCAAGAGCATCAATCTCATCGGCATCCCTGATATTTTTAACCATCGACCACCACTGATCTGCTTCACCCTCCAAATGGTAAAAAGCAAGACTAACCTTTTGATTGTCTGAACACCCCATGACATCGAAAATATTCTCCAGTGCTTTAATCCACCCTTCAGCCAGCACAGGTTCAGATGATCCTCTGAATGATGGGGGATTTTGCCTCATGAAATGTTCCACCACTTACATGTTCCTCTGCGGTTGATCTGGATGATCTCGTGCATGGATACCACCACCATTTATCGCTTGAGTACACTCCTCCATTACTGCAAAAAACTATCCAGTTCTAATTCTGACCATCTCAGGATGCTTATTCGGAAGGTTATTTCCTTCTGTATGCCTTCCTAGCACTGCTTCCCTGTTTCCTCTACGGAAAACCATTCTGAACAAACATGTCATAGATGAAGCAACATGGTAATCTTCAAATGCTATATCATTTCAATTTGACCATAACAAAAATATTTTTGGATATTCATTTAATATAATTCTAACTCCTAAAGTTATCAAAACCGACCTTTGATACCAACTATAAGGACCCAGCCTTAAACCTTACTTAATCTTGAGTTATTACAAGATTACACATTGAGGATCTTTTCGGGTTTAGAGTTTTATAGAATTAGAACATAAAACATGCATTACATTCCACATTTAAACAAAGTGGTTACATAAAGATAGTATTCATTTTTACCATCAATGGAAACATATTTAAAATAAAACATGTATTCATTCTTGAAACTTCCTTGACACTATCATCATATCATGTACCTTTCCCTTAACCTGTGAAAAACATTTCAAAAAAACTTGGGATGAGCATAAAAAAAGCTTAGTATGGGTTATAAAAATATGGAAATGAAACATGAGTTCATATATACATAAGAATGAAATCATACTTTACCCATAAAACATAAGCACTTTAACATATCTCATCAAATCATGAATAAATCATAGAAATCATAAGACATAAATGTAACTTGAGGCATTCATAACATTCTTACGTAGGGAGTAACCCTCTTGGTTACGTTTGGAATACCCATCACAGTATATTCCCTAAATATCTTCGGAGAAACCTCAAGGTTTAACCCCTTCGCGTTACCCAATGCATTGGAGAGCTATATCGGGCTCACCCGCCCTTATTTTATCACAGAACCACCCGTCTTCATAATAATGCCCAAGAACCACAACATAATCGTATCACATAAAACATGCATAAAGGAAACATAACATTTTCACCTTTTAATCACAATATATCAATACAAAACATTGATATAAAAACATTATGAAAACCATTTTCAATACCAAAACAAAATAAAAGTAAAACACAGTATTTATTTTTCTTTTAAAAAAAGGTATGACTTGTAGAGGAAACAGAAACTCAAATAATGGTCACAGCGGCGAAGAAGTCGTTGTCGCCGCATACGTATGATAAAAACATTCCCTTTTGTCGTTTTGTAAAATTCTTCGTATAAAAAATATTCCTTTTGGATAAACGTAAAAGTCAAATGGGTTTATACACCGTAAAAAGAAGGTTGTGTATAAAATAAAATATGCCTCAATGAAAGGAGATTGAGACGAATTCCCATACCTTGGGTCTGACTTGACTCGGTCGTTCTTTAATCTCCTGAATAATAAACTTGAGTTAATTTCTACTTGTTTAAGAACCTTTTTCAAGTTCATTATTCTTTTTATATCACTTATTTCCATTTCATGAACAATATGTAATTATTTAAGTTAATAACGGTCATTTTAATGATCATTGGTACTTGAGTCAAAAATAAACCCTTTATAATTACAAGTTGTTCATGTATCCATTATATCTATAATTTTAATCATGATGTATATATCATATATATCATATATATCCAGTATATACATGCATTTATAATATTACATAATCATTTAGAGGTAAGAAATGAAATGCACCGTTCATGGAGACGGTAAGCCGTACGTACGCATGAACGCTACTTTCATTTCTATTTCGTATTTTATAGAATGGAATCATAATGATATAAAGGTATATTATAATTCAAGTGTAATATCATATATAATATCATAACTCCATCCTTTATACGTCCCACATATGGTATTTAACGAATCAAATCACTTTGAGGGGGCGGTAGTCCGTACTTCCTTAAATGAAGATATCGCGTTTACCCATAATGGAAACCATAAAGGTATGCCCAAAATAAGAAATACAGAAGCTTAAGGAAAACATAAAAATATTATATATCATATATAAATACAGTGTCATCTTAATGGCCACCTTTGAAGGTGTTAAAATAATTTTGAACAATCATCGTTTCGAGAGGCAGAAATTCGCCATCCACGGAAACAGTATGTTGTTTAACCATTAGATGTAGGTGTGTGTAAGTGTAGCTAGAATAATTCTTATAAAAACATCCTATTATATTGAATATACTTTAGTTGTTACAAAAGAAATGAATAAAAAGAGTTTATGGGGTTGGAGAAGCAAAATAAAACAAAAGGACTCAAGTGAAGACATTACCTTAAAATCAGGTAACTCCCTTTGGTTTGAGCTAAAAGGCTTCCTTGGGAAGACTTCTGCCCAAAGTGAGGCTTCCAGGAGTAAGAGAGGGATTTGGAGAGACAAAATCGGCAGGGGATGGCCGAGCCAAAGGCTTTGGAAGTGTGGGTAAGAAGGTAGAGGTGGGGGCCTTTTATAAGAGGAGAGGAGGGGCACTCTTGGAAAGTAAAGAAATGTTACTTTATTTTAAAATGCGTTTCGGATTCAAAAAGCCCCACATTGATATAATTTGAGTTTAAGGTGATAAGGGTTCGAAATCCACCCATAAAATAAGTTTTGGACATGTGTAGGTCATATATTTTACATTGTCATTTCATTTTATTTAAATCCTTTATTAATGAGGTAATCGCTGCATCATCATGATGTCATAAATAATTTAATTTATTTATAAAGTCTAAAAATTATAAAAAAATTACTATGATGTAGGAAATAGTTTTATATTTCCAATGAATATTTATAATAAAAAATCTGACCTTTATAACCCCATGTAAAAATTGTTTTAGTAAAATAACTCATGTTTGTGTCATTTTTACTTTAACATTAAATAAAAAGATATTAATGTCATTTTCCTACCAAAGTGGCTCCATGGGCTCCCCAAGCTGACCCATGGATTTTCCTGGTCGGCTATGACACATCCAATAAGGGTAGGACATGTGTCTAGGTCATTTTATATTATTAAAACAGTATTCTTACCTTAAATTACACTAATTACCTCTAATCGCGATTAAAAACATAAAAGTTACTATTCACCAAAAGATTATTTTAATCTCATTGAACCACATTTTACTTATTAATGACAACCATGTATGTCATATTTTTGAGAATCAAATCACAAAAGTGGCAAAGTTTTATTTAAATGAAAAATTAGTTTCTTTAACTACCACCAAGTGGTTTCACTATTCATCAAAAATTGAAGTTTTTCAGAAAAATACCAAAACTTCACCCTAAGATATATTTGATATTCTGAATTCAAAAATGATGTATATTTTACAAAATTCAAATCATATAAGTTACGTTAATTAATTTAATAATTAATTCCCGTTGTCATGACAAATAGCGTGTTTTTATGAAACAATAAGTATCAAAAGATTGACACCAGTTTAAGTCAAATTTCATAGTGAAATTAATTCCAATGACCACTATTGGATTAAATCGTAAAAATATATTCTAATTTAACTTTAAAAACAATTCAAAAGTTAATCTATTAATATAAATAAATTATATTAAAAAGCAGTTTTGATGTAAAATGCAGTATTTTTCACTATTCATTAAAAAAATGAACATTGTCAGAAAAATACCAAAAATTCACACAAAGTAAATTTTGATATCCCAATAATAAAGAATAAGTTTATTTTGACAAACATAGCTTATAAAATTTTCAAAATATAGATTTAAAAATGGGTTTCCATCAAAAGGCAGTAAAACAATCCTTTAAAAATATTAGTGTATTCCATGCTTAAGATTGGATTTATTTTCATTTTAAGCCTCTAAAACACTATATAATTCATTAATAGACATAGATAAAAATATCTATTATTCATTACGTACTTGTGATGTTACATGGGGTGTATAATGTAACACCCTGAGGTTTTTTGAAATATATTTTTTCTAATTTATTTATTTATTTTTGATATTTTTCAATCCACACAACACTGAATATAGTTTGTGTTATATGAAAGAACCATGTCATCGTTTCTTTGTAAATAACACCAATTCTATCTTGTGTGAAAAAAAACTCTTATATTAATTTTTGGTACATGAAACACTATTTTTATCATATATTTCATATAATTTCTAGTTCCTTTGATATCATTCAAGACACGCTAGACCGAGTTTTACAAAACTACAATATACTATTAATATTGTTATTAAAATGTTATTATAGTCATAACCTGGTTATTGGAATGATTTTTATGATTAATATTAATTAAATTATGAAAATATTGTTGAACTATGTATATAATAAGTATTATTTATATACTAATTAACTAGAAATGAAAATAAATACCTTCTGAAAATGTAGGAAATATTTTGCTGGAAATCAATATTTTTGAAATCAAACACATTTTTCCAAAAATAAATTAATTAAAACACTTTTTATAAATGATTCTAATGATATATATATATATATATTATAACCAATAAACTATTTAAATGTAATAATATGTGTTTTTTTAAAAAAATAGATAAGAATAAGATAAATTTTACGTATAAAGATATATATTTTTCTAAAAGGTAATTTTACCACCTTTGAATATTACACCTAATTTAAATCTAAATTTTGAAACTTTTATAAAATAAATTTTATAAAAGAAACTTCATTTTTTAAATCTTAATTTAAAAATTATCTTAGCGTGATTTTTTTTGTATTTTTTCGATAAGTTCCATTTTTGGATGAATTGTGAAAAATATTGAATTTTAATTCAAAATTGCATTTTTTTTCTAATTTATTTATATTTTTAAATTATATTTTAAATTATTATTAAAATATATTTATATAAATTATACATATATTAATATAATTAAGGTCATTTTAATCAATTTCACATTGAAATTGGATATAAAAACATTTCAAACATTTTAACTTTTTCACATACAAAACTTGTCATTTCATCCCATTTTCAGGATTAGATTTAAGTTAATATCTTATAATTATGTGTTTCGAATTTTAAAAAATGGATTCCATATTTTTAATAATAATAATTTATAATTTATATTGAGGTTAAATTAGTTTTTGACCAAAAATATTAGTGAAAGTAATTAAAATTAATTATAGTGATTAAGGAAAAAAATGAGTTTACTTAGTGGTTAAACATTAATATTTAAAGGCTAAATGACCTAGACACTTTTCCAAAATCCATTTTATGGACTTATCTAGACAATATATTCTCTTTTATCAATTACATACCATTATTTAAGGCACATTATTTAAATGAGAACCATCAATAGTGTTTTCCTTTTTATATTTATAAGAATGTCACTCCTCCACTATAAAAGGGAACTCACCCTTCTCACTTCTTCACACATCTCAAGATATTTGGATCAGAAAAAACCTACCAAAATTACCTCCCAAATTTTATATACTAATTCTAGAGGAATCAATTTGGGTAGAAATCCAACCAAGTAAGCCATTTGGTGAAAACCAAAAGGAGTTACACAAAGAAGAGGAGGTTTAAACGTGTATGAAGAAAGTCATTACTTAAGGTAAGAGTTTTCTCATATCAAATTTTTATCAATGATATATATGATATATTGACCACTTATTTATGTTGTGTGGTTTATATACATCCCTATGAAATTTTATATCATAAATATCCTTTATTTCTTAACATCTAAAGTTTCAATTGATGTTATTATTTCACGGATCTCATGATTCAAATGTTACTCAAGTAGTAATAGGATTTATAGTTTCACTTTAATTTATCTAAGACTTATAACCTATTAAACACTTGATTCTTTTGTGTGGTGTATATACTACCCATGCGTGTATTATATTATTATTACCCTTAAATTTATGGGAATTTACATATCCTTTTTATCAGCTCTATTTCATGGGTTTTAAGTTCAAAAGTTACCAAATAGGTAAGGTAATGTTTCCCCAATTTTCCTTCTATGAGACACATGTTATGTTATGCACCTATATTCTTTTACAAGATGTATATAATAACCTTTGACACATTTTATCATGAATCTATTTATTCTCATGATATTTTAAGATTCTTTTAATTTAATTTTCTCATGAGGATTATTTTTTAAAGTTAGAAAAGTCGTAAGAATTTATTGTTACAATATCATCATTATTGGGATTATTTACGATTATGCCTCCATTGATGAAATTTTATAATCCATATCAAAATTACACTGATGAATTTTATTATCCTATTGTTATCTATGAAATATTCATTTATTGATACCATTTTTATACTCTTTGGTACTCATGATAATTAAGAAAATGTTTTTAAGAAAATATGATGTTATCTCACTCTTCAGTCAGAAATCTGTGTTCTTCAAAAAAAATATTTTCTAAAAATATTTTAAATGAAATTTTGAGATTATTTTTAGGAAAATTATTTTAAAAAATTTTATGTTATAAAAGGTGATTTAATTGTTTTTTCAAATATTCCTTTAAAAATTTCAAGGTTATTTTCAAATAAAATGGTTTTCAAAATATTATATACTTTAAAAATATTTTTTGAAATTTTAAAGTATAATTTCCTCAATAAATGTTTTAAATGAAATTTAATTCTTCCTTTATAAGTTTTTGAATTGGTTTTCAATGAAAAGGATTTCGAAAATTTTATATGTTTTAAAAATTAATTTTTTTCAAATAAAGGTTATGTACAAAGTGAACATTCAAAATCCTTCCCCATAAAATATAATGTCCTTTGATATATTTTATGCTTTATTAGGGATATGATCCATGGATATAATTAATATTATTTCTCTAAATGGTTTATGTTTTTATGGCATGATGTTTATGGAGCCTATTTCTTCTCCACAAGAAAATCATGATTCAAAGATATTGTTATCAAACCCATTTCCTTTCAACGGTATAATCACATTTCAAAGAGATTGACAAGAAACATATTTATTTTCCATGGGTGAATCATGCTATGAAATAATAATTGTTTTTATGAGTTTTAAGATTATATTAAATATTTTTCTAATTTATTCATTTTGTGGTTCATGGACAGAAATTTTACGATGGGGTGTCCTGGATAGCACCGTGTAGGCCTGTTAAAGGTTATACGATGGGGTGACCTAGATATAACTAGGTAATCCCATTACAACATATATGATATAGTGGTCTATATAGTATTGAGTAATCTAATTACAGATTATATTATGTGGTGGCTCAGATAGTGGTGGGTAGTCCCATTAAAACTTATACAATGGGGATTCCCAAATAACTTTGGGTGCGATCATTATAGCTGTCCAATTCACTGGGTAATGCTTTATATCTGATTAGATAATGATGGGAAGATGTCGAAGGGATTGATACACTAGGGTAAGAAGGTGTAACCAGATCCACAATAAGTAAATGGATGTGATTGATGATAGTGTTGTGTACCACCTAGTTGGTGTCGTCCCCATGAAGTGCCCTGATATGTTTTGGAAATGTTCCATGACTTATTGGGAATGATTTTAATGCTTATGTGTATGAAAAACATTCCTTGTCTTATTACTAGGTTATTATTTCATGGATTATTCTCCCGATTACCTAATGATTCTTGTCTTATGAACTGCTAATATTTATTCCATGGATCTTGGTTATGATATTTGGTTAACATGGTATAATCTGATAATGTTATGATCATGTTATGCTTACATATCTTTCTAGTTTAACCTTATCGAGTATCTAAGCTCACCCCTTTATTATGTTTCCTTTCCCAAAGTTATAAATATAGGTTTTAAGTAGTATAATTGAAGGGTAAGATATTTAAGGGAGATATTGAAGATCTTTCACCAAGATCGAAGATTATGTTTCTATGTTTATAATGACACTAAACTATTATGGTCCTTTGGCATGTACTTTTTTAATGTGCTGAATATTTATCTAAAAGGATGTATTATCCATGTATGTTAAGACCAATTCACTATAGTTGGTATCATAGGAAAGGTTTAGTCAACCTTTGGAAGCTATAATGAGAAAACATTAGTGAGATACCTTGGGAAAGTTTTAAGGATATGTCCAAGGATTCCCCTAAGGATGAGTTAAAGTATAGGAAAATGTCTTGGAATTTTGGTAAACGATAGATCTAGTGGGTTAATAGCAATACATCCTTGTCTAAATACTATAAGTGGGTGTGGATATGGAACAAATGTATATAGGGGTAAAATAATTGAATATACCATATTGAGCTAGACTCAATTGGGAATTAGTTCCCCACAACGGGCCTTACTACACACCAGGTTCTATATTCCTCAAGGATATGGTTTTAGAATTCAAAAAGTCTTTACTAACCAACATGAAAGATTTATATAGATAATGACTTTGAATGAACTAGGATGAACCTAAGGTATCATAGATTAAATAATTATGTGTTATTATTTAGACATCATATAAGTAATTTTTCTTGATTATGTGGTTGTTTAATATAATAAGTGTTTTTATGCTATGATTGACGGTTTTAGTCAACGGATGAAAATAGAAAAAACCGTGTTAATGTTGAATGCAATGGATAATGTGATGATTTTCCTTCTGAGAAGCTAAACGATATGGGGGTTGGAATGAATTGTTTTATTAATACAATATAACAGATTTCTCAAGATATGAATAATGTTGAACTTCCAAGTGAGAAAAAGAGGAAAAAACATTATGTTTAGTCCTTCATGAGGAAAAAACCAACTTTTTTTAGTGGTTACAATGATCCACCTGTTTTTGAAAAATGGATTATTACCAATGAAAAGATATTTTACATTCTTAAATGCTTAGAGTATGAAAAAATCATCTTGATTGCTTATCATTTGGAAGGTGAAGTGGATCAGTGGTGGAATCTTGTTAAGAACATTAGGGAATAAGAATAAATCTAATATATGTAATGGGAATAGTTTAAGGGGATATTTTTTGAGTAACTAAATCCCTCATTTTCTATAAAAAAATATGGGAAAATAATTCCTTGAGATAAAGATAAGGTAGATGAATCCATTAATACCTATGAATCTAATTTTTGAAGACTTGCAAGACACACTTATGGTTTTATCATTAGACATGAAATAGAAATTGATCAATTCTTTATTGGCCTAAAACCAAGTATTCGAAATGATTTGTCTATAAGATACTTTAGTAGTTATGAAGAAGTTGCTTGATGTGAGCTAAAGGTAGAAATGAAAATTGTATATTCCCACCATTACGCTAATTTTGATAATAAAAGCATGACCAAATATCCTGAAAAATCAAATGGTGGAAAGAAAATCAAAGAATCCATGTTCCAAAAATGTGGGAATAAGCATCAAGGTAATTACTTTAATAAAATTGGGAGGTTCTTTAAATGTTTCAAGGTAGGTCATAAATCCCTTAAATGTCCAAATATGATCAATAAGAAAATTAATGTAATGGAGGTAAAGATAATTACAACTAATGTACCACATGAACTCCAATGTTTCAAGTGCATGGATTTTTGGTACTATGCAAATCAATTCCCAATCTAAAGGATAATATTGATGATGAGACACAAAAAAACTATGAGGAAAAAGGGATAAGTGAAATCTTATGAAATCACAATGTCTGAAGTGAATCATGATAATTATGGAACACTTATACAACCCTCCTTATTTGTAGAAACACATGTTTCATTTTTTATGTATTAAACCTCTAAAAATCTTATTATTCTCTCTTCAGTGAAGTTTCATGTGATTATCTCCCTCTACATGGATTCTAGAATAATAAAATCAAATTTTATATTCTATTGGTATAAGGATGGACCCAATATTCCAATGGAAATATTTTTGATATAAGATATGAGTTTATTTAAAGAATAAAGGGAGAGATTGTGCTAAAATAAAGTAAGTGTATCTCCTTGTAAATATTCTTTGACTTTAGGAAAAGAGTGTTGAAAAAAATGTTGTCCCATTATTATCATTATTTATGATATAAATGTCCCTTTTCAAGAATATTTGGGTTATGTATTTGTGATCCTTAACATACTCCTATCCATGTTCTCTATCACTCTCTATCAGAACATGATAGTTAGATTTCTCTTCCATGTCCATGTTTTCACTTGCCACCTATTTTCTTATATGTGGAAACCTAGTTACGAGTTACTTTGTGTATATTTTATGTTCCCAACTTTCATTTTCAAAGGAAATTTTAGTATTCATTTTTATGATGTGGGGTTCTATGAAAGGAACTTGCATGTATTAATGCTTTGATAACTTTTGTCACCAATATTTGTTTATATTCCACTTTGCCACCAAAGATCCAAGATCCATGCCAGATTATGAATTATTATATAGAAGAGATCATACAAGAAGACCTATGGTTTAAGGGAACAAATATTGGACCCAATATTCCATTAATAATTTCATTTGTCTTAGTTGAGAGTTTGATACCACCACTAGCCAAAAAATATAGCTAGTCCACCAGCTAGCTGGGCCAACTCAACTAAGGACCATGTGGGACTATGTTTACCATGACCATGGGAGTCAACCTAAGAAAACTTGTGGGCCATCAAGGAAGCATTGATCCTGAAATTATTAGGTTGGGCCCATGTATAGGGCTCGAGGTGCGCAAGCCCGCAGGCATGCGCACATGCATATTTGGGTAGAGGCCCGCTGGGGAGAGGGTGATGCAAATAGTATAGCTGCTAACCCCATTGATGGGTTAAAATAGAATTCTCCACCAAATGGATTATAAGACAAAAGTAAAAATTCATGGGAATTCGATTTGGGATGCATATTTTTCCATGGGATCAAACAAGGATTGCCCGATCCTACATCCTGTTGATCTCGGCCATCTACTTCGATCCCACACATCACGAACCCAAGATCAGTTTTATATATGCCATCCGATCTCACACAATCTGATCTTGGACATCCCCTCAGTCCCACAGATTACAGGTTCGAATCTATCTGAATCCCGCATGCCTCATAACCATCATTTTCAACCTCTCGATGCACTAATTCAGGGTCCCGAAGCCCACCTAACACCCCTATGTTGTTACCACCATTTCTTCGACTCCTTGAAGACACTCAAGAAAGTCCAGGAAAACTAGAATTAATACAACACAAGATCCAAACCATAACCCCCATTGGTTTCAGTGAGGCTCCCCGACAACAACTGAGACTGTCACATGATCCTTCCTTGATCACGTGAATGAACCGGGGAAACCAAGGAGATGCTACCATGAGACTTTAAAACCTTCTATTTTCACCTATAGAAAAACTTGAAGCTATAAAATGATCACCCTTGATCATGATACTAAGACGAAGGCAACCAATGGCTTGTCATGGGTCATTTTATGACCGTAAACCCTTTCTTCCTCCACTTGTTTTTCATCTGAATTATTTCCAATTTTTTCCAAGACATGCGACACCTTGAGAACGTTTCCTTAATCCCATAAAAAGTATAAACTCCATCATCCTCCTGAATAATATATAGACCCCATCACCTCATGAAAAATATAACACAAAAGGTTAGGGGGAGGAGCTCTGAAAAAACAAAGAACACTAAAGGATAGAAGCACCGACCACTGCCGTTGAAGAACTCATTCAGGTAAAGAAATACCTTTTTAACATAAATCTTTTAGAGGAACCCATCACGTGATCCCTATATGATCACGTGATCATACACTAAACCCCTAAGAACACTCATGAGACCTCCTACAAGGCGTCTTCCCCGATTGCATGATCACATGAGCTATGGAAACTCGTGCAAGGGGGATCCTAGAATACACGAGGCACCCATAATGGTGCCTGAAAATATATAATAGTGATCATATAAACAATAATCTCCCGATCATACCCATATTGTGGAGACTTCACGAAACCCACCAGACATGACCATCCTGACGAGAAAATTCCTCCCGTAAGTCCTTTGTGTGATGTACTAAGCCATCATGGGACCCGTTGTTGGAGAGGGGTGAGTTTCATGAACAAGGGGGCCTTAGGGTTTCGTAAATCCATGATCATGAAGAACGAAATCCCCAAACTTTGATGGCCCAGACAAAGATCCCTCGATATGGGTGTCTCGGACCTGTGGAACCCTCATGCACCCTTAGAAATGTAGCCATTCCATCCTTATTCGGTCCCATTTATATGTCTTCCCCAGTACATAAAGACTCAATAGAAAACCCATCTAGGGTTAGGGAGTCCATTGCATGATCCCTTTGAATATCATGTGCTCACATGATTGATTATGTGATCATGGAGTACATTCCCATGAACATGAAGGATTCAATATAAAACCTCCGTCACATGTCTACAGGTACCATAATAAGACCCCATCTACTTTTCATGAGGCCTAAGAAATGGACATCCTGACATGGAGGGTCCCTGTGGGCACCCTTTGTATATTTTTAGTGTGAACATGTGACCCACGGGTCACACATTCCCATCCATGCAGTCATTATTTCCCCATGAATTCCTTGGATTCAATATATATCTCTTATGCCTAAGCACAAAACCAGTTGTGAGACCCCATCTATGTCATGAAAACTGCATGCCTTCAATAGAGGTGCCATGCAAACATCCACTTAGTACACGCAGGTGCCCATGGATAGGGCCTACCCTCACCAAAACACCCTATGGTGTACGTCTTTATCATGAGCACTCAGGCACATATTTTTCCTAGAAAAATTAAGTAATAATACCCTTGGATACATCATTGCGGCCTTTGAATGAGAGAAATACCTAATCACACTCACGAGACCCTTCAATAGTCTCATATCATCCTTAAAACACCTTATAAATTCCATGTTGATTGCCTGGAAATCCTCAGATGAGTCAGATTAATCTGGAGGAAAACATTCTACATGTTACCTTGGTCATATGATGACCCAAGTATAAGTCACACCAGTTATGCATGGAACCCCAGAGATACCCGCCCTGGTCATGCAAAGACATCCTAATACAACCCATGTCAATAATACGAAAGTTTCATTGATGTATTATAATGATAATGTGTTCATATGAAGGAATTCACATACTGATATGCGATGTCTTGAGGACAAGACCCCATACATGTCCACCTCGCTACATGTAAATCCCCAGGTAGGCAAAGACAACTCTGTGGTTCACTAAGGATAATAAGACATAAATTTCTATGGTGTGCTTGTGTATTCTCAACATGAATCATATTGTTCATGCTAATCAACTTTGAAAAATCAAGTAAAAATCATATGCATCACTCGTACAAAGTCGTGTGATCCCAGGACTTCACAAAATAAAGTGAATGAGATCACAAGGAGGGAGGTGAGTGGTGTTCATGGTTGCTGATGGACACACGATGCGTCCACCGTGCAACTCCTTAAGATCTCATAACAATTCAGATATACATGATCTTTATGGTCATACAAAGCATCTTTTGATCTCATGAAACACCTTGGAAATTTCCACCGGGACTTGAGAATCCCTCCTAAAATGTCCTATAAGGAATTCAAAGCACTCTAGACATGTCCACTAGGACATGGAAAGCACTCCCTACATGTCCACTGGGACATGTAAAGCACTCCTGACATGTTCGCCCAGACATTCGAATCACACCGGATATGTCCGCTAGGAAATGCGAAGAACTACCAACATGTCCACCAGGATATGAAAAGAAATCTTGACATGTCCACCAGGACATGAAAATCACTCCTAACATGTACACTAGGATACACTAAGCATCTCCTCACATGTCCACTAGGACATACGAATCACTCCAGACATGTCCACCAGAACATGCGAAGCACCCTTAACATGTCCACCTAGTCATGCGAAGCACCATTGACATGAAAATTCCATCAGGAGAAGACACCAAAGATAATTTAGTTGATCATGTGTGAGACCCCAGACCTGTCCACTTTGGTTATGCAAAGTATCTCAAACATGTTTGATCGACCCATTTGAAGAAATCCAGAGAAAGACAATGGATCAGGAAGCCACCCTCATAGATGTCTACAATGACAGATTGATGTCCCAAAATATTAAGAGAACAATCAATTCCTTCCCAGCATATGGCCGAGACATGTCAGTAAAATCCCTTATGACATTTACACTTTGTACACTGTGTCTACTCAGACTCATGCCATGTGGACCCTGGCTAAGAATCCTCAGCCATATTCCCCTCCTATGATGTAAGTGTACCTGATGAACTGGGATTGTGAATTCATGAAACCCCAAAAATGTTATTCTCTTGGACATACCTCTCTCTAATCTTCTAGAGGATAGATAATGATTGCACTAATGGGTGGCCCTAGAGAGTAAGCCTCGACCAATTAGTGCACCGACGGGAAACCCTAGAGTGCAATACCCGACCAAGGAGTGCACCAATGGGCAACCCTAGATTCTAATCCCCAAACAATGTGTGCATCAATGAGTGACACTAGATTGTAATCCCTAACCAATGAGTGCACAAATGGGAGACCCTAGAGTGTATGCACTGACTAGTGAGTGCACCAACGGGAAACCCTAGAGTGTAATCCTTGACCAATGAGTGCACTAACAGGAGGCCCTAGAGTGTAATCATAGACCAATGAATGCACCAACAGTCAACACTAGAGTATAATACCTGACCAATGAGTTCACCAATGGGCAACATCAAAGTGTAATCCCCGAACAATGACATGATACTAACCAAGAAGCCTCAAAGTGTAAGACTCAACTAGTGACATGAAATGAGTAACCCAATCATGGGAAACACCATAATGTAAGCCCCATTCATTGGTATGATATAATATTTCCCTACCGATAGGGAATCCATTTTAGTATAAGCCCTTAGAATCCCTGAGATCTCTAGAATGTCTCCAAGCATTATCACCTAGCTTAGCCTATCAGTAGGTTAAGGTTTCTATGAACTATGAGAACACTGATTCCCACCATATTTTGGATACATAGGAAGCCTCTTTAAGTCCCAAACTCTATACCATATCTTCCATGAGATGGGTAAGCATTCCTCTAAAATGTAAACTTTAATGTGTAATCCCCATGTAGATATACTCTCATGAAACATGTATAATCTACAACTATCTCTTATTTCTCACACCAAGCATGGATCACATGGGCTTAGAGGTCATCAATTATTCTACTAATGGAATGATTAGGTGTAATGCCCCGAACCCAGTTTCCCAGAGCCAGTTCATTATTTAATTACATTGGAATGATTACATGAAAGCTGTATCTTGAAGGATTGAGTAGTTTAGTAGTTTTTGAAAACCAGATACATACATAGGTTCAATATTACAACTTGAAATTAAATAAAACATATATGTTTTATTGGGAACATCCATAACTCAATTTTTATCCCTATAGGTCATTCATAATAAAATTGTTCATGTACTGAGAAAATGAAACATAATAAAGGGGTGAGCTCAAATGCTCAACAAGGGTATTGAATACAGTGAAATATATCGTAAACAAAATATTAGGTATGGTGAATAACTAAAAACAAATGAATTTAAAAATAAACTTGAAAACATTGTGACTCGAATAAGAGATGAATAAATAACACCATAATAAAGCATAATCATGAGTATTCTACTAGTCGAATAACCACATGAACTTTCAATTACTAGTTTTATAATGAGGGAATTCATAATTAGGGACATCATAACCATACCGTCAATGCCTTGTGCTAAGACCATAAATATTCATTTTGTCAAGGCCTCGTTTCAAGACCACAGTTTGTCTCATGAGACCTAGAAATGCACCGAGGGGATATAGCCGGCCCCACCTGACAGTTACTAAGTCCAATGAATTCCTATTATGAATGGGTATAAACATAAACAATATATACTTTCATATTGAAATTAGCATATGAAATGTAAATAGATTTCCCCTTACATTAAACATAAACACTAACCATTCAAAATATATTGGTGAATGGTATCAGGATAAAACATCCACATTCAAACTAATCAGAAACACATCAACAAAATATTGTAGATGATATCATAATATATAAAACTATATTAAATATAAGATTCATCAAAGTATGTTGACATAAATAAAGGTAATTTTAACTAAGACCATTGAGAAATTCTTGAGGAAATAATCCTTAAGCATTCCAAAGTGTCCCACACCACCTTGAAACAATAAAATCATAATCCCTTTGAATATCAAGATAATAATAAAACTCTTGATATTATATTACAAGATGAAGCACATACACCACATGTAAGGAATAAGTGGTGAACAAGGAATATATCTCATAAAAGTTAATGTGAGGTGAGAAAAATCTATTTTACTTTGGAAAGAAGAGTTCTTTTGGAAAATCATTTTCACTTTTCACAAAACTAGTTTTAAACATGTATATCCCATAAAAGAGAATGGAAGGACATTATTATTAAATTTGAGGCATAAATGAAGTCCCAATAAAGTGAAATCATGTAAAAAGTGTTTTTAAAGAATGTTTGAGAATTAATCCATTTTAGTATAGTTTAAGGAATTCATTAAAGTGATTTTAAAGTGCAAAGGCATGTTTGCTTTCATAAAAACAAAAGTGAACCATAATAGCTTTTTCATTTTAAAATGTGTGATTTTAGAAAGATAAATTTTTCCAAAAAATTATTATAGAGTGAACTTCAAAATAGGTAAGAATTCGAGAAGTTCCTTGAATCAGGCTTGTATTTCAGAAGAATGTTTGAATGATTATTTTAAAACATGTAACTCCCCATAAAATAAAGAATGATTAATAATGGTACACATAAATAGAACATTAAAACTGAATTTATTAGGATTACATAAGAATAAATAATAATTTCATTGAGGTGAGTAGAGAATAAGAGAAACCCGAATGAAAATAGAGGATTGGGTAGAAAATACATACAACTTTGTAATCAATTGAATCGTATGCCCCAAAATTAATAATAATAAAATGATACATTGAATATTATTAAAATAAAAGGATTCATGATATGTAACATCAATGGGAAGTATAAATACACCATACATAAGTGATAGTAGTGAATATGGAATATCTCACAAAAATGGAAGTGAGATGAAGAAACCCTTTACCTTAAGTCCGAAGGTGTTCTGCACTTGATCTTATTGACATGAATAATAAAATTTAGGTTTATTAATTAATAGTTATAGAACATCCTATCTATGTAATTGAATTATTATCATCTTTTTAAGTTCATTCATGGCCTTTTTGATGGGTTAAGAGATTCAATTTCATTGTTTGGGTTCGTTTGTTTCATGATCGGTATACTTATATACATGAATAGAGAATCATGTAAAATGAAGATGGTTTTCCAGAATTGAAGTTATATGTTATTAGTGATCATATATAAGGTTACATGGTTGTAAATTTCTTTTGGTTACTTGGAGTGAAGATGAATCGTTATATAAATTATTTAATGATAACCGTTTGGGTTAATTGGCAGATTTTGAACACAATGAACTCATTTTGATTTATAAATCAAAATGTTGTGTGAAAAAATATTCTAGAGCCATATACATGAAATAATAAATATATTATATTATTATTCAACCATAATAATGTTTTCATGACCAGAATTTAATATGGTAATAGAAATTAAAAACCCATCATCCTTTAATGTCATAAATTTGCAAATCTCGGATGGTGTTTTTTACTACTAGCATAAAAGAAGGGTAAAGGAGAGATGATAATAACATATTAGATAATCATACAAAAATTACAATATATATAAGGTACTGGAGTTTTCATAACATTTGGATGAGGAGAGGTGAGAATAGAAATGAAAACAAAGGAACTTGAAAAGAAAGTAAAAGAATTGAAAAGAGGAATTTACCTCTTGAATTAATCTTCCTTGAGAGCAACTTTAGAGGAGAGGATT
The DNA here is from genome assembly GCA_963277665.1 of Viscum album. Classification (NCBI taxonomy): domain Eukaryota; kingdom Viridiplantae; phylum Streptophyta; class Magnoliopsida; order Santalales; family Viscaceae; genus Viscum; species Viscum album. The sequence goes on along the minus strand of OY728129.1, from coordinate 717,828,134 downwards.
TGGTCTTTTTATGAGACCAAGTGATGAGGGACGTGGGGGATGATCTTGGGAGGATATTTGAGCAGAATTTAGACACGAAACATGGCATGAGAGGTGTGAAGACAAGAGGAGAGTGTGGATTGTTTTTATAGTGGAGGAGAGGAGGGTTTTATTAATATTTTAATCATTAGTTTATTATTTTTCCATAATACAAGAAATAATGTTGATTCCATGACAAAAAATAGTAATAAGTTCAGATGAGTTAGAACCAAGGGTACTTACATTAGTGATGGTTTTAGGAATATTTAAGTTAACAGATAATGTAAATATATGGTAAATTACCGTATTTTAGTATTCATAAAAAATTCAAGTATTTTAAAGAAATCCAAAAAATTCACCCTAACCATTTTTCAAAATGTATAATACAAATTAAAATCCATTTTATCAAAATAATTTTCTAAATATGTGAAATTTAATTTTTAAATAATATCATCTTTTACTCATAAAATACAGTTTTAAAACTGAAACTGATTTTGTAATGCCCTGGAAAATTAACTAAGGTTTTATTAAATTACCCCAAAATCATAGGATTTTTTTTCATTTAGAAATAAATTTTATGAAATTTTATTTTTCTTTTAAATAAATTTATTAATTATAAAATTGTAATTAAATATTTACTGGTCACAAAAATACCAACACTTAATTAGAAATTTTTAAAATATTCACTCTCGTTTATAAGGTTTCTAAAGTTTATTTATACTTACATGGGTGATGTTACTATTCATAAGGGTACATTACTATTCATAAGGGTCAACTTACTTTTCACAAGGATACATTACTATTCATGAGGGTCAAGTTACTATTTATAAGTATAGGTCACTATTTATAAGGGTATGTTACTATTCATCAAAAATTATGTTTGTTTTATCAGACTTAAAAAATCACCCTGAACGCAATCGTATATGTAATATTTTTGAAATTAAAAACACAGAAGTTGAAAAATTATGTTCATTGGCTAGGTTATAAAAAAGTTCTATTTTGTAAAGACTCAGTGTTTCATGCATTCAGTATCAAAATTTCTTTTCAAATGCTTGGGGTGTTATATTCTCACCTCCTTACAAAAATTTTATCCTCAAAATTTTAAATTAAACTTTGAAAGTTAATGGTTGATACTGGAAAATCCCCTTGTGGGAAACCCATTTCAGAAAAACCGATAAAATACCCTCTTAATAAGAGGGAAAGGGAAATGCATCAGTTAATAAAAAACTATACATTCTAATTAGACAATAAGGTCATGGAAGAATAATCAATTCATCATGTTATGATAAAAAGTGATAAAGAACATTCTCAAATTAAAGATCATTACCACAAAACCATAAACTACAATTATGAAAAATTTCATTGATATCATGAATAATAGGACAACATTTTTATTTAAGACACTTTTCCAAGAGTTGAGGAATTATTTCACTATTATAAGTGTATAAATATACGTTTCTATTTCATAAACACTATATTATCCTTTGTTTGTTCCTTGGACTATCTACACTTCATCTCATAAAATAGGTTTCATTATGTGGTGACATTAAACTAAAAAACCTCATACAATGATCAACTTAAACCATTTCATAAATGGTTTAACTTTCCAAAATATCATGATCCAATAATTTATAATCATTCACATATCAATCCCTTCTAGATCCATGTACATGGGGTCCTTACCAATCCTATTATTTGGAACTCCATGATCTATCCCACTCAATGCATCTGCTACCTAATTTTCCTTTAATCAGCATGAATCATCCCCAAATTTTCAAATTCCAAACATGTGAATATCTTCATCATGTGCCCTCTTGAAATATGGTAATAATTCAAATTATCATAAAACCATATTGGAAACATGAATTTATCCTTACACATGCTATTGGATATATTCCTTATATCCAAAAATTTTGTAGACTCCATCAATGATAGAATTGAACACTTTTCGACAAGACAATAATTATTTTTAAGGTATCCAGTACTAATCCAAATCAATAATTTCTTCATCATTATCTTAAAAATCAGAAATATATTAAGGTTTTTCTTTCTCTCAACCATATAATTTCTCAAGATATTAACTTTCTTCTGAGTCACTTATCCTTGGTACACTTCATCATATGACCTCAAATACTTAATGAAATAGTATTGTTGTACAATCTTCATATATTCCATAATTCTTATAACTTTTACCTTACTGGTAAAATATTCAAATGAAATGATTCTTGATAAGGAATATTAAACCTTCCACTTCATCTATGAAAGTATCATGACTTTATCATTATCCAGTAACATTATTTTGGGCATATTCCTTTGATGTTTGGAACATTGATTCACATAGTGTCCTATATCCTTGTAGTTGAATAATTGTAAATCAAAAACCTTTTTCTTACCCTTATAATCATGAAATTGGTGTCGTTTTTCTCCACACTTATAACAAACTCTAATTCCTTTCAAGCATTTACCAGGATGATTTTTCCACAGTTATCACATGTGGGAAAGCCCTTATTTCCCTTATCCCGTTTATCTATCTTTTCCTATTCCATACTCTTATTTTATTGATTCCCTTCAATGACATAGGACTAAGATAATTCTTTACATATCTTATTAACACATGATAATATTTCCTCATATTATGAGGATACTTTGGGTGACTACCTTCTTTCTAAATGGAAGCTTAAGACCATAAGATATACGATCCTTCTTACTATTTGCATCACTTGAATTGGTGAAGTTCTCATTCCTTCCTCTAGAATCCATTTCTATATAATGAAACACTTTATATTAGCTTATAAATCAAAATTTATAATCTCAACTTAGAAAAATACATAGCATAAATTGAAATCCTATACATAGCTAATCTCATAACCATAAACATGTTTTCTTTAAGAAAAAATTTATATTTAAATATTTCATAATGGATTGTAAATAAAATATGAGTTATCCTAAGAATATCTCATAGGAGTGTCAAACTAGGTGTGTAGTAAGGCCCATTGTCATGTATCAGGATATAGGTCAAGCTTAAAAATCCTTGTTCGATTTGTTAATCCTAGGTACATCTGTGCTAGAACCAAGTCCACTTGTAGTATCTAGGCTTGATTTTTTTTCTAGAAATATCCACATAATATTTTCCTTAAAAAAAGTCCAGAATGTTTTTTTATGTTTATCCTCAAAGAATATCTTAGGGTTTTTCTCCCTAATCTATTTTTTATAAATCTAGTTTCCAATTTTTTTACTAAACTTCCTCTGATACCAACTCTAATGCCCTAACCCCAATTTCCCAATGCTGGTGAATTATTTAATTAAATTATCATGCTTACAAGAAATTCATATCCTAAAGGACCTATTATTTTAGTATTTTTGGAAAACCAGATACATAAATAACTTCAAAATTAAAGATTGAAATTAAATACAACATATAAGTTTTATTGGGAACATACACAACTCTAAATTTATCCCTACAAGTCATTCACAATGAAATTATTCATGTCCTAAGAAAATGAAACATAAGAAATGGGTGATCTCAGATGCTTAGTAATGGTAAGAAATACAATGAAAGATATCATAAACATAAAAATTAGGTATGGTGAATAACTAAAAACACAGTCCTTTAAAAATAAACCTGAACACATTATGGATGGAATAAGAGCTGAATAAATAATTCCATAATAAAGCCTAATCATGGTTATTCTACTAGTAAAATAACCATATGAAATTTCAATTACTGGTTTCATAATTAGGGAATGAATAATGTGGGACATCATAACCATACCTTAAAGGTATCATACTAAGACCATAAATATCTATTTTGTAAAGGCCTTGTGCCAAGACCATAGTTTGTCTCATGAGACCTACCAATGCCCTGAGGGGATATAGTAGGCCCCACCCAACACTTACTAAGTCCAATTTATTCCTCTTATGAATGGGTATAAACATAAACAACATATAAATTTATATTGAAACTAACATATGAAGTGTAAATAACTTTCCCCATACATTAAACATAAACACTAACAATTCAATGTAAATTGGTGAATCATATCAAGATAGAATATCCACATTCAAATTAATCAAAAACCCTTCAACAAAATATTAAATATGATATCATATGATATAAACCTATATGTAATACAATATTCATCAAAGGATGTTGACATAAATACTTTTAAATGATACGATTGAGAAATTCTTGAGGAAATAATCCTTAAACATTCCAAACAGTCACTTACCACCATGAAAAATTCAAATCATAATACCTTAGAATAACATGAGAATAATAAGACTCATGATATGATATACCAAGGGTAATTAGATATACCACATGAAAGGAATAAGTGGTGAATAAGGAATATATCTCTTAAAAGTTAAAGTGAGGTGATAAACATCTATTTTACTTTGGAAAGAAGAGTTATTTTGGAAAATCATTTGTATTTTCCATAAATATGGTTTTAAAAAGCTATATCCCAGAAAAGAATAGGTATGGACATTGAGATTACATTTGAGTCATAAATGATGTCCCATAGAAGTGAAATCATGTAAAAATTGTTTTTAAAGAAGTTTTAGAATTAAAAAATTTTAGTGGAGTTTAAGGAATTAATTAAAGATATTTTAAAAAGAAAAATTAATGTTTTATTTCATAAAACCAGAAATGAACCAAAATATTTCTTAATGGTAAAATTTTTTATTTTAGAAAGATAAATATATCTTAAAATATATTATAGAGTGAACTTCAAAAGAGGTAATAATTTTAGAAGTTCCTTTAATCAGGCTTACATTTCGAAAGAATTTTTTAATGATTATTTTAAAAAATTTAACCACCCATAAAGTAAATAAGGATTATAATTGGTGAACATATATAAAACATTAAAACAGAACTTATGAGGATTAAATGAAAATAAATAATAATATCATTGAGGTGAGTAGAGAGTAAGAACAACCCAAATGAAAATGGAGGTTCGGGTAGATTATATTTACAACTTTGTAATCAATTGAATCGTATGCCATAAAATTAATAAAAATCAAATGATATATTGAATATAATAAAAATAAATAGATTTATGACATGGAACATCAATGGGTAGTATACATACACCATACACAAGTAAAAGCAATGAATATAGAATATCTCACAGAAATGGAAGTGAGATGAAGAATCCCTTACCTTAAGTCTAAAGGTGTTCTCAAATTGATCTTAATGACCTGAATACTAAAATTTAGGTTCATTAATTAACAATTAAAGAACCTAATTTTCTTGTAATTGATTTATTATAATTTTTTTAAGTTCATTCATGGCCTCTTGGATGGGTTAATAGGTTGTTGTTCAGGTTCGTTTGTTTCATGATCAGTATACTTATATACATTAATGAAGAATCATGTAAAATGAGGATGGATGACCAGAATTAAAGTTATATGTTATTAGTTTAAATCCATAAGGTTATATGGTTGTAAATTTTAAATGGTTATTTGTAGTGAAGATGAATCATTATATAAATTATTTAATGATAACTGTTTGGTTTAATTGGAATTTTTTGAAAACAATGAACTCATTTTGCTTTATAAATCAAAACCATGTGTAAAAAAAGATTCCAGAACCATAGATGAGACATAATAAAAATATTATATTCTATTTCAATAATAATAATAATTGTTTCATGACCATAATTTAATATGATAATAGAAATTGAAAACGCATCATCCTTTAATGTGGTAAATTAGCACATTTTAGATGATATTTTTTACTATTAGCATAAAAGAAGGGTAAAGAAGAGATAATAATAAATTTCTCTCCAATCATAAAAAATTAGATTAAATTTAAGGTAATATATTTTTCATAACAATTGCATTAGGAGAGGTTAGGATAGAAAAGAAAACAAAGTAACTTGAAAATAAAGTAAAATAATTGAAAAGAAGAATTTACCAGTTGAATTAATCTTCCTTGAGAGCCACTTTAGGGGAGAGGATATGGTATTTTTGTGATACCAAGGGATTATAGACATAGGGGAGGATCTTGATAGGATATTTGAGTAGAATTTAGACAAGGAACAAATATTGATAGGAGTGAAGAGAAGAAGGGAGTATGGGTGGGGTTTATAGTGGAGGGGAAGAGGGTTTCCTTAATATTTTAATAATTAGTTTATTATTTTTTCATAAGACAATAAATAGTGATTATTCCTTGAAAAAAATAGTAATAAGTGAATTTTACTTCTAATAAATTCTGATTACATTAGTAATGACTCTAGGAATAGTATATTTAACTCATAATGTATAGATATGGTAAATTACCGTACTTCACTGTTCATAAAAAATTCAAGTATTTTAGAAAAATACGAAAATTTCACCCTAACTATTTTTCGACATGTAGTATCTAAATATGAAATGAGTTTTATCAAAACCATTTTATAAATATGTGAAATTTAATTTTTAAAAAAAATAATCATTTACTCGTAAAATATAGTTTTAAAACTAAAATTGATTTTGTAATGCCCTGAAGAATTATCTAAGGTTTAATTAAATTACCCCAACATACCAGGACAACAAAATTTTGAATTAGGAATAAATTTTATGAAAATTATTTTTCTTTTAAATCAATTTAATAATTATTAAATTGTAATTAAATATTTACTGATCACAAAAATACCAACACATAATTATTAATTTTTAAAATATTCACTCTCATTTATAAGGTGCCTAAATTTTATTTGTACTTACAAGGGTGATGTTACTATTCATAAGAGTACATTACTATTAATAAGGGTCATGTTACTATTTAGAAGGGTAGGTTACTATTCATAAAGGTGTGTTAATATTCATAAAAAATTAAGTTAGTTCTATCAGACTCAAAAAATCACCCTGAACACAACCGTGTATGTTTTATTTTTGAAATTCAAAATACAAAAGTGGAAATATTATGTTCATTTTATAGTTTATAACAAATTATTTTTTTGTAGAGACTCAGTGTTTCATGCATTTAATATAAAATTTATTTGAAAATCCTTGGGGTGTTACATGAGGATTACCCCAACATGGGATTCTCACCTCTAGGATATAATCCTGATTACATCCCATCTTTGCTCACAGGTCTCATGACAAAAATTCCCTCTATAAGAACTATGTGGAATCTGATTCCTATTTTAAATAGGATAGGTAGGACACCTCTTTGAGGTTCGAGCCCGATATTTATTTCCTTATCGTAGGACATTAAAATACATGGATGAGTCTAGGCATATGACCTTAAACTATGTCAAAAAAACTCTGTGGATTTTGATTCATGTTCCCACGGGATATGTTGGACACATCATAGAGGTTCAATCATATCTTCAAGACACCAACCATCCCCTTGGGAAACAATAAACTCCAGAGTGCTTGAGCATTACCATTGTCCAAAGCATCATAATTAAATAAGAGAGTGATAGAGAACCTGTGATATGCAAACAATAATCCCTATTAATACATGTTCATAATATATTCAATGAAACAGGGGTTACCTGTCCCATATCTGGGTCTGGAAAGGATTTCATGAATATGTCTTAAATATATAAGAGAGTCTCAGAGTATGCAACAATTCCCCCAAAAGGGTGTGATGAGCCCGAACTTACATCTTCTCAAACAATGCGAGTCCCCAATATTAATTGGCCCTAAAAATGTAGGTGACCTCTGACCACTGGCAAGTAGATCCATACCCATCTACAGATGGGGGAACGATTGGTAGTTTCAGAGAAGAGTGAAAATTGTAATGTGACGAGCGAAACCCATTCCACACCATAAAATATGATGAAACAAAAATAGTGAAACCAACATGAATTACATTAACTATAATCCCTTTCAAAGATCAAAAGGGAAAGAATTCCCCAGTTCCAATCAAGATAGTTTATGTTGTGCTCATTTCACAACAAAACAATGGACCAAACATTTTTCTTTTAACCACACTAATTCTCTTGTGAAAATGTAGGGATTACCTATTTATCCTTTAACTATGAAAGTTACTTATCGAACATGTACTATTATATATGATGTTTCACTAATAAGGTGTCTTGTTTTCCTACCTTTAGATACTTCTCAAGATTCCTTGAAATATCTATGAAATCATAGAATGTGCCAACAAGTTCCGAGATCACTGGACAAGATGTTTTGATCTTGAGGCTTCGATGTGCATTTTCACAAACACACCACTTATATCATCAATTGGTGAACATCTTGGGATATGATTACCACATCAATATCTCCATCATGACTCTAGAATTGGATCATGAAATTCTTTAGAGTATGGATTCTCGTCGATTGCCTTTCCCACAATAGGCTGTGGGAGAGGAAGTGACTCTGATCACCACATTCAATCGATTTGAGAAACTATTACTAGAAGGTAGTGACATGAACCTTTGCTATGTTACAGAGGCTAATCAAGATGGTAAATGTGAAAAATCAACCACCTAAGACCTGGCTAAGAGGTAACCCAAAAATTTTGACTATCATCACCTATATGCGTCCATGATACCACAAGGAGTTCCGAAGGATGTTATGCCTATGCTGACTATCCAAGGTAGAGAACCCCATAGGAGAGTCCACCTAGGGTATCTAGATAATTAAGAACCAATGTAGGCTTATAACCCTACTATCTCCAACATTACTGAATCCGACCAGTGCATCTCAATGGTGGCCTAAGAAAAGTCACAAATCACTGCCAGTCAAGAGCCTCTAGATTCATCTCAGCTAGCTGTAGTGACTACAGAATCCCAAGGAGCACCCCAAACCATAGGGTTGGGATATTATTTTACCATATTTTACCCTAGTATCATCTTCATCAGGGGCTCTGACCCATCAAATGGTATCATGGGAACCGAACCCTCAAACGGTATCATGGCCACCGGCCCCCCAAATGGTATATCAGGAAATGACCCAAAAAACGAGGTAATACATCCATTGGAAGCACCGACATTCTTTTGTTTTAGTCAATATGATGTCATTAATGTCCATAGATTCCCCACCAGATCTACATGAGTATACTTATGAAGGGTATAATCCCAACCTTTTGCAATTATCTAGCTCACCACAGTTTGACCTACCTCTTGTTTCTAGAATAAGAGTAGAAGGGATCAATGGTATCCACCAGACATCTATAGAAGGCATTACCAATATTGTTGGTATTATAAAAAGGCAGGAAAATTGATCTTATAAACATAGGTAGAAGTGGATTTTGTCTCTGGGATCCACATCATAACCCCCATCATCATCCACTCACCATGCCACCAATAGAGGAAGGGGTATTTCAATGGATCCTGCCAGCTAGACCCTTGGGGATGACATTGCTGTATCTATAGAAGAACAAATCACTCAACTCCAATAAGATAATAGGGATCTTAAGGAGATAATTGTGGGAATACTAATTAGATCTCTACTCATGGATGATGATCCTATGTCAACTTATAGAAGTTCTCATTGCATTGAATTTCCCCATCCCACATGGTTGGGGGATTTTTATATTTTTATCCCCTCAATGGGTGTAATCCAAACATTGCTTAACCTCACCCCATCATGTAGGGCTAGGGGAGTTTCCATATTTTCCACCTTCACATCAGGGTTATCAAGGAAGCCATCCGACCTCAGGTGTCACCACAAAACCATTAGGGGAGTTGGGGAATTTAAATAAATGGGAAGCATATAAAACATCTAATATGCCCAAAGATCCATCACCCACCCACAGATCAATAGAGATTGGGATTCTATACCCTCAATTCCAAACTCAGTCACACACCCACAATGGAATGGATAACATATGGGAGAAGCAGTCCAGTCACCCCTCTCTAGAAGAAGTGTAGTGAAAAGTGTATTACTTCAAAGAAAAACATGTTCCCAAGTATTTCAAATATGCTATAGAGAATGGTTTGACTAGAATCCCAGTAGCGAGGAAGCTGAATGAGGCAAGGTTGATAAACCGTGATAATTATTTCCCCTACCACCAACATCTCAGGTATACCAAGGAATATTGATTTTCCTTAAAATAATAGCTTTAAGAGAAGATGGACATTGGGATACTAGAACTACCAACACCTGAATCCCCACTCCATCCACCTGATATTTCTAAGCAGGGATCACCGATCGTGAAACCAATCACAAGTCACTACCTCACCTGGAGAAATGACCATCTCTCAATGCAAGATTAAACAAATCCTATTCCTTCCAAACAAATCATGTATCTATATATTTTGACTACGCCTTGGAAATTGGTTTGATAGAACTCCAAAAAATGAGGAAACCACATGAGGCATGGATCGTAGGCCATAAAGACTATTTCCCTTAACACTGATGTCTTGGGAACATGATCAAAAACTACTTTGTCTTCATGTATTGGTTGCAGGAACATGTATCCTGAGGTTTGATATAATTGAAGGATCCCAACACTCATGAAATATTCATAAGAGTTTTCTGAGATCCTTCGGATGAACTACTCTCCTGATAGGTTACATGGACTATGTCCTAAGCACATGAAATTAGATTGTATAAGGCCAACGTACTCGCCACAAGATGTTAAACTACATGGCATGTCTCATCCTTACCGCATGAAGTTAAACTAAATGAAAATATGTCCTTACCACATGATGTTAAAATGAATGGGAGTAAGTCCTTTCCACATAATGTTAAAATACACGATCCTTCCAAAACTACGCATAGCTTTATTCCTATCCATACAAGATATGTATTGACACATAGATACCCAATACTGGTCCCAACTACAACCATCAATAAAATATAATGACCACCTCTATGAATGGTCCAGACCTGCATAGAGTTTCTCCTTTCCTAGAACTATGTGTGTCTTAATTCCTGCCATCACAGGATATGTAGTGATGCATAAGAACTTCATAATTGGGAGTAGCCACAGAAATAAACATTTTTTCTCCCTTTAGCATGTGTTTTCTTGGAAAGGTTCATGGTGTGTTCAAGACCCTTTTTCTCATCATTCACATAGGGTTTCTTCATGACACTCCACTGCGCATCTCCACGTTGGGATCTCCATCTCATAGTTTGATCCACATGACCCTAAACTATCTTTGTATGTCCCTATAACAAGACATTAAATTGTGGTGCAAAGTTCTTTCCGTATGATGTTAAACTTCATGGAATGTATTTCACACGATAATAAACTGTGTAGAGAAGTCCTTGCTGCATGATATTAAATTGCACAGTCTCTCTAGAACTATGTATGGCTTGATTCCCATCTTTTTTGGATATGTAGGGATACCTTGATCTTATATCTTGGCCTAGACACCACACGACATAAAATAATCCCATCCTATTATCCATGCCTTTGAACAGCAGGAGTGTTCCTTGTAATTCCTTATTTCTCACATCGAGCACAACTCATGTGGGATTAGGAATTCCGATAAGGGATTCCCAACACAAAAAAGGCGTGAAGACTTGGGATGAACCCATTATCATCCTAAATATGGGGAGATAAAAGGTGTCCAATGAGTCCTCTCCACATGATGTTAAACTATATGGTAAATTTCCTCTACATGACATAAAAATATATGCTCTTATAGACCTCATTCGAAAGGAACACCATCATTGGTATCGGTCTCCTACCACACCAACAATTCAAGAACTATGTGAGGCTCAATTATCATTCTTAATGAGATACGTAGTGATTCATGAATCCCTATTTCTAGGCCCATCCTTAGGATTATCTCCCTTTCATGTCGAGTGATCCAATGACCTTACTACATGAAATAAAACTACATAGACCCATGACATCCATTCCATTCACATTGGGTGACCTTCATCCTCACCACATGATGTTAAACTACATGTAATATCAGGAACTATGTGTGTATTTATTCCTATCCACATTGGATATGTAGGAACACCCGATAATTTTACCTTGGGTCCAACCCAGGGACTCTTTGACCTTCCCTGGACCCTTGGCCTAAGTCCCCTCCTAGTATTGTGTGGTGTAGTGTGGACTATTTTTTCCCCATTCACATTAGGTTTTTTACCATACCATGTGCATCCCCTTTGGGTCACTATCCCCCCTTTTTTTCCTAGCAGCATGACAATAAACCATGATGGCACCATTCGTCCTTACCGCATGATATTAAATTTCATGTAACCTTATAGAACTATGTATGGATTAATTCCTATCCATATGGGATACATAAGAATACTTGAGAATTTATTCTTCTGATCCAACCCCAGGTATAACAAAACCAGCCTTCTTTTTAGCCTCTTGGCCAGATCCCTTCCAGGGATGCATGGAATGGTGTGGGTCTCATTGTCTCTTATTCATGTCAGTTCAACCTTCATCCTTCCTATATGATGTTAAACTACATGTAATATAATGAAATACATGTGGCTTGATTCATGCCCTTTCCGGATATGTTGGAACTCTAAGACATTTTGTTTTTGGGTCCAGCTCCATGCACTATAAATCATTCCATCTCCTTTTGGCCTCTTGGACTGTTTCCTCTCTAGAAATTCACATGGTGTGGGGTGTACCTATTTTGTCCTCATTCACCCTGGGTATATTCTTCCACACCATGCATGTACCTCTATGGGACATTATCCCTTAATTTTACTAGAAACATGATAATAAAATGAATTATCACCCTTCATCCTCACCGCAAGACATTAAAATACATAGAAGAACGTCCAACTACATGATGATAAACTATACAGCTCATCATCTATCACCCCTCCTTATCAAAAGACCACAAGAGCATTTCCATAGGAAAATAGAGAATAAAGTGCTTCCATCATCCTTTTATGCACCCCAAACCACGCCCCACACTTCATGTATCAAGAACCTCAGATCATCACAAACCTTTGACTTCACTTGAAGAGGAGAAGGGGTCTCTCTTCTTGGACATGCTATTGATGCGAAGGGCTCATATCCACTAACCAGAGACCCCTAGCCTGGCATAAATGGATTTATGATTCTTATGAGCCTAACTTCACCAAGGTGGAACCCAACATGCCATTGTGTTATAGGTTACCCAAAAATGATTATCCCATATCATCTCTCCTGAACTAAGAATCTTGATCCATGATTTACGACACCTCTACCTTATTCTCGAGAGGTTGTTGGAGTAATATTGACCTTGGGTATCCTAATGAGCCTCTTTTGTAACATCCCCATACTAGGTCCAAGTAGCATGACCCTAAACTTCTCACACCATGGTAAAATCTATATGACCTTAAACTTTAGCACATAATGGTCCAAACTGAAATACCATAAACTACTAAAAATAAGAGACACAAAACTCATCAGGGCAAAGACCTGCAAAGGGATACATGATAAAAAGTTGAGTAATCGACTTCTAAACTCATAATTTCAAATGTTTAGGAAAAAATTAGGGCACACATAAATAGTCATAGTTCTTGAAGGGTCTATTTTATATCCCTAGTAAAATACGAGCTATGCTCATAGGACCCCCTGGTCCAGGAAAAAGGTAGAGCAATGATTCATCACATATTATTTCCCTAAGAATATGTCCAACAGGTGGTTGCGTAACTTTTAGGGTACTCAAAACCTTCTTGTATCCTACATTTAACATATATCCCACTTCATATTTTGATGTGTCTCAGGTCATCGCAAAACCTTTCATTTCCCCTAAATAGGAAAAGAGTTTTCTCTACTTGGCCATGCTATTGATGCTAGGGCTCAAACCCACCGACCAAAGATATCCTGGCCTCACGTAAAGGTATTTCTATTTCTTGTGATTCTGATGTCACCAAGGAGGAACCCAACAACCCATTATGTTTTAGGTTACTCATGAATGACTGTCCCATACCATCCTCATGACATGAGCACTTTGGGATATGATTTACAGTCTCTATATCAGACTATCCAAGAGGATTTTATATCCTCGATGTTGCATCACCATGTTTTGTACCCATTCTCAAGGTCAGAATGTGGCCCTTCATTCATGAACCTTTTGGTGGCTCACACCTCATGATTCAAAATTGCAAGGTGTAGGGATCAACCTATTAAATCAAGAGATAAGTTACCCTATGATGCAATGACCCTTCTTAGATATCCTACCTTACATATCCAACTTCATAATCTTAATGTTTGAGACTTCATAAATATTTCAAATCCCCTATAAAGGAGTAGAGATCTCTCCTATTGGCCATGCTATTGATGCAAGGGCTCAGACCCACTAATGGGAAACATCTTGGCCCGTTATGAAGGGCCTCATAATCCTTGTGAGCCTTAAAGACACCATGGCGGAACCTGACACACCAATAGTGTTAAGGGACATACCCAACATGTATATCCCATCCTATATCACTTAACTTAGAATTATAGGATATGATTTACATCACCCACATAACACCTATCTAGGAAGTCCTAGCTTCTCTATCATTTCACACTCAGCCATTTCTACCCCATGGATCTTTCATAGACCTTGGCAAAGAGTGGAGATCATCTTTTCTTGGGAATGCTATCGATAAAGAAGGGATTTAACCGACCCACTAACGAAATATCCTCATTTTAAGAAAGGAACTAAAATCCTCATGAGCCCCCAAAAAAAACATGATAGATCTCAAAACCCCATAGTGTTTTGAGTCACCCCTGGTTAGCCAGCCCAATATTCCATAAAAGTCCCAGCAGTAAGACTTTAAACTACATATCACACAAAAGTTATGGTAATAATACTTTAAACTACATGAAATCCCAAAGGTCTGAGATGGAATACCGTAGAATTCATCCCAATTATGGTCTAACTTTCATGAAATTAAAACAATACAAGACATGATACTCATCAATATGAAAAACCAATAATGGAATCCTAGAAAACAAGTTGATTCTCTGCTCGCTGGACATATACTTTGTGTGATCCATGAAATATTAAGCATCTATAAAATGAAAGAGGCACAAGGCTTGTTAAGTTGAAAACCCATGAAGGGAATCCTAAGAAAAATACAGGTCCATGCTCGCTAAGCCTTCCCCCATATGAATCTTAGAAAAAATTTAGGGAAAAAATTTAGGGAAAAAATTTAGGGAAAAAATTGAAAAGATACAAAGCATGTGGGCCCCTATGAAAACTAAAAAAATCAAGCTATGCTCCCTAAGTACCTTTAAATATGAAAAAGTTATAGAATTACACATTTTGAAAGGATACCATGTCCTAATTGTCCTCATAGTCTAGGAAATCTAAAGACTACTGGTACAAAAGCATCAATGAAGGATTTCATGTCAGTGGAAATTCATGAACATTCCTCAAAAATAAACCTGTTAGAAGTCAAGAACTCAAATATAATAAATTGGATTTATTTGGTATTATAGAAGAAGGAAATGACTAGCGGGTTATCTGATCAATATCTCCACTAATAAATGGTTCTCCACCAAGGATTTTATCACAACATAGTGAAATTTCCCCTCCTATGTATGAGCTAGATCTACGTGAGGACATTCATCATAGAGTTCCAAATCAGTGAACTTATCCTCATATGCATAAGTTTCATCTACATAGTGATATATTTCATAACTATGTACAGATTGATTCCCATCCTCATGGTATACGTAGTGAAATCCAATTATTTTACTTTGGATTTATCCAAAAATTCGATTCCACCCTATCCCTGTTTCATTTTTGGAATTTTTATATACATTCTAGTTTTAGGGTATCCATGCCTTATGTCAAAGAAATTTTCCATATTGGATTTAGCTGATCAACTATGGATAGATGTTTCATATTCATAGAACTTGAGATCTCCTCAAACATACCTAGAACAGATCATCACATGGAGTTCAGTACCACTGATCATCAGGTATTTAGATGCGTGACAAAGTGATCTAAGTTTACCTTTGAATCAAATTATTTCATTCTGAAGAATATAATTCTAAGGGGGGGGGGATTTGTTTGCACCAGTATTTGTGCATGTGCCAATTCTCTGAAAAATATCCTCAATCCATTCTAGTAGATTAATTAATATATAGCGTATATCATACATGAATACCAATATTTTATAGAAACATATCTTGGACCCAACATTAGACTAAAAATTTCATTTTTCTTAGTTGAGAGTTTGATACCACCACAAGAAAAATTATGGCTATCCCACTAAACAGTATATCCAAATCAACCAATTCCCATATCAGACTAGGTAGACCACACCCATGGGAGTTATCCCAAGCCAACCAGTGGGACAACGGGGAAGCATATCACCTACAAGGATCAGGTCGGGCCCGTGTATAGGGTCCAAGGTTCCCAAGCCCACATGCACACATGTGTACATAGTTGGGATGAGGAATACTGGGTAGAGGGTGATGAAAATGGTATAGGTGATAACCCCATTTCCATATAGAACTAGTACCCTCCATAAGATATCTTATAATCCAAATAGAGGAAGTCATGGGAATTTGATGTGGGACATAGATTTTTCTGCGGGATCAAACTAGGACCATCTGATCGCGACTTCTATTGATATCATACATTCACTTCGATCTCGAATGCTGTGAACTTCAGATAGGTTCAATATGTACCATCCTATATCGCCCTTGATAATCTTGGCCATCTGATCGGTCCTGCATATCCTAGGTTCGAATCCAGCTGAAGCCCTCATCCTGCATGACCGTCATGTTCAGACTCCTAATGCAATATTTCGGTGTCCCGAAGCACACCCAGAACCCATATTTTGTCACCACCATGTATTCAAAACATTGAAGATACCCAAGAAAGTCCAATACAACGAGAATAAAATCACTACAAGATCTAAACCATGAGCCCCAGTGGTCTCCATTGAGACTCTTTGACAGCAACCGAGACTATCAAGTGATCCTTCCTTGATCATGCGACCGAACCGGGGAAACCAGGGAGAGTCCTCTAGGAGAATTTCCATACTTCTACGATCTTCTGTAGACAAACCTTAATCCGTCAAAAGGGAACCCTTGATCATGTGACTGAGATGAAGGAAACCAATGAGGTATTGCAATTCGGTTTATGATTATGAACCGTTTCATCCTCCACATGTTTTTCATCTAAATTATTTTATACTTTTTACCATACATGTTACACCATGAAAATGTTACCATTTTCATATAAAAATTGACACCGACCTTGGCCTCACATGGCCTATATAAACCCCCTCACATCCCTAAAAAATAGAACGAAAAAGAGGAGGGGGGGGGGGAGATCTGAGAAAATAGGGAACATCGAAGGACAGAAGCACTGACCACCACCTTTAAAGAACTCCTTAAGGTAATGGGACCCCTTTTGTATATAATTCCTTGAATGTAACCAATATATTTATCCTCACATGATCACATGATCACACACTGGGCTCCATGCGAATGCTCATGAGACCTCCTGCAAGGCCTCTTCCCAGATCATGCGATCACATGAGCTATGGAACCTCATGCTATGTGGGTCCTGGAATACACGAGGCACCCATACTAGTGCCCACAAAAATGTACTAGTGAGCATATAAACCTTGATATCCCAATAATCCCTATCTTCTGGCGACTTCACCAAAAGCCACCAGAAGTAAGCATCGCATCCTGACAACACCTCTCAGAAGTCATTGGTGAAATGTACTAAGCCATCACGAGAAACTTTTTTAAAGATAATCATGTTTCATGAACAAGGGGGAATCAGGGTTTCAAAAACCCATGATCATGAAAAATGACATCCCTATCCTTCGATGGACAAGATAGGGATACCTCGATATGGGTGTCTGACACCCATGACACCTGCATGCACCCTAAAAGATGCAGCCATGCCAGCCTCCTTCAGTATGACATATACATCTTCCCTAATGCATACAGAATCAATAGAAAAACCCATCTAGGGTTAGGGAGTCCATCATTTGATCCCTTTGAAGATCATGCACCCACATGATAGATCATGAGATCATGCGGTGCATGCCTATTCATGCGAAGGCCTCAATATAAAACCTCTATCACATGTCCATAAGGCCCATTTCAAGACCCCATACACTCTACATGTGGACTTAGTAATAGTATTCCCAATGTAGAGGATCCCCATGATCACCCTTTTTATATATTCAGTGAGTAAATGTGACCCGCATGTTGCACATTCCTTGCCAAGAAATCATCATCACCCCATCAATTCCTTGTCTTTGATATAAAAACCTTATGCATAAGCACAAAACTTGTCATGGGACCCCTTCAAGGTCATGAATCCCGCATGCCTTCAAGAGATGAGCCATGAAAACATCCTCTTAGTGAACATAAGAGCCCATGGAAAAGGCTTACTCTCTCCATCCAAACCCTATGGTGTATACCTTTAACATGAGCAATCGGGCATATATTCCTCCCATGCAACATAAGGAACAATCCCCTTGGATACATACTTACCATCTTTGAACAAGTGCAAGACGCAAAACATACTCATGAGACCCTTAGATTGTCACTTAGTGTCCTTTGAAAACCATGTACATGCCATGTTGATAGCCAGACAAGCCTCAGATGAGTCATATTGATCTCACAGACAAATTTTGATATGTTACCTTGGTCATTCGATGACCCAAGGACAAGTCAAACTAGTTATGCAAGGAACTATAGAACTTCCCGCCCAGATCATACGAAGAAATCCTAATAAAACACATGTCGGTAATGTGGAAGAGTCATTGAAATGTGAGCATGATCATTCAATCATCCAAATTCATTCCCATATTGACATGTGATGGCTCAATGATTGGACTCTATATATGTCCACCTCACTACATGGAAATATCTAGGTATTCCCAGACAACCTTGTGGTTCCCTAAGGATAAGAAGATAGACATTCCAATGATATTCTTGTGTATTTTCTACATGAACCATATTATTCATGCGAATCAAATTCAAAAAAACAAATAAAAACATATACATCACTCATACGAAGTCGTATGATCCCATAACTTCACAAAATAAAGCGAAGAAGATTAAAAGGATGAAGGCGAGTGGTGTTCATTGTTGTTGAAGGACATGTGATGTTTCCACCATACATCTCTTCAAGACCTCCTGAAGATTCATCCAAATAGGATTGTTATGGTCATACAAAGCATATTTTGACATCGTGTGACACCTTGTACATGTCCACCATGACATATGAAGCACTTCTGACATGTACACCAGGACATGAGAAGCACTCCTGAAATGTCCAATAGGACATGCAAAGCACTCTCGACAAGTCCACCAGGACAGGAGACACACTCCTAACATATCCTCTAGGACATGTGAAGTACTTAGAACATGTCTACTAGGACATGTGAAACACTCTTGAAATGTCCCCTATGACCTTAAAATCACTCCTGACATGTCCACATAAACAGGATAACCACCCCTGACATGTCCACCTAGTCATGGAAAGCACCACTGACATGATTACTTCACTTAGGTGAAGACACCTGAGGAAATTCAGTTGATCATGCGTTAGACCTCAGACCTATCCACTTTGGTCATGCGAAGCATCTTAGACATATTTTATTGGCCCATGAAAATACACCCATAACAGGAAAATGGATCAGTTATCCACTCTAAGATATGTATACTATGTCAGATTGATGTCCCAAAAAATCGGGTGAATAATCAAGACCTACCTAGTAGATGGCCGGGACATGTCAGTTAAAGCCCTTATGACATGTCCACTTTGTATTCCATGTCTACTCGGACTCATTCCATGTGGACCCTGGCTAAGAATCCTCAACCACATTCCCCTTCCATGAAGGAAGTGTCTCTGATGACCTGCGATCATTAATTTATGCAACCCCACTAATGTCATGCTCTGAGATAGACCTCTCTCTAATCCACCAGAGGATAGAGAATGAGTGCACCAGTAAACGACCCTAGAGTGTAATCCTAGACCAATGAGTGACCTAAAATGCAATCCTAGAGTGTAATACCCAAGTAATGAGTACAAAAACAAGTGTCCCTAAAGTGTAAGCCCTGACTAATGAGTGAACCAATGGGAAACCTCAGAGTGTAAGCCCCGACCAAGGAGATGATACTGACCGGGCAACCTCAGAGTGTAAGCCCTGACAAGTGACATGACACGAGTGAGCCAACCAAGGAAAACCCCATAATGTAATCCATATATATCTACATGATATAATATATCCTATTCAATAGGGCATCCATTTTGGTTTAATCCCCTAGCATCCTAGATATCTCTATAATGTCTCCAAGCACGATCACCTACCTTATCCTATTAGCAGGTTATGGTCGATATGAACTATAAGAACTCTGATTCTCACCATATTTGAGATATGTAGGAAGACTCCTTAAGGCCTGAGATCCATACCATCTCTTCCGTGAGAAGGGAATGCATTCCTCTCAATGGGAAACTTTAATGAGTAAGCTCCATGTAGATATACTCTCATGCAACATGTCCAATCTATCACTATTTCTTGTTTCTCACACTGAGCATGGATCACGTGAGCTTAGAGGTCAAAAATGATTGTACTAATAGCATAATAAGGATTCCCCCAACATGGGATTATCACATCTAGGATATAATCTTGGTTAAATCCCATATCTACTCACATGTCTCACGACACAGAAGCCTGCTATATAAACTATGTAGACTCTGATTGCTGTATTAAATAGGATATGTAGGACACCTCATTGAGGTCTGAGCCTGATATTTACCTCCTTACCGCATAAAAATAAAAATACAAAAATGAGTCCAGTCATATGACTTTAAACTATGTAAAACGAACTATGTGAGTTTTGATTCATGTTCCCATAGGATACGTAGGACGCCTCATAGAAGTCCAATCCCATTTTCAAGACACCAGCCATCCCCCTGGACAACAATAACCTTTATAGTGCTCAAGCATAGCCATAGCTCAAAGCATTGTAATTAAATAAGAGAGTGATATAGAACTATCAATATGTGCATCGTAATACATATCAACACATGTTCATAATCAATTCATTAAAACATGGGTAACTAGTCTCATACCGGGGTCTAGAAAGGATTTCACGAATATGTCTTAAATCTATAAGAGAGTCCTAGAATAGGCAATAATTCCCACCAAAAGGGTGCGATGAGCTTAACCTCCCATCCTCTCGAACAATGAGATTCCCCAAGAGTCGTTGGGAATGAAAACCCAGGTGACCATCATCCTTTGGAAAGTATATCTGTACCCAGCTACGGATGGGGGAACCATTTAGAGTTTCGGGGAAAAGTGACTATATTAACGTGGTGAGTGAAACCCATTCCATGCCATAAAACCCGAAGAAAAAATAAAATAGATAAATTTTGAGCGAAAATTTTATTTTTATTGGGGTAGAATGCAACACCTGAGTATTTTTTGAAATATATATTTTTTGAATTAATTTAAACTTTTTTATATTCTTCATTTCACACAATAATAAATATAACTTGTGTTATATGAAAGCACCAAGTTATTATTACTTTATATACAAAAAAAAGTAGAGATTGTGATACAAAAAACCATAATATTATCTTATGGTACATGCAACACTATATTTGTCTTGTGTTGTACATAATGCCAAGTTCCTACAATAACTTTCAAGACATAAGACTGAGTTTTGTCAAAATAAAATATATTATTAGTATTATTATTAAAATATTATTATCATTGTCACCTAGAAATTGGAATGGTGGTTATGAATAATAATGATTAAATTATGAAAACATGGTTTAAAAATATATATAAGAATAATTATTTGGTGACCAATTAACTAGAAATGAAAATAAAACCCTTTTGAAAATATAGGAAATATTTTTCAGGAAAAAAAAATATATGAAATCTAACACGTTTTACCTCAATAAATCAATTAAAAAGGTTTTTATAAATGATTTTAATGATATATATATATATATTATATTAGATAAACTATTTAACATTCATATTATGTGTTTTATAGATAAGAGATAAAAATAAAACCAATTTTACGTATAAAGATATATATTTTTATAAAAGGTAATTTTACTGCATTTTAATGGTATGACTATTTTTTATATAAATTTTTACACTTTTATAAATTATATTTGATAAAATATAATTAATTTTTGAAATAGTAACATCAAAATTATATTTGGGTGATTTTTTGGTTTTTTTTGGGATGTTTCATGTTTGAATGAATAATGAAAATATCGAATTTTAATTCAAAACTCCATTTTTGTATAATTAATTTATATAGTTAAATTATATTTTAACAAAGTACTAAATTTTATTTAGATAAATTATACATATAATAATACAATTTTGTTAATTATAATTATTTCCTCATTGAAATTGGATATAAAAACATTTCAAACTTTTGTACTTTTTTCATTTTAAAATCCCATCGTTTTATCCCTTTTGAAGGATTAAATTGTAGTTAATTTCTGTCAATTTTTTGTTTATAATTTGAAAAAATGGATTCTATATTTGAAATAATCATAAATTATAATTTATAGTAAGGTCAAATTAGATTTTTACCAAAAATATTAGTGAAGAGATTTAATATTAATTAAAGTGATTAAGGTAAAAATGAGTTTACTTATTGGTTAAACTTTAATCTAAAAATTATAAATGACCTATAAACTTGTAAAAAAGTCATTAGATGCCCATATATAGACCAAATCTTTCCTTGGATCGAATATTAACTATTTTTGGAGTCACATGATGTAATGGAGACCTCTCAATAATGTTTTCCTTTTTATATTTACAAGAATTCCACTACTCCACTATAAAAGGGAACTCACCCCCTCACTTCTTAACACATCTCAATCCATTTGTTTTGGACAAAACCTCACCAAATATACTTTAAAATTACCCCCCTAAATCCTAGAGGACCAAATTTTTGTATAATTTCAACTAAGCAAGACGTTTGGTTCAAACCAGAGGGAGTTACCCAAAGAAGAGAAGGATTGAACATGTATGAAGAAAGTCAACACTTAAGGTAAGGGTTTTCCCATATAACATTTATTTCTATGTGATATATTCTATATTCACCACTTATTCTTGTTTTTATTGTATATAACTCCCTATGAAATTTTATATCATGAATATCTTTTTTTTCTTGATATCCAAAGTATCAATTGATGTTATTCTTTCAGAGATCTCACAATTCAAAAGTTACTCAAGTAGTTTGGGGATTTCAAGTCCCACTTTTATTTCTCAGAAACTTATGACTTATTCACAACTCATTTATTTTGTGGGGTATATATAATTCCCATAAATGTATTACATGATTATTATCCATAAATTTACTGGCATCTACATATTGGTTTGATGATCTCTATTTCAGGGAATTTTAAGGTTCAAAAGTTACCAAATCGGTAAGGTAAATTTGCCTCAATTTCCTATCTTTGTGATAGATATTATTTGATGCAACTATATTGTTTTACAAGGTGTATATACTAAGATTTGACATGATTTATCATGAATATCATTATTTTCATGATATTTTAGGATTCTTTTATTGTCATTATCTCATTGATATTATGATTCAAAGTTACCTAAGTTGTAAGAGTTTATTACTACAATCTCATCGTTATCGATATTATTTATTATTATGATTCAATTGATGAAATATTATGATCCATATCTCAATAATTATAATTAAATTTATTAAAATATGGTTATATATGACATATTCATGTATTGGTAAAATTTTCCCACTCTTTGATACTCAATATAATCAAGAAAATGTTTTTTAGAAAATATGAACTTATCTATCTCTTCAGTCGAAAATATGCATTCTTTTAAAAAATATTTTCTTAAAATATTTTAAAAATTTTTTAAATGAAATTTTATGCTAATTTTCAAGGAAAATGATTTTAAAAATGTTTTATGTTTTAAAAACTGATTTTTTTTCAAAGCTTCCTTTATAAGTCCAAAGGGTTATTTTGGAAGGAAATGGTTCTTCAAAGGTTATATGTTTTAAATTGAATTTTTCAAAGTGGAAAGGATATATTCCTCAAGAAATGTTTTTATTAATTTTAATTATTCCTTTATTTTTTTTCAAATTTTTTTTTCAAAGAAATGGATTTTTTAAATTTTATATGTTTCAAAAATCGTGTTTTTTCAAAGAAAGTTTTTGTCCTAAGTGATCATTCAAAATCCTTCTCGATCTAAGATGATTTCCTTTGATATAGTTTCTGATTTAATAGGGATATGTTACGAAGATACCATTCATATTCTTTCTCTAAATGGTTTATGTTTTTATGGAATTATGTTTATAGAACCCTTTTCTTTTCCATGAGTCAATCATGATTCAAAGAGATTGTTATGAAACCCATTTCTTTTCAACAATATCATAACATTTCCAAGAGATTGATATAAAACCCATTATTTTTCCATAGATTAATCAAGTTACGAAAGAATAATTGTTTTTAGGAGTTTTATGATGATATGAAATATTTTTTTTACTTTATTCATGTTGTGGTTCATGGACATAACTTATACGATGGGTGTCCCAGATAGCACTAGTTAATCCTATTAAAAATTATACTATGGGGTGGCCTCGAGAGCGCTGGGTAATCCCATTACAACTTACATTATGAGGTGGCCCAGATAGCACCAGGTAAGACCGTTACAACTTATATTATGGGGGTGGCCTAGATAGATATGTGTAATCTCATTACATCTTATACGATGGGACGACCCATATACCATTGGGTGAGCCTGTTATGGCTCTCCAATGCATTATGTAAAGATTTATATCTCATAATATGATGATGTAAATAAGTCGACAGGCTTGATCCACTGTGGGATGATGGTGTAACCTGATCCACTATAAGGAAAGGTCTATGACTGGGGATTGTGGTGGGTCCCTCCCTGTAGGTGTAGTCCCCATGAAGTACCCTGATAAGTTTTTTTCAAGAATCCTTTAATTTTAGGGAATTATTTTACATTATTATGTATTTTACAAAAATTCATTACCTTATTCTTATATTATGATTCCATTGATTATGATCTCAATTACCATATGAATAACATCTTACGAAAAGTCAATATTTATTCTATAACTCGTAACTATGATCTTCTATATACAAGGTTTGATCTTATATTGTTATGATCATGTTATCATACCCTTATGCTCATGTTATACTTATATATCTCCCTTGTTTACCCTTACTGAGCATCTTATCTCACCCATTTCTTATGTTTCATTTCCACAGGTTATTAAGAAAGGTTTTAATTTGGGGAACTAAAGGGTTAGATATTTAAGAGAGATGTTGAATATCTTTAACCATGATAGGATATTATTTTTTCATGTTTCCAAAGACACTAAACCATTATGGTCCTTGATCATGTACTTTTGTAATATGGATAATATTCATCTAAAATGATGTAATATACATGTATGTAAAGCCTGGGTTGCTATAAGATCTATCTTCACACTTTATTTTCTCACTAATGTCACCTTTGAAATCTATTTTTTTGGAAGTGATGATAGACTAAGTAAAAAAAATCCATGAAAGTTACCTTCACTAAATCGAGCTATCCTCAGACCATATTGGAACTATTCATGTGTTATTTTATATGCCTTTTATTTTCTAACATTAATATGAAGAAACTTCACATCCTAAATACATTATTGAGATATGTTGGTTTTTCATAAATTTCAGTAAACCCTTTCAAAAATTCCTCAATACTTTTCTTCTCATGAGTATTGAATACAACATTCCGAGTAAGTGACATCCTAATCAAGGAAAAGACTTCTTGTACAACCGATCCAATTATTTATTTTCCATATTTTCAAGAAATCTACCAGACAGGTGTATATTGATATTTATGTATAAGAAGATCCTCTAGTTACATCTTATAAAAGTATATGTCTATTCCACCAAACTTCGCAATATGAACCTTCCCTTTCTATGAATTCATTCTTTCAATAATAGTGAATCCTATTGAAATCAAACAACATTAAATTTAGAAGAGAAGAAACATAAATATTGTGAGTGGTGTAGAGCCTTCCTTTAGTACCACTTGTAGGAGTAGAAAAATCCTTGATGGGAAATTCATATGTTGAACTGAACAAACACAACAAGCACTTCGTACACTAGACACACTCTAGTTAAACCACCAGATATATGTCCACCTGATTATCTCATCTTGTATAATAGAAATTCCCAAACACCATCAGAAAAAGGTTTTTTTATACCTCCTTCTCTATGTGTGTGCACTAGAACTTAGATGAGATACCACATAATCACCTCACAACCTCGATAAGAATACTTAACACAAATAATAAAAATATTAAAAAAGGACTACATTGTATAGAAAAACATCTTACATCCTTGGGAGAAAACTACAAACATTTTCATTATCAGAGATAAAAGTAAATTAAAAACTCATCACTCACTACCTAACCATTTAAAAAGTCTCAAAAAATGTATTTAAAAACTCACATAATTTGAGAATAACATCAAAATTTGGCCACTGGTTGCGCCTAAATTTACCCTACAGGTATAAGCGGTCATTGTAGCACGTGTAGGGGTCGAATCCACATGGAAAAAATAAGTAAACTTTAGAAACACATGTTTTATAGAGGTGATTTGTCTATGAAGTTGATTTGGCAATGAAGTGTCCAACTTGGGTTTGAATTGATTGGATCATTTGATAATTTAAAGACGTTTTTGAATTCAATTAAAAAGCATGAGTTGATCCTTGGTTATCGTATGGGGTGAATTGGATGAATTTATTTTTAAATTATTTCAATGTCTTAAGATCAAGCATTTCCTTTAACAAAATACAAACTTCCTAAATCACTCACCAATTTTGAGTTTCAACTATCCTATGGATAATCAACTATACAATTAGAGTATCATATTGATGAGAACTCCAAGGTGGTGGATTATTTTATCACTCGGGATGTGTATCCTTAAATTTGGTGAGTTTAAAGGAGAGTTTACATCATTGAATTAAAATATCAAAAATAGAATTGATTAAGAATTATTAAATTAAGAAATAACATCCAATTCATCCCCTTGATACTCCCTTGGATCAACCCATTATAGGATTAACCCTTTATTGAAGCTATTCTACCAGTGGAAGCAGGATGTAGGCTTATGGGGGCATAATTGAAGAGGAATAAAATTATTAAAAGAACGAACACTCCACCGTTGTGTGATTGAATTCACAAGTGCGGGTGTGAATAAATTCACACCATGATTCAATGGTATCAACGTTTGAAGAAAAGGAAAATAATAAGTGAAGAAGAGGAATAAATTTTATTAAAATACTATACATGAAAGAAAAACATACATGGGAAAACTTGACGATGTGATTACAAATTTAAAGCAGGAAATTACAATTGAAAGAAATACAATGGATGAAAGAAAAACTCAGATTGAAGGAAAACTTTTAGATGATAATTTTCTTCACCACCAGCTCCTTATATAGGAATATTAGTATCCTTATTTCCACCCCCTAAAATAAATTCACCCCCCAACAATTAAGAGAGCCAAAAGGAGGGTGAAGAATCAAAAGGAAATTAAGGTTACAAAGTTGACCACAAAACCAGCCAGATTCATCCTCCATTTTGACGTCAGAGTTTTACACTTAAAACGGTAGAACCTGGAGGCTTCATAAATACGAAATATCTTCTTCCATGTGTATTCTAGAATATCTCAAAATTTAATGTGATTTGGTTCATCCGTTTGGGATTTATGTTTAAAATGGTGGGCTGGTTTTATGAGTTTTCAGTTATGGCCCACCATTTTAATTCTAAACTTCAGCTCCTTATATCTCATTCAAATCTTATGAATTAGATCTGACCACAGTTGAATGAAATTATACCCATATATTTCTATTTATAATGAAAAAATTTGAGCTTCATTGGTCTTTTAATATGGGCCCCACTTTTTCTTAATGGGCCTTAGACCCATTATGTTTTTTCCTGCAAATTTCTGCATTCACGCACAAAATTATCCATCTTTCCTTGGGATTCATCCATCGTACCTAAAAAAAATGTTCCAAAAAAGGTGATAAATAATATTCCAAAATATCAAATTCAAAATATATATATAATGTTGTCCACAAACAGATGAATGATTGGTCCCAAAATTTCATTTTAAACACGAATTTCATTTAAGAAGAGAAAAGAAGTTCTATTTATGTAATGAACTAAAAACAATGTTTATGTACTTTTTAAAAATTAATATAAAGATATTAACAATGAATATTAGCCACTTTTAGTGACTAATCACACCCTCCAACTTGAGTTTTCCTAGTCCTAAGAAAAATATATTACAAATATGAAATTTGAATCCCCTTTTCTAAAAACATTTTAATACACATTTCTCACACAAAGAACTTATACCAAAAAAAAGTATGAAACCCATCAAAATCATTTAAAACAAGCTAAGTTCATAAGCATATCCTAAGCCCAAGCCCATTCCATTGTTCAAATTCGTCGCCACATTTCATCCAATTTAAATTAATCATGATAAAGTGTTTTGCATCACAAAATATATGGGGCCCATTTTATATTCAAGGAGGAAAATGGAAGTGCTAAGTGGGAATCACATTAAACCTTAATATGAGTATCCAATTGTTTTTGATTTTTTTGTTTGTTTTTTTTTATTTTTTTAACCACAATATATATGAAAAGACTAAATCTGGGAAAGACAACTATTGAGTCACGATCCGAAATGCCGGACGCCACACATATTGTCAATTCCATACTCTAAAATAGAGATATAAAGCCTAACCTTGTGCAATACAACTATGGAGTCACGATCCCCAAGTGACAGATGCCACACATTTGGACAAAACATTGCTCTATGTGGTCATTAATTTTTTTCAATTTTTTTGTTTTTTTTTTGTTTTTTTTGGATACTCAAATTAATCTAAAAGTGACCACAAAGCCCTATGATATAATGAGAGGGACCCAAGAACTCAAATTTACACCCACGATCTAGTAGACGTGTATTGTGGAATTTTTATTAAGAGAATGAAAATATAAACTTTAAAAAATCACATCGGGCAACTGCACTTTCAAAAAACAATGCTTATGAACATAATCATGTATTAAAATTTTTAATCAAGGCATTCAAAAATTCATTGAAATTTGTTTTTTAGGTTTGAAAATGTACATTAATGAATTAAATAATTACTAATTTATTTTTTAATTGAATTTATTTTTTTCCATAAAATCCTTTTTTTTCAAAAATCCTAAATTTTCACTCCCCCAACTTAGAATGAAACTGCCCTCAATTTTGAAAGAGAAGAGAAGAGAGATATTATAATTAGGAAGATATAAGGGAGTAAGTTGAAATTAAATCCTGGAATAAAATCACCTGGTTTGATGTTGATCACCCTTAAAAAGAAATTGTTCACTTTGTTTTCACATCACATGTAGACTCCTTGGGGGTGATTGAAGGTTGGGGTTGAACTCTTGAGGGCATTAGTTTTATTTGAAAAGAAAAAAACTTCAACTGCTACAAAATCTCACAAAAAATTAGATCACATTGGAAACCCCAAGGGTTTCCCTTGATAAAAAAACAAAAAAAACACGCACACACAATAAAAAAATAAACAAAATGCAGAATCCAGGTTGCCTCCCGGAAAGCGCTTAATTTAAAGTCTTTTGCTTGACATGGACCCCCAACTTATCCAATTCCAAATTTCAACATTTTTAGGACCCCATATTTCTCCACTTCAACTTGATTGAGAATGATTCTTTGTTTATAAATTTTCTCATGTACATCCCATTGTTCTATAATGAGTTGGAAAATCCATGGAATATCAGAAATGATTGATCCAATTATATCTGTAGTGTTACCGAAGACATCAAGTATCAGTCCTCCATTGTTGGTTTCAAGATAAAAATGATTTACAATGGAATGTTCTTGGTTATCACTTATGGATAGATTTTTTAGTGGTGATATAAGGACCATAACTTCAAGTTTAGGTTCATTGAAATTTACCAAAGCAGATTGAAAATTTTAATCAAAATCAATTTCTTCACTAAATAATTTAGAAAGAATTGGTTCCTTTTTAAAAGATGATTCTTTCCTAAATATATCTAGTTGATTTTTAGGAGTGGGTATAGTATCAATGGTTGGGATTTCTCCCCAGGGTTCAGTGATCGGTAGACATGGAAAATCACTAAAGGTAAAATGTTGGGGAAACTCAATCCATGATGCTGAATTATCCTCTTTTGAATTCAAAAAAATCAATTTCCTCTTGATTTAAACACTCATTACCAATTCCCTCATGTTCTTTAGCTTGACTTTCAAAATTACCTAACAAATTCACTTCATTATCCAACTTTGTTTTTCTAGATTCTAAACTGGGTTCTTCACATGTTTTAATGTTTTGTAGTTCTAACCTCAAAGATGAAACCTTAGAATTCATTATCTCCATTTGATTACACAATTGTTCAATAAATGATTGAGGAATAGATATGTTAAGAGGTTGAACATTATGGAATTAAATATTATTGGACTCTTCAATCATACTTGAGAGAGAATGAAATTGATCATTTAAATATTCATTATCCAATTGATTGTATGTCTCATCGGGTGTGGGGTAATCATTCAGTGTTGATCAAAGTAATTTCCTATGTGAGGGGATTCCCATTGTTGACTTTCTATTTGATTCTATCCCAATTTTATGAAAGTAAATTGTTGATGATACTCCATTGGAGTTGAATGAAATTTGTATTTGTATTTTTTTGGACACACGAAAACAGAAAAGGGAAGAGAAAAGAGAAATAGAGGTGAGAAAAGAGAATTTAGGTGAGAATAGAAAGTGGGTGTCTAAGAAAACTTACTTGGGTCCCCCGCAACTGCGCTAAAATCTGGTTGCACCAAAATTTACCCTACAGGTATAAGTGGTCATTGTAACACATGTAGGGGTAGAATCCACCAGGACCAAAGAAGTAAACTTTAGAAACACACGTTTTATGGAGGTGATTTGTCTATGAAGTTGATTTGGCTATGATGTGGACAACTTGGGTTTGAATTGATTGGATTATTTGATATTTTAAAGACGTTAGTAAATTAAATTTAAAATCCCGAGTTGATCCTTGGTTATCATATAGGGTGAATTGAAAGAATTTTTTTTAAATTATTTCATTGTCTTAAGTTGGAGCGTTTCCTTTAACAAAATACAAATATCCCAAATCATTCACCGATTTTGAGTTTACTCTATCCTAAGCCAAATCACCTATACACTTGGAGGATCATATTTATGAGCACTCCAAGGTGGAGGATTTTTTTAGCCCTCGGGATGTGTATCCTTAAAATTGGCGAGTTTAAAGGAGAATGTACATCATTGAATTAAAATCTCAAAAATAGAATTGATTAAGAATTATTAAATTAAGAAATAACATCCAATTCATCCCCTTACTACTCCCTTGGATCAAAACATTATAGGATTATCCCTCCATTGAAGATATTATACCAATGGAATCAGGATGTAGACTTATGGGGTCAGAGTTGAAGTAGAAGAAAATTATTAAAAGAACGAACTCCCCACCGTTGTGTGTTTGAATTCACAAGTGCTGGTGTGAATAAATTCACACCAAGATTCAACAGTATCAATGTGTGGAGAAAAGGAAAAGAATTAGTGAATAAGAAGAATAAATTTTATTAAAATACTATAAGTGAATGAAAAACATACATGGGAAAACTTGATGATGTGATTACAAATTGAAATCAGGAAATTACAATTGAAAGAAATACAATGGATGAAAGAAAAAATCATATTGAAAGAAAAATGTTAGACAATAATTCCCTTTACCACCAGATCAATATATAGGCATATTAGGAGCCTTAAGTACACCCCCCAACAATCAATTCATCCCCAAAAATTAAGAGAGTCAAAAGGAGGGTGAAAAATCAAAAGGAAATTGATGTTAGAAAGTTGACCAGAAAACCATCCAGATTCATACTCCATTTTGACACATGGGTTTGACAATTAAAACGGTAGAAACTGGAGTTATCATAAATACAAAATATCTTCTTAAATGTGTCTTCTAGAAGATATAAAAATATCATGTTATTTGGTTTATCCGTTTGAGAGTTATGTTCTAAATGGTGGGATGTTTCTATGAGCTTTCAGCTATGGCCCACCATTTAAATTCTAAACTTTATCTCCTTGTATCTCACTGAAATCTTTTGAATTAGCACTGAAAAAAGTTGAATGAAATTATCCCCATATTTTTCTCTTTATACTTATATAATTTGAACTTCATTGGTCTTTGAATGTGGGCCCCACTTTTTCTTGATGGGCCTTAGGCCGATTATGCTTTTTCCAGCAAATTTCTGCATTCAGGTGCAAAAATATCCATTTTCCCTTAGGATTCATCCATCGGACATAAAAGAAAAAATGTAAAAAAAAGTGATAAATCCTATCCCAAAATATCAAATTCAAAAAATATATATAATTGCGTCCACAAATAGATGAATTATTGGGACCAAATTTTGATTTTAAACATGAATTGCATTTAAGATGAGAAATGAAGTTCTATTTATGTAATGCACTAAAAAAATGTTTATGGACTTTGTAAAAATGAATATAAAGATATTCACAATTAATATTATCCACTTTCAGTGACCAATCATCCAACACTTTAATATATAGTCTCATTTTGGTGAACCAGTTGCCAAACCACCCAAGATTTACGGTTAGCCTCCCATTGAACAAAGAGATCTCTGATACAATTTTTAACCTTATGATCAAACTTCTAATAGTCATTAACCATTCTTGAAGCCCAAACATTGAGCTTCCATCCTAGTGGAAACTCCATTCTAAGGAATCCATCTGGTGAAACATTCTCTGGTCAAATCATTCCACCCAACCACTATGAAAATGTAATGTAGGACCCCTTTTCCCAATTATATCTATCTAATGATATTCATCCAATCATCTCAATATGATGACCTCTATATAAAAAAATATCTCTGGTGAAAATAAAGAATTTTCATAAACCCAACAGTTTCCATGTTTTTAAATGAAAAAAATAACATTCACAATACTTAGTGAATATAAAGACAATAAAAGTATCCAATAGAAGAGATAAAAAATAATTGAGAGATATATCATAAATACATTATGATAATTGGGAAGCAATATGATCCCTATACTTTACAGTATCAAAGAGAGAATACTATTTTGATGTCGGGATCCATCAATGGATGAAGAAACCTATATATTTGAGTATTCATAGTCCTAATGAGAACCAAATCAAGTAAATATTTGGAAAGTTGAGCAATCCATATGTCCATTATCTAAAGAATACCTTGATATAAAATACTTAGATTGTACATGAGTATAACAGATTGATCTAGTCTCTTTATAGAGAGAGATCATCATCAAGTAGTGTAGAAAGATATCAAAGTAGAAGAAAATAAATCATTGTTTGGATCACACATTTTATAGGAGATTCATTTATTTTAGTTTGACTATGGTATTTGGAACATAGTGGGACTCTGCATTTTTAGGACTGGGGTGGTTTTTGGTTGTAATGACTTGAGAATATAGAGGAAGAATCCATGATTCAGGGGACTAAACAGTCACAAAAATGAGTAGTTTATTCTAGAATATCCTTGTAAATATAATAATATAGGACTTCTTTATATTTTACTACACTCAAGGTGAGGGTAATAGAATATATTTAGTGAATCAAGACCTTAACAAGTCCAATAGGTTGAGTTTAAAAGGAATATTTTGTAAGATACGTCCACAAGTTCAACCCCATCTCAATAGTTTATCTATCCAGGGGCATCCCACCCCCAACTGAAAATTTAGAAAAGGAAAAATTTCTCTCAGGTTACTTCACTCAGGATACTTCACCCAAGTGGATTTTCCCATCCCTACTTCCAAGGTTATCTCACTCAGAATAAGGTTTCTCACCAAGCTAGGATCACCCAGGGAATGTGCGTAGCTTAGTATTCTAAAGCTTACGATAATGATGTAGTCGTCCACTTAAATTTAGTATAGAATTTGACTTGTGAAAAAAGAGAGTGAAAAGATATCAGTTTTACTCAGGTCATAATGATGCATGGAATTGAAGGGGTCACCCACTATTTATAAAGGATTTGCATCCTTTTCCAACATACTAGTGAACATCATGTTCCCAAGTACCAGCCTACGTGGTACACCAACCACCATCCTGAGAACATGAGCCCTCCTTTGATACATTTTTCATGTCAGATTAATATTTATTTTAGAATTTTATTCTCTTTATGCTAATAAACTA
This sequence comes from Viscum album, assembly GCA_963277665.1. Classification (NCBI taxonomy): domain Eukaryota; kingdom Viridiplantae; phylum Streptophyta; class Magnoliopsida; order Santalales; family Viscaceae; genus Viscum; species Viscum album. The sequence continues at coordinate 717,793,999 of OY728129.1, read as the reverse complement.
TAATTCTAAGCAGAGGGGGAATTTGCTGGTGGTTTTTTTGAAGGATGGAGAATTTAGTCTAGTGGGTGAAGTTACTATGGAAGGGAACCATTAATAGTACCCATGACCAAGTATGCACCTAGGTCACTTTTCCTTGGTGTCTTACTTTAGACCTAGGCCTCCTCAGGCACCCTGGTCTCCAAATGTATAGTCAAATCCCTTGGTGCGAAGCAAATTAGCACACCCGGATCACACACCCGTGTCATTAGTTAGAAAAAAACAACTCATCCAACTAGATCATAAAGGTGATTACTCACCCAAATCCATTCAACAATACTCTATTGCCTTTAAATACCCTCCATACATTCTATTTTATAACACATGAATAAGGTGTACGAGGATGATCTAAAATCCCAAAAATTGATTTACTCAGATGATCCTAACCATCTACGCATTGCACCCATGTATCTCTTTCCCTTTAAGGTGACCTATTAAGTTAAAACATAATGTGGGTAATTTCATTATCTAAAGAATTTAATATATAAACCATCAAGGAATAATACTTCCCTTATTATCCTTAAAGACTTGGATGATGGGCCTATATCACTTGGACTCTTCACTAGAGAGACACTTCATGTAGGATTTCAGTCATGGAGACACCTTACCTTTCCCTATAACGTGATGAAACTTTTCCCTAACCATCATATTAGGGTGTCATTTCTCCCTACCCCATACATGGGAAATACAACTCCCCAATCCCAAACTAGGGATAATATTCACCTTGGTCACCTACTAGGGCACCAATTCACTCTTGTTCCAATACTAGGGTGTGATACCCCTGGCTCTACGACTAAGTGTACCCTCTCCCAGGGGCCTATAATAGGGAACTAATTTCCCATGCCTCATACATAGGTTCCACTTTTCTTATTTTTTCACACTTGGGTACCAATTCAACCTATCCCCCTACTATGGGCATGTAATTTTCTAGGCCTCCTCTACGAGTGTATAATGAACATGACCAAAAAACATACATCAGTGTGAACCCTATCAATCAAGTATTCACTTTACAATGAAATAATTATAGAATTTACTTTCAAACCAATAGGATAATCCTGGTAATTATGATAATATATTTCCTTGGTAACGAGGAACCCATTCATGAAGATACCGGTGAAACTTCCCCTAGATCATGCAACTTATCTTGGATTCCCCATTTCAAGCATACTGTCGGGACGAGAATCTAGTGGAAAAATTGGTTCCACTCAATACTCCTAAGACAAATCAAGGTACTCCCACCAGGTATAAGATCCAAATTCTTATTTCACCTAAGTTACTAACTATGTCATGTACCTTTGGGTATCATATTCATAAGCCCCACATGTATCCTTTATGCTCTGAAGCAAAAACAAATCCTCATATTATGTGTAAAAAAAATACACCCTTACCAATCCATATTCCCTATGCAAACTAAAAAAATCAAGCTATGCTCACTAAGTACCTTTACATAGGAAAAAGTTGGAGAATTACACATTTTGAAAGGATAACATGTCCTAATTTTCCTCATAGTCTAGGAAATCTAAAGACTACTGGTGAAAAAGCATCAATGAAGGATTTCATGTTAGTGGACATTCATGAACATTACTCGAAAAGAAACCTGTTAGAAGTCAAGAACTCATATAAGAAATGGGATTTCTTTGGTATTATAGAAGAAGGAAATGACTAGAGGGTTATCTGATCAATATCTCCACTAATACATGATTCTCCACCAGGGATTTTATCAAAAGATAGTGAAATTTCCCCTCCTATTTATGAGCTAGATCTATGTGAGGACATTCATCATAGAGTTCCAAATCAATGAACCAATCCTCATATTCATAAGTTTCATCTACATAGTGATATATTTCATAACTATGTATAGATTGATTCCCATCCTCATGGGATACGTAGTGACATCCAAGTATTTTACTTTGGATTTATCCAAAAGTTCGATTCCACCCTATCCCTGTTTCATTTTTGGAACTTTTATATACATTCCAGTTTTAGGGTATCCATGCCTTATGTCAAAGCAATTTTCCATATTGGATTTAGCTGATCAACTTGGATAGATGTTTCATATTCAGAGAACTTGAGATCTCCTAAAAAATACCTAGAATAGATCATCACATGGTGTTCAGTACCACTGATCATCATGTATTTAGATGCGCGACAAAGTGATCTAAGTTTACCTTAGAATCAAATTCTTTCATTCTGAAGAATCTAATTCTACGGGGGGGGGGGGGGGGAATTTGTTTGCACCGGTATTTGTGCATGTGCCAATTCTCTGAAAAATATCCTAGATCCATTCTAGTTGATTAATTAATATATAGCGGATATCATGCATGAAGTCCTATATTTTATAGAAACATATCTTGGACCCAACATTAGACTAAAAATTTCATTTTTCTGAGTTGAGAGTTTGATACCACCACAAGAAAAATTATGGCTATCCCACTAAACAGTATATCCAAATCAACCAATGCCCATATTAGACTAGGTAGACCACACCCATGGGAGTTATCCCAAGCCAACCTGTGGGACAACGGGGAAGCATATCACCTACAAGGATTAGGTCAGGCCCGTGTATAGGGTCTAAGGTGCCCAAGCCCACATGCACACATGTGTACATAGCTGGGATGAGGCATACTGGGTAGAGGGTGATGCAAATGGTATAGGTGATAACCCAATTTCCATATCGAACTAGTACCCTCCATAAGATAGCTTATAATCCGAATAGAGGAAGTCATGGGAATTTGATGTGGGACATATATTTTTCTACGGGATCAAACTAGGACCATCTGATCGCGACTTCTATTGATATCAGACATTCAATTCGATCTCGAATGCTGTGAACTTGAGATAGGTTAAATATGTACCATCCTATATCGCCCTTGATAATCTTGTCCATCTGATGGGTCCTGCATATCCTGGGTTTGAATCCAGCTGAATCCCTCATCCTGCATGACCGTCATCTTCAACCTCATGATGCAATAGTTCGGTGTCCCAAAGCACACCTGGAACCAATCTTTTTTCACCACCATGTATTCAAAACCTTGCAGATACTCAAGCAAGTCCAATATAACTAGAATGAAATCACTACAAGATCTAAACCATGAGCCCTAGGGGTCTCCATTGAGACTCTTTGACAGAAACCGAGACTATCAAGTGATCCTTCCTTGATCATGCAACCGAACCGGGGAAACTAGGGAGAGTCCTCTAGGAGAATTTACATACTTCTACGATCTTTTGTAGACAAACCTTAATCCGTCAAAAGGGAACCCTTGATCATGTGACTGAGATGAAGTAAACCAATGAGTTATTGCAATTCGTTTTATGATTATGAACCGTTTCATCCTCCACATTATTTTCATCTAAATTATTTTATACTTTTTACCATACATGTGACACCATGAAAATGTTACCATTTTCATATAAAAATTAACACCGACCTTGGCCTCACATGGCCTATATAAACCCCCTCACATCCCTAAACAATAGAACAAAAAAAGAGGATGGGGGGGGGGAGATATGAGAAAATAGGGAACATCGAAGGACAGAAGCACTGAACGCCACCTTTAAAGAAATCCTTAAGGTAATGGGACCACTTTTGTATAGAATTCCTTCAAAGTAACCAATAGATTTATCCTCACATGATCACACGATCATACACTGGGCCCCATGCGAATGCTCATGAGACCTCCTGCAAGGCCACTTCCCAGATTATGCGATCACATGAGCTATGGAACCTTATGCGATGTGGGTCCTGGAATACACGAGGAACCCATACTAGTGCCCAAAAAAATGTACCAGTGAGCATATAAACCTTGATATCCCAATAATCCCTATCTTCCGGTGACTTCACCAAAACCCACCAGAAGTAAGCATCGCATCCTGACAACACCTCTCAGAAGTCATTGGTGAAATGTACTAAGCCATCACGAGACACTTTTTTAAAGATAATCATGTTTCATGAACAAGGGGGCCTCAGGGTTTCAAAAACCCATGATCATGAAAAACAACATTCCTATCCATCGATAGAAAAGATAGGGAGACCTCGATATGGGTGTCTGACACCCATGACACCCGCATGCACCCTAAAAAATGCAGCCAGGCCATCCTCCTTCAGTATGACATATACATCTTCCCCAATGCATACAGAATCAACAGAAAAACCCATCTAGGGTTAGGGAGTCCATCATTTGATCCCTTTGAAGATCATGCACCCACATGATAGATCATGCGATCATGCGGTGCATGCCTATTCATGCAAAGGCCTCGATATAAAACCTCTATCACATGTCCATAAGGCCCATCGTAAGACCCCATACACTCTACATGTGGCCTTACTAATGGTATTACAAATGTAGAGGATCCCCATGATCACCCTTGTATATATTCAGTGAGTAAATGTGACCCGCATGTTGCACATTACTTGCCAAGAAATCATCATCACCCCATTAATTCCTTGTCTTTGATATAAAACCCTTATGCATAAGCACAAAAATAGTCATGGGACCCCTTCAAGGTCATGAATCCCGCATGCCTTTAAGAGAGTAGCCATGAAAACATCCTCTTAGTGAACATAAGAGCCCATGGAAAAGGATTACTCTCTCCATCCAAACCCTATGGTTTACACCTTTAACATGAGCAATCGGGCATATATTCCTCCCATGCAACATAAGGAACAATACCTTTGGATACATACTTACCATCTTTGAACAAGTGCAAGACGCTAAAAATACTCATGAGACCCTTCGATTGTCTCTTAGTGTCCTTTGAAAACCATGTACATGCCACGTTGATAGCCAGACAAGCCTCGGATGAGTCATATTGATCTCGCAGAAAATTTTTGATATGTTACCATGGTCATTCGATTACCCAAGGACAAGTCAAACCAGTTATGCAAGGAACCGTAGAACTTCCCGCCCGGATCATGCGAAGAAATACTAATACAACACATGTCAGTAATGTGAAAGAGTCATTGACATGTGAGCATGATCATGCAATCATCTAAATTCATTCCCATATTGACATGTGATGGCTCAATGATTGGACTCTATGTATGTCCGCCTCTCTACATGGAAATATCTACGTATTCCCAGGAAACCTTGTGGTTCCCTTAGGATATGAAGATAGACATTACAATGATATTCTTGTGTATTTTTTACATGAACCATATTATTCATGCGAATCAACTTCAAAAAATCAAATAAAAGCATATACATCACTCATACGAAGTCGTATGATCCCATAAATTCACAAAATAAAGCGAATAAGATTAAAAGGAAGAAGGTGAGTGGTGTTCATTGTTTCTTAAGGACATGTGATGTGTCCACCATACATCTCTGCAAGAACTCCTGAAAATGCATCCAAATAGGATCGTTACGGTCATACAAAGAATCTTTTGACATCGTGTGACACCTTGTACATGTCCACCAGGACATATGAAGCACTTGTGACATGTACACCAGGACATGAGAAGCACTCTTGAAATGTCCACTAGGACATGCAAAGCACTCTCGACAAGTCCACCAGGATATGCGAAGCACTCCTAACATATCCTCTAGGACATGTGAAGTACTTCGAACATGTCTACTAGGGCATGTGAAACACTCTTGAAATGTCCCCTAGGAACTTAAAATCACTCATGACATGTCCAAATAAACAGGATAACCACCCTTGACATGTCCACCTAGTCATGGAATGCACCACTGACATGATTACTTCACTTAGGTGAAGACACCTGAGGAAATTCAGTTGATCATGCGTTAGACCTCAGACCTATCCACTTTGGTCATGCGAAGCATCTTAGACATATTTTATTGGCCCATGAAAATACACCCATAACAGGAAAATGGATCAGGTATCCACTCTAATATATGTCTACTATGTTAGATTGATGTCCCAACAAATCGGGTGAATAATCAAGACCTACCTAGTAGATGGCCGAGACATGTCAGTCAAAGCCCTTATGACATGTCCACTTTGTATGCCATGTCTACTCGGACTCATGCCATGTAGACCATGGCTAAGAATCCTTAGCCACATTCCCCTTCCATGAAGGAAGTGTCTCTGATGACCTGAGATCATTAATTTATGCAACCCCACTAAAGTCATGCTCTAAGATAGACCTCTGTCTAATCCACCAGAGGATAGAGAATGATTGCACCAGTCGACAACCCTAGAGTGTAAGCCTCGACCAATGAGTGACCTAAAATGAAATCCTAGAGTGTAATACCCAATTAATGAGTACAAAAACAAGTGTCCCTAGAGTGTAAGCCCTGACCAATGAGTGCACCAATGGGAAACCTCAGAGTGTAAGCCCTGACCAAGGAGATGACACTGACCGGGCAACCTCAGAGTGTAAGCCCGGACAAGTGACATGAAATGAGTGAGCCAACCAAGGAAAACCCTATAATGTAATCCATATATATCTACATGATATAATATGTCCTATTCAATAGGGAATCCATTTTGGTTTAATCCCCTAGCATCCTAGATATCTCTATAATGTCTCCAAGAACGATCACCTACCTTATCCTATTAGCAGGTTATGGTCGATATGAACTATAAGAACTCTGATTCTCACCATATATGAGATATGTAGGAAGACTCCTTAAGGCATGAGATCCATACCATATCTTTCGTGAGAAGGGAATGCATTCCTCTCAATGGGAAACTTTAATGAGTAAGCTCCGTGCAGATATACTCTCATGCAACATGTCCAATCTATCACTATTTCATGTTTCTCACACTGAGCATGGATCATGTGAGCTTAGAGGTCAAAAATGATTGTACTAATAGAATAATAAGGATTCCCCCAACATGGAATTATCACATATAGGATATAATCTTGGTTAAATCCCATATCTACTCACATGTCTCACGACACAGACGCCTGCTATATAAACTATGTAGAATCTGATTGCTGTATTAAATAGGATATGTAGGACACCTCATTGAGGTCTGAGCCTGATATTTACCTCCTTACCGCAAAAAATTAAAAATAAAAAGATGAGTCCAGTCATATGACTTTAAACTATGTAAAACTAACTATGGGAGTTTTGATTCATGTTCCCATAGGATACATAGGATGCCTCATAGAGGTTCAATCCCATTTTCAAGACACCAACCATCCCCCTGGACAACAATAACCTTTAGAGTGCTCGAGCATAGCCATAGTTCAAAGCATTGTAATTAAATAAGAGAGTGATATAGAACTATCAATATGTGCATCTTAATACATATCAACACATGTTCATAATCAATTCATTAAAACATGGGTAACTAGTCTCATACCAGGGTCCAGAAAGGATTTCACGAATATGTCTTAAATCTATAAGAGAGTCCTAGAATAGGCAATAATTCCCACCAAAAGGGTGTGATGAGCCTAACCTCCCATCCTCTTGAAAAATGAGATTCCCCAAGAGTCGTTGGGAATGAAAACCCAGGTGACCATCATCCTTTGGAAAGTATGTCTGTACCCAGCTACGGATAGGGGAACCATTTGGAGTTTCGGGGAAAAGTGACTATATTAACGTGGTGAGTGAAGCCCATTCCATGACATAAAACCCGAAGAAAAAATAAAATAGATAAATTTTGAGCGAAAATTTTATTTTTATTGGGGTAGAATGTAACACTTGAGTATTTTTTGAAATATATTTTTTTGAATTAATTTAAACTTTTTTATATTCTTCATTTCACACAATACTAAATATAACTTTTGTTATATGAAAGCACCAAGCTATTATTACTTTGTGTACAACAAAAAGTCGATATTGTGATACAAAAAACCATTAGATTATCTTTTGGTACATGCAACACTATATTTTTCTTGTGTTGTACATAATGCCAAGTTCCTACAATAACTTAAAAGACACAAGACTGAGTTTTGTCAAACTACAACATACTATTAGTATTATTATTAAAATATTATTATCATCGTCACCTAGAAATTGGAATGGTGGTTATGAATAATAATGATTAAATTATGAAAACATGGTTTACAAATATATATAAGAAGAATTATTTGTTGAACAATTAACTAGAAATGAAAATAAAACCCATTTGAAAATATAGGAAATATTTTTTAGGAAAACAATATATATGAAATCTAACACATTTTACCTCAATAAATCAAATAAAAAAGTTTTTATAATTGATTTTAATGATATATATATATATATATATATATATTATATTAGATAAAATATTTAACATTCATATTATGTGTTTTCTAGATAAGAGATAAAAATAAAACCAATTTTACGTATAAAGATATATATTTTTATAAAAGGTAATTTTACTGCATTTTAATGGTATGACTATTTTTTATATAAATTTTTACACTTTTATAAATTATATTTGATAAAATATAATTAATTTTTGAAATCATAACATCAAAATTATATTTGGGTGATTTTTTGTTTTTTTCTGAGATGTTTCATTTTTGAATGAATAGTGAAAATATCGAATTTTAATTCAAAACTCCATTTTTGTATAATTTATTTATATAGTTAAATTATATTTTAACATGGTATTAAATTTTATTTAGATAAATTATACATATAATAATACAATTTTTTTAATTATAATTAATTCCTCATTGAAATTGGATATAAAAACATCTCAAACTTTTGTACTTTTTTCATTTTAAAATCCCATCGTTTTATCCCCTCTGAAGGATTAAATTTTAGTTAATTTCTGTCAATTTTTTGTTTATAATTTGAAAAAATGGATTCCATATTTTAAATAATCATAAATTATAATGTATAGTAAGGTCAAATTAGTTTTTTACCAAAAATATTAGTGAATAGAATTAATATTAATTAAAGTGATTAAGGTAAAAATGAGTTTACTTATTGGTTAAACTTTAATATAAAAATTCTAAATGACCTATAAACCTGTCAAAAAGTCATTGGATGCCCATATATAGACCACAACTTTCCTTGGATCGAATATTAACTATTTTTGGAGTCACATGATGTAATGGAGACCTCTCAATAGTGTTTTCCTTTTTATATTTACAAGAATGCCACTACTCCACTATTAAAGGGAACTCACCCCCTCACTTCTTAACACATCTCAATCCACTTGTTTTGGACAAAACCTCACAAAATATACTTTAAAATTACCCCCCTTAATCCTAGAGGACCCAATTTTTGTATAAATTCAACTAAGCAAGGCATTTGGTTCAAACCAGAGGGAGTTACCCAAAAAAGAGAAGGATTGAACATGTATGAAGAAAGTCAAGACTTAAGGTAAGGGTTTTCCCATATAACATTTATTTCTATGAGATATATTCTATATTAACCACTTATTCTTGTTTTTATTGTATATTCCTCCCTATGAAATTTTATATCATGAATATCTTTTATTTCTTGATATCCAAAGTATCAATTGATGTTATTCTTTCAGAGATCTCACAATTCAAAAGTTACTCAAGTAGTTTGGGGATTTCAAGTCCCACTTTTATTTCTCAGAAACATATGACTTATTCCCAACTCATTTATTTTGTGGGGTATATATAATTCCCATGAATGTATTACATGATTATTATCCATAAATTTACTGGCATCTACATATTGGTTTGATGATCTCTATTTCAGGGAATTTTAAGGTTCAAAAGTTACCAAATCAGTAAGGAAAATTTGCCTCAATTTTCTATCTTTGTGATAGATATTATTTAATGCAACTATATTGTTTTACAAGGTGTATATAATAAGATTTGACATGATTTATCATGAATATCATTATTTTCATGATATTTTAGGATTCTTTTATTGTCATTATCTCATTGATATTATGATTCAAAGTTACCTAAGTTGTAAGAGTTTATTACTACAATCTCATAGTTATCGATATTATTTATTATTATGATTCAATTGATGAAATATTATGATCCATATCTCAATAATTCTAATTAAATTTATTAAAATATGGTTATATATGACATATTCATGTATTGGTACAATTTTCCCACTCTTTGATACTCAATATAATCAAGAAATTATTTTTTAGAAAGTATGAACTGATCTATCTCTTCAGCCGAAAATATGCATTCTTTTAAAAAATATTTTCTTAAAATGTTTTAAATTTTTTTTAAATGAAATCTTATGCTATTTTTCATGGAAAAGGATTTTAAAAATGTTTTATGTTTTAAAAACTGATTTTTTTTCAAAGCTTCCTTTATAAGTCCAAATTGTTATTTTAGAAGGAAATGGTTCTTCAAAGGTTTTATGTTTTAAATTTAATTTTTCAAAGTGGAAAGGATATATTCCTCAAGAAATGTTTTTATTAATTTTAATTATTCCTTTATTTTTTTTCAATTTTGTTTTCAAAGAAATAGATTTTTTAAATTTTATATGTTTCAAAAATTTAGTTTTTTCAAAGAAAGGTTTTGTTCAAAGTGATCATTCAAAATCCTTCTCGATCAAAGATGATTTCCTTTGATATAGTTTATGATTTAATAGGGATATGTTACAAAGATACCATTCATATTCTTTCTCTAAATGGTTTATGTTTTTATGGAATTATGTTTATGGAACCATTTTCTTTTCCATGAGTCAATCATGATTCAAAGAGATTGTTATGAAACCCATTTCATTTCAACAATCTCATAACATTTCCAAAAGATTGATACAAAACCCATTTTTTCCATAGATTAATCAAGTTACGAAAGAATAATTGTTTTTAGGAGTTTTATGATGACATGAAATATTTTTTTACTTTATTCATGTTGTGGTTCATGGACATAACTTATACGATGGGTGTCCCAGATAGCGATAGTTAATCCTATTACAACTTATACTATGGGGAGGCCTCGAGAGCACTGGGTAATCCCATTACAACTTACATTATGAGGTGGCCCATATAGCACCAGGTAATCCCGTTACAACTTATATTATGGGGTGGCCTAGATAGCTCTATGTAATCTCATTACATCTTATACGATGGGACGAACCATATACCATTGGGTGAGCCTGTTATGGCTCTCAAATTCATTATGTAAAGATTTATATCTCATAATATGATGATGTAAATAAGTCGACAGGCTTGATCCACTGTGGGATGATGGTGTAACCTAATCTACTATAAGGAAAGGTCTATGACTGGGGATTGTGGTGGGTCCCTCCCTGTAGGTGTAGTCCCCATGAAGTTCCCTGATAAGTTTTTGTCAAGAATCCTTGAATTTTAGGGAATTATATTACATTATTATGAATTTTACAAAAATTCATTACCTTATTCTTATATTATGATTCCATGGATTATGATCTCAATTACCATATGAATAATATCTTATGAAAAGTCAATATTTATTCTATAACTCGTTATTATGATCTTCTATATACAAGGTTTGATCTTCTATTGTTATGATCATGTTATCATACCCTTATGCCCATGTTATACTTATATATCTCCCTTGTTTACCCTTACTGAGAATCTTAGCTCACCCATTTCTTATGTTTCATTTCCACAGGTTATTAAGAAAGGTTTTAATTTGGGGCACTAAAGGGTAAGATATTTAAGAGAGATGTTTAATATCTTTAACCATGATAGGATATTATTTTTTCATGTTTCCAAAGACACTAAACCATTATGGTCCTTGAGCATGTACTTTTGTAATATGCATAATATTCATCTAAAATGATGTAACATACACGTATGTAAAGCCTGGGTTGCTATAAGAACTATCTTCACACTTTATTTTCTCACTAATGTCACCATTGAATTTTATTTTTTTGGAAGTGATGATAGAATAAGTAAAGACCAAAAATAATCCATGAAATTTACCTTCACTAAATCGAGCTATCCTTAGACCATATTGGAACTATTCATGTGATATTTTATATGCCTTATATTTTCTAACATTAATATGAAGAAACTTCACATCCTAAATACATTATTGAGATATGTTGGTTTTTCATAAATTTCAGTAAACCCTTTCAAAAATTCCTCAATATTTTTCTTCTCATGAGTATTGAATACAACATTCCGAGTAAGTGACGTCCTAATCAAGGAAAATAATTCTTGTACAACCGATCCAATTATTTATTTTCCATATTTTCAATAAATCTACCAGACATGTGTATATTGATATTTCTGTATAAGAAGATCCTCTAGTTACATCTTATAAAAGTATATGTCTGTTCCATCAAACTTCGCAATATGAACCTTCTCTTTCTATGAATTCATTCTTTCGATAATAGTGAATCCTATTGAAATCAAACAACTTTCAATCTAAGAAGAGAAGAAACATAAATATTGTGAGTGGTGTAGAAACTTCCTTTAGTACCACTTGTAGGAGTAGAAAAATCCTTGATGGGAAATTCATATGTTGCACTGAACAAACACAACAAACACTTCGTACACTAGACACACTCTAGTTAAACCACCAGATATATGTCCACCTGATTATCTCATCTTGTATAATAGAAATTCCCAAACACCATCAGAAAAAGGTTTTTTTATACCTCCTTCTCCATGTGTGTGCACTAGAACTTAGATGAGATACCACATAATCACCTCACAACCTCGATAAGCATACTTAACACAAACAATAAAAATATTAAAAAAGGACTACATTGTATATAAAAACATCTTACATCCTTGGGAGAAAACTACAAACATTTTCATTACCGGAGATAAAAGTAAATTAAAAACTCATCACTCACTACCTAACCATTTAAAAAGTCTCAAAAAATGTATTTAAAAAATCACATAATTTGAGAATAACATCAAAACTTGGCCACTGGTTGTGCCTAAATTTACCCTACAGGTATAAGCGGTCATTGTAGCACATGTAGGGGTCGAATCCACATGGACAAAATAAGTAAACTTTAGAAACACACGTTTTATAGAGGTGATTTGTCTATGAAGTTGATTTGGCTATGAAGTGTCCAACTTGGGTTTGAATTGATTTGATCATTTGATATTTTAAAGACGTTTGTGAATTCAATTAAAAAGCATGAGTTGATCCTTGGTTATTGTATGGGGTGAATTGGATGAATTTATTTTTAAATTATTTCAATGTCTTAAGTTCGAGCGTTTCCTTTAACAAAATACAAACATCCTAAATCACTCACCAATTTTGAGTTTCAACTATCCTATGGCTAATCAACTATACACTTAGAGGATCATATTGATGAGGACTCCAAGTTGGAGAATTATTTTAGCACTCTGTATGTGTATCCTTAAAATTTGTGAGTTTAAAGGAGAGTGTACATCATTGAATTAAAATCTCAGAAATAGAATTGATTAAGAATTATTAAATTAAGAAATAACATCCAATTCATCCCCTTGATACTGCCTTGTATCAACCCATTATTGGATTAACCCTCTATTGAAGCTATTCTACCAGTGGAAGCAGGATGTAGAATTATGGGGGCATAATTGAAGAGGAATAAAATTATTAAAAGAATTAACACTCCACCGTTGTGTGATTGAATTCACAAGTGCGGGTGTGAATAAATTCATACCATGATTCAATGGTATCAACGTGTGAAGAAATGGAAAAGAATAAGTGAAGAATAAGAATAATTTTTATTAAAATACTATACATGAAAGAAAAACATACATGGGAAAACTTGACGATGAGATTACAAATTTAAAGTAGGAAATTATAATTGAAAGAAATACAATGGATGAAAGAAAAACTTAGATTGAAGGAAAAAATTTTAGATGATAATTCCCTTCACCACCAGCTCCATATATAGGCATATTAGTATCCTTATATCCACCCCCAAAAATAAATTCACCCCCCAACAATTAAGAGAGACAAAAGGAGGGTGAAGAATCAAAAGGAAATTAAGGTTACAAAGTTGACCACAAAACCAGCCAGATTCATCCTCCATTTTGACGACAGAGTTTTACACTTCAAACGGAAGAACCTGGAGGCTTCATAAATACAAAATATCTTCTTTCATGTGTATTATAGAATATCTCAAAATTTAATGTGATTTGGTTCAACCGTTTGGGATTTATGTTCAAAATGGTGGGCTGTTTTTATGAGTTTTCAGCTATGGCCCACCATTTTAATTCTAAACTTCAGCTCCTTATATCTCATTGAAATCTTATGAATTAGATCTGACCATAGTTGAATGAAATTATACCCATATATTTATATTTATAATGAAAAAATTTGAGCTTCATTGGTCTTTGAATGTGTGCCCCACTTTTTCTCAAAAATATCCATCTTCCCTTGGGATTCATCTATCGTACCTAAAAAACAATGTTCCAAACAAGGTGATAAATCATATTCCAAAATATCAAATTCAAAATATATATATAATTTTGTCCACAAACAGATGAATGATTGGTCCCAAATTTTCATTTTAAACATGAATTTTATTTAAGATGATAAAAGAAGTTCTATTTATGTAATGAACTACAAACAATGTTTATGTACTTTTTAACAATGAATATAAAGATATTAACAATGAATATTAGCCACTTTCAGTGACTAATCACACTCCCCAACTTTAGTTTTGCTAGTCCTAAGAAAAATATATTACAAATATGAAATTCGAATCCCCTTTTCTAAAAACATTTTAATACACATTTCTCACACAAAGAACTTATAAGAAAAAAAATTATGAAACCCATCAAAATCATTTAAAACAAGCTAGGTTCATAAGCATATCCCAAGCCCAAGCCCATTCCTTTGTTCAAATTCATCGCCACATTTCATCCAATTTCAATTAATCATGATAAAGTGTTTTTCATCACAAAATATATGGGGCCCATTTTATATTCAAGGGGAAAATGGAAGTGCTAAGTGGGAATCACATTAAACCTTAATATGAGAATCCAATTGTTTTTGATTTTTTTGTTTGTTTTTTTATTTTTTTAACCACAATATATATGAAAAGACTAAATCTGAGAAAGACAACTATTGAGTCATGATCCCGAAATGTCGGACGCCACACATATTGTCAATTTCATACTCTAAAATAGAGATATAAAGCATAACCTTGTTCAAGAAAACTATGGAGTCACGATCCCCAAGTGCTGTATGCCACACATTTGGACAAAACATTGCTCTATGTGGTCATTAATTTTTTTCAATTTTTTTGTTTTTTTTATACTAAAATTAAACTAAAAGTGACCACAATGCCCTATGCTATAATGAAAGGGACCCAAGAACTCAAATTTACACCCACGATCTAGTAGACGTGTATTGTGGAATTTTTATTAAGAGAATGAAAATGTAAACTTTGAAAAATCACATCGGACAACTGAACTTTCAAAAAACAATGCTTACGAACATAATCATGCATTAAAATTTTTAATCAAGGAATTCAAAAATTCATTGAAATTCGTTTTTTAGGTTTTAAAATGTACATTAATGAATTAAATAATTACGAATTTATTTTTTCATTGAATTTATTTTTTTCCATAAAATCCATTTTTTTAAAAAATCCCAAATTTTCACTCCCCCAACTTAGAATGAAACTGCCCTCAATTTTGAAAGATAAGAGAAGAGAGATATTATAATTAGGAAGAAATAAGGGGGTAAGTTGAAATTAAATCATGAAATAAAATCACCTGGTTTGATGTTGATCACCCTTAAAAAGAAATTGTTCACTTTGTTTTCACATCACATGTAGACTCCTTGGGGGTGATTGAAGGTTGGGGTTGAACTCTTGAGGGCATGAGTTTTATTTGAAAAGAAAAAAACTTCAATAGCTACAAAATCTCACAAAAAAATTAGATCACATTGGAAACCCCAAGGGTTTCCCTTGATAAAAAAACAAAAAAAAACACATACATAATAAAAAAATAAACAAAATGAAGAAGCCAGATTGCCTCCCGAAAAGCGCTTAATTTAAAGTCTTTTGCTTGACATGGACCCCCAACTTATCCAATTCCAACATTCAACATTTTTAGGACCCCATATTTCTCCACTTCAACTTGATTGAGATTGATTCTTTGTTTAGAAATTTTCTCATGTACATCCCATTATTCTATAATGTGTTGGAAAATCCATGGAATATCAGAAATGATTGATCCAATTATATATGTAGTGTTACTGAAGACGTCAAGAATCAGTCCTCCATCGTTGGTTTCAATAGAAAAATGATTTACAATGGAATGTTCTTGGTTATCACTTATGGATAGATTTTTTAGTGGTGATGGAAGGACCATAATTTCAAGTTTAGGTTCATTGAAATTTACCAAAGCAGATTGAAAATTTGAATCAAAATCAATTTCTTCACTAAAGAATTTAGAAATAATTGGTTCCTTTTTAAAAGATGATTCTTTCCTAAATATATCTAGTTGATTTTTAGGAGTGGGTATAGGATCAATGGTTGGGATTTCTCCCCAGGGTTCAGTGATCGGTAGACATGGAAAATCACTAATGGTGAAATGTTGGGGAAGCTCAATCCATGATGCCGAATTATCCTCTTTTGAATTAAAAAAATCAATTTCCTCTTGATTTAAACACTCATTACCAATTCCCTCATGTTCTTTAGCTTGACTTTCAAAATTACCTAACCAATTCACTTCATTATCCAACATTGTTTTGCTAGATTCTAAACTGGGTTCTTCACATGTTTTAATGTTTTGTAGTTATAACCTCAAAGATGAAACCTCAGAATTCATTATCTCCATTTGATTACACAATTGTTCAATAAATGATTGAGGAACAGATATGTTAAGAGGTTGAACATTATGTAATTAACTATTATTGGACTCTTCAATCATACTTGAGAGAGAATGAAATTTATCATTTAAACATTCATTATCCAATTGATTGTATGTCTCATCGGGTGTGGGGTAATCATTCAGTGTTGATCAAAGTAATTTCCTATGTGAGGGGATTCCTATTGTTGACTTTCTATTTTATTCCATCCCAAGTTTATAAAAGGAAATTGTTGATGACACTCCATTTGAGTTGAATTAAATTTGGATTTGGATTTTTTTGGACACACGAAAACAGAAAGGGGAAGAGAAAAGAGAAATAGAGGTGAGAAAAGAGAATGTAGGTGAGAATAGAGGGTGGGTGTATAAGAAAACCTACTTGGGTCCCCAGCAACTGCGCCAAAATTTAGTTGCACCGAAATTTACCCTATAGGTATAAGTGGTCATTGTAACACATGTAGGGGTAGAATCCACAGGGACCAAAGAAGTAAACTTTAGAAACACATGTTTTATGGAGGTGATTTGTCTATGATGTTTATTTGGCTATGAAGTGGACAACTTGGGTTTGAATTGATTGGATTATTTGATATTTTAAAGACGTTAGTAAATTAAATTTAAAATCCTAAGTTGATCCTTGGTTATCATATGGGGTGAATTGGATGATTTTTTTTAAATTATTTCATTGTCTTAAGTTGGAGCGTTTCCTTTAACAAAATACAAACATCCCAAATCATTCACCGATTTTCAGTTTAAACTATCCTAAGAAAAATCACTTATACACTTGGAGGATCATATTTATGAGCACTCCAAGGTGGAGTATTGTTTTAGCCCTCGGGATTTGTATCCTTAAAATTGGAGAGTTTAAAGGAGAATGTACATCATTGAATTAAAATCTCAAAAATAGAATTGATTAAGAATTATTAAATTAAGAAATAACATCCAATTCATCCCCTTATTACTCCCATGGATCAAATAATTATAGTATTATCCCTCCATTGAAGATATTATACCAATGGAAGCATGATGTAGACTTATGGGGTCAGAATTGAAGAAGAAGAAAATTATTAAAAGAACGAACTCTCCACCGTTGTGTGTTTGAATTCACAAGTTCTGGTGTGAATAAATTCACACCACGATTCAACAGTATCAATGTGTGGAGAAAAGTAAAATAATAAGTGAATAAGAAGAATAAATTTTATTAAAATACTATAAGTGAATGAAAAACATACATGGGAAAACTTGATGATGTGATTACAAATTGAAATCAGGAAATTACAATTGAAAGAAATACAATGGATGAAAGAAAAACTCATATTGAAAGAAAAATATTAGAAGATAATTCCCTTTACCACCATATCAATATATAGGAATATTAGGAGCCTTAGGTACACCCACCAATAATAAATTCACCCCCAAAAATTAAGAGAGGCAAAAGGAGGGTGAAAAATCAAAAGGAAATTGATGTTAGAAAGTTGACCAGAAAACCATCCAGATTCATACTCCATTTTGACATGTGGTTTTGGCACTTAAAATGGTAGAAAATGGAGGTATCATAAATGAAAAATATCTTCTTAAATATGTATTCTAAGAGATATAAAAATATCATGTTATTTGGTTTATCCGTTTGAGAGTTATGTTCTAAATGGTGGGATGTTTCTATGAGCTTTCAGTTATGGCCCACCATTTAAATTCTAAACATTAGCTCCTTGTATCTCATTGAAATATTTTGAATTAGCACTGAACACAGTTGAATGAAATTATACACATATTTTTCTCTTTATACTGATATAATTTATGCCTCATTGGTCTTTGAATGTGGGCCCCACCTTTTCTTGATGGGCCTTAGGCCCATAATGCTTTTTCCAGCAAATTTCTGTATTCAGGTGCAAAAATATCCATTTTCCCTTGGGATTCATCCATCGGACCTAAAAGAAAAAATGTTAAAAACAAAGTGATAAATCATATCCCAAAATATAAAAATCAAAAAATATATATAATTGTGTCCACAAATAGATGAATGATTGGGACCAAATTTTGATTTTAAACATGAATTGATTTTAAGATGAGAAATGAAGTTCTATTTATGTAATGCACTAAAAACAATGTTTATGGACTTTGTAACAATGAATATAAAGATATTAAAAATTAATATTATCCACTTTCAGTGACCAATCATCCACCGCTTTAATATATAGTCTCATTTTGGTGAACCAGTTTCAAAACCACCCAAGATTCACGGTTAGCCTCCCATTGACCAAAGAGATCTCTGATAGAATTTTTAACCTTATGATAAAACTTCTAATAGTCATTAACCATTATTGAAGCCCATTTATTGAGATTCCATCCTAGTGGAAACTCCATTCTAAGGACTCCATCTGGTGAAACATTTTCTGGTCAAATCATTCCACCCAACCACTATGAAAATGTAAAGTAGGACCCCTTTTCCCAATTATCTCTATCTAATGATCTTCATCCAATAATCTCAATATGATGACCTCTACCTAAAAAAATATCTCTGGTGAAAATAACGAATTTTCATAAACCCAACAGTTTCCATGTTTTTAAATGTAAAAAATAACATTCACAATACTTAGTGAATATAACGACAATAAAAGTATCCAATAGAAGAGATAAAAAATAATTGAGAGATATATCATAAATACATTATGATAATTGGGAAGCAATATGATCCATATACATTAAAGTATCAAAGAGAGAATAGTATTTTGATGTCGGGATCCATCAATGGATGAAGAAACCTATATATTTGAGTATTCAGAGTCCTAATGAACACCAAATCAATTAAATATTTGGAAAGTTGAGCAATCCATATGTCCATTATCTAAAGAATACCTTGACATAAAATACTTAGATTTTACATGAGTATAACAGATTGATATAGTCTCTTTATAGAGAGAGACCATCATCAAGTAGTGTAGAAAGATATCAAAGTAGAAGAACATAATTCATTGTTTGGATCCCAAATTTTATAGGAGAGTCACTTATTTTAGTTTGACTCTGGTAGTTGTAACATAGTGGGACTCTGCATTGATAGGACTGGTGTGGTATTTGGTTGTAATGACTTGAGAATATAGAGGAAGAATCCATGATTTGGGGGACTAAACAGTCACAAAAAAGAGTAGGTTATTCTAGAATATCCTTGTAAATATAATAATATAGGACTTATTTATATTTTACTACATTCAAGGTGAGGGTGAGAGAATATATTTAGTGAATCAAGACCTTAACAAGTCCAATAGGTTGAGTTTAAAAGGAATATTTTGTAAGATACGTCCACAAGTTCAATCCCATATCAATGGTTAATCTATCCGGGGGCATCCCACCCCCAAGTGAAAATTTAGAAAAGGAAAAATTTCTCTCAGGTTACTTCACTCAGGATACTTCAACCAAGTGGATTTTCCTATCCCTACTTCCAAGATTATCTCACTCAGAATAAGGTTTCTCACCAAGCTAGGATCACCCAGTAAATTTGCTTAGCTTAGTATTCTAAAGCTTGCGATAATTATGTAGTCATCCACTTATATTTAGTATAGAATTTGACTTGTGAAAAAAGAGAGTGAAAAGATATCAGTTTTACTCAGGTCATAATGATGCATGGAATTGAAGGGGTCACCCACTATTTATAAAGGATTTGCATCCTTTTCCAACATACTAGTGAACATCATGTTCCCAAGTACCAGCCTACGTGGTACACCAACCACCATCCTGAGAACATGATCCCTCCTTTGATATATTTTTCATGCCAGAGTAATATTTATTTTAGAATTTTATTCTCTTTATGCTAATAAACTATAATTCTAAGCAGAGGGGGCATTTTCTGGTGGTTTTTTTGAAGGATGGAGAATTTAGTCTAGTGGGTGAAGTTACTATTAAAGGGAACCATTAATAGTACCCATGACCAAGTATGCACCTAGGTCACTTTTCCTTGGTGTCTTACTTTAGACCTAGGCCTCCTCAGGCACCCTGGTCTCCAAATGTATAGTCAAATCCCTTGGTGCGAAGCCAATTTTCACACCTGGATCACACACCCGTGTCATTAGTTAGCAAAAAACAACTCATCCCACTAGATCATAAAGGTGGTTACTCACCCAAATCCATGCCACAATACTCTATTTCCTTTAAATACCCTCCATACATTCCATTTTATAACACATGAATAAGGTGTATGAGGATGATCTAAAATCCCAAAAATTGATTTAATTAGATGATCCTAACCATCTATGCATTGCACCCAAGTATCTGTTTCCCTTTAAGGTGACCTATTAAGTTAAAAAATAATGTGGGTAATTTCATTATCTAAAGAATTTAATATATAAACCATTAAGGAATAATACTTCCCTTATTATCCTTAAAGACTAGGATGATGGGCCTATATCACTTGGACTCTTCACTAGAGAGACACTTCATGTAGGATTTCAGTCATGGAGACACCTTACCTTTCCCTATAACGTGTTGAAACTTTTCCCTAACCATCATATTAGGGTGTCATTTCTACCTACCCCATACTTGGGAAATACAACTCCCCAGTCCCAAACTAGGGAGAATATTCACCTTCGTCACCTACTAGGGAACCAATTCACTCTAGTTCCAATACTGGGGTGTGATACCCCTTTCTCTACGACTAATTGTACCCTCTCCCAGGGGCCTATAATAGGGAACTAATTTCCCATGCCTCATACATAGGTTCCACTTTTCTTATTTTTTCACACTTGGGTACCAATTCAACCTATCCCCCTACTATGGGCATGTAATTTTCTAGGCCTCCTCCGCGAGTGTATAATGAACATGACCAAAAAACATACATCAGTGTGAACCCTATCAATAATGTATTCACTTTACAATGAAATATTTATAGAATTTACCTTCAAACCAATAGGATAATCATGGTAATTATGATAATGTATTTCCTTGGTAATGAGGAACCCATTCATGAAGATACTGGTGAAACTTCCCCTAGATCATGCAACTTATCATGGATTCCCCATTTCAAGCATACTATCGGGATGAGAATCTAGTGGAAAAATTGGTTCCACTCAATACTCCTAAGACAAATCAAGGTACTCCCACCAGGTATAAGATCCAAATTCTTCTTTCACCTAAGTTATTAACTATGTCATGTACCTTTGAGTATCATATTCATAAGCCCCACATGTATCCTTTATGCTCTCAAGCAAAAACAAAACCTCATATTATGTGTAAAAAAAATACTCCCTTACCAATCCATATTCCCCATAAGTCTTGTTTTCCTTGCTCAATGGGCCATATTACCAATTAGTCACTCTTCCTAAATGGGCCATATTCACCGTGAGAAACTCTTATAAATGGGGCATATTCCCTGTGATCCCCAAACAACATTCTTCTAATTGGTTACCAATAGATAGGATAACCTATAAATGGGAAACACCAATGGATAAGCCCCACTGATTCTATTATTTCCTCCACTTTTGTAATACTAAAATTTTTATCACTCGATGTTAAACTGTATGGACCAGTCCTATTACAAAAACTGTAAACTATGTAAATCAAAATACATTGGATTTAATTCTTGTCAAATAGGATATGTAAGAGCCTCTATGAGGTTAAATACAAAAAAACCATAGCTCCTAGATGTATAACCTTAAAAGGAACTTCAATAGGCCCTGGACATATGACCTAAAAAGGCACTTCCCTAGGTCATAACTGCATAACCTTAACGGGAACCATGTCAGTCCTTGTCACATAAACTTAAAATTTATGAAATTTCCATTTACGTGGTATAAAAATACATTGGTTATGATTATATTCATATTAATATGTAGGAATACCATTTCCTATAAAGAATCCCAGCTTTATAAAACATATTTCCTCCTAGGATGGAAATAAATTCTAGAGTGGCCGACTGTAGATTCAGTCACAACATAATCAACTGGTAAAATAATGATTTATAACCTCTAATGGACATGTATATGAACATAAATTCATGTCTAGGATCAATCACTTTCATAGTGGTAACCATCAGTAATGTTATTATTAGGAAGGATTCATGAATATATCTTAAATGTTCATGTGACTCCAAAACTAGTCAATAATTTTACCCAAAAAAGGGTGAGCTGAGCCCGATGTCGCATCCCCTAGACCAATGCACAACTAAAGAATTGTTGGTAAAGTCTTATTAACCACATAACATTTTAAATTAGATACACATCAACTCAAAACATCATAATAATTAGGGAGTTTTATAAATATCCTTAATTTATTTGAATTTGAACAATGTCATGCAACAACAAGGAAAATGGCACCATGATTAGGTATTTTGAAGAATATAATAAGGATTTTATATAAATATAATTTATGGAAATAAATAGAGATATTTTTGAGAATTTTTCCCAAAATATTTAGATTATTTTGAATACTCGTATATGGGTTATCATGATAGTTCGACTATGATAAAACCATTGAGTGCTTTTTGAAAAAACCATAGAGAAATTCATTTGAATTATTTAAAGGAAGTAAAATGTGATATTTTGGAAAGAGTTTTAATTTATTTAGAGAATAATTATTGGAATATGAATATAGATGATCTTTGTTAATTATAGATCTTTTATTATGGTGGAACATTGACCATTATGGTGATTTGATACATTGAAAGTTGTATGAAAAAAATATAGATTCCTTTTTTATGGATCTATCTTTGACCATGATTTATTTGATCAAATTATGGAAATTCATGGATATTAATTATAATGGAATGTCATGAATATTATTTCTTATAGAATTAATGGTTGATCTAAGAGAGATAAATTTTCCATCTTTATGTTTAACATAGAATCTTTCATATCTAGTCATGATGGAATATTTGACTAGATATTTTTAGTGATTTTAATGGAAGGAAAGATGAAGACTTGAAAACGATATTTTCATAAATTAAAGTATGAGATATTTTTAGAATACTTAAATAATTATGGTGATGAAACATGGTATGAAAACATGGTACAATCCTAGTCAATTCTAGGTCTTCAGGGAATATATACTGTATTTATTTATAAGACTTAAAAGTAAGATAATTATTAAAAAGAGAGAACTTTATTGACAGATCCCATTATTGAGAGGATACAAAAAAGGGAACATCATTGACATATCTAGTTTCAAGAGAGGAATATGAGATGAGAGCATAAATATATTTCCATTGATCACATTCAATCCATTGAAGTAATAATCCATAAATTGTATGACTTATATTGCTACACTCGACTGATTAGCTAATTGAAAATAGATCATAAAAAAGATAATTATAGTTTGGAATTATTCTTTACATGGTGGATTTTATTGTTTCTATGAATATTTAATGTAATATAAATATTCAGATCACTTGATGAGGAGTTAATCTCATCTAGTACTAAAGAATAAGAGAATAACGATGTGGACCATATTAAATCATCTTTCCAGACATGAAGATGCACAATGGTTATTCTTTCAATTATGATCATGAGGATTACCTCATGTCAGTAAACGAAAAAATAATTACTCAAAGTAGTGAATTAAGAATAGGAAGATGAATTAATCATTGAGAGGTAGTGCACTGTCCTTAAATCTTTCTAAAGGAATATCTCCTTAGCATGAATTGACTATGATGGAAGTTGTATCCACTGAACATGAGTATAGTGGATTTTGTCACAATAACACATTGTTAGTGGGAACTCCTTTGATATATCAATTTTGGGTGAATAAATAATAAATATTATTATATATGGTACTTTAAATTCTATATTCATGTTTGGAATTAATTGTGATCAATAATGATAGAGCGTGAGATTAAACTTTTTCCTTCGAATGAGGGAATAAGTTCTGATAAAGGGGTGAAGGAAATTGAATAAAATTTGTTTTATTTGGGAGATAATCTAATTCATACTATATTTATGATGCATACATTCACCCCAATCCCAACATAAATATATTAAAGAGACCATGTAAGCTTTTTTTTGAACACATTTATTTTGCAAATAATAATAAATTATCAGAACCATTCCATTAGTTACTGTAGAATGAAGATTGTATGCAAATCTAGCCTAAATGGGGAAATGTTTTTTTAAATAATTAACATAAACAACCATATTTATCAATTGAGTGGAGACTTATAACGACCTTGTATAACCTAAGGGGGAGGGGGTGAATCAGGGTGTAAGTAGATATGCACTTTTCTTCTGGATCTTGTTCCCATGTTAGAAGGAACACAATTAAACCTTAATTTACTTTATTGATCAATCCAACCAAATTATAAGTAAAAATATAGAAATGTAAATGATATTAAAAAATAAATTTTACTTGGTTTACCTATGAAAGGCTAATCCAAGTAGAATACAATAAGTATTGTGCTGGTGTACTAGGATCCACTATAACTCCCAATTTTTTGGATAGAATGTTTAAGTAAGTTAAATCCTCACCAAGGCTTGTTAGCTATAAAATTTTAGTTAAGTTATCTCCTCAATAAGGATCACTATATATGCATTATTTAGGGATAGTTCAATACCTATTATTATCTTCTACACACTACTTTTTTTGAGGTATAAGTTTATAGATATTAGGTCTCCTATCAGTTTAACGACGTGAAGGCCACTTAAAATTAATGATGTAGTTATGAAGTAAACTGTTACAGATCTTTATGCTCTTGTGAGTACCAAATTTCTACTCATAGATTATCTTACAAACATAAAATACCAAGTGTAACTAGATTTTAGAATTTAATATTCAAACTAAATTCACACATTAATAAAAAATACACCAGATAATATTCCCAATATTGTAAATAATCTTCAATGTGAATTCTATCTTCCTTATTTTAATAGACCATATTTTCTTAGTAGAATAATTTTATAATAATAATATTTAATCCAATTTTATTTAGTAACAAATATTCCCCTTTAATTAAAATATGGAATAATGACCATGTTGTTGTGTCCCATTATCTTCTCTAGGAACACACAGTTCTATGTTATACATTATTCTCTATCCTCCCTCTATGTTATGTTGTAATCTCTTCTATATTATCTGTTTTAGTCTATACACTATATTTTCTTCCTCATTCATTCCAAAAAAATCCCTATAATTATATATAAAAATTATAATTTCGAATTCAAATCATAATTAACTTCTATCAACTTTTTCTTAAAATATGATCAAAGGATTCATTCTCAGTTAATCCCTATCATTGGATTCAAATGGATAGTTATTAGAAGTTAGATTAACTATCATACTTTATAGATAAATCCATGTAATTTTCTCATATTCAAACTATCCATATTTCATGGTTTTACGTGTATTACCATGATTTGCAGTGCAATAATATTTTTTAATGCAACAGATCCAAATTACTAGAATATTGTGGTGTGACCATATTTTCACAGCACATAGGCCCTTAATTTTCTAGAGCCATCACATATTCTTTTATCTTACTTTTTGGAATAAGAAATTTTCTCTTGGAATAAAACCTGATGAGCTTAACCAATTAACTTTATGAGGCTTCATAATAAAATTCACAAAGTTACTAAATTACCATCCTTATAAACTTCTTCAACGTAGCTCATTTCTAATGACATAGTGAAATCTATTTTCCATAACTTCTTAGCTTCACCAAAATTCATTTGAATAAAAAAATTACCTTGTAACATGAATTATTCATGTTTTAAAATTCAATCTATTATTCATACACCATGATATTAATTTGTGAATGGGTTATTATGTCAATGAATCTACTTGAGCTTCCTGGATTTTGGATATTGCGGTACAAGGAAATCAAACAAGGCACAATATCCTTTCATGTAGAATTCTAAAATTTGAGGTTGAGGATTAATAACACAACTTTTTTTGTTATTTAAAAGCCCATATCAAGATATGAATAGTTAATTTATTATACCTTATCTTATATTGAACATTCTATAGTACTCCCATGTTGTTTATTATCCAATATGCACTAAGGGACCACTATAAATTCTTTAGAACTACCATGGATGCCTAGTCACCATGCCACCCCACATGATGCTCTATTATCCTACCCAGTGCCATCCCATATTGGGTTAACTTTAGTCATGAAAGTAACGACTTGTATTGGTACCCACTTTTATTGCCTGCTCTTAGCTAGTTCCCTTACCAAGCTCAGCATTTTCCTTTGGAAGCTAGCTACTTCAAGTATAACATCCTTATTTTATTTTTTATGTATGAGTTTGAGTTTATAGAAATCCCAATACGTGTGATTAATATGATAAGTTTAGGTGTCTTAGGATTTGGGAATTGGTAACTGGATATATGAGGATTGGATTGGTTGGAAAATAGCCAAATGTTGGCTGATGGAACCCACCGACGATCCAGTGGAACCCACTAGCTTACTGTTGGATTTCTAGTAGTTCTTCACAATTCTAAAAACTCAACAGGTCAAATAATGGTGCTAGTAGAATCTAGGTGGTTCTTATAGGCCCACCGTCTTGCTGGTGTATCCAGACTAAGGGTGTATTAAATACACCCCATGGTTTCTTAAATCCAAATATTTTTTACCCCTTTCTTTACGAAATAATGAACCCAAGTCCCTATTTCAAAATTTATACATCCTCTCTTAATTTAAGAGTCTCCCATTCTTCTATTCTGTCCTATCTACGCTTTTACCAATCTGGTGACATAAGAATAATGAGTTTTTATTAGATATATTATAAATTATTCATCCATGTTGTGATATGAGAATGGATCTACGATGTATCTATTTTTTCTATCATGATAAAATTATGAATCCTCTCTTTCTTCATATATCAGTGGCATATATAGTGTGTTGATGACATTTCTAGATTTAATTGAGATCTAACTTTGAAAATAAATATAAAATGGGAAAGTTTCTATGAATCATATTCCTAAACACATTCTTGATGGTGGATTTATGGTATATCCTTAATCTATTGTTGATTCCATGGTAGATTGGTGGAGGATCTGACATGTTAACAACAACCCCTCTAGATTGGAGATAGAACTCTCTAGAAGTGTGATGTTTCAGAGTAATTTTTTAGATTGATCTTTGTGGGACCTTATTCTTATTAAATATATTTTTTTATTGATTAATAATTAATTGATCTATGTTTTTTTACTAGAACCAAGGATCTATTCTACATTCGATGAATAATTACATATATGTTCTTCAATAGATTATGGATTCAGTGAATTAACAGCCATTATTTTGATGTATCTCAGGATAGGATCCGTTGAAAAAAATCATACGATATGTGATTCTATAATCACCTTATTTATATGGTTTATACTTTAAGTCACATTATAAAAATATTTCTTGTTGAACAAGAACTGATATAAACCCCCCAACATGCAAGAAGGTTCTCTGTGGGTGGGATATGTGGTTCAGTCTCTATTAATTTGATGAAACTTGTAGTATTTTATCAACAACATTGATATATAAAGTTCCTTACAATTTGGGGTTCTTGTATACCATTTTTTCCATGAAATAACTATTTTTATGGATTTGATTGTTTGACCATTCATGATATAGATTGCATGTGGGTGTGTGTATCCTGTGAGACCCATTTAGGAAACTTGACTAAATGATAATGATTATAGATTTTTGACCATATTTTATGTTTATCAAAAGTATTTTTTGTTGCTAATATTTCTGATGATGATATTCTATGATTCTCCTTGTATTCTCTACCCTATTATGTGTGTTACCATGCCTTTTATGTTATTATTGGTATTTATAATCGGTAGACCATCATGTGATGATTATAATTTAGAGGGGGAGTATAAAAAAATTGTGATGATGAAAATGATAGACCTAGGAATTTGTTAAGTGCATGAGAACCTAGAGGCTTGACCCAAGGAAGTGGGGTCAAGGGCATGACGACCTTGAGGCCCAACCTAAGGCTTAGATGGGGTATAATGGACTAGAGGCTTTCCCCACGATGGATCCTGGATATGATTACCTAGGGTCCTGATCTGACTCAATGACTTGAGACTACAGAGATATGTGATAATGGGCCTTATAGATTGTTATTTTTTTCTTATGAAATCCTTCAAATATCCTTCTGATGTGAATCCAATGCAGGTATGATCTAGGCACATGGTGTCTTAGTTAGCACATAGGTGATTTTTATATGATTTTTTATGCTTATTCAAAATTTATTATTATCATGGAATAACTTTTTATACATGTCAACATTTATTAAGGACACATTAATAGTGTCATTCTGGGTTTTATTACCAACACAATGTATGGGAATTTTGATGAATGCACATATTTCATGTATAAGGATCCTGTCAAGGGAAAGGGGCCCAAGGAAGATGGTTGAGCTGAGGGGTATAAAGATAGGAGATGTACTAGGACATATGCTATAAGATACTACTGTTTATTATTTACCTACCTACTTGCACATTTACTCTGGTTTGTCTTTCCACATAGGGAGCCTATTTATATATTTATTTTATAACATGTGATCTATTTGATATTTTTTTAATCTACTTGTTTACTATGTGTTTTTATTTATTTATTTATATTATTATTTAAAGGATATACTAATAAGGGTATAGTATCCATACTAATGGACTTCAAACCCTCATTGTTAGTCAACATCTTATTATGTATGGGGAGACACATGATGTCTTGTGGCTCTTCTGCTCAAACCTAGTTGTTCGGGTTAGTGAATTACAAAATCATATCATAGAAAAATGTTCTTATATTATTTTTGACTAACCTTGTACATTTTAGAAATTATATATCTATTTGAGAATCTGGTAGAGGAGTTTCCATGTACCTATCAAGCTCATGTGTAACATACCACCAAGTTACTATTGACGGGATTATTGTTACTATTTTGTAGGATTTTGGGTGTGTTCATGCATCATGATTAGGAACATAGGATCACATTCTATATATATATATACCTATTGTTTTTCTTCATCATATTTTTTACTTTAATTCCTTGATTTTTGTTATCTGTTCGAGGTAGGCTTGTATTCTTTATTGTGTGACACATCTTTTTCCATGTTGTTGTGATATATCTATGCTGAGATTAATTGGTTGAACCCAATAAAGCCTATATGTTTTGTATATTTTTGAAGTTGTGACTGACATGTAGTGGTGGAGACCATGATTAGTGCTAGGAGGTATATACCTTGGGTAATGTGTAAGATCCTAGGACAACCATTCATGATACCTTTAGACTAATTGGTATTTATTATAAAGTCCTTGGGGTTTTTTATAAATTTTTTCTTCACATTTTAGTAGATACCACCCAAAAAGAGATTGATGGGACCACCAGATGATGTGACCTGGGTGCTTCCACTAGGGAGGATTCCCTTGTTCCACTGCCTTCTATGAAAAAGGGTGAAATAGAGAATTATACCACACCTACTCTGGTAGCACATGCTATAGTACCACTCTAGTGGGGAGTCCTTTTTCTTATCCCTAGGTAGGGTGGAGGGGAGGAAAGGTCCGTGGTCAACTATGCTAGAGACTTCAAGCTCTAAAATCCACCAGCCTTTCAGGAAATTGGTGGATCTTATGATGAGATGACTAGATATACACCATTGAGGGTCTGTTTGACTTCGATGAGACACATGAGGACTGGAAGGTGAGGTTGGAAGAATTCATGCAACATGGACCTACTAGGATATGGAAGAGTGTGATGTGTTAGATTAGTATGTGTAGGGGTCTCAGATGATAGACTTTCAAGAAATTTTTCTTTAGGGATCTATTTCTTGATACCCTGATGTCAGACCATGAATATGAGTTCAGGGAGCAACAAAAGGGTTCTATGATTGTATCTACATACTCTAATTTCTCACAATGCATATTTATTTCTCTATGATATTTCCCTTAATCGAGGAATATAAGGCTAGGAAATTTGATATCATAATTCATTTTGGAATCAAATAGATGGTGGATAATTTCATCATAGAAACATTCCTGGAGGTTCTGTACAAGGATTTTATCGTCAAGAAAGTCCGGGAGGAGGATTGAGTAGTTGGTCTTCTTCTACCCTTTAGTGTTGTGTATGGGGTATCTCCTACTACTGTGGTTGGTACTTCTTCTGATAGTAGTAAGAGAAAGACTAGGGATGTATAATAGAGTAGTATTATGTAGGTGGGGTAATGTTTTTCTTCTTCATCTCCCATAAGAGGTAATCCATAATTCTTCAACTACTGAAATTTTGGGAATTACCTCAAGGTATATACAACAACCTATACCTAGTAGAAAAAATGTGAAAATATGGGCCATCTACAATAGTTTTGGCATTGATATTTGAGATCAGGATTCTATAAGTAATCGAGAAAGATGTGGTCAAAGAGAAAGGAATCAATCTAGGGTCCTCAATAGTAGACTCAATGGACGAAGACCCAGAAATATCATATGTATTTGGGACATGGTCATGGAGATAAGTCAAGTTGTGTGTATATAGTGGATCATACTCTAGAAGATGGTGGCGAGAGACTATCTACTATTCATGTTACATTCTTGATAAATTCTATATTATCTACTACCTTGTTTGATACCAGTGCTTCCTATTTCTTCACAGCATCACAATATTGTTCTGGACTTGACTTACTACTCAAGTTTTCTTCTGAGTTAATTTCCATTAATACACCACTGGTAATGAATGTGGACCACCTAATGTGATGGACATAGTATCCTATAATCATTTCTGACTATTTATATCTTTGGGACTTCATGATTTTGGAGATAATGAGCTTCAATTTTATTCTTGTAATGGACTAACTGATTATCTTTTGAGCTCATATCATGTGTTATGGGATATGGGTGTTTTCTACATTTCTATAGGGATAAAATGACGTGATGAATAGATAATGGGAACTATGTTTTTGAGGAGTTGTTATATAAATGATCTATCTAGGGAAAATCACGACAAAGATTGTAGGATTGGCTCTTTTGGAAAGATTAGCAGTACCCCCCTTGTATTTTCTTCCTATCATTGATCTCTATCGATAAATATTTCTGGAAAACTTAATAGGGCACCCCCTAATAGATTAGTTGAATTTGAGATATATCCCCTACTAGGTGAAAAACCCAATTTATTACCCCTTATCATATAGAACCAACTGTGTTGAAGGTTCTAAAGGTATAGCCTGAGGACATGGAGCATAAAGGATTTATCAATCCTAGTACTTCATCGAGGGGTGAATATATTTGATCACCAAGAATCATAATGTTAGTCTTTGAATTTTTTTAGATACTAGAAGATGAATTAGGTGATGATGAATAATATATATCCTTTACCCATTATTGATAATTTCACTAATCAATTATGGGGATCTTGGTAGTTATCCAATATTTATCTTCGATTATTCTTCGATTGGGCTATCAATAGTTATGGGTTATAGAAGAGGACATCCCAATGATGGTGTTTTGGAGAAGTTATGGGCTATATGATTATTTAGTGATGCCATTTGGAATGATGAATGTGCTAAGGGTGTCTTTGGATCTCATGAACAAGACCTTCCATCCCTATCTTGACTTGTTCATTATAGTTCTCATTGATGAAATCCTCATCTAATCACCATCACAAGAGTAACATTCTAAAAATTCTGAGATGATTTTAAGTATAATTTAAGAAAAAAATCTTTATCACAAGATGTTAAAGTGTAAATTTTGGATTCAAAAGGTGAAATTATTGGGGTATGTGTGTCTAAGACAATTATATCTATAGACCTGAAGAATGTTGAGGCAGTGATATCCTAGAAACATCCCCATAACATGTTCAATATTAAGATATTCCTAGGTTTAGATGGATACTATTAATTTTTTATATAGGTATCCTTCTATTTATCCACACCCATGACTTAATTGAAAAATAATGGAGTGAATTTTTTTGTGGCTAGACCATTGTGAAGAGGAATTTCTTGAACTAAAGATGGGGTTGTCTACAACTATTACATTGATCCTTTCTAAGCCTAAGATAAGAAATTTTGTATTATTAGATGCATTAAGTGTTGGTTTTGGGGTAGTACTGATAAACTGGGAAAAGGTAGTAGCTTATAGTTTATTTCATCTATAACCCCATGATCAAAACTATTATAATGAGGAATTAGAGGTTGAATATGTGGTATATTATTTTAAGGTTGGAGAATTTATCTTTATGGTGAGAAGTTTGTTCTCTATAATAAATACAAGATCCCCCATTATGTCATCCCACAACATGAATTAGACTTAGGGTAGTGGTTCTGGGTATAGTATCTAAAATTTTTCAAATTTGATATGAAATATTCACCAAGTAAATGGAACATCATTATAGATTATCGTAGTTGTAAGATGCAGATAGATTAAGAGCTTGGTGAATGGACTTTGGAGGAGTAGTGGTGAATGATGATCTTGTCGGTAGATTAGATTATGGAAACTTTTAAGTATCAATGATTGTTTACATGTGATTGGTTAGTTATCACATATTCTTTAGTAAACTAAGTAAAGGATAGACAAGATACTAACCTAGAGTGCACAATGATGAGTGAACGATTAGTAGGGTGTGACTTGATACTGAGGTTGTCGATAGATGATGATGATGAGATCATAGCACTTGATATATTTTTATTCCTTTACTTAAATTAGGTATGATATGATGAGATACTTTCATACCTTTATTTGGGTGATGAATAATGAAGCAAAAAATATGTATCATTACTTCATGCAATGGTTCTGGTCGTCAGGGATGAAGAGGGAAATTGCTGATTTTTTTTCTTAAATCCTCACATGCTAGATGATTAAAGAAAAGAACCAACATCCTAATCATTGGCTTAAAACACCTATGTTACCCATATTTAAATGTTTGTATGTCCCAATAGACATTTTTACTAGGTTACCCAGGACCGTGAGGAGCTATGATGCTGTTTGGTTGATTTTCAATCTATTAATGAAGGTTTCATATTTCTTATTGATTCATGAGACTCACTCAGAACATGATATAGGAAAACTATATTTTCGTGATATTTTACACTTTCTTGGGGTTACCTTAAGCATCATATCCAATAGAGATCAACATTTTTCATCATACTTTTGGTAATACATAGAGAAGGCCTACGGGAATCAACTAATACTGATCACTGCGTACCATCCCTAAAATGATGGAAAGTCCAAGAATATTCTTTTCATACTAGAATACATTCTTAGTACTTTCTCCCTAGACTTAGGAGGATAATTTTATGATCACCTATCCTTGGTTTCATTTTATTATAAGAAATTCTAGGAGAATTTGATTTAGATGGAACCTTATTAGGCTCTTTATGTGAGGTCATTTCATTCACTGCTTTATAGGAATGAGACAAGTAAAGAAATGGTTGTGAGGCCTAATATGGTATGAGAGAACTATAAAGGATTGAAACTAAATAAAAAGAGGATGATCCTAGCTCATATATGAAATAATTCTTATTCCAACAATAGGATAAGAAATTTGTAGTTTTATATAAGTGATTGGGTTTTTCTAAGAGTGACTCATTAATTAGGCCATTGTCATTTAATGATGTAAGGGAAGTTTGAATCATGATTTGTTAGACCCTTCAAGATCATTGAGTAGGTTAGGGAAGTGTTGTACCATTCAGATATTCTTTCTCACTACCGAGGTATGCATGAAATTTTTCATATATCACAATTTTATAGGCACATGCACGATCCTATACATTTCATCAATTATGAGAATATTGAAATTGATATTGTTGCATCATACATGGAGCACTTGATATAGATTTTAGACTAAAGTAATAAATTACTTTAAGGGAAGGTGTTACCACTAGTATAGTTTCTATGGAGTTAAGGATGGATCTATGAGGAGACTTGGGAGAGAGAGGATGATGGTTAGGATAAATAGACCATGTTGGTTGAGAAAAGACTTTGAATGTACTTATCGAGTATGAGAAGTCATTAGAGGGGGAGAATAGAAACATCCTTATTTTATTTTGATTTAAGAGATATTTTGAGTTTAAAAAATTCTATTACTCTATTATTTTTCTATAATATAGATGATTAAGTTGACAATATTTATTGGTTGAGGGTCTGAGAATCAATGGATGGGGATATGA
The DNA here is from genome assembly GCA_963277665.1 of Viscum album. Taxonomy (NCBI): domain Eukaryota; kingdom Viridiplantae; phylum Streptophyta; class Magnoliopsida; order Santalales; family Viscaceae; genus Viscum; species Viscum album. The sequence goes on along the minus strand of OY728129.1, from coordinate 717,759,274 downwards.
TGAAGGCATCAGCCTTTTCCAACCATAGACTAACTAATGTAACCCACTAATAAGTCAATGAAATTCCAACAGGTTTGTATAATTATGCAGACCCTACCATGTAGAGACCCAAATCTTGACGTACATAAACATTACATTAATTTTCTAGAATACCTAATACATATCAAAAAATACACAAAAGGACCGTAATAGTTTAGTGCCTTTGGAAACTTGGAACATAATCTTCTAATCTTGGTGAAAGATCTTCAACATCACCCATAAAGATCTTACCTTTTTTTTCTTACCTAAAACAATTCTTTATATCTTGGGGAAAATAAAACATAAAAATGGTGAGCTCAAATGCTCATTAAGGGTAAACATAGATAACATAAAACAATCTATAAACATTTGAAATCAAAAACATGAACATAAAATCTAAACATCAAAATCTTGAGAAAAGACATAAATCTTGGAAGTACGTAAGGCATATATCATAAAGGAACATCAATCATGATAAAATATCATGGGAATAAAATATTTAATTGTGGAAAACCATTAATAACATGATATGACTTCCATAGTAGCCAAGGAATTGCTGCCAAGACCATCTTAGTGGACAAAGTCCCTTTCTGAATTGAGTTCACTCCTCGTTCCAGTCCTGTATCACCGAACCTGATTAACTTACCGTTCTAGCCATGTCTATCTCATGAGATATAAATCTTTACCAATTGCATTATAGGGAGATATAGGTTCCACCCATCTCATAATGAAATCATTCTTACATGTTCCACAACATAAACATAAATCATTCATCATAACCGAAAGAATAAAATGAGTTTCATAAACATCATTCCATCATAACATAATCCATATTAAACGAATGGATATCATTTCATCATAATAAAAGTGAAACCATGTAAATAATAGATACATTATACTTGAAACATACACATTGAAATAATGTCATCTTAGATGGAAAATGGTTTTGATAAAACACTTGAAATGAATTCTGGTTGAAAATATCCTTTTTCTTCAAAAACAATTTCTTTTCACAAAATGACATGAAATTTTAAAAGAAAAGGATTTTGTTGAAAATAGTCATGAAATATTGTAGAGTAATCTTCATAAAAATTAGGTGTTATGAAACCATAAAAATCCATTCACGCCATATAAGTTAAAAAAACTTTCTCCTCATACTTTTGTCGGAAAAGTCAAAAATTTCCTCATGTCGTAAACAAAAGTAAGATTACTTTCATAACATGTGGTAAATTTTAAAAAAGGGTAAAAAGGACTTTAAACATGAATGAAAATAGTTTTTAAAAAACATGGGCATGTATGATAACAATAACCCCAAATACTTACGAGTAAACAATCTTGGATAAAAATAAGATTGGAAAAGTTATACCTTACCTTAGGTCTGATATGCTTCGTATGTATCCAAACCTCCTGTATAATTATTTAAATAATGTCATTTACTTATTACAGAATAATATTCATTTTTATGATATCATATATGATGCAGTTATGACTTTATATTACTTGTTCTTTTGTAAATTCCATGGTAAAGCAGCAATTTGGGTAAAATCGTTTTATTTATCGTATGTGTTTGGACTTGTTGTTCTTGATATTATTATTACTTATATCACAATTTACATAATTCCAGAATGTAAATCATGATTTATATATCATATATATCTAGTATATATATATATAATAGATAGATGAATGAAATGAAATACACCGTTAATGGAGACGGTAGGCCGTATGTACGCATGAACGTTGTTTTCCTTTCCTTATTGACTTGAATGGATGTAAGTAGATGAAATATATATATATATATATATATATATACATAAATAAATTAGCTTAATTATGTCATATATTTCATTTTTATTCATTATATTATCTTTATAATCATTCTTTAATGGTTAACATGGAGAATGAATCTCATCACGTCGTGGAGACGATAATCCGTACGTATGCACGAGCGATGATATCATTCCCATAATTATTAAATGGAATTAGAGTGGATGATATAATATCTCAGAATAATTATGATTTTATAATAACCATATATAGTTATTCTTTAAACCATTATACCCATCCAAGTAAAGTGGTAGTGGAAAAACAGATTACACCACAGCGTGTAGATGGTATTCCGTACGTATACGCACACGCGGTGATTTCATTTTCCGTAGGATGGATAGAAGGTGAAATGGGGTTGTTTCATATTTATAATAACATATCAGTATATTATTGATACTGGTGTTACTAATTTATAATGAAAAAACCAAAGAAGAAGAAGTTGAAGAAGAAAGAAACTTGAATGAATCGGTAGAAGAGATTACCTCTTTTTTGACGTACCTCTTTTAAGCTTCCTCTTAAGGAACTAGAGTTGGTATTTTGAGGAGAAACAAACCTATATAATGCTTCTAAGGAAGTTTATAAGGTAAATGGGAAAGGGTTGTCTGAGCTTGAAGGCTCAAAATTGCGTGAAGAGAAGAGGGAGGATGTTCCCTTTTATAAGGGATGAGAGGGGTACTTTAGGAAACACTTATACTATTATTTTATAATAAAGTCATATTCGGTTTATAATGGATCCAAAGTGACTTATTTAGAAGATAAAGTGGGTATGGGTCGGAATAATCTCAACCAATAGGTTTTCTACAAGTTTAAGTTACTATTTTAACCTTATCATTTAGATTTAACTCTAAGTTAAATAATATAACTTTTACCGTGTCTTCTTGTTTTCTTAGACAATATGGTTAATAAATTTACTATAACAAGACAAACGAACCCCAAATGGTTAATTATTAATATATATAATCTCATCTAAGTCTTTTGGCCTAACCTTATATTTTTACGAATATAATAACAATTAATAATATAATATTTGTTCTAAAAACTATTTTATGTCAATTTTGACACTATTTGGGAATTTATTTTTGTGAAAATCATAACAGCATGATTAGTTAGAAAAAAGTTAATTAAATCAATAATAACATGTCATATTAACCTATTAAAATATTTTAATTAATAAAAAGTCTCAAATTACATTTATTTGGGTATTTATAACATCAATTATGTTAACATTTCATTAATAAGGTAATTAATACATCATCATTGTGTCATAAATAAATTAAATTATTTAATGTCTAAAAATTATAAATAAAATACCATTATACAGAAAATAATTTTATCTTTATAATGAATATCTATATGCGAATTTATCTTATGTATAACCCTATATTAAAAATGTTTTAGTTATTAAAATTTTATTTTAACTCGTTTAACTCTTCTTTAAATAAAATAATAATAAGTGTCATAATATAATCCATGTAGACCTAATGGGTAATGTTTTATTACTAAGGTTTTTTTTGGTGGAATTAAACTTATCAAATATAATTAGTACATGTTTTAGGGTAATAATAATATCATTTTCACTTTTAACTATCCTATTTACTTTTAACCGTGGTAAATAAAAGTAAAAAGTTACTATTCACGAAAAATTATTTTTATCTTATTGAACCACATTATACTCCTTGATATTAACTATTCCTCTCAGATTTTTTAAATTCAACTCACAAAAGTGGTAAAATTAAGTTTTATGTACAATTGCAAATGCTCCTAGGAGGTGGGTAAAAGACGGTAAAAAGTTCAATAAAAATTTTATGTATCGATATTATTATAAAATTATTCCAATGGATTACATTGAAATTATATAGGTATTATGTATCTATTTTGACCTAAAATAAATTTAAATAAAATTAATGATTATTTAAATAAAAAGTCGGTTTTTAAATTGTAACCCAATGTTTTCACTATTCATCAAAAATTGAATGTTTTCAGAAAAATACCAAAACTTCACCCTAGGATAATATCGATATTCCGAATCCAAAAATGAAGTCCATTTTGAAAGATAAAATTTATAAAACTTAAAAAAGTGGGTATTACCATTCATAACAGCTAGTTCATAATAATATTATAATAATATCTTGTTTAATGAAACTTAGTATTGCAAACAACACACGCTATCGAGGAAGGTTGCTCTGGGGTGAAACACAAGCCTAGAATAGTGTTTGCGTATACTGTAAGCTAATAGGGTGTTGCATACAACACAAGCTAATATTGGTGTTGCGTATAACACAAGACATCAAAGTAATTAAAAGTAATATTTCTCATAAAATCTCAGGGTGTTACATTCTACCCCCCTTAAAATGAATTTCGCCCTCAAAATTCATCGAGGTTATAAGTGGTTTAATAATTGAAAGTTTGTTTCATAAAAATCTACATCATAAAAAGGAATACTAAAACTTCATTTTAAAAAGGGAAGTTAGAATCATAACGGTCACCCAAAGTAACTCAGCACTGAGTTTCCACATAGAACAACATAGGTGAAAATATGGATATGGAAGAGAAATCTAACCATCAAGTTCTGATGGAGAGTGGTAGAGAACATGGATATGAAAAATCCATCAATCACAAAGCCATAAATTTTTGATGATTTAAGGTACCATCTAATTCATCGGGTATGAGGGTACTAGTACAACGTTCTATGTTCTCAAGATCATTTCCCTAATGTTGAAGAATTGCTAAATTAAAAGAAATACTTACTTGATTTTGGTATAATCTTACCGTTTTTTGTGCCTTGAATAATTTCCACTTCATCTCTTAAATAAATGAAGTAGAATTTGTCATTCATGAAGTGTTAGCAGATCATGCGATAGAATGATAGGTCATTCCATCTGTTTCTATCACAAAATGTTTAGCACAATTTATTAAATATACATAAGTCCATATATGCTGAGATTAATCATATATGGTTTCTAAAATGGACTTATAATTCATCTATCATAGCGCTTAATAAAATAAAACTAGTTTCTACTAACCAGGGACTTCCTGTAGGCCAGTGGTAGGTGATAAAGTCTTGTCGCACTTTGGTTGTGGGTTCGATTCCCACATCCTTGTCTGACGCAATGGGTTGTTGCTCATCCTACGGGTTGTCCTTTTTCTAAAACTATACTATTATAACATAACAAAAATTTCTAGCCTTAAACAATACTATCTGATTTCTAACTTAATATATTCAAATCTTTTGGTTTATCCAAAATACTTCTATCCAATCTCATAATATAAATAAAATTATTACTAGAAAGGTCATCTACCCAACATTGAATACAATCATTTATCGCCCGTATATCATACGATATATATATCTTGTTGCTCACATTCCAAACATATGAATTCCTTAATCATGTATTCTCTTGAAAAATGAGTTACCATAGAACCTTAGTGAAAACATGAATGCTGTCAAAAGTTAACCATTTCCACATACTAAAATCCCAAAATTCTGTATACTCAAACCATGATATCACTTTTTCCTTGTACTAGTCATGAGCTCATGAATACTATAAAACATATTATTTTTTCATAATCCATTCATTATGCGCATATCATTTGTTTTCCAAAAATATTTCAATCACTTTTCATGGTTACCAGTACCATAAAATTATTAAAAACCACAATTGAACAATACATAAATATTCAAATATTCCACGATACTACAACATTATTTTGGAATCCCATTACATAAACACTTTATCATTCCACCACATTGTTGTCATATCCAACATCACTAATAGTGATCACATGTGACTTCCCTTTGTCCTTTTGCTTAAGCGGTTGTTGAGGTCGATCATCATTAACCCTTAGATTAGGGAATTGATTAACATAATGCCCCATTTCCTTTCACTTGTAGCATTGAAGTGTTGGTGGTGAGTTCTCTATAGTATTTTCTCTATTCGCATCATTAGCTACCTTTTCCCCATTACATCGACACTCAGCTGCTCGATGATCTTCTTTTCCACACTTAAAATAGTTTCAAGTCCCTTTAAGACAATCTCTACCATGCTTCTTTCCACACTTTGAGCATAAAGAAACATTTTTCTTTCCTTTAACCATTATTTTTATATTTTTCCTTGAACTCCATCTTTTGTTTCTTGTCAAAACAATGAGATGGATATGTAACACCAACTTCCATTTCTATCTTGATAGCACAACGCACAATTTTTTCATAGCTACCAAAGTCTCTTATAGCTAATGCCCTTCGAAGACTTGATTTTAAGCCACAGAAGAATTGATAAACTTTACATTCAGGTTGAATGATAAATCCAGATGCATACCTTTCATGACTTGTAAAATTCACCTCGTATATACCAACAGATTCATCATCCTTTTGATTAAGCTCAAGGAACTCTATTTCCATCTTTGTTTGAAGAATAAGAGGGAAGTAATTATTGAAAAACAATTTCTTGAACTCGTCCCATTCCATGGATGCAATTTAATCTTGGGGCCTTGTATTCTTAATTAGAGTCCGCAACTGGTCTGCTTCACCTTCTAAAGGGTAAACAGCTAAAATAAATTTTTCATGTTCTGAACAGCGAATTATGGAAAATATATTTTCAATGGTACTGATCCATTGTTCAGTAACAAGTGGATCAGAAGACCCATTGAAAGAAGGTGGAAGTTTCCTCATGAAGGACTCAATAGAATATTGTTCCCTTATCTACTCATTTGTATGTCCAGAATGATTCATATCTTGTGTAAGTATAGCAATAATATTTTTCACTCCACCTACCATAACATTGGTTTCTTCAGGAAGACAATCATTGTATTGTCCACTACATTGATCAACACAGTTCCTTCGGGTTCCAACCATCATCTAAAACCCAAAAAGAATAGTGTGAGAGGCAAAAATCATAATCAAGGGGGAGTACCTTCAATATCTAAAATCATAGGTTTAATTCTAATATCATTACCATAATTCTAGGACTATAACCTATACTTATACTTAACCTTAGGGACATCCCTAGACATACCTTAGAAATATCTCTAGGGATCTCACTAAATTTTTGCATCCTAGTTTCCAAAGGTTAACTAAACCTTTCCTCTGATACCAACCGTAGAGACCCAAAGCTTGACGTACATAGAAATTAAATTACTTTTGTGTGTTACCTAATACATAACAAAAACAGACACCAAAGGAATGTAATAGTTTAGTGCCTTTGGAAACATGGAACATAATCTTCTAATCTTGGTGAAAGATCTTCAATATCTCCCATAAATATATTCCCTTTTTTCCTTACCTAAAACCTTTGTTTATATACTAGGGAAAAGAAAACATAAAAAGGGTGAGCTCAAATTCTCATTAAGGGTAAACATAGAGAACATAAAACAATCCATAAAAATTTGAAAGAAAAAGCTTGAACATAAAATCTAAACATCAAAATCTTGAGAAAAGACATAAATCTTGGAAGTACGTATGACATATATCATAAAGGAATATAAATCATGATAAAATAGCATGAGAATAAAAAATGTAATTGTGGAAAACCATTAATCACATGATATGATTTCTATAGTATCCAAGGCATTGCTGCCAAGACCATCTTAGTGGACAAAGTCCCTTTCTGAATCAAATTCACTCCTCATTCCAGTCCTATATCACTGAACTGGATTAACATAACTTTCCAGCCATGTCTATCTCATGAGATATAAATATTTACCCAATGCATTGGAGGGAGATATAGGTCCCACCCATCTCATAATGAAACCATTCTTACGTGTGCCACAACATACATATAAATCATTCATCATAACCCAAAGAATACAATTGGTTTCATGAACATCATTCCATCATAACATAATCCATATAAAAAAATGGATATCATTTCATCATAAGAAAATTGAAACCATGTAAATCATAGAGACATTATACTTGAAACTTACACATATGAAATAATGTCATCTTAGATGGAAAATGGTTTTGATAAAACACTTGAAATGAATTCTTGATGAAAATATCCTTTCTTCATCAAAATAATTTTCTTTTCACAAACTTCCATGAAATTTTAAAAGAAAAGGATTTTGTTGAAAATAGTCATGAAATATTGTAGATTAAGATTCATGAAAATTAGGCTTTATGAAACCATCAAAATCCATTCATGCCATATAAGTTAAAAAAACATTCTCCTCGTACTTTTGTCAGAAAAGTAAAAAAGTTCTTCGTGTGGTAAACAAAAGTAAGATTCATTTAATAACATGTGGTAAATTTACAAAATGGTTAAAAATGACTTTAAACATACATGAAAACATTTTTAGAAAACATGGTCATGGATGATAACAATAACCCCAAATACTTACAAATAAACAGTCTCTGATAAAAACGAGATTGGAAAAGTTATCCCTTACCTTAGGTCCGATATGATTCGTATGTATCAGAACCTCCTATATAATGATTTAAATAATGTCATTTACTTATTACATAATCATATTAATTTTTATGATATCATATATTATTCACTAATGACTTTATATTACCCATTCTTTTGTAAATTCTACGTTAAAGCAGCGTTTTGGGTAAAATCGTTTTATTTATCATACATGTTTGGAATTATTATTCTTGATATTATTATTAATTATATCATTATTTACTTACTTATAGAATGTAAATAATGATTTATATATCATATATATTCATTATATATATATATAATACATAGATGAAGGAAATGAAATACACCGTTCATGGAGACGGTAGGTCATACGTACGCATGAATGCTGTTTTCCTTTCCTTATTGACTTGAATGAAAGTAAGTAGAAGGAATATATATATATATATATATTTATATACATAAATACAGTAGCTTTATTATTTCATCTATTTCATTATTATTCATTATATATACTTTATAATCATTCTTGAATGGTTAACATGGAGAATGAGTCTCATCGAGTCGTGGAGACGGTAACCCGTACGTACGCACGAGCGATGATATCATTCCCATAATTATTGAATGGAGTTGGAGGGGATGATATAATATCTCAGAATCAATATGATTTTATAATAAAAATATCTAGTTATTCTTTACACCATTAAACCCATCTAAGTAATGCGGTGGTGGAAAAACAGATTACACCACGGCGTGGAGACGATATTCTGTACGTATGCACGCGTGGTGATTTCTTTTTCCATAGGATGGATATAAGGTTAAATGAGTTTGTTTCATATTTATAATAACATATTTGTATATTATTGATACTGATGTTATTAATTTATAATGAAACAACTAAAGAAGAATAAGTTGAAGAAGAAAGAAACTTGAAAGAATCGGTAGAAGAGATTACCTCTTCTTCGACGTACCTCTTTTAAGCTTCCTCTTAATGCACTAGAGTTCGTCTTTTGAGTTGACCAGAACCTATATAATGTTTCTATGGAATTTTATAAGGGAAATGGTCAGGGGTTGGCTGAGATATAATGCTCAAAATTGTGTGAAGAGAATAGGGAGGAGGTGCCCTTTTAGAAGGGAGGAGAGGGGCACTTTAGGAAAAACTTAAATTATTATTTTATAATAAAGTCATATTCAGTTTATTATGGATAAAAACTGACTTATTTAGAAGATAAAGTGGGGATGAGTTGAAATCCTCTCAACCAATAGGTTTTAGACAAGTTTAAGTTACTATTTTAACCTTATCATTTAGATTTAACTCTAAGTTAAAAAATTTAACTTTTACCATGTCTTCTTGTTTTCTTACACTATATGGTTAATAAATTTACTATAACAAGCCAAACGAACCCCACATGGTTAATTATTAATATATATAACATTAGCTAAGCCATTTGTAAGAACCTTATATTTTTAGAAATAGAATAACAATTAATAATATAATATTTGTTTTAAAAACTATTTTATGTCAATTTTGACACTGTTTGGTAATTGATTTTTGTGAAAATAATAAAAGCATGATTAGTTCGAAAAAATTTAATTAAATCAATAATAACATTTCATATTAACCTATAAAATTATTTTAATTCATAAAAATTTTCAAATTACATTTTTTGTGTATTTATAAAATCAATTATCTTAATATTTCATTAATAAGGTAATTACTGCATCATCATTGTGTCATAAATAAATTAAACTATTTAATGTCTAAAAATTATAAATAAAATACCATTATGTAGGAAATATTTTTATCTTTATAATGAGTATTTATAGTCGAATATATCGTATGTATAACCCTATATTAAATATGTTTTATTTATTAAACTTTTATTTTAACTCTTTTAACTCTTCTTTAAATAAAATAATAATAAGTGTCCTAATCTAATCAAAGTGGACCTAAAGGGTAATATTTTATTCCTAAGGTTGTTTTTGGTCAAATTACACTTATCCAACAGAATTAGGACTTGTGTTAGGATAATAATAATATAATTTTTACCCTTAATTACCCTATTTACTTTTAACCATGGTAAATAAAAATAAAAAGTTACAATTCACCAAAAATTATTTTTATCTTATTGAACCACATTTTACTCGTTGATATTAACCGTGTCTCTCGGATTTTAAAAATTTAACTCACATAAGTGGAAAAACTACGTTTTATGTACAATTGTAAATGCTCCTAGGAGGTGGGTAAAAGACGGTAAAAAGATCAATAAAATTTTTATGTATCTATATTATTATAAAATTACTCTAATGGATTACATTGAACTTATATAGGAATTATGTATCTATTTTGACCTAAAATAAATTTAAATAAAATAAATGATTATTTAAATAAAAATTCGGTTTTTAAATAGTAACCTAGTGTTTTCACTATTCATCAAAAATTGAAAGTTTTCAGAAAAATACAAAAAATTCACCCTAGGCTAATTTCGATATTCCAAATCCAAAAATGAAGTCCATTTTAAAAGTTAAAATTTGTAAAACTTCAGAAAGTGGGTATTACTATTCATAATGGCTAGTTCATAATAATATTATAATAATATCTCATTTAGTGAAAGTTGGTATTGCGTACAACACACGCTTTCGAGGAAGGTTCCTATGGTGTGAAACACAAGCCTAGAATAGTGTTTGCGTATACTATAACCTAGTAGGGTGTTGCGTATAATGCAAGATAATCTTGGTGTAGTGTATAACACAATACATCAATGTAATTAAAAATAATATTTCTCATAAAATCTCGGGGTGTTACATACTGGCTAGCTGTTGGTGACACTCACCTGCCAGTGGGGCCCACCCGCTCACCGGTACACCCAATATGAGGTTTAATTAAATTCACCCTGAGGAATTTAACTCCACACATTTTACCCTATTTTTTTACTAAATTCCAAACACCAAGGGCCTATTATGAATTTTAAAATTCCTCTTTTAATTATAGAATCTCCCATTCTCCCCCTTTTCCTCTAATATTTAACTGATCAATGGACATATAAAAGGTGAATTTTTCTTAAGTAAATGGAAAATTATTATCCTTATTGTGATATGAGAATGGATCTATGATGGAACTGTGTTGCCTATCACTGTTAAATGATGAATTTTACCTTTCTTCATATATTGATGATAGATCTAGCATGTTGATGAAATTTCTTAATTAGATCATGATCGACTTTTGACAATAAACATCCAATGGATATGTGTTTATGAATCATATTATTTAACTCCTTCTTGATGGAAGATTGATGATAGACCTTTAATCTATGGATGATTGTTTGGTAGATTGGTGGAGGATCTGACGTGTCAATGAAAACCGCTATTGACAAGATATTGAACTCTTAAGAACAATGGTGTTTTCAGGTAATTATTTTTAGATTGATCATCATGAGACCTTATTATTGAATTTTTTTCTATTGATGGATTTTTAGTGGATATATATTCATTGGATAGACATGATTCTCTCTTTTTTAAACAATGATAAATTCATGATGTATTCTTCAATCGATAATAAATCCAATGAAATAATATCCTTATTTTCATTGTATCTCATAATTGGCTCCATTGACAGACATCGTAAAGTATGTAATTTAGAATGACCTTCTCAAAATGGTTTATCCTTGATGTATCCTTATAAACCTATTTTTTATTGAACCAAAACCGAGATATAAACTCTGAGAGGTGATAAAGTTCTCCATGAGTTTTCAATGTGGTTTGACCTTTGATCCCTTGATGAAACATGAAGTTCTTCATTAAAAAACTTGAGGTAGTAAGTTCCCTACCATTTTGGGAAATAATATATACTATTTTGCATGGTATAATTCTTGTGATGGATTTTCTTGTCTGACCATGATTGATGGGGATCACATGTGGGAGTGTGTATCCTGTGATATCCATTTATGATACACAATTCCATGGGAAATTATATAGATTTTTGAACATGTTTGATATTGATTACATTTATTGTTTGTTGCTAATATTTATCATGATGATATGATATGTTTCTTCTTGGTTGAACTACCATGTCATGTGTGTTACCTTGCATTTGGAGGTTGTTCTTGGTACTCAAAATAGGTGGACCATTGAGTGATGATTATCCCTTAGAACAGGAGTATTGGAATTTAAGAAATGATAATTATTAACCTATGTAAAGGGTAGGGGAATGACATCCTAGTATCTTGATCTAAGGTAGCGACATTAGGGGCATGAAGACCTTGAGGCCTGGCCTATGGAATAGATGGGTATAATGACCAATAGGCCTGACCAATTATGGAGCTAGAATATGATAGTTTGGGGACCGAATCCAAATTTATTCCTTGAAGAAATGAGAGTCTATATTATGAGTCTTTTGGAGTTTTATTATTCATTTATGACATACTTAGATTATCCTACCAGTGTGGAGTAAAATTAGGTATAGTTGGGGTTTATGGTGTATTGGTTAGCACACATGTGCTAGATATATGGTTTTTATTCATGTTTTTCATTTATTATTATCATAGAATACACCTATTTTACATGTGTACATTTTTTAAGTATAAATCAGTGGTGTCCTATTGGATTTTATTACTCACACCTTGTATGAACATTTTGATGAACATGAAAACTTCATGTATAGAGATCCAAAAAAGGGAAACAGGCCCACGGATGATGGTTGAGCTAAGGAGCATTGAGTTTAAAGTGGAAATAAGAAATAATTTGGAGGATAATTATTTTTATTATTTACTTACCTTCTTGAGCATTTACTTTGGTTTGGATTTCCATGTAGTGAGTGTAACATCCTGACCCCAGAAGCTCAGAGTCTATGAAACAATTTATTACATTAGTAAAGATACAAATATATCACATCCCAATGGACTAATTGGTTTAGTAGTCTTGGAAAACTATATACATATATGAGTCTGGTATTACAAATGAACACACTAATTAAAACATATTTTTTTTATCTTTTGAGGATACATTTTTTTCATCTAATGAATCATTTTATATCATTCCTTAATACAATTGATGAATTCATGGGGAAGGAATAAAATAATTCCACATAAATAATCACATTGATATTCTACTAATTGAATAATAACATGAAATATCAATAACTAATCTCAAAATGAGTGAATTCATAATGTCAGACATCGTAAACAAACCGTCAAGGCTTCAGCTAAGACACCATACCTAAATGGGTAAGACATCATCAAATAACCAAAATAGTTTCTCTTATGAGAGATAATAATGAATAGAGGTGATATAGAAGACCCTTCCCAAAGCTTAGTAGGTCCAATGCATTCCTCATATAAAAAGGCTGAAACATAAACAACATAAACACTCATATTGAAAACTGACATATGAAATGAGAATACTTCAACCATAAACCATAAATGGAATCGAAATAGCACATACATAGTCAAAATGATCATAAAAACTTCAATAAAATATGATAGTTGGTATATTAAGAGGTAAATCTCAATCATGCATAATATCCAACAAAGTATGTTGGCATAAATAAAATTACTCTAATAAAATCATAAAAAATTTCTTGAGAGAAAATCCTGTTTTTTTACCTAGAAATCATTTATTTAAAAGGAAACACAATTTTAAACGAAAAAATATTCATTGAAAACAATCTTGTAAACTTATAAAGGATGTTAAAAGACATTAAGGTTCCATGACAGTAGAATTATCACCTCACACTGTATCAGTTAAAAAACATTCCTTCCATATTTTTGTTAAGAAAATCATAATGTACAATATTTGGAAAATGAAAAAAAAGATTCCTTTAAAACCATTTTACAAATAAACTAACATGAGTAAAAATACTTTAAATTTATTTATTATAATAGTAAAAATAATTTGGAATTTTTTTTAAGAAACATGGACATGAAAGATAAATATTCTATAGCAGATAGTTATAAACAACCCTGAATAATAATGAGATTGTGAAATTAACCCTTACATCATACTTTCTGTTGGTTGAATGTGATTTAAACTTCTTTATAATGGTTTAAAAAATGTAATTAATTTATACCAGATTGATACCTATATTTATGATATCATATATGATCTTATTATATCATTTTGTTAGTAATACTCTATTATTTCCCTTGTTTTAGGTGTTAATTGCTTTATTTTTCTATGCATGTTTTGTCGTGTAAGTCCTGTTTCTTATACATAGGATATATTTAATTCATATATATAAAATGATATAAAGATCATATATATAACATTTACTCATTATATACATTTTTATAATCATTAAATAATGGTTAACATGAAAAATTAATCAGACCATGCCGTGGAGACGGTATGCCATACATAGGCACGAGTGACAGTATCATTCAATTAATGGTGAAAGGATAAAAAATATGATGATATATTAATTATTCATAATAAATATAATTTCATATTTATTATTTATATCCATTATATAAATTATTATACCTATCCAAATAAAGTGATGATGAAAAAAATCACCATAATGAGGAGATGGTAAGATGTACGTACACACAAATTGATTTTGTTTTTTATAGGACAGATAAAAGGTGGAATATGGTTTTCCCATAATCATTATAAAGTATCAGAATACATATTATATTGTAGTTATTATTTTATAATGTAAGCAACACATAAAGTGGATTTAGAATAATAAATGAACTTAATGAGGTGGTAAAAACAATTACATATTCTTTGACAATCTTCTTTTAGATCTCTTCTTAAGGGAACTAGGGTTGGTCTTCTTTGAAGACAAGAACCACTAGAACATGTATAAGGATGTTTTAAGGATAAATTTTCATGTATTAGTCTAGCTAAAGGTCTCAATGTGGTGTGAATAAGTGAGGGAGGAGATGCCCTTCTATAATTGAGGTGAGGGGCACTTTTGGAAAATTTTAAAATATTAAATTAATATAAATTAATTTTTAATTCCAAATAATACCAAAAAGAAATATTTATAATATAAGATGATTATTGGTAGAAATAAAATGATATAATGAAAATTATACATGTTTTTACTATTTATTAATCCTTAACTTTTTTTGTTTTAACCATTATTTAACCTTTTTAACTCTTTGCGTGATATCATGTAAGTTACACTTTGTGGATTAATATTATTACAATAAAATAAATAAAGAACCCTAAATGAGTCATGAATGAAAATTTTAACATTTTTCCCATTATTTGGCTGAATTTTATATCATTTAATAAAATTTTATTTATTTTAAAATATCAATATTGTCAATTTTGAATCTATTCATCACTTGAATTTTTTAAAATATCATAACAACAAGATAAATTCGATCCAACACTTATAAAACATCCAAAAAATTTGAAAGTAATCTAATTTTTTTGGATTATATAAATCATCTAAAATTATATTTATTTTAGTATGTTTATTATGATTTATTTGATATTTCTTTTTATTAAACAATTACTCCATCATCATTGTGTATGCCTTTAATTTTATTCCTTGTTACCTAAAAATTAAAAATAAAATATAATGATAAATATAAAAACTTTAGATTTAAAAACACAATTTATATTATAAAAAATTCCATGTATATCAACATATTAAAAATATTTCCTTTGTTAAAAACAAAGGTATAACAAAATTTAATTTCCTTTGAATATAATATTATAAAAGTTATATTATCATCCAGAAAACCATAAATAGTCTTTTAAACAATAAATTAATGATTATAAACAAAAAATACTCATCAAATAATTTTAATACAAGTATTAGTGTAATTTTATAATATTTATAATAATATTTGTATTGTTAATTACCCGATTTTCCCTTAACCGTGGTAATAAAAATATATTAATGAAGTTACTATTCATAATGTCGAAAAATAAAGGAGGCATATTTAATAAAATTTAACCTTATGATTACATATATTGAATCAATTTTTCAAAATTCAAAACACATAAATTGTACGAATTAATTAAAAAATTGAACCCTCGATGGAACCAAAAAACATGTTTTTAAAGTAAAAACATTCAAAAGTTCACATAATTTTTATATCCAATTTCAATGTGAAATTTATTTAAATGACCTAAATCAGATTAAATAATAAAATTTTAACTAGTTATAGTTTAAAGCTAATTTAAAATATAATTTACTAATATAAATTATTTAGTAAAAAACTGTTCAATTAATATGCAATATTTTATCACTATTCATCAAAACATGAAACTTGTTAGAAAAATATAAAAAATTAAACCAAATTAATTTGTTATATTAATATAAAAAATAATAAGTTTATTTTTTCAAATAATGTATATTAAAATTTAAAAAATTCAATTTCAAATATGTTCTCCATTAAAAGGCGGTATAAATTTTTTTTTAGACAAATATTTTTTTGTATATTAAACTGGATTTGTTCTTATATCATTTCTATAAAAAATAAGACAAATTTTAAAAATTATATTGAATACATATTATATATATATATTTAATATAATCCAATAATATTTATTTTTTTATTTCTTGGTATAAAACACACTTGTGTATATTTAAATAGCTTTTTAAAAAAAATCATTATTTTATTTTTTTAAAGGTTTATTTATTCATAATTAACCAGTCAGTAAATAATTTCTTATATACAATGTTTAAAAAATATTTACATCATTAATTTAATACTTTTCATTCCAACCATTTTGACGACTAGGTTATCATTGTGAAATTTAAATAATAATATTTAGTTATTTGTTTAAGATTGGGTTTGCGTGCAATATAAGATTTTGAAAAGAGTAAATTTAAAAAGTGGCATACCAAAAACTTTTGGGGTGTTAAATTCTCCCCCCATTCAATAAATTTTGTCTTCAAAATTTTAAATTTCACTTCAGAAATCTATGGTTGATACTTCAAAATTCCTTTGTGGGAAACTCACATTGAAAATAGGGTTAATAAAACATCCCCTTAATAAAAGGGAAATGGAAATGAGAATGTCACAACAAAATAAGGATTTCAAAATGGATAACATTAGTGGGAAGTGAAAACATTCACATGGAAGAGAAATAAAATGATCACGTTATGAAAGAGAGTGATAGTGAACATGGTAATCAGAATGTCTACCATAAAAAAATTATAAATCTCTAACTATTTAAAAGGTTATTGACTTCTCGATAAAAAAATTTAATAAACATAAAATTTTATTCTAATTTTTTTTATTATATTTAATAAATTCATTTATTTATTAGAGTATGATCATAAGTAAATTTTCTTACTTGAAAAGTAGATTTTTACCATTTAATCATTTTTAGCCACAAAATCATCTTTTTCTCTAAATGATGTGTAATTAAGGTGAAATTTTCAAGCCTCAGAAAAATAAAAATCAACTTATATGAATAAAAAATCCATAAAAGTATAACTATATATTCCTCCTTTATTTATATATTAACCAAAATAAAAATGGTTAGGATAATATAAGACGATTCCCCATAAATAATAAACTTTATATGGTGAAAAACAACTTTATTCTCCAAAATTATACTGTAATACCAAAAATTAAACATAGATCATTAAGAAAATAACTATTCATACTCATAAATATTCTAGACTAATATTGAAACCCAAAAATAAAAATGATTTTATCATATAGTCTTCCAAATAACATCACTCACTCTTTACGACTTATATAAACAATTTAATTACCGAAATCACATAATGTCAAAGATATTCCAACCATTTATATAAAAAACCTGAATTTACATAAGTCCATAATAAAATCATATTTGAATCCAAAATAAAATTCAACATTTATTTTTTTAAAAATTACGTTTACCTAGATCTGATAGGATTACCAAAATAGAAAAGTCCTTCTAAAATAACATTAATCACTTAATCCCTAAATCATTTTCCAATCCCAAGGTTATTTATTTAATAAAAAATGACCCTAAAATCCAAATAACATTTTTTCATTAGATATTTTAACTAAATTATTTTTATTATAATCAAGACTTCACATTAGCTAGTTGTATATGTTTCACCAATATCTCCCATCAGTTATGGATTTAAACCTCATGGCCTTTCTATATAAAATGGGTTTTCACCTGTCATACGGGTTGTCCTCTTTCTAAAAATATATTAATATATTTTCCAAAATAAATTTTCTGGAAATCCATGAAATAAGATTAATCACTAAATATCCTTTTAAATATGGTTTTAAATACAGTCCCTATACATAAATACATCATCCATTTATTTCAATATAGGTCATTCATTGGTCTAAAGTTTATCCTATTGAAGAGGACATTGACTCGGTAATGGAAAAGTTCCCCACATAGAAGGAAATGAACCAAAAATGGAATCTTAGGATGAGTTTTATTCTCTTCCATTGTACCCATCATTTTTTCTTGTAAATTATTTTATTTACATTCTACTTTCTCACACATAAAGCATTTCTCTGTTCCGTTGAGACACTTTCTTGGGGATATCCTTACAAATTTCTTGCATGACGGAAACCGAACCTTCTTTTCTCTATGGTCTCCACCACTAGAGCTCTTATAAATATCTTTATTTCTCTTCATTGTTGAGTTTGAGAGTAGGTTAAGGTGTATTTTGTTAATCATATTTTGGGAAAATCGATTAGTATTGAACACAATATCTTTCACTCCTATCAAAATTTCTTTTTCTTACACATCACCACCACCTTGTCCATCATGTTCAATGTTAACATGAATCCTTCTAGTTAAATACATTGAATAATACTAGAATGAATGGTATGAGCAACAATAGTCATAGTGATAAAAACATATAATCATTTATAGAATATCATGACAGCTTATTTTCAATCTAAAACACCTTAAGTTTAACCTAGGTAATTTATTTTCATAATATATTCAAATCCCTAATAATTGTTTGTAATGAAATTGAAAATTATATAATGAATATCCCAAAGTAGTGGTTTATCATTAAGACCCATTGTCCTATGATAGGTTATGCCAATTCAAGCCTGATAGACCTCTTCAGAGTTGTTACCCCCAGATGCATATGTTCCAGAACCACATCAACTTTTAGTATCCATAAAGGGATGTATTTCTAGAAAAATCCCATAATCTCTATCTAACTGAAACTTTATGATGTTATTTTATAATTATTCTCAAATTATTCCTCAGGGATATATTCTCTAATCTATGTTTTCCAAAATCTAGTTTCAAAATTTTCTACTAAACTTCCTCTGATACTAACTATAAATCCCCAAAACTAGAAGTCTGGAGTTAGTGCAATAGTATATTACATTATCATAGATAAAATTATATGGTATTCCAAAGGACCGATCAGTTTAGTAGTTTTAGAGGTCCTATTACATACATGAGTCATATATTACAAATGAATACACTAATTACAACCTCATTTTTTCTAACTTTTGAGGATAACATTATTCCATCTAGTGTAACCTTGCATATCTTTCCTTAGTAAAATTCAAAGATTCATAGGGAAGGAAACAAAATAAGGGTGAACTTAGATGTTTAGTAAGGGTTATAGTATGATTAAATATATTATTAATAAATAAGCATAAGCATTAAAGCTAAGTGTAAATAGAAAAACAAACCATTTAAACATATTCTTGAGCATAATATGGAAAGAATAAATGAAAATAAAATATTACCATATAAATAATAAAATGGATATTATACTAATTGAATAATCACATTTAATATCAATAAATAATTTCAAAATTAGGAAATTATAATTCCTGATATTATAAAAATACATTTAAGGCTTTATCCATTACACAATACATAAACGGGTAAGAGATCAACCAATAACCAAATTATTTTGTCTCATGAGACCAACCGATGCATTGAGGGGAAATATAAGTCCCTTCCACAACTCAATATGTCTAATGAATTCCTCATATGAAAAGGGTGAAATACAAAAACATAAAAGCATCCATATTAGAAACTATCATATGAATTGTGAATACTTCAACCACAAATCATAAATGGTATCAAAATTGAAAATCCACAGTGAAAATGATCATAAACTTTTAAATAAAATATGGTATATGATATCATAAAATATAAACCTCAATTAATCATAAAATCTAATAATTATGTTGACATATATGAAAATTATCTAATTAAATCATTAAAAATTTCTTTAAATAAATTCCCTTTTTTTTACTTTGAAATCATTTATCTAAAAGGCTGCATGATTTTAAAAGAAATAATTTTCATTGAAAACAATATTTTAAACTTGAAAATAAAAATTCAAACATTAATTTTTCCTGAATTCAGAAAAATCTGCTCATGCCATATAATTTAAAAAACATTTCTTTCTTATTTCTATCGAGAAACTCATTAAGGACCTTGTCTGGAAAAAGAAAAAAAATATTCCTTTAAAACCATTTTGAAAAATTTAAAAACAATGGTAAAAAGACTATAAATATTTTCAGGAAAATTATAAAAATAATTTTGATTTTTTTAAATAAATATATACATGGTTGATAAATATTCCCTAAAAGATATTTATAAACAATTCTCAATAATAATGAGATTGTGAAATTAACCCTTACCTTATACTTTATTTTATTTTAATGTGATTTAACCTCATGTATAATTGATTAAAACATGTTATTAATTTATACTATAACCATATCAATATTTAGGATATCATATATGATGTTCTTATATCATTTTGTTAATAATATTCTACTATTACACTTGTTGCAAGTGTTAACTACTTCATTTTTCAATGCATGTTTCGTTATGTAATTACCATTTCTTAGGAATATGATATATTTCATTCATATCCAGAATGATATTAAGTTCATAGATCTTATATTTAATCATTATATATATTTTTATAATCATTTTTTATTGGTTAACATGAAAAATGAATCACATCTTGTCGTGGAGATGGTAAACCGTACGTACACATGAGCGACGATATCATTCCCTTAATGATGAAATTGTAAGGAATTGGATTATATATTAATTATAGATAATCGATATAATATATTATTTATTATTTATATCCATTATATTCATAATTATATCCATCTAAATAAAGTGGCGATGAAAAAAAAATTACGCAACAACATGGAGATGGTAAGTCACACATACACACGTGCAGTGATTTCATTTTTCGTAGGATGGATAAAAGGTGGAATATGTTTTTAACATAAACATAATAACATCTAAGAATATATATTATATTATATTTATTACTTTATAATGTAAAAAACATATAAATAGTAAGTAGAAGAAGAAATGAACTTGGACGAGTCAGTAAAAACGATTACCACTTCGTCGTCGGACTTTTAATTAGATCTATTCTTAATGGATATAGGGTCGGTCTTTTTGGAAGAATAAAACCTATAAAACTTGGATATGTATGTGTTGAGGACAAAAGGGAAGGAATTAGTTGATATAGAAGCCTAAAATTGGTGTGAATATGTGAGGTATGATATCCCCTTTTATAATTGAGGTGAGGTGCACTTTTAGAAACTTCCAAAATATTAAATTAATATAAATTAATTTTCATTTACAAATAGATCAAAAAATATTTATTTATAATATAAGATGATAATGGGTATAAATAAATTCTTCCAATAAAATTATTAAATTTTTTATTATTTTTTAATCCTTATCGATTTGTTTTAACCTTTATTTAAGAATTTTAACTCTTACCATGATATCATGTAAGTTACACTTTGAGGGTTAATATAAAAAATATAAAAATCAAAGAGAAAAATAAATGAGTCATGGATGATTTTTTTTAACTTTATCAAAATTATTTCTCTAAGGTTTATATTTTTATAAATTTTATATCATTTAATAAAATATTATCTATTTTAAAATATCTATAATATCAATTTTTGACTCTATTGATTTTTTGAATTTTTAGAAATATCATAACAATGAGATAAATTTGAACCAATATTTATAAAAAATTAATAACATATCAAATAAATCTAAAAAAATAATGGATTACATTAATAATTTTAAATTAGATTTATTTCAGTATTTTTAATATCATATATTTAATATTTCCTTTAATTAAATAATTACTCTTTCATCTGTGTGTGAAAATTTAATTTAATAATTTCTTCCCTAAAAATCAAAAATAAAATATCATAAAAAATGTAAACATTTAATGCTGATTAATACTATTTATAGTAGAAAATATCCACTACATATTCCCATATTAAAAATATTTCATTTGTTAAAAACAAAAGTATGACAAAATTGACATTCCTTTGAATCTAATATTACAAATGTTATATTCTCATCCAAAAAAGACATAAATTGTATCATAAATGATCCTTTAATTATTGGGGATGAAAAATAATATTAAAATAATGTTATGATAAATGTTAGGGTAATTTTATAAAATTTATAATGTAAATTTTACATTTAATTACCTGATTTATCCTTAACTGGGGTAATAAAAAAAGAATATTACTAAAGATATAATTCATAAAGTCCAAAAATAAAAGTGACCAATTTAATATGTTTTGATCTACTAATTAAAAATATGGAATCAATTTTATAAATTTTAAAGAAAAAAATTATTGAATTTAATTTAAAAATTAACCCCATTGACTGAATGAGAAAACATGTTTTTAAAGTAAAAACGTAAAAAAGTTCACACAGTTTTTATATTCAATTTCAATGTGAAATTGATTTAAATGAACTAAATTAGATTAAATTATAAAAATTTGATCTCATTATACTTTAAAACCAATTTAATATATAATTTAATACTATAAATTATTTAGATGAAAAAACCACTTTCAGTTAAAATGCAATTCTTTATCACTATTCATCAAAACATGAAATTTTTCAGAAAAATACAAAAAATGAAACAAAAGTAAATTTTTATACTCAAAATTAAAACAATAAGTTTATTTTTTCAAATAATGTATATAAAAGTGTCAAAAATTGGATTTAAAATAAGTTCACCATAAAAAGGTGGTTAAAATGCCTTTTTAGATAAATACTTCTTTTATGCGTCAAATTAGATTGGTTCTTATATATTGTCTAGAAAACACATAAGATGACTTTTAAAAATTATATTTGATATATTTGATATATATTTAATATAATCTAACAATAATTAATTTTCTTATTTCTTGGTATAAAACACACTTGTGCATATTTAAATATTTTTTCAAAAAAAAAACATTTTCATTTATTTTTTTAAAATGTTTTAAATTTAATTTATAATTAATTTTTCCCCAAATAATTAATTATATATTATATGTAAAAAATATTTTCATAATTCAGTTAATACTTTTCATTCCCTCCATTATAACGTCTACATTAATATAATGACATTTAAATAATAATTTTTAGTTGTTTGTTTAAGTTTGGTGTTGCATTCAACATATGACTTTAAAAAGAGTAACATAAACCAAATTCCATAAAATCATGTGGTGTTACAATGAGAATTTTTATTTATTTAATATATAAAATATGATCCATTTGTTATTATTTTATTCAACTGGTTTACTCTGAGCTGTTAAATATTTATTTATTTTATCAGTGAAAAGATATGATACCGATTGTATAGTCTCCCCACTAATAGTCTTTAGACACTCAGTACTTATAAAAATCCTCATACACACAGGGAGATCTGCATCAGGATTTTTGGCTCTCCAGATTAGATATGATGGTTTAGTTCGAGGTGTTACATCTAGGGTGATATCCTTATAGCTAGGTGTTTTTTTAAAACTCCATCCATACACTAGATGAATTCTCATATACCATATATATATATATATATATATATATTATATCATCTTATATTCATAAAACAAAATTATTCATATAGGTATTGAAAAAACCTCCTTTTGAGGGAATTAACACAAAATTTGGATCACTCAAAAATCTTCTTTTAGATAATTCAAAAATCATATTACAGATTAATAAACAATCTTTCCTCTATAAAAATGAATACATCTAGATATCCTTAAAAATGAATCCATAAAAATCCTTTAATCATCAACATGAATCCATAAAATTTCCCTAAGCATCACAATAAATTTAGAATGGTCCTCTAAGAAACACAATTTTCTTTAAAATTCACCTTATCAAGAATGATATACAATCTCACCTCACTAATTCATGAAACAATTCTTAAAATCCATTACTTAATGTATTGTTAATGAATCTAGTGTAACACTATGGTTAAAAAAATACCCCTTTGTAATTGTTTTGGCTATATCCCTAAAATATATCTCATGGTGGTATATGGATTTTATGTCTTTTCTTTCCCCCAATTTTTCAATAAAATGAAATGAATTATTTTCTCCTTATTTAGGGGGTATAAACACTATATTTTAATGTTTTTATTTCATCTTAAAACCCCTTTTTCAACACACTCTCCACATCAGATAGCTCAAAAGAAATGATCAACTTATCACATATTCAAGGAACCCAGATTTAGAGACAAAAATCCCCATTAATACTTACCTCATACTCATTATATAAAAACCATCAACACTTTAAAATCATATCTTCCAAATTTAATTATCAATTTAACTCTATCTCAATTTCATATCATAGATTCATATCTCTTTAAAATTATAATGTGTATATTTCATCACCTAGAAATGAATTATCAAAAAATCCTCTAAACCCATTGAGTCAGATTCTGATTTAGGAAACACAAGTTAATGTTAAAAAAATAATTGATTTCTATATTACTCAATATATATTAAAATAAATACTTGGAGCTTAAACAACCAACCATAATCTCCATGTGATATTAATAAAGAAAAAAAATTGTTAGTGTAAAAATATTAATGTAAAAGGGTGAAATAAATACTACTTGTAGAATCAATTAAAACCACTTGTTAATGCCAAAAGAAAGTATTAAAACTCAAACATTGTATCTTGAAACTCATCATAGGGAATCTAATTAGAACATTCATCACCAAATTCCCCTAAATTTTTTAATAAAATATTAAAACCGTCATTATCTTGGGGATACTACATGTTAGAATTAATATGTCTTGTTCAATAGATCTTTAGTACCATGTCAATGAATATAGTTGATATAAAATATTAGTCAATAAAAAAATGATGTTAAAAACATGCTTAAATCTCCCTCATTCATTAATATATCATTTCCATTATAGGGGATTAATTCCACTAACTTCATAACCTGTTTTTACCATATTTATAATAATAAAACTAAATTTTAGTTATATATTGAAACCACAGAATTCATCATATCTAACTATGACACCATCATTCATTCCAAAATATTATAGATATCCATTTAACTTTATTATTTTAGCATGTATAGATAGATTCTACCATTTATTTATTCATGGAGATAGATTCACACCATTATTGTAGTTTTTTTATTTATTTTTTCAACATGCATTTCTAGATTCATAATTATTATTTTTCAATGTTTACATAACATATCCAGAATATTTATTAATGAATATAAATTATATTTCTAGATTTAAAAAACATAAACACTTTAACCATAAATCTATCTCATTTGAGTGAATATACCTCATGGAACAAATTGTTGGAGTTGGTGGTCTAGAACCAACTACTTTGTACTTTATTAATTAAATAAAAGCCTTATCACATCTTGATTGTTCTTCTGCGTGACATGTCATGTGACAATGTCTAAGGACAGCTATTGAATTAAAGGGTTGTAGCGGATCCCTACTATGATGAGAACCCGGAAGTGCCATAACATTTTTCTTGAATGTATGTTCTATGGCCGGATGATATTATTTAAGGGAAAAAAATAATATAGGTCATTAGGGGTGAGGACTCATAAAACTTTGAGGCACCTTCTCCTGGTGTGCGCCCTTGGTAATATCCAGGAGGATATTATGAGAACGAGACCCGCTAGTAGGAAATCCACATTTCATAGTGTCATTGGATGTTCCTATCTGCGGACGTGTGTACTGGTCCTTAGACTTTATGATTATTATTAATGGGTATTACAACTCACGCACTTGGATGTATTGAAGAAAACTGTGATGACACACTGTTCGTAGCGAGGTAGGATACGTTGGGTGCGTCACGAGTAATACTTCATTAATAGATAATGCGAGAAAGGATTTGTCCCTTCTGTTCTATAACAGATGTATATATATCAGGCCCTTTTATGGAATTGATATATCCTAAATAAATCCATGGCCATGGTAGGGTATGGGTGAGTTCAATTCCGGGAAATAAAATAAAGAATAATCGAGCACATGGGTTGATGGAACTAGCATGCAACCCGCTTGATTGGAGATATCGAGACAAAGGGATTATATTACATGGTAAGCGTTCGTAGGAGGTAACACGTCATTGCGGCGTTAACTTCTTTCTCTATGGGTGCCTTGGCATGTTGCTAGACGCTAACCTTGGACTTTAGGCAGGCTCCACCTAATGCCACAAAGATAGAGGCCTAGAGGGTCACACACTAAGTGTGTCCATGTATCTTAGTTAAATATTAATTTAACAAGTTAAATAAAGATTATTCCCGCCTTTGGTTTAATAATTATTTAAGGATGTATGGTCGCATTTATTATGAAACTAGTTATTCGAGAGAATATATTGTGGGCGAAATAATATATATTTATTAGCGAGTAATGCAGTTAAATTTATTTAATAAATAAATAGCCATTGCTCAAGGCCTAATAAATATGGTGGAGGAAAATAAATAAAATGGAAAAATAAAATTACACACCGTGTATATTTATATACACGCCGTATAGTTTGTTTTTTCGGAATTTATGAGGAAAATATTATTTATTTAATTAAATGATATTAAATGTGATACATTGGATGCATGTCAAGTAATAATGATGGTCAACTGTCATTATTAAGAAATGGGGTATTACTAAGAATTAAATGAAATAATTAAATGGTTATAGGCAATTAAATCATTATATTAATTCTAAGTATTATAAATCCCAATTACATTATTCTCAAAAAAAAAGGTTAGCGATTTTGGTTATGCACAACGGATTGGAAATACTCTCAAGAAAAGAGAGAATTACCTTTCCACCAAGAACGCTTTCAAGTTACGAAAGCAAGATCATCCACCAGATCAAAGCGATCGAAGACGAACATCACAAGCGAAGGATCTTCCGTGCTAGCACCCGGAGTTCCCTTCAGCGATGTCCAGAGATACGTGGCACACGTGTGGATCACCGCTAGAGGAATCCTACACTTGGATTTTCCGACGCAACGACGGATCACAGGATCCTGACCAGAGACACCAACAAAGAAAGAATTTCAATGAGGTAATTCTTATGAATTAATTAAATTAATTATAATCAACATATGATGATCTTTCTCATGGGTTCTGGGACTCTTCTTTTCTTTTTTGTTCTTCGTTCTATTCCGAAGTTTCGACGTTTTAAATCCTGACGGGTCTCGGATTGAACGTTGTTTAACGTTAAAATTAAAGTTGGGCAAACCCACCAACACGCTTCCACTGCACCCGGAACCTACAAGTGGTATGAGAGCAGTCATATCATTGATTATAATTATTTAAGTTGTTCGTTGGTAATTTACGCATTTAATAATTTAGTTATTTCAATTCAAGTTTGATCGTTCTGGAAATCTGAATATCGAGATCCGTTCCTCCTCCCTCGTTTCTCGTTCACCTCACAGAAATGAATTTTTCTTTTAATTTTGATTAAAGTAAAATAGAGGAACTCATCCGGAGGAGCTAAACGTTTCTGGCCGTATAACACCTGAATACACAGCCTGTATTCGGAAGTACACTCCGTGTAGTCTAGGTTCAATGCATTGACCGATCCGCCAAATCAGACCATGTATTGAGGTCATTTATGACATCGTGTGTTGACCAGAAATAGGTGGCACACGGTTTCCAGATTACACGCCGTGTGGTCCAACTGAACACGGCCTGTAGTCCCTTCGGGTTCGGGTTGGGCCGTGTACCCCGTACAGGGCTTGCCCGGCTGGAAACTGTGTAACGCGAAAACTACACGGCGTGTGTCCAAAAGAACACGCCATGTACTCTGAAAATTTCCGAAGTACATTTACATGCCATGTCCCTGGGCGTGTACTTCGGATGGACGGTGAAGAAAAGTACACGTCGTGTAGTCAGAACTACACGCAGTGTACTCACCCAAATTACGCAGATTTATAAAAATTTAATTATTATATTATACAAACCCTTGAGACGTGTACCATGGTGCAGGCGTAAAGCTGAGGCACAACACGTGATAGGTGTTTTATATACATGTGTTTAATTTAACATCTGCGTAATGAACAGGAATTCACCGGGTTGCCTCCAAGGTACAAGTTACGTACAAGGATAATTTTAAATGAATTTATTTGTTTAAAATTATGATGGATGAGAATCTCAAGGATGTTCAGAAAATGATTTAAGATAAAAGGATTGATTAATTAAAGATAATTAATTGATTCGAGCATGATTTATCTTAAATAAGAATGACTAAAGAATTGAATGCTAGTTTTGTTTATGCGTAAATATCGTTTCATGTATGGATGATAATGAGATAGAATGAGACCTTTGTATGTGAATGGTTTATTTTAATTTATTTATTTAAATTAAATTTGTTGGCCTGCGAGCCATCTCCTCATTAATATGTAGGGCCTGCGTGCCCAAGGATTCTTTTATGTAAAAACCCCTTTTTACCCCTCACCTGCGTGTGAGATAAATGCATATGTAATGGATGGAGCTCCCAAGCTAGTGGAGGCTGCTCAAGTCAGGAGCTGAGGTGAAACCAATCCAAGGAGATACAAAGGTGGACATGTGAAAGCTGTAAACACGAACCCGCAAGGTTCAATGTGTTTCTCCCCTAGGTCTTGGGTTAGTTTATCAATTGCTAGATAAACTAACCAATAGAACAAGTTCATGATCATACCATTTATTTTATTTTTGTCAGTTGCATGGTTTATTTATTGTGGGTTTGTTGTCATGATTACACAATTAATGAATATAACAAGCATGCAAGATAAAACTAAAATAAGACCAGCTTATACGTAAATATTATCTTAGACATGGTTAATCTCTTAAGTATATCCCACTTAATATTAACAAGCATGTAATCAAAGATAATAAAATGGAAATTTACGTATAAGGATAAAATCCCTCAAAATAAATATTAAGTCGGCATAGCCTTCCATAATCTTGGTTAGAATCGAACCATAGTTAACCCTAGTTGGGGTGCTTTCAATTATCGGGGAATTCTAATTCAAGGTTTTGGGTTGGCTTGACTTGGTTCGCATCAAGGGTTGACTGCTATAGTAGGACTTGGTGTGACCAAGAGGCAAAGGTTGAGGAAATCCAAAAAGGATTTCAGGATTGGAGAGTCCACTCAGCGGATCAAGGAGCTGCGACTTAATGCAGTTGGCATTTGGAATGCCTACCTAAAACCCTTCAAGTTGCTTGACCAACCCTAGTTGGGGTAATGCGAAGGGCAATATGGATCCTTGCCACTAGAATATTCACGCAACAGAATATTCTGAATTCAATGGTAAGGGCAATTGGATTTCGATAAAATAGTGGGGGACTAATAAATATTAATTAATTTATTTGTCTCAATTTTTGTAATAAAGTACTAAACCTTTTCTCATCTTCATTTGTAGAAACGACAAGAAAATTACTTCAAACATATCATTGCGCACCATACTCGAAAAAGAAAACCTTCTCACCGGCACCAATTTCCAAGAGTGGCATAGGCGTTTACGCGTCGTCCTTTGCCACGAAAGGAAATTATATGTGCTGGAGGAGCCTGTTCCAGATACACCTAGGAAAGAGGCTAGTGATGAGGAATTATCTCTCTACACGAAACAGATAGATGACGCCACAGATGTCTAGTGTTTCATGCTATCAGCCATGTCTAATGAGCTCCTGAAGCAACATGAAAACATGAACGCGTATAACATGATGTCTCACCTTAAAGATATCTACCAAAAGAAGTAAAGACAGGAGAGATATGAGATCTCCAATGCTTTGTTTACCACGAAGCTTGGAGAGTCTGCGCCAGCTGGGCCTCATGTATTCAAGCTTATTGGATAAATTGAACGCTTGGACATCTTAGGGATTAAATTACCGGATGAGTTGCGTACAGATCTCATCCAATAATCACTGCCCAAGACCTTCTCTAGCTTCATTGTCAACTATAACATGAGTGGAAATGAGAAGAGTCTATCGGAGCTTCTGACCTTGATTCGCCAAGTAGATAAGGACATGGGGCATGAAAAACCCACGGTCCTTATGGTGAACAAGAAAAGGAAGGACAAGGCAAAGGGGCCAAAGACTTATAAACGGTCTGAAGCCCCCGAGCACCGTCCCTCCAAGAAGGGGAAGATCCAAAGGTAGGGCAAGGAACGAGAGGCAGTGTGTTTTGCATGTGGCAAGTAGGGCCAATGGAAGAGGAACTGCACCAAGAAGCGTGGGGACGCTAAAGGTGCGTTCGTTATCGAGTGCAATCTTTCTATTTCTACACATTGGGTGTTAGATACAGCTTGTGGGGCTCACATCTGTATTCAAATGCAGGAACCAAGTAGATTTATAAAGATCGCCAGAGGAGAGGTGGATCTTCGAGCTACCAATGGCGCAAGGCTGGTTGCGTTGGCTATTGGCGACTATCACCTCTCATTGTCAACTGGCATGATTTTGGTTTTACAAAACTGTTATTTTGTGCCTAGTGTTACCTAGAACATAATTTCTGTATCTTGTTTGGATATGGATGGATTTATTTTCAAGTTTGGAAATAAGGGTTGTCTCTTTTATAAGAACAACGTATGTTATGGTATGGCACATTTGAATAATGGTTTGTAAGTATTGAATTACGAAAACCAAGTGTTGGCAACGATAACGAAACAAACTCACATGACTCATACATCACCCAATTATGGCATCACCACCTTGGTCATGTGAACAAGAAGCACTTCACAAAGCTCTACCAAGAGGACTATTTAGACTCTACTGAGCTAAAACCACTTGATAGATGTCACACTTGTTTACAAGGAAAAATGACCAAGCCGCCTTTTGGTGGACAAGGTGAAAGGGCCACAGAGCTTCTAGGATTGGTACACACAGATGTGTGTGGACCATTTCCAGTAGAAGCTAGAGGTGGATATTCTTACTTCATTACTTTTACTGATGATTTGAGTAGATATGGCTATGTCTACTTAATGAGGTATAAGTCAGAGTCCTTAGATAAATTTAAGGAATTAAAGAATGAAGTAGAGAATCAGCTTGGTAAGAAGATAATGAAACTTCGATCGGATCGAGGTGGAGAATATCTGAACCAAGAGTTCATCGATCTTCTACAGGAGTCTGGGATTCTATCTTAGCTCACTCCTCCTTATACACCACAATGGAATGGTATTAGGGAAAGGAGGAACCGCACCTAGTTGGACATGGTGAGGTCGATGATGAGTCATGCGGATCTCCCATTATCCTTTTGGGGATATGCAATACAAACGGCAGCATACACATTAAACCGAGTACCAACTAAGGCGGATAATGGAATTACATCTGAGTTATGGAATGGAAGGGAACCCACTTTGTCGCACACACAAGTATGGGGATGCGAGGCATTTGTTAAGGCCTTCTCAGGAAACAAACTAGCACCCCGAGGCACGAAGTGTATCTTTATAGGATATCCCAAGGAAAAGAAAGGATATTACTTATATAACCCTCAAGATAAGAAAGTGATTGTCGCCAGACAATCCGTCTTTCTTGAGAGGGAGCACATCCTCAAGAAGGATAGTGGGAGCAAGATTGACTTTGATGAAGTTGATGCTCAAGATACACATGATTTGGTACAGGAAAAAGTTCCACAGGTCCCCGTGGAAGAGGTTCCATAAACACAAGTACTACATAGGAGCTCAAGAGAGGTAAGGGAACCCGAGAGATTTGGTTTCCTAGTCACCGAGGATGGTGAATCATTATTGTTGGACAATGATGAACCTATCTCCTACAAGGAAGTAGTAGAAAGCTCAGAAGATGCAAGATGACTAGAAGCTATGAATTATGAGATGGATTCCATGTATCAGAACCAAGTTTGGGTTCTGGACGACGATCCAGTTGATGTAAAGCCTGTTGGATGCAAATGGGTATTAAAAAGAAAGCGGGACATGGAAGGTCAAGTTAGCACCTATAAAGCAAGGCTAGTGGCTAAAGGATTCAGACAGCGTCAAGGAATTGACTATGATGAAACCTTCTCGCTAGTTGCCAGGTTTAAATCCATAAGAATCATACTTTCCATAACAACTTACCATGACTACGATATTTGGCAGATGGATGTCAAAACAACATTCCTTAACGGGAACCTTCAGGAAGATGTCTATATGACACAACCAGAAGGGTTTGTCACACCAGGTGAAGCCAAACGGGTTTGGAAGTTGCAGAAATCCATTTATGGATTGAAGCAAGCATCCAGGTCATGGAACATTCGATTTGATGAAGCCATAAAGGAATTTGGTTTCATTAAGAACGAATGTGAGCCATGTGTTTATATGCGGTTTAATGGGAATGCGGTCATCATCCTAGTGGTATATGTTGATGACATATTGCTTATTTGAAATGACGTACCAGCCTTACAGTCAGTTAAGGACTGGTTGAACAAGTGTTTCTCCATGAAGGACTTAGGAGAAGCATCCTACATTCTAGGGATCAAGATCATTCGCGACAGATCCAAGAGGCTGCTTGAAATAAGTCAGGGTACATACATTGACTAGATACTAAAGAGATTTAGTATGGAAAAATCCAAGAGGGGATTGGTTCCAGTGTCACATGGCTTATATCATTCTAAGAAAATGTGTCCCCAGACACAACAGGAGAAAGATAGGATGAGCAAGATGCCATACACTTCGTCTATAGGATCCATCATGTATGCCATGTTATGTACCAGGCTTGATGTTGCCTATGCACTGAGCATGGTAGGTAGATATCAAGAAGATCCAGGAGAACAGCATTGGACTGCTGTTAAGACTATACTTAAGTATCTGAGAAGAACTGAGGATATGTTCCTAGTGTATGGAGGAGACGAGGAGCTTTTCATCAGAGGGTATGAAGATGCTAGTTTTCAAACAGATCAGAATGATCTGAAGTCGCAATCTGGATATGTTTTCTGTCTCAATGAAGGAGCTGTGAGCTGGAAGAGTTCAAAGAAGCCAGTTGTCGCCGATTCTACAGTAGAGTATGAGTATATAGCGGCTTCTGATGCAGCCAAGGAAGCCATCTGGATTCGGAACTTTGTCCAGGATCTTGATGTGGTTCCTAGCAGTAAAGATCCCATTACATTGTATTGTGATAATACTGCAGCGGTGGCTCTTGCAAAAGAACCAAGGTCACATCAACAGAAAAAGAACATACTCTAGAAGTATCACCTCTTGAGGGATTTCTATCAAAGGGGTGATGTTGTAGTGAGCAGAGTGTCCACGGAAGAGAACGCGGTGGACCCCATGACTAAAGACCTATCTCAGTAGAAGCATGGATATCATGTGAGAGATAGCGGGTTAAAGGTTGTTAGCAGTTGGCTCTAGTCCAAGTGGGAGTCTGTTGGAGTTGGTGGTCTAGAACCAACTAATTTGTACTTTATTCATTAAATAAAATCCTTATCACATCTTGATTGTTCTTCTACATGACATGTCATGTGATAATTTCCTAAGGACAGCTGTTGCATTAAAGGGTCGTAGCGGATCCCTGCTATGATGAGAAACCAGAAGTGCTATAACACTGTTCTTGAATGTATGTTCTATGGCCAGATGATATTATTTGAGGGACACAAATAATACAGGTCATTAGGGGTGAGGACTCATAAAACTTTGAGGCACCTTCTCATGTTGTGCGCGCTTAGTAATATCCAGGAGGATATTATGAGAACGAGACCCGCCAGTAGGAAATCCACATTTCATAGTGTCATTGGATGTTCTTATCTGAGGATGTATGTACTGGTCCTTAGACTTTAAGATTATTATTAATGGTTATTACAACTTGCGCACTTAGATGTATTGACGAAAACTATGACGACACACTGTTCGCAGCGAGGTAGGATACGTTGGGTGCATTACGAGTAATACTGCATTAATAGATAATGCGAGAAAGGATTTGTCCCTTCTGTTCTATAACAGAAGTATATATATCAGGCCCTTTGATGGAATTGATATAGCCTAAATAAATCCATGTCCATGGTAGGGTATGGGCGAGTTCAATTCCAGGAAGTAAAAGAAAGAATAATCGAGCACATGAGTTGATGGCACTAGCATGCAACCCGCTTGATTGGAGATATCGAGACAAAGGGATTATATTACATGGTAAGCGTTCGTAGGAGGTGACACGTCATTGTGGCGTTAACTTCTTTCTCTATGGGTGCCTTGGCGTGTTGCTAGACGCTAACCTTGGAATTTAGGCAGGCTCCACCTAATGCCACAAAGATAGAGGCCTAGAGGGTCACACACTAAGTGTGTCCATGTATCTCAGTTAAATATTAATTTAACAAGTTAAATAAAGATTATTCCCGCCTATGGTTTAATAATTATTTAATGATGTCTGGTCACATTTATTACGACACTAGTTATTCGAGAGATTATATTGTGGGAGAAATAATATATATTTATTAGCGAGTAATGCAGTTACATTAATTTAAGAAATAAATAGCCATTGCTTAAGGCATAATAAATATGGTGGAGGAAAATAAATAAAATGGAAAAATAAAAGTACACGCTGTGTATATTTATATACACGCCGTGTAGTTTGTTTTTTCAGAATTAGTGAGAAAAATATTTTTTATTTAATTAAATGATATTAAATGTGATACATTGGATGCATGTCATGTAATAATGATGGTCAACTGTCATTATTATGACATGGGGTATTACTAAGAATTAAATGAAATAATTAAATGATTTTAGGCAATTAAATCATTTTATTAATTCTATGTATTATAAATCCCAATTAGATTATTCTCAAAAAAAGGTTAGTGATTTTGGTTGTGCACAACGGATTGGAAATACTCTCAAGCCAAGAGAGAATTACCTTTCCACCAAGAAAGCTTTCAAGTTACGAATGCAAGATCCTCCACTGGATCAAAATGATCGAAGACGGACATCGCAAGTGAAGGATCTTCCGCGCTAGCACCCGGAGTTCCCTTCAGTGACGTCTAGAGATACGTGGCACACGTGTGGATCACCGCTAGAGGAATCCTACACTTGGATTCTCTGATGCAACAACGGATCAGAGGATCGTGACCGGAGACACCAACAAAGAGAGAATTTCAACGAGGTAATTCTTATGAATTAATTAAATTAATTATAATCAACATATGATGATCCTCCTCATGGGTTCTGGGACTCTTATTTTCTTTTTTCTTCTTCGTTCTATTCCGAAGATTCAGCATTTTAAATCGTGACAGATCTCGGATTGGACGTTGATTAACGTTAAAATTAAAGTTGGAAAAACCCACCAACGTGCTTCCACTGCGCCAGGAACCTACACAAATCTCCCCTTAATCTTGCATCACACAAATTATCAAATATTGAAATTAAGTGCATGTAGAGAGGGTTACCTCCAATTTCATCAAGTTTAGGACTGTGTTTAACCATGATAAGATAACCTATTTCTATCATTCTTCTTATATGTATTAAATGTGATTGATCTTTTATTTTCACCACTTTCACATACTTCCTTCTAAGTATTTGATTTCTAATTTTTCCTAATGTTCTATTAGTTTACCTTTTTCAAAGTGTATAAAAAACCACTTAAAAATTGTTCTTCCTTTTTCACACCACTCATGCTAATTCCACCTAGTTATTTTAGTGATACAACTAAGAAATTGTTCCTCTTGGTTTTTTTATTTCTAAAACCGCTTTAAATTCATGCACATTCCCTATGTAGAAATATTTTAATTGATTTATCCTTGTGAAAGCATCCTTCCTTTTAATAACAATACATACTACACAAGTGATACATGTTTCTTCATGTTATTTCCATTTATATTTTTGAATAAACTTATTTTTCTTTACTCATTATTTTATTTCCTTGAGAACTGATTCCTCATTCTATTAGTTCTTATAGAATTTTTTATTTTACTTCCATGAAGGTTACTATATCATAATAGTATTTTATTGCTAAAAAATATCCCGTTGGTAGTATGTGTCATATTTCTCTAAGAACATGAATAAGTTCTCTAATAAAATAAATTCTCTTTTCAATCCAACTTGATTTCCACTAGTTATAGGTTTAGAAGTATTCTTCACCATACCTTCTATTCTTATCACATCACAATACCTATTAATATGTCCTTTGTAACCACATTCATAATATATTTTATTATGATAATCATTTCCTTTTATCATTAATCGATTGTATAGATTCCTTACCACAAATTCCATTATAAAATTTCTCATCATGTAACCTTTTTTTCCCTAATAAAAGCATATTATTTTAAATTTTTTAATTGTATTAATCTGATAATAAAGTAACCTTTATTACATATTTTTATCTATTTTTTAAACCACCAGCACCACTGCTAGATAGATAATAATCATAAGAACAATAACTATACATTATTTCCCATGGTTTTGAAAAATATTTCCTTCTCTTTATTTAACAATTGAAAATAATCACATTGAAACCTTCACAATAGCTTTATCTATGAACATGAATTACATAATATAAATAAATATTATCATACTTATCTCTTTGAACCCACTTGTTTAATTAAAAACCTCCTATCAATTTAGGATTGTAGTTCAATATAAGATTATTGATTTTATTAGAAGATGATGTAACAAATCTAATTTTTTTACCAAGTCACTTGATATTTGGGATTTATATAGCTACTTAGAAAGTCTTGTTGACTCAGTATACTCACAATGAATCTTCTTATTTTCTACAATTGTGTCTTCAACATCTTCCAACATAACATACATTAAAAATCATTTAATGTTGAGATGATCCCTTTAATATAAAAAATATTTTAAAAGGTCTTCAAATTTACTTCTAATAAGTTTTTTGTGATTTTCCTTTTATTCTTATAAATATACTAAATAACTTTCAAGTTCATTAAACCTTTTTTCCTTTTAACTATAACTGATCATTATCGAGTACCATCCCTAATTTTAATACACCTTATATAGATTTAAATATTTATTCAAGAGTATTAACTGATAATTTATCTTACAATCCATTTTACTCATATATTAATTCATTAAGAGATCATATTCCTTAAAATTATTTCTCAATGAGATCCTTATAGAGCCTTGCTATAATATCATCATATTCTCTCAGCAGTTTCTCTAAAGATTCAATATTTTTAAGAAACTCTTCCTCATCACCCTTAATTATATCTTAAAAAACTATTCTTATTGTATACCTTAATCATACTCATATGTCTCATCATCAAAACTAAAGCCTCCAAAAATTTTACAATAAAACAAGTAATATTCTGAGTGATACTTAGATGTATTCCTTTTAAACATTGTAATTTCTTCATTGAGAGACATTGTTATCTCATTTATATTTTCAATAGAATCTATAAGACGTTTAATAATCTTGGATTATTCACTATACTTTTTATTCTAATCAATATAAAACTTTTATATCTCATGAATTACTTACTATTTTTCAATAAATTATTCTGAAAAAGTATGTTTACCCTCAATTTTTTGAGCATACTCATAGCCCTATTTCAACAGCCCTATAATCATATGATTTTGCTTTCTATAAATATATATTTCTTCAATATCTCCCCCAATATCTATATTACACTCTAGTTTATCTTGATATATAAGATCCATATTATCCAAATAATTTATATTCAATATTGAACTTTCAAGAATAAAGATTTCAACATTCTTTAATTTTTTTAAAAATTTCTCACAACCTATATATGATAGTTTGAATTCATATAGAACAATTGGATCTGATACCACCTATAGGGACATGAGACACACTTATAGGGGTAATCAATGATGGTGTAATAATAATTAACGTTATTTTATTTTATTTTCTTTAGGACATTGTTCTTTTTTATAAGGAATGCCATTTAACTTTAATTTACTTTCTTGACCAATTTACTCAAATAACAAGAATAGATATAGTAATTTTAATTAAAGGCACATATATATTTTCCTTGGTTCACCTAAAAAAGGATACTTTAATGAGAATACACTCAGTATTTTTCTAGTGTTACAAGATTAACTATAACTCACTATTTGGTGAATACAAATTTTAGGTAAGGTTTTGTCCTCACCAAGGCTTACCGCCCATACAAATTTATGTATGGTTATTCCTTACCAAGGATCACTGTCTATAGATTATTTAAGGATATATAACTACCATAAAATTCTCACTACATATTATTATCCCCTATGCACTAATTTTGTGAAGGTTTTAGTTTGTAGACTAACAGGTCAAATCTTAGTTTAATGATAAGTAGGTCATTTCAAATTAAACATGTAGTTCTGAAGTAAAATACTCTATAAATTATAGATATCAATTCTCTAATTAGTAACATTTTTTTTCTTCCAAATTATCTTTTAGATATAAATAACTCTTTGTAAGAATATTTGAGTCTTTCATCATCAAAATGACTTAATACAGTAATAAACAGATACTCCAGATACAATTCCCAGTAATGGAAATATTCTTCAGTGTGAGTTTTGTCTTCTATACCTCAATAGACTTGATGTTCACAACAACCTCAACTTCTAATAATGATATAAAATAAAATTCTATTTATAAGTAACTATTACCTATTAACTATGATATGAAATAATACCCAAGTTTCTGTCTCTATTTTTCTTCTCTAGGAACACACCATTCCTCCTTCTTCCTTTTCCTATATCCTTTCTCAAATTTTTGTTACACTATCCCCTATATTTTCTTTTTTAATATGCACAACATATCTTATTAAACTTTTATTATAGAAAACATAAATCTTATTCTAGAAAACAAATTTGAATTTATGATGAAAATAATAATTATCTTCTATCAACATCTTCTTTAAATATGATCATAATTTTGTTTATTAGTTAATCTATATCATTGGATTCAAATGAGTAGATATAAGAAGTTAGATTAATTACCCAAATTTATAGATAAATACATTTAATAGATTATTTTCCAAACTATCTAGATTTACTAGTTTGTGATGTGGAACTATGATTTATAGTGAAATAAGATAATTTTAATGAAATTGATCTCAACTACCATAAGATTTTAGTGCAACCATTTGTTTACAGTATAATGGTCCTTAATTTTTTAAAATCATTATATATTATCTGATATTTATATTCATCACAAAACTTTTTCTTACAAAACCCAAAATTATGATCTCAACGAGTGATATTTATAAGGATGGTTAATCAACCTTAAAAAGATATCAACTTATCATCCTTATGAACTTCTTCAATGAAACTCATTTCAAATTGCATAATGGCATCTGTTCTTCCATAATTTCTGCATTTCACCAAACATCCACTATGTAAAAATGAATTATATTACAGTTTGTCATATTCATGTTTCATAATTAAAAAAGCTTTTTCACACACCATGTCCTTATTTTATGATGTAGTTATTATGTTAGAAACTTCACTTGAACTTCATTTATCATGGATGTTTTGTTGCAAGGAAACCTAACATGGTGCAAGCTCCTTTCTCAAAAAATACTTAGGATAGAGGTTGAAGATAAATAACGTGATGCAGTTTTTTCTAAGCATAGATCAAGATATTTTTTTCCAATATTATAATTTGGTTCATAACCAAAATTTTAAAGTACTCTCATATGGTTTATTAGCAAACACACATTAAGGGGCCATAATAAAATCCCTTAAGCCCTACCTAGGAAGGTGGATCATTATGCCACACTGTACGATGCTCTATTCTACTAGTCGACACTACTCTACATTAGGTTTTCTCAACTCATTCCAATGAAAAACCACACTGGTACTCACTTTCATGGTCTCTCTTCTCTAGTTCCCTTTTCAAGCTCATCACTTTCCTTTAACAACAGACTACTTCAAGGTTTCTAGAAATATAGATAAACCTTTTTTTAAAATTCCGTTCTTACTTAATCTAAATTACCATATAAAAAATATAAATATTCCTTCATATGGTCTTCTTATAATAGAATAAATCTTCTTTAAATTGAAAAAATATCCTTTTTAGTGACTCAAACCAACTTTTACATCATTTAAAGATTTTTTAAAATTTTTTACAAATCTTTTTCTAGATAAATAAATAATTCTTCTTCCATGAAACTGAATACTTAAATATATCTTGAAATATAAATCCATAAAATCCCTCTACAATCTTCATGAATCCATAAAGATCCTCCAAGAATCACTATAAATCAATAATAATCCTCTAAGCATCACCAATTTCTTTTAAAGCAGCATTATCAAGAATGATATCCAATTCCAACTCACCAATTCTTTGAGAAAATTCTTTAAATACATTGCTTAATGTATTAAAAACAAATCCCACAACCTCATGGTTTCAAAAATACTAATGTTTTTTCATACATCTTACATATAAACAATACCTTTAAAACTTTATACCTCTCAAGATTAACATAATCTTGATATATAATTTCCAAGTTATCTATCATATTGAACACATATTTATTCTCATTTTTCATTTAAAAATTAGGCTTCATGGACACATTCATGAAGTGAAAAAATCCAACGAATCTTTCAAAATGATAATCATAATCATCTAGATCTGTTTGTTAAATGACTTTACCTTTTGTATTTTCCGAAATATATTTCTCTAATACATATGATTTTACTTATTTTTTTAAATAAGGATTCTTATATTTTTATACCAATATAAAAGTTTCTTTCATAATATTTTTCCTTTTAATAATTAATCTAGAATACTTTTTTCATGATGATGATTCCATTTTATCCACAATAGAAACTTTTGTCATATGAGTATTAGGTTTTACATTCCTTTAACAAGGAATTTTGTTAAATTTTCTTTTACTAAATTAAGGTCCTATTTCTAATATCCATCAATCCAATTAATTTTATATAATTCATATTTCACTTAGTGATGAGTCTGCTTTTGTGTTCCTATCACCAATTACCTATATAGGCAATCCATTCTTCCAATTATGTTAGATATGAATCTTAGATATTTGATAAGATAGATCTTTATCCTAATAAATACTATGGATAAAATCAACATTTTTTCTTTGATAAATTAAATTTTTGGGTTTCACAGATAAGTGTAACCCAAACCTCATAATGTAATTTGGTTACCTAACTCTTAGGGTCAGCCAAATTATTGATGAATCAACAATAGAAATTGAAAAGTATAAGAATTAATCAGATTCCTTTGACTAAAGTTGGTTCAAGAAGTTATTAAATTATATTAATCATGGAAGGATCAAATAAAATACCCTTATGAGAGCTAACATGGCTTATAAAAATCACACTATACACCATAAATTGTCATTTTTTAAAATTTAGTACAATATAAAATTAAAACATTTTTTAATACTAAAGAGAGTGAATTAAAGATTGATTCTAACGAATAACCATAAATATTAATGTCACTAGTGAAAAACAACATGAAATTTTCAATTATTTTAGAAAAATGATTATCATGCACTATTGGAATGACATGGGAGAACTATAAAGGTATAAAGGAATTCATCTATATGTGTATGTTTTAAAAGAAAAATTGACTTTTTATTCGTCTTGATATACAATTAGGATTTTAATATATCTTGTGTATATAAAATCTTGGGTTTTGTTGTATATATTTCATTATAATTCATTTCTATAAAGAATAATTAAAATTTAATTTTCATTTTAATTTAATGTAATGACATAATAATGCTATAGATAAATAAATGAATATGATAAGATAAATCCATGTATTAGACAACATGTTTTGCACGAAATACTAAAAAAATGTGAAATGAATTGTTTTATTGAGGTAAAACATTAGAATATAAAATAAAATACATTAAAATATAATTAAGTGAAACAAAATTTGGAAAATTACAGAAGGAATAAAACCACAGGTAAATAAAAACACTATAATGTTGAAATTATCATCATCTCAATCAGGGATGTACTTCACATCACATTTGTTAACTATAGAATGTATAATAAACATTATAAATATGATAAACATATTGATAAAATAAATGAGTGAATGATATGAATTATTTTTATGAATTATAGAGTGTTATATGTATGAATTTAATATAATCGTTTTGTGTATGGCTATTGGTTGTATTCCCATTGTTATATGGTCATTGGACATATATTTATTGAATATATATATTTATCCAATAATTATATTGAATATATTATAATAAAAGTTTATAAGCTTCAGATTTTATATAAATATTGTATTTTTTATTTAAATAAAATAAAAAAGATATTAATTCATTTTTAAAAATACAATTTATTTTAAAAACC
This sequence comes from Viscum album, assembly GCA_963277665.1. NCBI lineage: Eukaryota > Viridiplantae > Streptophyta > Magnoliopsida > Santalales > Viscaceae > Viscum > Viscum album. Next base: position 717,716,663 of record OY728129.1, on the reverse strand, counting down.
ATATTTATGAATTATGATTTTTTTTAAAATAATTACATTTAAAAATTATTTCAATCAAATGGATTCATAAAATTCAAGTAATGATTAGTAAAATAATTAAATGATATCTAAGAATAAATCGAGGAATTATAAAGAATAAAAATTTATTGATTCATGGTCACCCAAATATGGTTTCTTTAAAGATAATTTTTTTATTATATATTATATGTTTTAATTTAAATTATAAATTTATTATATTTAGAGAATTAAATTTAATTAAATATATTATATATATATATTAATTAACATTTATGGAATGATTGTTAATTGGTTATGAATAAGAATAAAATTATTTAATATTAAAGAGAGATATATTTCAAAGAATTTTCTTCAATGTGTTTTGTAATGTTATATTAATAAATTAAATTTATCATTATTAAATATTTTTTTTATAAAATTTATTCATTATATATAAAATCAAATAAATTAAAATTTCTCTAATGATTATTAATTGACATAGAGTAAGAATAAAATCATTTTATTCTAAAAAATACATTTTTCTAAAAATTGTTTCTTATGCACTATGTGAAATTATATTAAAATTTAATTTTATCAATTTTAAAAATATAATTCAATAAAATTGGTATCATATTAATTATTAGAAGTAAAAAACTAGTCAATAAAGGTAATTTAATTTTTATCCAGTAATAACTTACTCAGGTAAAAAGTGAGTTACCATGGTAAAAGTAAAATGGTTATAAAGGTTAATTTAATGTATAAAGTCATAAAATATCTATCTAATTTTCCATAAATTGTGTTGATGAGAGGATTAAAAAAACATATCCATTATTTTTTACCTTCTGATCCACTTTCCATAAGAAATTCCATTCCTTTTTCATTAAGAAATGATTATTTGTGAAATTACCACTCAAGATCACCCATAACCAATACATAATTAGATCCACACTATACCTTCAGTTTCCTATTTAATCCCTTTCAAAATTATTACCTTGAAAATTCTTAACATCTTTTAGAGAGCTTCTTGTCTAAGGAGTCCTAAATCCTTCATTTCGAAGAGTCTCTCTATGAGAAGATTCAAGGCATCAATGTAAGTGTTATCCTCTCCATAATAATTTTTCAATATTTTTTTTCCGAATCATCTTTAAAATAATTATAAAATTTAATATCATAGTTTTAAAATAACTTATATCTTGTGAGAGTGTTATTATTACAATAAAGTAACACATTCTTACTCATTCAATTTTTATGACATCTTCTCATTTATGTTAAATTTTCCACCTATAAGAATGATGTTATAAATTAACATCATAAATGATTAAGAAAACTTTAGAAATTTTAATATGTTGTAATAATAATGAATTTAATATGTTTCAAAATTATATAATAGTAATTTTCCAAAGCATATTCATTAATATATTCATTTCTTTTTTTGATTAAACATTCACCAATTTATTTTGACCATTTTATATTAATATCCTATATAACATCAAATAAATTAACATGTGAATATATAAATATACCATACAAATATATATAAAATCTATTAATATTTTGGATGAGAAGAAAATATTAGAAGGATGCATGGGAAAAAAAATTTCATACTGAAGTCGGTGTGGAACAAATAGAAAAATTAAGACATGATGATTACTTTTAATAATGGATGACTAAAAAACGTAATAAGAAATTGTAAATTAATCATAAAAATTACAATAAATTTAAATAAGGTTCATAATATAGATAAATAATAAGCTTAAATTGATTATATATGATTTTGGAGCATGTCTGACCAAGAGGGAATATGAGGTAATAGTTCTTTGTCTAAATTTCAATTCCTAGAGACCTATTTTATAATACACAAGAATTTTACTTAATATGGTGTATATACTACACCATTTATATCTTTTATAGTTATTAAAATTGGATTCATGGGGTTTTTAAATTAATTATTTCATTCCATGACTTAATACTAATATGCCAATAATTTGAAAAGGTTTTATGGACTCAGTATTATTTTTATCGAGTCATCATATCACATATTAAACTATATTCATATATGTTTTTTATATTAATCCATTTCTACAACTCATATGATATTTTCTATTTTCTCTATGGAAATTACATTTTCATATCAAGATATTATTCTTTGATTATTTTCTTACTTCACAATTCTTGTATATTCACCCTCATCTAGAGGGTAAATTTTAAGAAACTCCCCACAAAAACATGTGTCCCAAAATCTAGGATATATTTATGCTCTATTTTTATAATTTTTAAGGTAGTAGAAGATGAAATTGATAATAATATATTTAAATTCTCAATTTTTTTCTAAAGATATTGGGAGTATTATTTTAGACTTGTGTGAAGTAGAGTTGTTTTGTCTGAATAATACGAAGATACATAGGGGGTCTGCTGTATCCTTTTAATATATTTATAGAATAAAATTTTATCCTTCTTCATATATTCTAAATATATGCAGTATTGTATTCTTGAAGAAAATTATGCAACGGAAAAACAAATAAGAATAACACAATAATTTTTAAAGTGATTCAGGGAGCAAAGATCCCCTAGTCCACTCCACCAACACTCTCTCAACGAGCTTGGTGATTTTCAATAAATAGGTCCCCTTATCATAATACCTCCACAATTGAGTGAAGAAATTTTAAATATTATAGAATGATATTTTATTTTATAGGTAACCTCTCAATCCATAGCTCAATACTATAAGATGAAAGTACACCATGACTGAGTACGAGAAGCTGATACTCTTAAGAAAACAAGGTTGTTTTTCTTATTGAGAAAAAAAATTCAGATCATAGTTTTAGAAACAACTAACAAATAATGGTTCTTTTTCTTTATAGATAAAATTATTCAAGTGATAATGGATTCAAATAGATCCTATTTTCAAATGATCTTCAAGGAATTACAATAATTGAATTAATAATGTTTCAATAACAATAAATAAACCACATGGTGGATGAAAAATATTTATGTCTCTAAAGTGTATATTTGATAGATGCTTTGTTGAGATGCATCTAAATACTAACAAAGAGACAGGACAGTAGTAGAGGGTTGATTAAATAGAAAAGGGTCGAAGCATGTATATCTCCAATGTGTAGATATTTATAGAACTAAAAACAATTTCATAATATTATTTCCAAAAATAACACCACACACTATGCACATGAGAATAAGAAAATTCTTTTTATTTTTCAAGATGCTTGATTTTCTTCATGTCAAGCAGCTCTAAAGTGAGCCCATTGTAGAAGTCATTGGAAATATCTTGAATTTAAACTTTGTAGTTTAATATATAAGATGTAGGGTACAATTAAAAATTACAATTGACAATATATAGTTGAATTAAAAATGATAGGTTTTTGAAACATGCGTTAGTTCCTCAAATGCATGCTTGATTCCAAAAGTATAGTTCATGATCCATACATTCACCATACCATTGGGTACCTAATTCATACATTCATTCCAAACATAGGGTAAAAAATTATGGTTCCTTACCAAAATTAGGGTTCAAAAACCATACATCCCACTTTGAAACCTTGGGTATAAATAGTGTTTCCATAATTAAAAAAAAATTCCGAATAATTTAGAACAAAACATTATCCTGATTTTTTTTAAAAAAGTTTAATTTCTCAAGTAATATAATCTTGAATAACAATTAATGTAGTTTCATTAGTAAAACAAATATGGGTATTTGTGAGAATCAAAATTAATATGAATTTGAATCATATTGTTGAAGCAACACGTGCCCAACAATCTTCCATTTTTGATGATCATAAAAACCCATATAACAAATATTTTAAAAAATTTAGTAAATGAGAACAAAAATAGAATAAATGTTTTCAAAGCTATAACATAAATTATATTTCTCATTTTAATGTTTTATAAAATATATAAATATATAATATTATAGAAAATTTATGTTTTCCAAACTAAACAGTTATATATATACCAAAATTTCTCAAAATTCCAAATGTCAAATATGAATTTATACCCATTTAGTATCATAATCAAAGGAATTTTGTGTTTACGTAAATTTCACCACCTTTTTTTATATAAAAAATAATGTATTGGAAAATCGAATATAATACAATTATTTTTTTACAAGACTGGCGGTGAATGCTTTTTTAAGCTAAGAAAAGTTTATTCTTATACAGTCAATTGATTTTGATCAGTAAACAGGAAAAAATAAATATTATATAATGAAAAAAATAATTTTATTAAAATATTTCTGTGATTATAAGAAAAAATAGGACAAAAAATGATAAGTGGAAAAATTGGACGAGGGAGAATTCTCTGGTTCAAATGATGATTATTGTATAAAAGTATATTTAAAAATCTTAGGAATAGCCTTGAGCTCTATCTCATCACTTAATTTTTTTGATTTAACATACTGAACCAATTACGCATAAAAATCTTGGTCTCTTATCCCATATTCAAATATTTAACCAAATTTACTTTTAGAAACTCAGGTAATGTATCTAATGACTATAAAAAATTCTGTGTCATATCAATTAAATTATTGATAAGATTTTGAATAATGGGTTTATCAAATTTCAATCATTCAACAAGATATTTTTTATTTTCCAGTATAGTGTGAAGAAAAATACTATTAAACTATGGGATCTATATTCAATTTTTTTAGAAAAATAGATATAATAGATTTAATCCCACTTATCAAATTAGGAGAATCTAGATAGAAGTAGAAGACCTTGATTGACATGATCTACTTCTGACAGATTCAAATTGACTTACCAGATACTTCTTTAATTCTAAAAAATCTTACTTATAAAGTTACTCTACTCTATTTTTTCCAATTTAGTCATCCTTTCCTCTCATAAAATAATAAAAATACCATCTAGAAATATAATTTTCTCATAGATATTGTAGCTGATCTTAGCCCCATTCCATATCTTCTCTTAAAACAATTTAACTTTTTAAATCATCTTAATATTTTATAGATACATACATCTCACTTTGAAAATTAGAATCGACTACTTTAAATTTATTTAATTTTTTAAAAAAAATATCAATTTTAGAACTAAGAGAATTATAATATTCCTCTTTTTTATTTATTGATGGTTTTCCTACTTTAGACATAAGAAGAGAATTTACTTTATATTTATCACTTAATGTGGATAAAAAATTTCCAAGACCTTCTATCTTCTCACCAGTATCACTAAACACCTTCTCCAATGATTCTATACATATAGAAACTGTCTTATTTTCAATCATTTAAATAGTTTTAACCGAATATGTGTACACCTCATCACCATATTATGATTTATTTTTGAACCAGATATTCTCTATGAGCCTCTTGGTCATCTATAATTTTAGTTATGTATTCCATAAGAGTAATTGAAATACATATAAAAACTAGTTGGTATACTTTTGTGACCCCAAAATCTTTTCCTGAACTAAATGATCTTCTCTTCTTCTAGTCCTCATGATAAGGGATTCACTACTGGTTTCTACTGAGGGTTATTTAATAGATTAGTTCACACCTCTCACTATGGGTTTATCACTCAAATCAACCTTGGGTCCTCTTCAAATTACATAAAAAACTTATCCTATTATTTATTCACCAATTTATTCATTATAAAACCATACAGATCCAAAATAATTATTTCTTATGTCCTCCCCCTGAGTATGAAAACTATATATTTCTTTATCATTAGCAATAATGGTCATCATCTTTACCTCATTAGTGCGAAAAAATGAAATTTTATTAAGGTTCTAGTAAAAATAATGTTTCTTTGATGAAATATAACAGCATATTAATTGTCATGGATCATATTATTTTTACACTGAATCAAACAAACAAGTCATCTATATGGGAAAAATACATTATAACCTACTTTTGAAAATAACGATTCACACACATCAGCATATATCTTCAGAGAATAAACGTAATTTCACTTAACAGCAAAAAAATGATATATATATATCAGGAAAAAATATTTTATCCCTATCATATATTCTAGGCACTATTGTAGATTTAATAAACATGACTAATAACTTCTGGATAGCTTCAATGTCTTCCACATGCATCTTCCTCACAATGTTAGATCCAAAAAATAAATATATAATATCCTCATATTTATGATCTTAATCTCAAATCAATCAAATATCAATGTGAAGAACCCCTTCATGGGGACAATGAAAGACCTAGAATATTCATATTTAAGAGAAATAATATACCAAATTATTTACCTTTGAGAAGAATATATCCTCTATTTCACCAAAGAAAAAATAGGTCTTTTCATAAAACTGATTTGATTCACTATAAAAAAATACTCAGTATTTTCACTATTGAAAATAAATTCTAAATCTTGAAAATCCAAGGCTTTCTTTAATAGTGAAATTATCTGAATAGTCACTCAAAACTGATGACCATCCCTTGAAGGACTCATCTTTTAGATCCTAAAGATCTATAACACTTTTATTTTCTTGGATCGACTTCTTCTAATCTCTTTTTCTTCACTATTATTTGAAATCTAAAGGTTTGAGGTTTGGATTTTAGGATTTGAAGTGAAATCGAGATCTCTAAAAGTCGAAATGGAATGATATTAATGGTAAGAGGGGGGGGGGGAGTAAATTTTTAGGGTTTTCTCAACATCAGTTCAGCTTCTTGAGTAAAAAAATTTCGAATAATCATTATGAAATTTAGTTTTGAAAATAATATTTTTCGAAAAGACTAATAAATTCATAATTAATTCTAAATAATGAAATAAAGAAAAAATGTAATTAAAAAAAATAGAATAAGATAAATAAAATATTTGAGGAAATTATTATTAAAATTTATTTAAAATTAAATATACCTTGATCACCTTAGTAAATTCTAAACTAGCACTAAGAGATGGTTTAGTAAAAATATCAACAAGTTGATATTTAAAAAGTACAAATATATATCCACTTTTACGACTTCATCTATTATAAAATGATGCCTTATATAAATATTCTTAGTCCTCGAGTGACTCATAGTATTTTTTTAAATATTAATTACACTTGTGTTGTCACATGAAATAAGAATAATATGAAAATTTAGTCCAATGTCGAGACATGTGTGTTTCATCTATAACAGTTGTTCATAATAACGTCCAGCATGAATATATTCAACCTCAACTATTGAAAAAACAAATAAATGTTATCTCTTACTTAACCATGAAACTATGTACTCCACAAAAAGTTATAGGTTTCTAAGGTACTATTTTTGTATAACCTACAACATAAAAAATCAGCATCTGAATAAGAAATTAAATTAAAATAAAAAGTTTTTGGATAATGTAAATATAGAGAAATATTTATTTTCAAATATCTAAAAATTATTTTAACTACAATAATATGGGATTATATTGGGTTTTATTGAAATGTAACGCAATGAAAGACAAAAAAACATAATGTATGGTCTACTTGAAGTAAGATATAGAAAAGTTAAAATCATACCCTTATATAACTTGTTATCTACTAGTTTTCTAGCTTCATCCAATTCAATTTTTATATTGGTACACATGGATGTTTCATAAGTCTTACTATTTTAAGGTCTAATTTTTTTCAATTAATGAATAATATATTTACTTTTACTTAAAATATTTTGATAATATTCTTGATAGATTTGAAAACCAATACAGAAATTTAATTCTAACATCATAATCATTTAAAATTATTTTTGTGTAAGTTTTGAAATATAATTAAAAATATTTTTATTAGTTGAACCAAAGGTAACATCATCAACATAAATTTGTAAAAATATTATGTCATAACAAAAAATTTATAAAATTGAGTAGGATATTATAACCTTATAGTAACAACATTTTTAGTATAAAAGATATTAATATTTTATACCATGCTCTTGGTGATTGTTTAAGGTCATAAAGAGCTTTAGTTTGTATAAAAATAGAATTTGGTAGATGCGAATTTTTAAAACCTACTCGTTCTTCAACATAGACTTCCTCCACTTAATATCTATAAAAAAAATCATATTTTACATCCATATGATATAATTTAAAATTCATATATTATGTATAAGATAAAAGGATTCTAATGTATTATTATCTAGAAAAATGGGGAATGGTTTCATTATAATCTATCCCTTCTTTCTGATTATATCGTTTAGTTACTTATCTAGTTTTTTTCTAGTAATTATCCCATGGACATATTGATTATTTCTAAAAAAACTATTTGGTTCCTATTATTGGATGATTTTATGGCCCATCAACTAATTCTAAAACTCTATTTATTCACAACTGGTTAATTTTTTATTATATAAATATTAGCCAACTTTCATCTTCTAGTGATTACTTTGTAGTTTTTGGTTCTAATTGAGATACAAAGGGGGAGAATTCTGTTAGGTTTCCTATAGACCTTCTAGTCCAGACTTCTATATTTAAAACTCCTATAATATTTTATTAAGGGTAACCCTTTAAGGTTTTAGGATTTCTAGGTATGACACTTTTGTGTTCACCAATTTTAAGTTCATCTAAATTAGACATGATTTCAATATGTTCAATTTTTTTTCAAAACCATATTTTAGGAATATAATTCTCATGTTTTTAAAAAAAATGGCGAATTCATCATTTTGATTTTTTCTAGGATCAAAATGGTTATTTTAATTAAAATTTACATAAATATGTTATTTAAATATCCTTGAATTTTTATACACTTTATAATATTTATAAGTAGAATAATATCCTATTAATATGTCTTAATTATCATTTGGATCAAATTTACCATGTTTTTCCTTCATATTCAAGATATACTCTTTTTATCCAAAAACATTAATGTATCTTACTTTAGGTTTTCTGTTATTACATAATTCATAGGGTTTATTTTTAAGAAAGGTTCTTATTAAAACTCTATTCATTATATGTACTACTGTTTTGACACCTTTTAACAAAAAATAGACAGGAGGACTATATTGGTTTAAACTAGTTCCTCCTATTTCTCAAAAAGTCAAATTTATTATTTCTTCAATCCCATTTTGTTGAGATGTTCTTGGAGAAGATAGGGTATGTTTAATACTAATGTTTTAGAAAAAAAGGAATTTTTATGATTCTGAAACTTTACTCTATTATCATTTATCAGTGAAATTATTTTGAAATCTTTTTCATTTTTATTTTTTATTAAAAAATATTACAAATAAAAAATAAAAAATACCACTTTTAAATTTTAGAAAAAAAACCTAAGTGAATTTGTAAAATAATCATATAAAAGAAAAACATAAGATCTTATTTCCAATATTTCTACTCTTTATGGTCTAAAAAAATCAATGTGGATAAGTTCTAAAGGTGTATATGTATCAACCTTGTTAATAATTTTTAAGGATGAATTATGTTTCTTACCTATTTGGTATTCATCTAAAAATATAATTTTATCAAATTTAAGACAAGAGAAATTATAAACTAAGTTATTATTAGATAATATATATAGATAAAATAAATTACAGTGTCTAAGTAACATATTCCAAATTCAGGATTCATTTGTGATGGTAGTCAAAAAATTTCTTTTTGTTTACACAAGTAATTAAGATCCAAAGTATAGACATTTTTAATTATGGGTTCTATAAACTTAAGTAATTTATATTTAAAAATAGAGAATACATTATTATGAAAATAAACATAAAAACCATCATGAAACATTTGAAAGATACTTATTATATTATACTTCAACCCTTGAACATATAGGAATTTTTTGTTATGAATTAATTTTGGATCTCCAATTGATCCAACTTCACATGTATTTCCTTTTTCATTTTCAAAAAAGTTACACATACCTTGATATTTTTTTTTCAAATATATGAAAATATAAAGATTATCCACTCATGTTTCTTGAACATCCACTATCCATATACCATACTGTATTTTTATTCAGGTGACCTTTTACATAAAAAAATATTAAATTAAATATTGTTCTGGTACTCAAATGCTCTTTGATCCAGCTATGTTAGTAAGAAAATATTTGGGTAACAATATTTTCATATTGTATCAAAAATTTAAAAAACAATCTTTACAAATATTTTAAAAAATAAAATAATTTTTTATACCATTTATTTGGGTATTTCTCAAACAAAAAATGATTAAAATAAAGACCTTTAGTTCCATAAGAAATATAGGTGACTTGAGACGTACTGTTATTCTTAGAACTAGATTCAATATAATTTATATATAATTTATACTTTTTACATTGATATTTATTCCACATTTATACCTTTTACAAACATGTTTACCAAGAATATTATTTAGTGACTCTTCTCCCTTAGATAATATACTAAAATTACTTTTGAATGACTCCACTTTAGCCTGCAACTCTTTTGATTCTATTTTTGTGAACTGTTTAGTTTGAAGTAGACTTACTAAATTTTTATATAAATTCTATGAGATATTTTAGCATGAAAGTTTTTTTCAATTAAGATATAATTATAAATATCATTTATGGATTTATTATTTTTTACTATAGATTCATAATTTTTCTAATGAATTGTGCATTATGTAGCTAATGTAATTTTAGAACGACTTTAAAAATCTGAATAATAATAATAATAATATTTTACATATTCATTATATTTAGACATAAAATATACATTTTATTTGAGGTTGGTTGTATACTTTTCTGAATCATATTTATATGTACTACTGGAACTATGTGCCTCAATAGTTTCATCATGATTCAACCACACTCATAATTCCTTTTGGATACCTTTAGTGTTATGAATGTTTTTCTTATCATTTGACATACTTTTTATTAATATAATTGTTAGATATTTTACTTTAGATATGTTTTCTTATGCCTCATTTAGTTAGATAAATATTTGAAAACTGGTCATTAAGTATGAATTAATTTATGGTAAATAGATATCTTATTCTATATTTTTAATAATATTTTTATGTTTCTTTTATTATATTTAGTGATTGAAATCATTTTTAAAGTGCATGAATGATACCCTTGACACTTTTTAGCAGTCCAAAGTTTCTATGAATGTACTTTAGGCCTTGTATGGATTGGATTATAGGATAGGTTTTCCCATGCATGTTTATTACAATTCTATTTTTTACCAAGTGATCATGAGGAAGAAGATAACTTGTACAATTGAGAGGACATTTAGTGTTGGTGTTTTTTACTTCATTAATGTGTAACAAGGTTCTTAATAGGAGGCATATCTTTTTAAGTATTATTCTTTATTTTCATCAATTTTTTCATATATATTGTATATATTTTATATTTTTTGTAATTTATATGTGTCCATATAGGATGATATCATATGATAACTTCTCATGGTAGAGTTTATCATCACCATATAGTTTTAAAAAAGAGATGTATGAAATATATTCCTTGATTCTCTATGTTTTTCTCTTTATATTATACTTTTTTGGGATATTTTATTAAATAAAAACTAGATAATATGGGTAGTGTTCTTGCCATTTATATAGGTATAATGAGTACCAACACATTTATAATAATCATATATATTTCTTATCAATGGCTTTATTTTCCAAGTTCACGAATTATGATTCAAACCAAAAATAATTATATCTTATTTACATGTTTAATTGGAATCATCTATATAAAAATTTAAGGCATTATTATATTAAGTTTGTCTTAGGATATTGTGCATGGAGGTGATATTTTTATATTTTTAAACAGCCCAAAATAGTCGGTACTAGATCATTTTTTAACATAGTAATGGAATATTTGAAATTATAGATAAATATGTTCGATAGTGAAAATGATTTTAACCTCTAGATAATCAAAATACAAACAATTATTATCAAAAAAAAATTATTGATGAATTTTATGTTTTAAAGAATAAAATAACTACTCCATATACTTGTTGATATAACTTGATCTCTTATATTGATATAGCCACTGAAGTTCTTGAAAAATATGATAGCTTGTTATTATTGTCTTTGGGGGATAAAATTATTATTTAAGGAACATATGATTCCACTACTACAACAATATTGATAAATAAGATATGATTATCTCTTTTTTAAGAAGTATATATATGAAATTAATATTCTAAAATTTTTATATGTTTCTCAAAACTGTATTGGTAGGGGGAAAGCTCTAAAGCGTGATAGGTGTGTTGGAAACTATCAACTAGCCCTATAATTTCTTGGGATAAAGGGTTTACCTTCGACATAATTACAAAGGGAAACAAAATGTGATTGTTTTTAGTAGATGGGTAAGCACATCATGTTAATGGTGATGAATAGGCTGGCGATGTGATGCATCTTGGATGGCAGTGTGGCATGGATATATATAGACATTATTGGGTGGGAAACTCAGAATATGGATGGGTGGGATGAGACCTATCATATGTACCTATACCCATACATGGGTTAAAATAGGGGTTCTCTACCATGTATTTAGAGTTGCATAGCGCAATACAATGGATGATTGTAAGGGGGTGTCACAATGAGAATATTGGGATCATAATGTGAAGTTTGGATGATCAGTTGGGAAATTTTGGTCCACTCCTTTTCCTTCCAAGACACATGGCCTTCATACCATCAAATTTTGATGATACATTGATCCATTAGGCCTTCGAGTGAGGTAAGGGTTACCTTTAAACCGTATTAAAGAGAGGGATTTATTTCCTTAATATACAAGTGGGTGCTTCCCTTATTAGTAAAAAATCATATTAGTCATGTCTTTGGATAACTAATAATTTTTTTGAGGGACTATATGATATATAAAAAATATTTCTTAAACCATGAATAAGTAATATCCAATTTACATAATAGAGTGATTCAAAATAAAGGAATAATTTTTCTTGATTTTATAAGAATCCATGGTATATTTGAATGTAAGGGTAAATAGAGGGACTATAGATAAAATTTGTGATGTCATTCAATATATATGGGTATATTCAACAAATACTATCATTATAGAAATCTTGATTGTATCAAAAATATTTTTCCTCACTAAAAATATAATTATCAAGAAGATTATTACCATTATATGAATATTAAAAATGAATTTCATAGTGTTTAATTCTTGAATGTGTCCATTAATATTATAAGGAAAGGGAGAGTCTATGATTTAGGATGGTATTTTTCAATGTTTCCAATTTTTTTTATTAATTAACTAAAAATTAATCCATTGATGTATTTGATGGAAATAATAAGAGATATAAAATCATGGGATCATTCGTTTGTTATTAAAAAATTATAATAGAACTGTCAATACTATAAATAAAATTATATGGGTACACAATTTCAATGGGAAACTCATTTATCTCATTGTAATTGATCATAAAGGTTTTGCATTTTTATTATAACTTGATAGTATTAGAATCACAAGGTATTATCTTACCATGGGTAGAGAATAATCATAAATATATTATATATATGTTAAATGGTAAAACACATATAATAAAATTATATTTTAGTTACACCCTTGTGAATAATAGTATGATGATTTTCATAGAAGAATTAAGAAATTCTTTTCTAAAGGATTAGAGTAATAAAATAAAAAATGTGTATGGAATCAAATAACTCCACAAAATATTTAATATTTTATGAACATTTTATTGGTATATCAAATCATGAATTTTTAAGAGACCACAATACAAATCTAATCGTCCCCTTGAATATGTGTATTTTGATTTATTCGGTCATTATCAGACTACCTCATATAGTAAAGGATATTATTTTATAATATTTATAAATGATTTATTTCTAAATGTATGGATTTAATTTTTTTGAAATAAATATAAATACATAGAGTCCATTGAAAAATTGAAATATAGTGTTGAGAGTAAAACTAGAAATAAACCAATGACATTTATAACTAAATAGGGTTCAAAGTATCTAAAAAACTAATCATATAATTTTTTTTACTATGGAAATTTTGACAAAAATAATACCAAAAGAAACACCTCATAAAAATGGGTTTTTTTGAGATAATCAACCAAACCATAAAATAAAATGGGGTATGCATAATATTTTTGATAAATTAAGTCGTTCCAGTCTAAAGCTATCATTAAGCTAGTGTATTTGATCAATTGTTCCCATAAAATAATAAAATAATTTTAACACTAGAATAAATGTACACTAATAAACCACTTAAATGTAAAAGTTTATGGATTTTTTAATACTAAAGAACATTTAAATAATGATTAATGTAAAGTGTGAGTTATAGAGTATATTTTCATAGGTTATCCTATTGTTATTATGTGTAAAAAATAATGGATATAAACTTACCATGTTTTCAAAATATTATAATTATCTATTGTAACCGAGGTTTTTCACAACTTGAAATTGATGTTATGTTTTGTTTATTATTAATCCACACGGGGTTGACCAATGAGGTTTCAAGACAAGTGATATACTCTATATATGTGGATTTATTTTTTAAGGTACTACAATTCTCGAGTGCTTAACAAATGTTTTGGTGAAATATTTTGGAGGGAGATCATAGTTTCAGGAAATTCATGGTTTGAAATATTGAGAATTATTTCATATAAAATATATGAGTTTCATGAAATATAGATATTATTTAAAAAGGGATAATACATATTAGAAAATTAAAAATACTCATGAAATATTATTTTTTCGAAAAAGTTGAAATTTGGAAAATTATGGATGATGTGTTTTAATGGCAGGGTAAAGTTTCATGAATGTGAGGGAGTTTCATAAAAGATGGTTTCATAAAGAAGGAAATTAAAATATTAGAAATGTTTTAAAACTCGTGATAGAATGGGGTTTTTTAGTAGGTATAAAATATAGAATCAAAGCTGTCATGTTTTTTGGGTGTGGTAGAGTTTCACGAACACAGAATCTTCGTAAGGAAAAGCATCATTAATTAATAATAAAGGGGAATGTTTTGAGAGTTTATGTTTTGTGATGGTGATGTTTCCAAGGTATATGAATGGTTTATATTTTCTAATAAATATTTAACGAATGATGGAGAAAGGGGTAAGGAGTGGGAGAGACTTTTGTAAGGGAGATTATTGATCAAAAAATATAATTTTTTCTAATGCTAAAGTTACATAAAGAGTTACTCAATCCTTTGATTTCCATGAGTGATCTTCAATGAATCAGTGAGTTTCATGAACATGCTATTTGTGAAAACCTCTATTTCACATGAATGTTAATCTTGTTCAAAATAATTGACTTGAGAAATTTTCATGAGTTAGAACATATAATAGAATAGTTTTCTGAATGTTGGAGTTTCATGACAACAAGAATTTCGAAAAAGTTAATAGTTTCACAAAAGTGGAAGTTACATAAACAACATGAATTAAACATGTATTATATGTGAATTGTACATTTATAGAGCATCAAATCATAGATAATATTCATCAAAAGACTTTTGATATTCAGGGAAAAATCATTATGTGACAAATTTTTGAAGAGGCCTACATGTATACAATCTATGGAAGTTACTTGAACAAAGTAGTTAATAGGAGTGAAGAAGAGGTTGTGTGCATTACGTGAGGAGTGAACACACCCTAAAACATATAAAGGTGTTGTTCTTTTCATGGAGTGACCATATACAAAAATTTATATCCACTAAACTAGTGTATATTAGTGGATTTTGGTATGAATGAAACACTACCATTATATTATCCTTGGACTTACTATTAATGATGAACCATGTAAAAAATTTGTATTATGTTTCTATTTCACTATATGAATGTTGGGTGATTGCATAAATCCTTCCAACATTTTAAATGAGTTTCCACAAACATAGAGATTTTATTATTTCAAATAAAATTTTGACACCCTGGTTAACGTATACACTCTTAGGGTGTTTTTTGGTCCAACATTGTCCATGATTTCATTTTTATGAGTGTATAGTTTTTATAAAAAAACATATTAATAAAGCTTATAATACTTATACACTAAAATTAGTTGGTGTATAATTCCTTATAGAACCCATTTTAGAGACTCAAACTGAGACCATCTCTAATGTTCCTCTTAAATATATCATAAAAGAGACTAATAATTACTCTAAATCAGATATAAATGATTTCATTTTAGTTTAGGATCACTATATAATTTTATATAAGGCAAGAATATTTATCTAAACTTTATCTCAATACATATATTTATTCCATGATGGACCTATATATTTGATAAACCATAATTTTATAATTAATCAATAAAATATATAGAATAAAATCATTGGTTTACTATCATGAATAATGATATTATTCTCTAATTAAAAATAATGAATAGACTGTTATTAATTAGCAAAAAAATTTAATGATATGGGTTGTAAATGGGTTTTTAATAAAAATGAACAAAATAAAGATAAATATAAAACCAATTAAAAAGTCCATCATCTTGTAAAGGTCATTTTTCACCTTTAATGAATAAATTATTATGGTATTTTCCCAGATTTGAATCACTAATTGATTCATTTAATGATTAAATTTACTATTTATCTAGGAAATATTTTTTAGTTGTATAATTTATTAGGGGTAGAGAAAATAAAACTGTATATTTATCTCTAAAATATTTCATTAAGATGAATTTAATGTGGAAGTTGTTTTCACATTTAATGAATGTCAATATAAATTTTCATAAGTAGATCATACTTTCACTTATACAATATCCAAAATAGTAATTGGGTATAAAATTTATGAGTGGAATACTATTTTATAGTACAATATGCATCTTAATGCATTTCATGGATATTCATTATTTTATGTTACTTGTATTGTTTTTACACTCATATAGTTTAGGAGATATCTGGAAAATCCTCATCAGTACACTTTAAAGTGACTAGAAAGATATATTTCAATATCCCCTATCTTATGTATATGTTTTGTTAAATATATTAACTGTTATTATGTTGTAAAATTTTTTACATATTACGAAAATACTACTAATGTTGATTTATAAAAATAAATTACTAGGTATTTACTTCTTCCTTGTAGTGGTTCAAAATCCTTTAAATTTGACATGAATTATAAAATATTTTATTTCACTATCGTCCACTATGGAAGATTATATACCCTCAAAAAAATCATTCAAAGTGTCCATTTTAGTAAGAGTTTTAGTAAAAAGGATTTATACACTAGATTATAAAATTGATGTAATTTTTGATAATTAGTATTCTCTAAATGTATTTAGAATACATATTTTCCATGTTAGATTAAAATATATTGGAATAAGGTTGAATTGTTTATTTGGAAATTATTGAAACTATGATAGTTTGTTTTAAAAATATACACTGCAATGATAATCTAGATGATATTTCATCATATAATATTCCATTATTTATGTTAAATAAATTATTAGATATTATAAATATAGTATTAATTTAATAATATATGTTTTATAAATGCAATCAATGAATTCAGAATATTATTCAAATAGGTGTATATTTGTAAAATTTGATTTCATGGCTTTAAAACAAAATTAGAGTTTATTTTATAGGTACATTCCATGCATAATAATAATGAAAATATATTTCTTCTTCTTATTATGACTCCTTTATTTTAATGTGACAATTTTTACTTGGAATATTACATTTTCCCCTTTGGGATTTTCTTGATATCTCATTATGTTACATAATTATTAACCTGGCCACTACCAATGGATGGTTACACACTTGGTTTTCTATCTTTACTCAGAAAATACCTCTTATATTGATCATTATAATTAATGTTCTCATAACCTTACCATTTATCTTAACTTGATATGTTTTTAACCTAATGATATAACATTGATCTATGTTGATTGTCCATCTCATAATCTATATTTTCAAAATATCTTCATGATCCAATTTTTATATCGATCTTCATGAAACTTCAATGAAATATTGGCTATCCATGTGTTCCATTATTGTAATGATTTGTTTTTCCATAATATATTCTATAATTTCTCAATTATTTAGGTTATTATAATTATGTTTATGAACATTTAATTCATGGGAGGATCTCTTGGAAATTTATCTTGTATTTTATGGATTTCCTTCATTAAATTTTTACTAAAATAAAGATAGAGGAAGTAGTAAATTTATATATTTCCATGTGATTCGTTTTTTATCCATCATGATTGGTGATATTTGATATTATATTCTAGTGGAGATCATATTTTTACATTCAGTTAAAGAGGATGATAATGACATATGTCATCTAGAGGACAATAAGTGTTTGTGTCCAGATTAATTCTTTTTGGCATAACCATATTCATGGTTGGAGGATCATAACTGTAAGTACTAATATACATTCTCCTATATTATACCTGGTATTTACAAAATATTTTATTCATTTATACATGTTTTGAATTTTTTCCTAGGATTATAGAATATATTAACTCTTTTTTCAGAGAATACCACATATATTTGGTTTTTCAAGAGTTATAGAGTAGTTAGAAACAATGATACTCTATATTTTTTATTTCTCTTATATTTTTTTATAATAAAGGGTTATTATGAGTAAGTTTATTTCTATTAATGTAGGTTTAAAAATGTATGAATTAAATAAAATACTAATATACAGTTAATTTCTATAATTTCTTTTTCAATGTCAATGCATCTTAATTTTATCCATAAATATTTATTTTTAATATACATGTTTACTCAACATCCTATATACAAAAATATTATTCTCCACTATATTTAGTGGTTCATGGTCTATTTAATTTAGAGGTAATATTATGATAAGTTAAACCCTAAGTTATGAATATATTGTCCTTTTATGATAAGTAATTTACAAGCATGTCATAACATTGAGTTATAAGTTAGTGGAATCTATTAATTTTCACATAATGTACTATAAAACAAAGTATAAATGGTTAATATACAATTATATTAAAGATATTTACCTAGTATATGATCATAAACACTCAAAAAAATTTATTTATATTGTGTATTCTAAAATTAGACGATGAACTAGGCTACAAACTCTTTATTTTTAATATATTACTTTATTGGGTATAAAGAAAGATGGTTAGTTTTATTCTATATAATGGTGAGTATAGAATTTTAATAGTATTAAGAAGTTAAAATATATGGATGCAATATATTGATATTATATAGAAACAATAGAGTATAAAATGTTATTTTAAATTGATGAAACAAATTTAGGCGTGGCCATAATGTTTGTGGAAAACTACTTGGATCATGGCCTATCATTCAATGATGACAATCAATTTATGGATTAGAAAAATATTGAGGTTTTAATTTATTTATAGAATATTTCTAAATTGTAGTTTCCAACAAGGGAATGATAATTATGAGAGTTTGAAGGGGATTTTAAATTAAAAAAAAGGAATAAAACATGTTCATCTTTTCACTATGGTATGCTATTAAAGAAACACCTTTTACAGGAGATAACCATTGAGAATAACTCTTGAAACATGAAGTATTTTAGTCGATGAACTATATATAAGATCATATAGTTCTTCAAATCATCTTATAAAATATGTGTTTTGTGGGGGAATCAAATATACATTCATATATATCCATTCTTACATTAGATACTACAAAAATGATACTCAATTTTAGAACCCATTTTTAGTGGATATAATTTTATATAAATGAATATTGTGTGATCATCATAATATAGGGTGATGGTTTATAAGGGATAGTATTCATGTAACATGTGGTTGAAATTAGGTCTTATAATGAGTAATCATGTTATAAATTTAATTTTATATGGTTTTAGTGACTGATAATGAAAAAAATGTGCAAGGGGTGTTATAAAGTGCACTGGGACATGTATATGACAATGTTATTGTGATTTTTAAGATAATGATTTCAATTTTCTATGTTATATAATCTAAAAATAGATATATAAATTAATATAGAATATGAAATGGTAATTTATATGCTATAATAGGTTTCGTTTATTCCACTCTATGTGACAAACATTGATGGATGACCAGCCACCACCCCTACTACTTTCCCCACTAAAGGATATATCATTGAGATCATGGAGATTAATTTAAAATTATATAATATATTACATTAAGAGAAATAAATATATTATTATTATTATTAATAACGAAATATGTATTTATATACCATTAGATGCAAATAGTGGTAATGATACTACAAGGTTTAAGTAGAAACTAATTGGATTTACAAACATAAAAAAATCAATTAGACCACTATATTTTTTAAAAATATCCTGATATAATTGGTTCATTATAAAGGAAGTTTAGAAATCATTTTATAATTTATCACATCAATGATTTGTATTAATTTAATTTTTTAAATTAAAATAAAATATATAATATTTTAAAGGAATGATTTGAAATGAAAATTAATATGTAGAAGATTCCTAAGAATCTGCCGAATATGGTATACCGCAAGAGCATCCATTACACAACTGAAAAATATGTTGATTTAGTTACATGATATGAGTGAACATTTAATTCATTTAAATCAATTAACTTAATTAAAATTTATCATGGTTAATATATTATAAATTTCGATGGTGACACTAAAAATGATGTTTAGATTTCACATGATCTTGTTCTAGAGCTCAGAAATTCTTTCAGAAGTCTTTGATTCACATGTAATACATCATGCATCCAAATAAAATGATTAAATGATGTTAAATTAATATATTTCATAGAGGATATGTTTTTTTTCTTCTGATATAGCCTTTATAATTTGTAATTCAGTGCTTTAAATGATTTTAGAATACTATCAAATATTGGGAATTGATAATTATGTTTTATGAATACATATACCATTTTGTCATTTTATATTGTTATTTATTTTTTATTATATTTTGGTTCTCATTTATTCCATGATTTTTCTAACATAGAACTATTACAGATTGGGTTGGTGTATTGATAGTATAAATAACATAATCATTTATTTACACGAGATAAAGTCCTATAAATATTCAAATTAAGAATCAATATTTTTAGTTTCAGGATAACTGAAATGATAAAGGATATCCTAAAATTTGATGGTTGGAATCATAAGTGAACAACCAAATAACATATTATCTTTAATTTCTAAGTTAGGTATCTATCCCAAAAGGGCATGAGAATTTACTTAGTGTAAGGTCAATTATCTTGATGATGAAATTAATAAACAATTGTGACTAGGGAATTAAATCATAAAGAAATTAAACATAAAATTAATGAAAATAGTAATACATAATATGTATTGATTTCATTCATTCTCATATATTAATTTATTGTCTGAATTTCTTTCCCCTATGGATAAAACTAATTCTTCAAATTACTGCCTCACACCTTTACTTTTTTTGGCTATATTGACTATAACAATATTGAACTATGAAATATAATATCTATTTTTTAATTTTTTTTATTCATATTTTTTTTGTTTTAATACTTTGAGTATGATTCCTTCCATATCCATAGACCCATCAAAATTGTCCTTTTTATTACTAGGTGTAATATTTTATTAATTTAATACCATTATTACTTTACGTTACAACCACAGGTCCCAAAAACACTCTTACAGTGGGTGAATTAGTTTGTTACTTTTTTTCTTTTTGTCTTAAATTAAGTCTTATTCTCATATTGGAAAGAAAAAAAACATCTCACAATTAATTAAAATTCAATGTAAAAATTAGTAAAAGTAAGATGCATGATCATATAGGTTTTACTTGGTTTACTAATAATGGATTCTATGAAAGGTATAAAATATTTATATTTCAGCATACCAGAGGAATCACTAATAACTATTATTATTGAATATGTTTGGGAAGGTCTCACCATTGATATAATGGACACATCATAAACTTATATCTCTATGAAGTACTTGGAAAAAATTAATATTCAAAATATTGATAAAATAATTTCTTATGAAGAATATACATAATATTATTAAAAAATAAATTAGTGAGTGTTGTTTCATTTTGATTTAATCATCATGATCATGTCTGGATCATCAATGTATTTCTTTATAGAACATTTACCCACTCACATTGAGATATTGGTGTTCTTTTTCTTATTTCCTTAAAACATGTTCATATATTTCAAGCCTGTAATATTTCCTTTAAATATCTTCTATTTTAACTAATAAATCCATTCATCTAAAAATTCCATGTCTCAACCTCAAATTATTAGTTTATTTATTCTATTTTAAATAAATTAGAGGCCCCATTATGAAATATTTGATATCTAATATCAAGATCTTCTTGATTATTTAATTTTTAAAATTCACTATCTACAAAGATAAATACTACATTATCCAAGGTTTGGTGATGCCAGGAAAATAATCAATTCTAAAAACCATGGAATTTAAGATTCTATGTCACAAAAATTGTAGGAATTTTTAATTTCAAAACTTTTTATATCTTCATTTACCATGACATAGAATTCTTTAGACCCTGAAATAATCCATATCTAGGTGATATTACTTGCTCTATGTCTTTTTTCACTATAACGACTCCTTTTATTTGTATGAAATTTATCTTATTAATATATATGTATATAAAATTTAGTAATATAGTATTTTATAATATATATAATATAATATAATATAAATAAAAAATGATTTACTTCATTCATCAAGAACATTGAATATGATGAATAAATAAAACTTATAAAATAAAAAATATTACAATGGCATAATAAAAATAAATAAAAAACGTAAGTTCTATTTTAAAATGTATCGGTTCATGGAATCCTAGTAACATCATACCCAAATAAAATATAAACAAAAAACAAAGTATTATAATTATTATATATTTTTTGTAAATTATGTATAGATCCGAGGAAGAAAAACAAATTAAAGGTGAATAGTGGAAGTAAGAGGTATTTATAAGAAGTGTAAACCTAATATGTTCATTAGAATAGTAACATGACTTTTGAAATAATAATATAATATTTATAATAGAAAATGTATTGTAAATAATATTTAATATGAATAATGTAAGTAAATATAAATATTGTAATTCCATTAAAATTAGGATACTCAATGAAAATATTAGCACATATTTTTAATAAATTAAAATTTAACTTCTTTTTTAAAACCCCTAATTTTTTAAATTAATAATTATAAATCAATATTACCTAAGACTAATTTTTTTTTGGATAAAATAGAATTAATTTTTATTATCGGCATATTGAAATTTTCTAATATTGATTTTTTTAATTTTTTTGAAAAACATTAATTTTTATTAAATTGGTAAAAATAATGTTTTTGAAATAATGATGCTTTATAATGTACTAATGATTTAATAACGAGACAATTAATCCCAAATTATTGTATTTTTCCAAAAAAATATTTTATATGATTAACTATTGAATTAATTATAATAATATTAATTTTATGACCTAATGATTATTTTCTAAACACCAAAAAGATATAGTATACCATTAATAAACATTTTTTAATTTTTCCTTACTTTAATTTGTAAAAACTAATAATTTTTGTGGTGGAAGGGTTTATAAGTCATAAAAACACATAATTGAAATAAAATATAATTAAGTATTTAAATTAAGACAACCATTTAATGTTTTACAATTGAACTAATATTTATTCATTATTTTTTTTTACCAAAACTGCCACTCCATTTAACAACAAATACCCCTCTCACCCCATTGAAAATAAATTCCCTAAAACTTCTCTTTTCCCAATATATGAACATTTATTTTAACCTAATCCTATTATGATTAGTTGGGATATCCCATTCTCATCTAAATTCAATCCCTCATGGCCTTAGTTTCATATAAAAGGAGTAAGAATCAATGAAGAGGTAACTCTATTATCCTATTCTATTTTTTTCCTTTATATTATCCTAACCCATTTTCTTATTTTTACCTCCATTAAATATTAAATTTAAAATTATATATAGTATTATTTTTATTGATATATGGATTATGTATGGAACATTCCTGGGATGTCTTGACATATTAAATGACCCAATCCTCCATTAGTCCAAAATGGTGTTCTCGGCCCCCTAGTGTTGGCCCTTAGGGCCTACGAATCAAAAAATTGACCATGGGAACTATTTCTCCCATAAATCAAAGTAAATAAATTGTTGATTATTTACTAAGAATCTGATATGGATCATCCATATATTGGATTTCTATGAAAAACTAAATAAATAAAAGTGACTAGTGATTCATAACCAATAAATATGATTCAACTCTTCTATATCAACACAAAAAATATTGAAAATAAACATTCACATCTCACTAAAAAGAAATAATATGGTGCAGAATGCACAAAAAAACCAGAAATAAGCGAAGATGATAGAATGAAAGAAGTAGAATAGTTTAATAAGGATGATATAAAATATCCCAAAATATACCCAAACTAACATGATAAACAGAAAAACCAACTCCAAGTGGCCAATGGCCACTCATCGACTCTCAATACAACTTCTCATGGAACAAAAAACTAGAAAAGTGTCATGAACAAGGCTCGTGAAAGAAAACATGTGAGTTTCTTAAAACCATTAGTATATATAGGGTGTGAGTTGTACATTCCCAATAGGATATCACTAAGAATTGAATGAATTTAATTAAAAATAAAATTTCAATATTGAATATTTGAAACTTCATGTGTGAAGTAGGATTTTACATGTGAATGCATAAGAGAAAATAAGGAAAATTTATTTCCTTTGAAAAAAACTCTTTCAAAATAAAATTCTATTTAAAATTAAAACAAAAGTTCCACTTTAAAATGGTACACTCTGAACCATGAATTGAAAGTATATATTTTTATATAACCAATAACTTTCATCAACAATGTTTTTCTTTTCCAAGATCTTACTCAAGGCCCCAATTCTATCAAAAATGCTTAATGAATAAATTAAACTATATGTAAAATAGGGTATAAATCAATATGGAACAAAATATCCCTGAAGGGAAATCAATTTAAAAAGAAGAAATACAATAATAACTTATAATCAAAGTGAACAAGGGGATACTAAATGTGCATATGGTTGGAATCCCCACAATATAATTGAAAATAATGAATTATAAACAATGGAAACCCACTATATTCTGATGGGAGACAATTATATATGATACATAACATTAGAAAAACTATAGACCTATGTTTCACTCTATAAAAATACACAAGTTCCCCAACATAACCACACATGCCTCATTGGGGAGGGGGGAACACCCCTAGCTAGAGAAAACTATAAAACTTGGGGAAACTATCTAGTGTTTCTGATTACTAGTATGACATAAGTATAGACCTATCTCTTTGTAAATATGGTTCTTATGTAGTCAATCAAGTATAGGAGAGCAACAATAAACCCATGATCATCACATGCATCAATATAGAATAAACAGTAAATATCATCTAAATTTGAAAATCCTCTCAAGAAATAACCCCTTTTATAGTATATTAGCATAAATTAATACACAACATCTCATGATGGGAGATCATTTATCCATGACATAAAAAAGGGGAATAAGTGTGTGTTTAAAAACCTATAACATCATCCCTTTTTATAAAGTTCCAAACACACCTATGAAAAATTTCATGGGTATCCAAGCCATCTCACTGATATTTGGGATTGTTTAATGAAAAATACATCAATAACTCATTTATAAATCATTTAGAATCTAATGGTCTCTTTGGCATCATCTTCCAACACCAAGACCTATTTTTAAATCAATATCTTCCCCAGTTAAAAGTTCTTTAAAAAATTAAATCTCCCATTAATTTTAAATAATCTCTTAGGAAAACCACATTAGGGATTAAAATGTATTTAAAATATAAAATTTATTTTAAAATATCCTCCATGACCTTTATGAATTTACTTTTCATTATCAAACCAACCATTTCGAAATAGAAAACATTAAATAAATTAAAATGAGTAAATTTAAAGTGAGAAAAACCTTTAATAACACCACAAAACCATTAATATTTAGAGTATATGAATATAATTTTACAAGAATTTATTTTAATAAAACTCAAGAATCCAAGAAAGGTTAAGAAAATGAATTACATATTAACACCAACCTTCAAATTAAGAGAAATAAGTCACTTATAATGATATAATCCCAAATAAAGATAGAGATGATATCTATAATACCTATACATAAAATTCACCATTATTATCTTTTTATATATCCCATAATTAAACACAATGGAACCTAAGGTTTGTGGGATAAGAAAAAACTAATATAAAATAGAGAAAGAATGAAGAGGAAGAGTTTTAGAGGTGTTTACCTTGAATATTTGAGCTCAACCATAAAGGAAATACATTATATAAAACAGAAAAATTGAGAGCATCAATGGGGGAGTCACTCTTGGTGATGGGTTTAATGAATAGATCAAAAGAGGAGTCCCTATGATTAAAAATTAGGGAGGAGAAACAGTAAAATTTCACAATTTTTAAAAGTTATCCAGACTATGTGGTTTTTGAAATAATGAACAAACTGGTTCCCTTTATTGGAAACACATAGGCACACTGAATGGTTTTGACACACTCTTAGGAAAACCATACACCAACCATGTAAATCATCACTGATAAAAAACTATAGGTTTTTCATAGTTATCACAAGGTTTTTTCTAACCATGCTCGAACTGTGCACCTTGTGTTAAAAAAATAAAGAAATTAAGGGAAATCAACCTAGAACCGAAGGTTAAGGATAAATATCTATAAATAAATAAAATAATAGTTCAATTAATGGAAAAGGTGTAATAATTATACCCACCATGGAACTCTATGACTCTATAAATTCATTATCAAAATATGGAATACATGAAATGATAAAACCCCAACACATCCAAAATAAGGTGGGGGTGGGGAAACTAGAAAGGACAATAATTAGGGGGAAACAAAAACCCATAAATACTCTTCAAGACCAATGAAGAATATCCTCAGGTAACATCCTTCATATCTAAGAAAAAATTCATCTCCTAAATAACCATCAAATATCTTAAAGAACACATAGTCGCATTAAGGTCTCCCACTATTTAGACTTCATCTAAAATGATGGATCAAATGGATAAACACTCTATATAAAAAATCACCATAAAAATAAAATTCCAAATATAACCTATAGAAACCATAATTACTCTATCAATAACTGTAACCATCCAGGATACTTTATTAGAACCACACAAGGAAAAAACCAACCACAAATAACACTAACAAGAACCTAAAGAAAATATCCGTCCAAAACAAAAATTTAAAGGATAAACCAAAAACACTAAACCAAGGCCTGATCAAAACATAATAACACAACAAATAAGAAATTAAAACTCTAAAAAAGATTGATCCTTATGGAACAAAATGGATCTAACCTTTATTTGATAAACTAGAAAAGTGGGTAACCTTTAAACTTAACCATGAAATTCAATCCATGGTGAATCTAACGTAATTAAGATGACTATAATCTGAGAAAAACTAAACCTCACCCATTCCATACCCCTTGAGAACAACGTAATGTTCCCATGATAAATACATTTAAACCACGATCCTAAATACATGGTAAAAAAATATATTTAGTGAAACTGGATCATCACTACGGCATAATAACTACAAGAATAGCCAACATCAAATAAATACTTGAGTAGAGTCACCCAAATTAAAAACTAGATAATAGTTACCCCAAAATGTCTAATAAAATCCATAACTACAAAAATTAAAATACCCTAAAAAAATTATCATCTTAAGAAAAAAATATCCATGAACTACTATTACACTTAACTAGGTTCTTCAAAAATTATCACAATATCATTCACTCTTGAGGCCTTAAGAGTTTTTTGAGAATTGAGGACACCCTCAACATTCTTTAACTACTCCATTCCCCCAATAAAAACTATGCCACTATGAGAGGAGTGAAGAAACAAATTCAGGAAATACTGGACAATGTCTAAGATCAATGAAGATACCAATTCCACCAATCTATTCTGAGTCTAGGTAGAGCCACTTATTGGAATAACTATACCAATTTTATAGAGAGAATCACCTTGAGGTTGATCCCCATAAAAACTGTCTATCCTTATTCAAGACTTTTATAGGGGGTATAATCTCAATAATATGAATCATGAATACAAAAAACTAATTTTTCCCAATAAAAAAATGTTCAAATAATAAATGAGATATAAATCCAAATCAATACTCTAAAAAGAAATAAACTCTCAAAAAACCCTTTAATGTTTCCTTTATAAACCGTAAGAATCTTAATAAAGGGTCTGTATCTCATTTTATAAAACGAACATATATATTTTCTATTAATCCCTAATGTGTTTAATAGCTTCCTTCACACCCAACACCAATCCAAAACAAACCACAAAATTATCTTTAACTGTTATGATATCTCTATAGAATCAAAAGGTAAAAATACAGATGAATATATTTTTAAATATATATACATTTAAATAAATTTCATTGGTAATACTTATGCATTGATAAAAATTCCATTAACATTGGTAAATAACTAATGAGACTCATTTATGCTTTCAAATGCAACCCTTATAATATTTTATTTTATGAAATTTATTGTAGGATAAAAAATATATTATAGATTAAATATATTATTGATATGAATAATACTTTTACACTTAATTTGATTAAGAATTTAAAGGAAATAAGAAAAAAATTGCTAATATATTTAAAAAGTTATCTTCCCATGGAAACAAATTTCATTATATACTTTTTTATTTACATGTTAAATAATTAAATTTTATAATTTTAATTTGAACAAAATGAATTAATTTTTTAATTATAATAACAACATTTTCTTGGTATAAATTTATGGAATTTTTATGAAATAGTTTATTTTTTGGCGAATAGTTAAAAAATACAGTTTTTAGAAAAACTATAAATTTTATGAATTTAACATTATATAAAAAAGAACTATAAGGGTATTAAAAACTTTTATTGGTAAAATATGTATTTAATATGGGAAGCTATAAAATTTAAAAATAATATGTCCAATCTAGATTACCTATGATTAACATTTTAAGTATTTAAGCGTCATGACCCATCCCAGAGTGTCCCATGCCATGAATAACCCAAGTCCAACTCCAATAGGCCAGAGGATGGTGACTAACATCTAGTAGGCATATCATAAAATGGGAGACATTATCATAAATTACTTATATGCACACGAACATCTCCAAGCCATAAATGCTGAAATGTAAAAAAACTTAGTAAAAAATGAATGCAATGCACTATTACCCATAACTAGAGAACAAAAGTTAAAGTATTGGAAATTAAACAGATCCAGAATATAAGCCCACCAAAAATAAAGTCTGTAAACATGTTCTTGAAAATCATCCATATAAAACCCTACTTGATTCAACCTGAAGGCAATGTGCTGGAACTGCTGTCTAAAGCCGTAGGAACACCTTGGCCTGCCTGATCTCACATGGATCCAACCGGTCCTAGTCTGCCCTGGACTCTAAAAAAGGTCGCACATCTGTACAAGACATGAAATATATAGGAAAATACCATGAAAGGGTATGTATAATAATACTCAGTAGGACACCCCGAAACCACAAAGTTATATGAAGAGGAAAGATACAATCAGATCTACCCAAATATATGTCTACAGAACATATAACAAGAATTTCCAAATATACCAAAACCAAGACTTGTAGTCAAGAGGAGAGACAAAAATACCGCATACCAATACTAGGGATTCAGTCCAAAGATTTCACGAAGCATACATCTTGGAGAACAAACTCCTGAGCCCGATAGCACTGATGATGTTTATCTGAGAAGTACTGTTTTCCAAGAACCTCCATGAGAGAGGGATACATTGATAGATTTGAAGAGAGATATGATACAACATAAGAGGTTCATAACCAAGTATATGGGGAGAACCAATAACTCTCTCTGGATTAACCTTATAAGTATAGGATTAGCACCTGTGTAGTGTTGGTAACATCCATTCCAAGGACACTACATAGGGTATGAAGAGGAATAGAGGATCCACTTTGGTCCTCTCAGGGGATTCCAATAACCCAATCAGTAAATTTCTATGGAAGGGATCATACTCATATGAGTAGGAAATGATACCAACAAACCTTCACATGAAATGACAAAGAGAGCGATCACCAATGAAGCTCATCCAAGATACAGTGGATGAGATAATCAACCCACATATAAAAGGAGAGAGCATAATTAGAAGTATTCACACTCGCTGTATACCTTGATACCAGGTACTACTCATGTAAATGGACATTTCATTGGAAGTCTGTGTCAAAAACCACCATGTAACACCCCGAGATTTTATGAAAAATATTCTTTTTAAATTCATTAATGTCTTGTGTCGTACGCTACACCAAAAGGATCTTTCACAACACGCATCTTTGACTTGCCATGCATTACACGCAATCGCGACCTTCCTCGATAGCGTGTGTAGTGCGCAATACCGAGTTTCACTAAACAACGATATGCTATTAAAATATTATTAAAACTAGCCGTTATGAATAGTAATAAATTCCTTTTAAAATTTTAGAAATTTTATCTCTCAAAATGGACTTCATTTTTGGATTCTGAATATTGAAATTAGCTTAGGGTGAAATTTTGGTACTTTTCGGATAACTTTCATATTCTGATGAATAGTGAAAATAACTAAATTTTAATTAAAAACAACTTTTTTAATCAAAATAATTAATAGTGATAAATTATTGATTTGAGTGGTTTTAAAGTATATTTAGAATATATTTTTACAATTTAATACAATATTGGTCATTTGATGTAATTTCACATTTAAACCATACCTAAACAAGTGTCAATCTTTTGATAGTTATTATCTCTTAAAAACACGCTATTTGGTTTGACGACGGGAAATAATTTTTAAATTAATTAATGTAACTGATATGTTTTGAATTTGGTAAAATAGAAATCATTTTTCAATTCATAATATCAAATATAGATTAGGCGTAATTTTTTTTATTTTTCTAGAAACTTTCATTTTTTGATGAATAGTGAAACCACTAAGTGGTAGTTAAAAAATTGAATTTTTCATAAAACTTAATTTTACCACTTCTGTGAGTGGAATTTCGAAAATCTGAGAGACACAGTTAATATCAAGGACTAAAATTTGGTTCAATGAGATGAAAATAATTTTTGGTAAATAGTAACTTTTTACTTTTTTTTACCACGATTAAAAGTAAATAGGGTAATTAAGGGTAAAAATGATATTATTATTACCTTAACACATGTCATAATTCTATTGGATAAGTGTAATTAGACCAAAAACAACCATAGGAATAAAATATGACCATTTAAGCCCACTTGGATTAGATTAGGACATTTATTATTAATTTATTTAAAGAAGGGTTAAAATAGTTAAAATCAATGTTTAATAAGTAAATAATTTTTAATATTGGGTTATACAAAAGATAAATTAGACAATAAATATTCATTAGAAATCTAAAAAGATTTCCTACATAATGTTATTTTATTTGGAATTTTTAGACATTAAATAATTTAATTTATTTATGACACAACGATGATGCAGTAATTATCTTATTAATGGAATATTGACATAAATGATGTTATAAATATCCAAATAAATGTAATTTGAGACTTTTTATGAATTACACTAATTTTATAGGTTAATATGACATGTTAGTATTGATGTTATTAAATTTTCTTGAACTAATAATTCTGTTATGATTTTTACAAAAATCAATTACCAAATAGTATCAAAATTGACATAAAATAGTTTTTAAAACAAATATTATATTAGTAATTGTTATTATATTACTAAAAGTATAAGGTTCGGAAAAATGACTTAGATAAGGTTATATATATTAATAATAAACAACTTGGGGTTCGTTTGTCTTGATATAGTATGTTTACTAACCTTATAGTATAAGAAAACAAGAAGACACTGTAAAAGTTAAATTATCTAACTTAAAGTTAAATTTAAATGATAAGGTTAAAATTGATACCTAAACTTGTCTAAATTATATTTGATGATAGTATTTCGACCCATACCCACCTTATCTTAGAAATAACTCAATTTGGAGCTATTAAAAACCGAATTTGACTTTATAATAAAATAATATATTTAGTTATTCCAAAGGTGCCCCTCTCCTCCCTTATCAAAGGGCACCTCCTCCCTCTCTTCCTCACACAACTTTGAGCCTTCACGCTCGGACAAACCCTTCCAAATTCTCTTCTACACTTCCCTATAAATATCCTAGAGGTTCTGGTATTCCTCAAAGACAAATTTTAGTGCCCTAAGAGGAGGTCTCAAAGAGGCGCTTCAAAGAAGAGATAATTTCCGTTACCGATTCTTTCACCTTTATTTATTCTTCCACTTCTTCTTCTTAGGTTGTTTCATTATGAAGTAATAAAATCAGTATCACTAATATACTGATATGTTATTATAAGTATGAAACAACCCTATTTCACCATCTATCCATTCTACGGAAAATGAAATCACCACGCGTGCGTACGTACGGAATACCGTCTCCACGCCGTGGTGTAATCTATTTTCCACCACCACCTTACATGGATGGGTATAATGGTGTAAATAATAACTATATATGATTATTTTAAATTGATATTGATTCTAAAATAGTATACATACACTCCAATATAATTCCATGATCTTGAGAATGATATCATCGCTCGTGCGTACGCACGGACTACCGTCTCCACGACGCGATGAGATTCATTCTCCACGTTAACCATTCAGGAATGATTATAAAGTATATATAATAAGTAATAATGAAATATATGACATAATAATGATTCTGGATTTATGTGTATATATATGTATGTCATCTACTTAATTCTATTCAACTCAATAAGGAAAAGAAAAACAGCGTTCATGCGAACGTACGGTCTACCGTCTCCATGAACGGTGTATTTCTTTCCATTTACTGATCTATTATATATATATATATATATTATGAATATATATTATATATAAATCATGTTTTATATTCTGTAATTAAGTAATCATGATATAATTAATCATATGAATAATTACAAGTCAAAACACGGACGACAAATGAAACGATTTTACCCAAAACGCTCTTTAACAAGGAATTTACAAAAGAACGGGTAATATAAAGCCATAAGTGAACCATATATGATATTATAACAATGGGTATGATTCTGGAATAAGTCAATGACATTATTTAAATCATTATACAGGAGGTTCAGACACATATGAAGCAAATTGGACCTAAGGTAAGGGAAATATCACAATCTCATTTTTATCCGAGATTGTTTATACATTGGTATTTACTGGGGTGTATTTTATCATCCACATCCATGTTCCCTCAATATTTAATATTGTTTCCATCCACCTTCAATTTTTTTTAAATTCAATTTTACAATTCGGTGAGTTTTTAGTAAAGGATATGAAAGGAATCTTTTATCGTTTTTCTTACGAGGTACTTTTTGACTTTTCAACAAAAGTACGAGAAGAATGTTTCTTTTAACTTATACGGCCTGAATGGATTTTTAAAACATTATTTTCGAGAAGCTTCCCTTACAAGTTTTCAAGTTTATTTTTAATCAACTTCTCTTTGTTTAGAATTTAATGACATGTTAAGAAAGGAAA
Source organism: Viscum album (assembly GCA_963277665.1). NCBI lineage: Eukaryota > Viridiplantae > Streptophyta > Magnoliopsida > Santalales > Viscaceae > Viscum > Viscum album. Next base: position 717,683,247 of record OY728129.1, on the reverse strand, counting down.
AGTGTTTTTGAAGTAGAAAGGATATTTTCCTCAAGAATAGAGTTCAAGTGTTTTATCAAAATTATTTTTCTATCTAATATAATATAGGGTTCTGTTTATATACCTATTATTACATTGATTTGATTATGTTGTTATTGAATTATTTTTATGAATTCCTTTATCTTATATGAATTGTTTTATGATGTCATGTTGTTTATGAATCCCATTTTTATTACATGGGTTATGCAATGATGTATGGTTTATGATTTTGTGGCACACATAAGAATGGTATCATTATGAGATGGGTGGGAACTATATCTCCCTCCAATTCATTGGGTAAATATTTCATATCTCATGAGATAGACATGGCTGGAATGGTAGGTTATACCGGTTCAGTGAAACAGGACTGAAACGAGGAGTGAACTTGGTTCAGAAAGGGACTTTGTCCACTAAGATAGTCTTGGAAATGAGTCTTGACTAACAAGAAATGATTCTCTATGATTATGTGTGTATGCCACAAATTTTCATGTTTTATGTTATGATTATTGGGATTACCTTTCACTACTATGATTTATTCCATTTTATGAAATTATGATCCCTTTTGTAGGTTAATATTTCCAAAAGATATGTTCTTATGAATATGAAGTGATTGATATTTCTTTTGTTTAACCTTACTGAGCATTTGAGATCACCCTTTTATGTTTTCTTTTCCCCAGTACATAAATAAAGGATTTAGGTTTAAAAAAAAGAAGATCTTTATGGGAGATGTTGAAGATATTTCACCACGATTAGAAGATTATATTCCGAGTTTCCAAAGACACTAAACTATTACGATCCTTGTATGTGTGTTTTTGTTATGTACTAAGTATTCCGCAAAATTAATGTAATGTCCTTGTACGTCAAGCTTCGGGTCTCTACAGTTAGTATCAGAGGAAAGGTTTAGTCAACCTTTGGAAACTATGATGCGAAAACGTTAGTGAGATCCCTAGAGATATTTCTAAGGTATGTCTAGGGATGTCCCTAAGGCTAAGTATACGTATAGGATATAGTCCTAGAACTATGGTAACGATATTAGATTAAACCAAAGATGTTAGATATTGAAGTTAATCCCCCTTTATTATGATTTTTTTCTCTCACACTATTCTTTTTGGGTTTTAGAAAATGGCTGGAAACAAGATGATTCACGATAATGGAGGATATGATGGACAATGGAATGATATTCTTCATGAGCAACCAAATGAAATGGGATTTGGATGTCCAAACATCATTATTATGCCGAATCAGCAATCTCATAATATGATCAATAAAGTAAAATTTGTTAAGTTTCATAACTCGGCTAATAAGAGAAAGATGGAGTTTCATGATGATCATAGAGGAAATAAAGTTCAATTTCCCCTATGTAAATCATGTGGGAAGAGGCATCAAGGAGAATGTTTCAAAGAAACTGGAAGATTCTTTGGGTGTGAAAAAGAAGGACACAAAGCCAGTAAGTGCAAAGGAAAAGGTTTAGTTAACACCAGGGATGAGGATAATGGTATTGCTACGACATCAACAATGGTTAAATGTTTTAAATGTGGAATATACGGGCATTATGCAAACCAATACCCTAAGGTAAAGTCTCATGAAGAGAATCAGTATGGTCGTAAGGGTAGTATTTATGTTGATGATGATGAAGAGACTACAAATGATATGTGAGATGAAAGAATTGTTGAAGCTCAGTCAATGGTTTAAGAATGTAGTGGAATGATTACATGTTTATCATGTGTAATGTTGTATAAGCAATCTCATGGTACTATGGAATAAAGAGACATCTATGGATTGTTACACTGTTTTCTTTCCTTGAGTTTTGAAAGTGTATGATTAATGGTACCAGTATCCATGAAAGGTTATTCAGATATTTTTGGAATGTAGATGATATGCGCATAATGAAGGGATAAGGATAAAATTAAATGTTTTATAGTATTCATGAGCTCATGACTGATATAAGGAGAAGGTTATATCATGGTTTGAGTATATAGAATTTTTGGATTTTGGTATGTGGAAAGAGTTAACTTTTAACAGCATTTATGTTTTCACTAAGGTTTAATGGGTATTCATTTTTCAAGAGAATACATGATTAAGGTATTCACATGATTGGAATGTGACCAGCAAGATATATGGGGGATAAATGATGGTATTCACATGCTTGGTTGATGACATTTCATGTAATAGTTTTCTTTATACTATGATCTTGGACCGAAGTATGTTAGATAAACCTAAAGATTGGAATGGATTATGTTGGACATAAGTTAGTATTTTTTAAGGTTAGAACTTTTTTTTTGATATTATTTATGGGATGTTATAGTAATGTAGTTTTAGAAAAAGGACAACCTGCAGGACGAGCGACAACCCATCGCGTCAGACAAGGCCGTGGGAATCGAACCCACAACTGAAGTGAGAATGGCCTTTATCGCCTACCACTGGCCTACAGGAAGTCCCTGTTTAGTAGAAACTAGTTTTATTATATTAAGCAGTATGGTATATGAAGTATAAGTCCATTTTAGGAACCATATATCATTAATCTCACTATAGATGGACTTATGTATTTTTTGCTAACTTTTCAAACATTTTGTTTGAGACAGATGGAATGACCCATCATTGTATCACATGATCTGCTAACACATCACGAATGACAAATTCAACTTCATTTCTTTAAGATATGAAGTGTAAATTGTCCAAAGAACGACCAACGGTGAGACTATACCAAAATAACGAAAGTATTTCTTCTAATTCCAATTTCATCAACTTTAGGGAAATGATCTTGAAAACCAAAAATGTTGTTCTAGTGCTCTTATATCTGATGAATTAGATGGTACCTTAGATCGTCACAAATTTAAGGCTTTGTGATTTCTGGATTTTCCATAGCCATGTTCTCTACCACTCTCCATCAGAACATGATGGTTAGATTTCTCTTCCATATCCATATTTTCACCTATGTGGAGACCCAGTGATTAGTTTATTTGGGTAACCGTTACGTTTCATAGTTTTGTTTTTAAAGATTGGTTTTGGTATTCCTTTTTATGATGTGGGTTTCTATTAAAGAAACTTTCGAATAGTAAACCATTTATAACCCCAGCAAATTTCGAGGGCGAAATTCATTTTAAGGGGGGTAGAATGTAACACCCCGAGATTTTATGAAAAATATTCTTTTTAAATTTATTAATGTCTTGTGTTGTACGCTACACCAAAAGGAGCTTTCACAACATGCATCTTTGACTTTCCTTGCAATACACGCAATCACGACCTTCCTCGATAGCGTGTGTAGTACGCAATACCGAGTTTCACTAAACAACGATATGCTATTAAAATATTATTAAAACTAGCCGTTATGAATAGTAATAACCACCTTTTAAAATTTTAGAAATTTTATCTCCCAAAATGGAATTCATTTTTGGATTCGGAATATCAAAATTAGCTTATGATGAAATTTTGGTACTTTTCGGATAACTTTCATATTCTGATGAATAGTGAAAATTACTAAATTTTAATTAAAAATACTTTTTTAATCAAAATAATTAATAGTGATAAATAATTAATTTGAGTGGTTTTAAAGTATATTTAGAATATATTTTTACAATTTAAAACAATGTTGGTCATTTGATGTAATTTCACATTTAAACCAGACATAAACAAGTGTCAATCTTTTGATAGTTATTATCTCTTAAAAACACGCTATTTGTTTTGACGACAGGAATTAATTTTTAAATTAATTAATGTAACTGATATGTTTTGAATTTGGTAAAATAGAAATAATTTTTGGATTCATAATATCAAATATATCTTAGGCGTAATTTTTTTGTATTTTTCTGGAAACTTTCATTTTTTGATGAATAGTGAAACCACTAAGTGGTAGTTAAAAAACTGAATTTTCCATAAAAATTAATTTTACCGCTTCTGTGAGTGGAATTTCGAAAATCTGAGAGACACGGTTAATATCAAGGACTAAAATGTGGTTCAATGAGATGAAAATAATTTTTGGTGAATAGTAACTTTTTATTTTTTTTACCATGGTTAAAAGTAAATAGGGTAATTAAGGGTAAAAATGATATTATTATTACCCTAACACATGCCCTAATTCTATTGGATAAGTTTAATTCGACCAAAAACAACCTTAGGAATAAAATATGACCATTTAAGCCCACTTGGATTAGATTAGGACATTTATTATTAATTTATTTAAAGAAGGTTAAAATAGTTAAAATCAATGTTTAATAAGTAAATCATTTTTAATATAGGGTTATACATAAGATAAATTCAACTATAAATATTCATTACAAATCTAAAAAGATTTCATACATAATGATATTTTATTTGGAATTTTTAGACATTAAATAATTTAATTTATTTATGACACAACGATGATGCAGTAATTATCTTATTAATGGAATATTGACATAAATGATGTTATAAATACCCAAATAAATGTAATTTGAGACTTTTTATGAATTAAACTAATTTTATAGGTTAATATGACCTGTTAGTATTGATGTTATTAACTTTGTTAGAACTAATAATTCTGTTATGATTTTTACAAAAATGAATTACCAAATAGTGTCAAAATTGACATAAAATCGTTTTTAAAACAAATATTATATTATTAATTGTTATTATATTACTAAAAGTCTAAGGTTCGGCCACATTACTTAGATAAGGTTATATATATTAATAATAAACAACTTGGGGTTCTTTTTTCTTGATATAGTAAGTTTATTAACCTTATAGTATAAGAAAACAAGAAGACACTGTAAAAGTTAAATTATCTAACTTAAAGTTAAATCTAAATGATAAGGTTACAATTGATACCTAAACTTGTCTAAATTATATTGGATGATAGGATTTCGACCCATCCCCACCTTAGCTTCGAAATAACTCAATTTGGAGCTATTAAAAACCGAATTTGACTTTATAATAAAATAATATTTTTAGTTATTCCAAAGGTGCCCCTCTCCTCCCTTATAAAAGGGCACCTCCTCCCTCTCTTCCTCACACAACTTTGAGTCTTCATGCTCATCCAACCCCTGCCAAATTATCTTCTACACTTCCCTAGAAACATCCTAGAGGTTCTTGTCTTCCTCAAAGACCAATTTTAGTGCCCTAAGAGTAGGTCTCAAAGAGGCGCTTCAAAGAAGAGGTAATTTCCGTTACCGATTATTTCACCTTTATTTCTTCTTCCACTTCTTCTTCTTAGGTTGTTTAATTATGAAGTAATAACATCAGTATCACTAATATACTGATATGTTATTATAAGTATGAAACAACCCTATTTCACCATCTATCCATTCTATGGAAAACGAAATCACCGCGCGTGTGTACGTACGGAATACCATCTCCACGCCGTGGTGTAATCTATTTTCCACCACCACCTTACATGGATGGGTATAGTGGTGTACATTATAACTATATATGATTATTGTAAAGTGATATTTATTCTGAAATAGTATACATACACTCCAATACAATTCCACGATCATGAGAACGATATCATCGCTCGTGCGTACGTACGGACTACCGTCTCCACGACGCGATGAGATTCATTCTCCACGTTAACCATTCATGAATGATTATAAAGTATATATAATAAGTAATAATGAAATATATGACATAATAATGATTCTGGATTTATGTGTATATATATGTATGCCATCTACTTAATTCCATTCAACTCAATAAGGAAAAGAAAAACAGCGTTCATGCAAACGTCCGGTCTACCGTCTCCATGAACGGTGTATTTCTTTCCATTTACTGATATTATATATATATATATATATTATGAATATATATTATATATAAATCACGTTTTATATTCTGTAATTAAGTAATCATGATCTAAGTAATCATATAAATAATTACAAGTCAAAACACGGACGACAAATGAAACGATTTTACCCAAAACACTCTTTAACATGGAATTTACAAAAGAACGGGTAATATAAAGCCATAAGTGAACCATATATGATATCATAACAACGAGTATGATTCTGGAATAAGTCAATGACATTTTTTAAATCATTATACAGGAGGTTCGGACACATACGAAGCAAATCAGACCTAAGGTAAGGGAAATATCACAATCTCATTTTTATCCGAGATTGTTTATACTTTGGTATTTACTAGGGTGTATTTTATCATCCCCATCCATGTTCCCTCAATATGTAATATTGTTTTCATCCACCTAATTTTTTTTTAAATTCAATTTTACCCTTCGGTGAGTTTTTAGTAAAGGATATGAAAGGAATCTTTTGTCGTTTTTCGTACGAGGTACTTTTTGACTTTCCGACAAAAGTACGAGAAGAATGATTCTTTTAACTTATATGGCCTGAATGGATTTTTAAAAAATTATTTTCAAGAAGCTTACCTTACAAGTTTTCAAGTTTATTTTTAATCAACTTCTTTTTGTTTAGAATTGAATGACATGTTAATAAAGGAAAAGTGTTTTTGAAGTAGAAAGGATATTTTCCTCAAGAATAGAGTTCAAGTGTTTTATCAAAATTATTTTTCTATCTAAGATAATATAGGGTTCTGTTTATATCCCTATTATTACATTGATTTGATTATGTTGTGATTGAATTATTTTTATGAATTCCTTTATCTTATATGAATTGTTTTATGATGTCATGTTGTTTAAGAATCCCATTTTTATTACATGGGTTATGCAATGATGTATGGTTTATGATTTTGTGGCACACATAAGAATGGTATAATTATGAGATGGGTGGGACCTATATCTCCCTCCAATGCATTGGGTAATGATTTTATATCTCATGAGATAGACATGGATGGAACGGTAGGTTATACCGGTTCATTGAAATAGGACTGAAACGAGGACTGAACTCAGTTCAGAAAGGGACTTTTTCCACTAAGATAGTCTTGGAAATGAGTCTTGACTAACAAGAAATGATTCTCTATGATTATGTGTGTATTCCACAAAGTTTCATGTTTTAAGTTATGATTATTGGGATTACATTTCACTACTATGATTTATTCCATGTTATTAAATTATGATCTCTTTTGTAGGTTATGATTTCCAAAAGATATGTTCTTATGAATATGACGTGATTGATATTTCTTTTGTTTACCCTTACTGAGCATTTGAGCTCACCCTTTTATGTTTTCTTTTCCCCAGGACATAAAGAAAGGATTTAGGTTTAAAAAAAAGAAGATCTTTTATGGGAGATATTGAAGATCTTTCACCATGATTAGAAGATTATATTCCAAGTTTCCAAAGACACTAAACTATTACGGTCCTTGTGTGTGTGTTTTTGTTAAGTACTAAGTATTCCGCAAAAGTAATGTAATGTCCTTGTACGTCAAGCTTCGGGTATCTACACACCATTGGTCTCAAAAGGACCATCTCAACGTTAGGGGATGAACACTATATACGACATGTCAAATAGTTGTATGGTTTTTAAAGATATGGTTGTTTTATAGAAGTTGTCCAACCCAGGTTCAATCTAGATCTGACCTGACCCACCCACCAAACGGAACCTGTTTGGATGACTCGACCCAAACCAGGTTTCCGAGATAGATCCGGCCAGGCCTGTTGGGCACAGTCCAGCATAAATCCCCTGGTCTAGACCACACATATGTAGGTTGGCTGGTCCTATTCATGTAGCCCCGCACAACCACATGCCCCTTGGTCATCATGGTGTCAACCTTGCCCCATGCGGTCAGTCCTCCGCATGCGTGTGCACCCAACATGCTCTACCTTCTCGCACCCTAACCATTGTCATGGGCCCATTCCAAATCCATGCTACGTTCCACGTGGTGTCGGTGCACTGCCCCACAATGCGCTATCAGCCATTGTTGTTTCCACTTCCATGGGCCACTGGTCATCCTTCGATGCTCTATTTTTTGAAACGTTTGTACTTCCTCAGTCTTTGAGTGGTTAAGTACATCAATCCATCCTCTATTTCATCTTTCCACCAATATGAGGGTCTGATTGCATTTGGAGCCTCTTGGAAATTTGAGGCATGACCTAGAGGTTTCAATGACAAAGAACACTAAGAATAAGGGAATACAAAATCACCATGAATACCCATGGAACAATCCTTGACCTCTGTTCTTATCGGCCTCATTTTGTTCACGTTAAAAAGATCAAGAAAATAAAGGAAAATATGTGACAATCAAAACCTTATATTAATCCTATAAAAAATATACCCTTCCAGCAAGAACGATGAACCACATATCAACCTTTTCGTTGATTGGTCCTCATTGTTCATAGTGTTTAGAAATAGTGAAAAGAAAATCAAAATAATACACCCTACCATTGGGTTGGATCGTTCGCTGAAGAAGATTGATCATCTTGTCTCTACAATTGGCAAGATTTTTCAAAACAACATCCATCGATCTCTGATCTGAAATCCCATCATTGTTTTCCAACATTTTCCCTAGAGTTCATCTTCCACTTCTTAGATGAATTATAGGATTATGGTGATAACTCTAAATTCCCTGACAAAGACCTATTAAAAGGAAAACATTACTTCATCAAATAGTTTTTTTATTGAAACATTTGAATATCATTAGTTCAAAAAACTATCTTTCATAGATGACCCACACTAGCCAATGTTAGGCCCCATCTAGGGTAAATCCGCCACTCTGAATTCAACGGTGCCCCCATATCTCTTATATGGTCACCCATTTGGAATTTATTCTACATTTTTAGTAAAACCACTCATGTGTGCTATTTAAAGTGTACTATTTTTCAAACATTTATTCCGGGAACACTGGGCCTTAGAATCGTATGTCGTCACAGTTCATGGTCTCAAAATAATTCCATATAATATTTAAAATATTACAAAAAAAATCAGATACATTACATTCTTTCCACCTTTGGTCTTTACATCCTCGAAAATCCAAAAAAAGGATACTAAAAAATATGTGGGTAATACGCACAAATTTTATCCTCTCGCTTTCATGTCATCTCCTAGAGATTCCCATTGTACAACTGGACACACACCACGGGAATATCTCACCCATAAAGGATTCGATCATGATGATCCTCGATCTCTACCAAGTTTGAGACAAAATTCATTTTATCCTCAATGTCCTGTTCTCCCTAGTCGATGACGTGAGATGGGTCATGCACGTACCTCCTTAGCAGCAACATGGGGTTGAAATCATACACTTGGGGAAATTGTGGGGGTATATCTAGGTGGTAGGCCACCTCACCAATAATCTCAGTATCTAAAATGGGGCAATGAACCTTAGAGATAACTTACTACCCTGAGAAAATATTTGCATCCCATGTCAAGGTGAGGCCCAGAGGAACACATGGTCTCCTTATGGAACTCCAAGGGTCTCCATATACTATCATCATATGAATTCCTTTAGCTTTGTGTATTCATAATATTCTCCTGGATGATCTACACCTTCTCAGTAGTAGCTCATAACAACTCTGGCCCCATGAGTGATGACTCTCTTGGGTTAGTCCAGCAAAGAGGTGACATGCAGGGTATCCCGTAAAGAACCTTGAATGGTACCATACCAATGGTGGTGTGGTAGCTATTGTTGTATGCAAACTTCACTAGTGGTATATGATCCTATAGACTACGACCAAAGTCCAAGATTCTCTCTCGTAACATATCATCTAGAACCTGAATGGTCCTCTCTATCTGGCCATTCGTCTGTGGATGAAATGTCATGCTCAAGCATAACTGAGTCCCAAACACCTTCGACAATTCCTTCCACAACCAGGATTTGAAACAGGAATCAAAAAATTGTCGATGGAACTCCATGAGTCCTAGAATGTAGAGGACTCTCAGACTATCTTCTAAACTCTTCTCCCAAATAGGTAGGTAGTGGGACAACTTGGTGAGACAGTCAATGATCACCTATATGGTATCTTGTACCTTGGATGTATGTGGTAAACCAGTTATGAAGTCTATCAATATCCCATCCCACTTACACTATGTAACCTCAATGGTTTGATCCAAATCCACCATAAACTGGTGTTCAGCCTTCATATGCTGACAAGTGAGGAACCGAGAAATGAAGTCTACAACTCCCTTATTCATTCATGGCCACAAAACTTGACTTCAGAGGGGCTGGTACATCTTTTCCAAACCTGGATGTACCACCAATGGGGATGTGTGTAACTCCCTCAAAACATACTCCCGCAACACCACTAGTACAACTGTGCATCCTTTAAAAATAATGATGTGATCCCAACCTTTTGAATATCCATCAGGAGCATGTCTTGTGGATAATGGAGAATTTAGAGTCTCATAGTTAGTATCCCCATGTTGTGCCTCCCTGACTCACTACAAGAGTATAGGAGTAACAACCATCGAATGAAGGTAAGATCCCACATGTCGATCGACAATGGATAACTACAATGAGGACAACTACTCTGATGGCTCATCCAATGACTACGAACTCAGTCTTTTATTGAGAGCATATGCCACCATGTTCCCCTTTCTAGGAGTATAAACGATCTCAAAGTCATAATCCTATAAGAACTAAAGTTACCACCTCTATCTCTAGTTCATGTTATCCTGATAGAAGATATAATTGAGACTCTTATGACTATATTATATGATAAACCACTCACCCATCAAGTAGTGCTACCACATATTCAATGTGAATACTACCGCTACCAACTCAAGATCATGGGTAGCATAGTTCTTACTATGTGCTCTCAACTGGAACAAATCATAACCAATCACCGCTTTCATCTACATCAGAAGAAAACCAAGACCAATTTTTGATGCATGGAAGAACCCTAAATACTTGACACCCTCCTATGAAAATCTCAAGATATGGTCACTCATCAAACTCTGTCTCAACTGTTGGAAAGCCTATTAACACTTCTTCATATCCGTGAAGGGATTCCCCTTTCGGTTCAAAGTTGAGATAGGTGTTGATATCTTGGATAAATTACGTATGAATTTCATGTAATAACCTACTATCCCAAGGAAACTCTACAATTTCTTCACACTCCTAGGTGGCTCCCTAGATAACACAGCCTTTACCTTGGCCAGGTCTACTACAACGCTATTTGTTGAGATAAAGTGTCCAAGAAAGTGAGCCTCTTGAATCTAGAAATGAAACACTAAGAGTTTCCAAAAATATGGTTCTATAAGAGCACATATAGAACCATCCGTAAATGTCTCATGTTATCTTCCTTTTCTTCTAAGTACATAAGGATATCATTGATAAAGACTCCCAAGAATCGATTTATGTAAGGTTGGACCATCCGGTCCATGAGTCCCATGAACACTACTGGGGAATTTTTTAAGACAAATGTCATTACTAAGTACTCATAATGACTATATAGGAATTTGAAATCCATATTTGGTATATCTTCATCCCTTAATTTCAGCTAGTGAAAGCCTGATTGAAGGTCAACATTCATGAACCATCATGCCCCTCTCAACTGGTCAAAGAATAAATCGATCCTCGGTATTGGAAACTTTTTCTTCATGGTCATATGTTTCAAGTACCAGTAATCCAAACATAACCTAAAGCTCCTATATTCCTTCTTGAAAAAAATGGGGGCCATCCAGGGTGAAACAATGGGTCTCATTAGGCCCTTCCTCTATTAATCCTCCAACTTCACCTTCATCTCAAGAAGCTCTATAAGATCCATACAATATGTTGGTGAGGATATTTATGTCATCCTAGGGTGTAAGTTGATTAGTATGTTGATCTCCCAAAGGTGATGCAATCCTAGAACATCCTTTGGGAAGATGTCCCCATACACCGCTATTACTTCCGGGAACTAGAAAGCCATAACATATGCTACAATGAGGGTTAGGATAGCCAAGTGATGATTTTTCAGTCGTGCCCCCCTATGTATGAGTCCATCCTATGCTGCTTGGGTTTTTTCATTGAATACGGAAAACCCCATCCCATCACTATAGACACACCACACCCTTCACCTAAAACAGTTAATCTAGGTATGGACCGAAGATAACCAATCCATACCAAGAATTCTGTTGTAAGTCCTCAAATCTACCACAAAGTGGTTCCAAGTGAAACTCTCACCTCCAAGGGTATAGTAACACTTTCAGCAGAGATGTGAAATCATTGAGTATCATCTTATAGGTGTATCCAAGCATAAGGGTTGAGTCAAGAGTTCTAACAGAATCTCATGGTCTCAAACAAGATATGTGTTGAATAAGGAATCAATGTCACTTATGACTATAAGTACTATAACTAAAGTATAAAATACAAAGATCATACGTTAGATCTTCCATGGAGTCCCTATGTCAAAAGCTTTGACAACATGTACCTGTCCCCACCCTTGTCCTCTAGCTCCCTAAGCCTTGAACAGACCACCTGGGGGTGGTGGTGGCAGCATGTCAAAACATCGACCCTCTCCCACTACTCTCCCATCAATTGTTCCATGTCTTCAACCTTGCGGATATTCCTACTCCTGTCTCTACCTATTCCTTGGTGATCCATCCACTTTATCTCTATCAATAGTACAATGGGTTGAAAAATATCGACTGAGATTTCCCCTACCATCACATGAGTAGAACCCCCTCTCTCTAGGCTGACTGGATCCACCACGTGAACCCTGGACAACATATTCATTGTCCATGGTCCCCATCCTAAAATATATTCCACGTTTTGATCTCTAAGGATGACATTGACTCCATAATGCTGAGTTCTCTACACCTACTTATCCTCTGTTAACTGTCATCGCCTATCTCTGCTAATCGAGGAATCTCCCCACCACCAAGGCCCACTTAAGCACCCCGATATAAGTAGAAATTCTCATAGGGGTAATAATGGATCGAATGCCTCCTGGAAGACCCCACTCAAAGGTCTGATCCCAAAAGTATTGATCCTTGACCATATACATCAAGTACCTAGAAAGGCTGGTAAACCATGATGAATAATTATCTACGCTCATACTTCCCCTCTAGAGCTGAAGAAACTCATATAAATGCATATATCTCAACGTAACTGGTGAGAAATATTCTTTGAAGAGGCCCTCAAACTCCATCCATGAGAGCATAGACTCATCGTATGTTTGGGTATAAATAATACACCATCTCCATAACAATACCTATATAAGGATTTCCTCCATGACCACCATCTAATTGGATGGTGTCCTGAGTAGATGGAAAACATGGGTCACTACCTCAAGAAAGCCCTCAACTGCCAGCAGGTCAGGGTCACCTCAGAACATGAGGGGTCTATATCTCTGAAACTCATGGAGTTCTCTTATCCTATTCTCCTTATCTTTTAGTACTATAGGTATGACTGGTAGCTCCACAGGTGGCATTATAGCAGGTGTACCACCCAGAGGTAACATTTGGAAAACTGTTCCCTGTACTAAAGCCTAATCACTATGGGGGGCATCCTCATGACCGAGCTATTAAATCCTAGATTGTATGTTTCATGAAGGTATACAGTAAGGGAACAAGATGTACCATGGTCAATGAGTATATCTTGATATCTGACTTAAGAAAGACATAAAAACCATAACCCATTCCTATATTCTACATGTACCATTATTTTTCCTTTAACTAGTGTTATCAAGTACCATGTCAAAAAAAGGTTTTCAGAGTCTTGGGGTATGTATACGTCGGTCTATACACCAACACTGGAGTCCCTGACCTAATATCTGAACTCGAAATTCTTAACACCATTTCCCCAAACCAATATCACAGACACTCGGTCATAAGGTAGAACCAGAAACCTTTGATACCACCCTGTCATGACCCATCCTAGAGGGGATTGCGTCATGAATACCTCAATCCCACCTATAATAAGACAAGGGATGGTGACTTGAATTGAGTAGGAACCTCAAAAAAATGTGAGTAATTAGCCTAAATTACCTATACGCACACACAAATATCCAATCCACAAATATTCAAATATAAAAACACTAAGTAAAAATTTCATGAAAAATACTACAACCCGCAAGAAAATTACAAAAGTGAAGGTACTAGAAATTAAATTGGGATAGAATACAATCCCACCAAAAAGAATGTCTGCTACTCAGTTCCTAAAACTCAACCATTGAAAACACTACTAGATACAATCTAAAGGAAAGGTTTTGGAACTGTTGTATGAAGATGTAATAAAAACTTGGCCTACCTGATCTCACAAGGCTCCATCTGGTGTTGGTTCACCCTGGAATCTATCAAAAGGTTTCTCATTTGAATAATAAATGAAAAATGTGGGAAAATACCTTGTAGGGTTTAGTGTAACAATAATTAGTAGGACACCATAAAACCAGCAAGAAATACACAAAGGAAATATATAGTCATCTCTACAAAAGTATATGTCTACATAACATATAACAAGAATATCCAATTTTCCCTAACTAAGACATGCAGTCGAGTGGTGATCCATAACTACCACAAACCAACATTAGGGATTCATTCCAAATATTCCATGAAGCGCACATCTGGGAGAATACACTCCTATGTCTAATAGCACTGGTGATGTATATCAGAGAAGTACTGTTCATCAGAAACCTATATGATAGAGGGATACACTGATATATATAAGGAGAGATATGATACATCAAAGGTGGATCATAGGTAGGGATGTGGGGTGATACCAGAAACTCTATCTGAATTAACCTTCTAAGTAGAGGATTGGTGCCCGCATAGTGTCTGTCACTTTAATACTAAGAAATATACCTTGGTCATGAAGAAGGAATAGAGGATCCACTCCAGTCCTCTCAGAGGATTTCAACAACTCTATCCTAGAAGTTCTACTAAAGGGTATCATACTCCTATGAGTAGGAAGCGACACCAAAAAACCTACATGGGAAATGATATAGAGAAAAAACTTTGATGATGCTATTCCAAGATATGGTGGATGAGAGAATAAAACCACATTGAAAAGGAGGGAGAAAAGTGAGTAGTAGTCACACATGTTGTGTCCCTTGACCTTAGGTAGTGCCTGTGTAAATGTCCCATTCCACTGGAAGTTTGTGTTAAAACCCACCATTGGTCTCTAATAGGTATTCTCAATGTTAGAGTCCCAAATCCATAGACAGAATGTCAAAAAAACATATGGTTTGAACGATATGGTTGTTTTAGTGAAGAGGTTTGACCCATATTTAGTTTGGATTTGACCCGACCCGATGACCAACTCGACCTAGTCCAGTTGACGCAACCCAACCCAACCTATCGAGGTTGGTCTAGTTCGGCTTTTTGGGCTACCATGATTAGATTGTTGGGCCACCTGGCATGAACTGACTCCCCAAGTCTGGACCACACACACGTAGGCCGGTTGGTCCGCCATATCCAACCCACCCTAGATGCATGCCCCATGGTCACCACAGTGATGCACCATGTCCCATGCAATCGGCCTGCCACATCTGCACGCACCCCACACACTCTGCTTGCTCATGGGCTTACAACCACCGCTGGACCCTTCTGCAACCGAGTCACATTCCACATGGCTTCTTCCACTTTCATGTTCCTCTGATCATCCTCCGATGGTCCATTTTTTGAAACAGGGCCACTTCTTCAATCTACGGGTCGTGAGCTACATCGATCCGGCCTCTGTTCCATATTTCCACTAATCGGGCGGGGGGGGGGGGGTGTGATTGCATTCTTACCCTCTTGAAAATTTGAACTGGGACCAAGAGGGTCCAACAGTGAAAAACACCAAGAATGAGGGAAGATAAAATCAGTAAGAAAACGCGAGGAATGCACCTTGTCCTTTTTTCATATCGTCTTTGATTCATTCATGTTAGAAATATCAAGAAAAAATGGTAAATAACAATCAACAAATAACTAATAATAATCCCCAAAAAATATGTCCACCCAGCACGAACAATGAACCAATAATCAACCTATTCATTGGTTGGTCCATTTTTGTTGATGAATTCAGAAAAGGGAGAAAAACCAAATAACACACCCTACTTCGGGTGTGGATCATTCAATGAAGAGGATCGACCATCATGTCACTTTTGTTGGCGAGATCTATCAAAAATGTGTCTATCGACCTATGATCCGAAATCCCATCATCATTTTCCAACATTTTCTCCAAAGTTACTCCTCCATGTCTCAATGGAATTCTAGGGTTATGTTGATAACCTTGAATTTCCTAACAAAGGCATATTAAAAGTAAGATATCATTGCACTGAATAAAATATTTTTTCCTAGAATGTCCAAAAAATATCTTTCATATTTGACCCATGCTAGTCGATATTAGGCCTCTCTTAAGATATGGCCATTGCTCTGAATGCAAGGGTGCCCTTAGATTTCTGATCTGGACAACCATTTGGATGTTATTCCACTTTTTCAGGAAAACTGATCATGCATGCTATTTATTATTTAATATTTTTCAACCATTTATTTTTGGCACACCGAGCCTCAAAATATCCCATTATCTCAGTGCCTGTTCTTGAAATAATTTCATATAATATTTAAATAATACACAGAAAAATCCATGAAATTACCCTAAGTCATATTTTCCAATAAAATCTATTTTCAGTCTATTTATTTAACTAAATATTATTTTGGTAATATACAATTTTATCTTTATTTTAAATCAACATAAATGTCATTTTATTATAATAAAACAATTTATATCTGGGAAATTAAAGGCTTTGGGAATTTCAACCTAAGATAAATTATAATCAAAAAATAAACTTTTGTAAAAAGGATATTTTATGCATTCCACGCGTTAATATTAAAATTGAGTTTTCTTAAACAAATAAATTTTATCTCATTAAATGGATTTCATATTTTGAATCCCTATGTCTAAATTTTGTAATAAGGGAAGTTTTATTTTTTCCCATAAAACATTTTGTAATTGGGTTTAGACTAGTTTATATGGTAAGAAAAAGGTAAAAGTGAAAATTATAACCGTAGAGAACTTAAAATTTTTTAAAAACATATTTTAAAATTAATAATTGAAATTATAAATAATGTATCTCATTATCCACTCCGTTTTTCTATTGTTTAGTCCCCATGACACGTGAAACATGTTCTCTCTTTATATAAAGTTGAAATATTAAAGAAATTCATTTCCCACCACTCTTAAAAGGTGTCTCTCACTACCCATTCAAAAACACTACCAAAATTAGGTTTCCTCTAAACTATGACTTAAAATATTCCCCTAGAATACAATTACATTTTATTTATCCTCTGTTCACTAGGGATTGTACTAAAACCCCTACTTTCAAGGAGTCTTCCATGAGAGAATCCAACTCCTCAACACTTTTTCTTCCCCATCATCTTTTCATTTAATTCTTAAAGTACAAAATATTATTTTATAATACCTATATAATGACATAAATATTTTTTTTATACTGAATTTTATTTTTTTATGTGAATAAATATTAACTACATTTTCAATTTTTTATTATGAAAAACGAAAAATGAAAAATTTGCATTGTGTGGACTATCGCCTCCTTGAAGTAATGAATTATGATTTTCACCACCAAATATATTAAATAATTATAATAAGGAAATTTAATAATTGATATGAAATATATAATATAATTATTAAAAATAATATGAAAATTAAAATCCACTTTCTTTCCCTCTAACTCTTCATGAAATAAAAACGTTAACCATACGTTGTGCGGACTACCATCTCCATTTATTAATGCATCTCATTTTTCACCTAGTCTATTTAATATTTCTTAAAATATCTTAAAATATGATTCAACACATTAAAAGTACCTAAATAATTTAATTATAGTTCTATATTAATGGTATTATTTCCAAAATAAACCACATTTAAAATCATTATCAAACATTAATTATGGTATGTTCATGTTTGGGTCAGTCCAACTAGTTACATGAACAATGCTATAAAATAATATCCTCGATGACTACAAGAACATAATTTTAGTTTATGAAAGATATAAATACCTAAATAAATATTTTATTTTATTTCTTTAATTGTAAAATTAATATTAGGCTCGTTAATAATTATACCACCATTCATTTGTTAAAAATCATTGAAAAATGATTATAACAAATTTCATCTATAAGAACCATAACCAAAACCACTATAAAATGAAATTATAAAATTATAAACAGTTATAAACTATCCTTTCATTCACATTTTATTATCTAGTAATGAAAAAATTTAGTATAATGATAAATAACAACATCACCAATACAAAACTACATCAAAACAATCAAGATTACTGACACCAGATGGTACAAATAAGATATAACTATCTAAATATTCATAATAGAAGTTCCTAAATTAAGTATATAAAAGTTAATGTACATGATTAAGGTTATGAAATAGAATTTTAATTTATTTAGGTTAGTATTATTGGATGTTAGAGTGCATTTCTACTAAGAAGGGATGAAGGTAAGGGTTTGTTCCCACCCAACATTCTTCCATTATGCGACAAACATTATTATCGAACTATATTTTTCCAAGAATGATTTATTATACCAAATGAATAATTATTTTTAATTAATCCTTTAATTTTGTATTTCATTAATTATTTCTTATAATTACCTTATTAAATGATTCTAACATCAAATATTTTGTTACTTGAAAGGGTTTTATTGTCACACATTTCACCAATTGAGACATATATCTAATTATACATGATGGTTTATTTTGTAGGGTCTACATAACAACCATTTAATATTTTGTATCATGGTATTATCTTTATTCATGGTATTTAATATTTAATTTTATATTATATATTTTTAAGGGTTCTGATTTCAATTCCATGAGACATGATTGATATTATTCAATGTATTTTCTTTTATATGTTGTATTAATTTACCAATTTCATTAATGTTTTTTAGATCTATTTCATTTCATTATATATGAATAACCTGGTGTCCCTATCATTTTCTTTTTAATTTTACATTACCATTATCATAAGGATATTTTCATGCTAATTTTGTTTCGTTGAGATATAATTCATTTCCAAAGCTTGTTTTATTTTTATGGTTTATATATTTCCCATGGATTATGTTTTAAATCCTCTCATATTATATTACTCTATGATATTAGATGTGTGTAATTCCAAAAATTCCTTTTGTTCTAAATCATTATTTTTTTTAGGAATTATTTTTATTCCAATGTATTTCTTATATGAATACTCAATTTTTTAGTACATAGTTTGAAGGGAATTCACCAAGATATCCATAAATCAATTAATTTATGAAATTATTTACTAAAACTTATAACATCATTCTATAAAGTGTTAGTTGTATATATTCATACATCGAAAACTATTCCATTTATTTATTGAATAAATATTTAAATTTTGTATACTTGTTATTTCAATACAGATATTGATTTATTACTAATGAATGTCAGTTATGTATTGTATAGTTTATTTATTTCTTCATTTAATGAATGTGTTAGAATTATTCAGTGAAATGTGGGGCCTAATATAGATAGTCCCTTGATGCATTGACAAGTTTCATGAGGAAAACTAGCTCTGTTATTTTGGTGTATACCTCGCAAGAACAAAATATTTCCTAAACATAGGGACTTGGAAACAAGATCATGATGAATTATCACATGACATGAAATTAGATGTCCAAATTTAGGAGTTCCATTTATAAGGAACTAATTATTATTTTCCATGTAATCATTTTTATTTCCATTGATATCAATGGATATATTATTCTTTCTATTTCATTCTATTTTGGCATTATTTTTTTCATATAGTCCTACCATATTATTTATGCTAATATTATGCTCACTTATGAACCTTTGTTGTTATCAAATATTCATACCCCTAATGGATATTTGAGCTCACCCTATATTATGTTTCCAGTTCCAAATGTTATGTCCTAATGTATTACATAAGATATGTCTAGAGGAAACTAAAATGTGTGAAGATTTTGTTGGAGATGTTTAAGACTTATTACAGATTAAATTGTTTCTTCTATTGAGAGAAAAATATCCTTTAGTTGGGAAATACATGGTATCTATTAGATAATGTTTTTTACTAATTATATAAAGGGATAAAACTAAATGGTCTTAGGAATATATGTAATGAAATATTTATTTAATTCATGTAATTAGGGTATAATTATGTTTGGGATGCTATAGTTGGTATCAAACCCAGTATGTAAAGTATGTGTTTTCGACACAGAATCTGGGAGCATGGGACTAGTGCAGTATAGTTGGTATCAGATTAGGGTTTAGATAATTTTATAGGTTTGGATATCAGTGGCGGATATATTTAGGGTAGATAAGTTAAGGTTTCCCATAATTTTAAAGTTATAGATAACCCTTTAGTTTAGTTTATATAATTCATAGTATTTTTGGGATTAGGGTTTGAGGAAAACATTCAAAACCAAAAGAATAAGTCTAATGGAAATGTCTACGAATATGATAACATCATTATGTTTTTGTATATATGATATTGTGTGGTTATGATAATAAATACATCCCTTTATAGATATTGGAAAGTGGTTACAAACATAGAGAAGATGTACCTAGGATTAATCATCCCAAAAAAGGCTGGTTGAGTATTAATTCAATCGTCAATCTGGTTCATGGTGAGTGGGGAAAAGGATACGCAAAAATCTAGATACTTTTGAGGGATATTCTTTGGTTAGTAACATTCTGTTTATAGTATATTATAGTTGATTTATTATATTAAGGAATTAGGTTCCAGAATATGAGATAACCCAACATAAAGAAACCTATACTAAACCGAGAGGGATTTAGGTTAAACTAACAGATAATGTAATAATTTAAAAGAATAAGAAATTATTAAATTTAAATTCTCATGTAATTATCCAAAAATAATTATATTATATTTTTTATCACCAATTTAAAATATATTTAGTTTTTTAATGGTTTAATCTTGAAGGATAAAATTAAATTATGGATACCATAGACATTGCAGAGATTTCCCCAATAAGAACCCCTACATGATAATAACTGAAGTAAGAAATGTTTTGATTTTACTAGGGAAGGCATAAATTATAACGATTAATAACAAGAATATAGTTTAATTATTGAACAAAGAAAAGAATATAATGGAAAAGTCTTATGAAAGTCTATCTGATGAAGATTATGAAGGAATGATAATTGAATTTAAATTATGATAAAGATGTCATAAGAACCAAAAAAGATAACAAATTAATGGAATTTTAAGATTCTTCACATTTGTAAAATTAGGGAATAAATAAAAAAGTTTAAATGCAAATATATAAAAAATAGTTTTCATGATGTTGTGAAAATATGCATCTCATAGTTTCACCTATGATATTAATGTATACACCTTATTCAAAATTATATATTGAGTTACATTTATCTTTCAGATACCATTAACTAATTTTATTAGTGACTGTTAATTAAAATTATTAATATGTAATTTATATAATGGGGGAGAATGTAACACCCCAAGAATTTGTATTATATATTTTCCTTTAAAACCTAATGTGTTCAATATCTTTCTTTACATGTAACACCAAACCCAAAAAAGAAATATAATGTTACATAATCATTATGATCAAGCTGTAGAATTGGTTGGTAAAAATAGAGCTAACCAAATTATGAAATATATATAGAAATAAAAATAACGATCCTTATTAATACTGAGGTATTGATAAAAATAAAACTAGTGTAGATAAATAACCAATAAGACATAATTTTTTACATTAAAATAAAACTCTTATTAAATTTCAATTTATACAATTTATTTTAGAATGCTAATGATTTTATGGAAAAAAGAAATTGTTGATATAAAAAATATTTACACCAAATTTAATAAGAAATTCATAGGAAATATGAAAAATAACAGTTAATATTTTTTAAAACCTATTTTCCTATGAAAACATATTTCATTATAGATATATATTTTAATTTAAAAGTAAAATTCTTAAATTTTTTAAGTCTAATTTTAAAAAATATATTTTTTTATTTAGAATAACTAAATTATTTTACTGTGATTTTTTGTTTCCGAAATGGTTTATTTTTAGGTGAATAGTTAAAAAACACAATTTTTTACCAAAATAATGTATTTTATGACTTTACTGTTATAGAAGCAAGACATAGAAGTGTATAAAACCTTCTTGATTAGACAAATATTTATTTAAGATAAGAAACTATTCATTTTAAAAATACCATGTTGAATTTTGAAAATCTATGATTAGCATTTTAAGGACTTTAGTAATATTTTCAAATAATTTTTTGGTATTTTATTTTATTTAAATATTATATTGGTAAAATTTGGTTTTGGATGACTCTTAAAGTAAGATAAATTTTATTGATTTTATAATAAACCAATTTATTTCATTAAATAAAATACATTAATAATTTTACCCTAAACAGAAATTTTAATCTTAAAAATACATTATTTCTAAAAATGGGTTTTTGTGCATTACATGAACTAATGTTATAATTGAGTTTTCATACACATAAAAAATTATATTATAACATTTATTATATTTTTTGAATTAGTGTTTAAAAACTATTTAATAATTGAAATTTTATTTTTAGGCATAATAAATGAATTACTTAGGTAAAAACAAGTTACCATGGTGAAACCAAAAATGATAAAAGTGAAAATTCTTAGAGTAAAAATGAAAACATATTTAATTTTTTAAATTAGTTGTTTAGTAATTATGAACCTTATATCATTAACAGTCAAGTATTTTCCAATTTAGAGCCTTATTTTCTTGTAAAACATGTTCTATCTTTATATTAATTTGAAATATTTATGAAAATTTCATTCATACTACTTTTAATAGGGTTTTCTCACAACCAGTTCAAGAACACTGCAAAATTTGGATTCCTATTAAAAATAAACCATTTTTTACTCCCCATTAAATCATATTCCTTTTAATTGATCCTCTTGTCACAAGATATTTTCATAATAACTCCATTTCCAGGGAGTCATTTAAGGGAAAGGCCAAGTGCTCAACCTGAGAACTATATTTTTCTTCAAACTTGATTTATTTTAATTATTAGGTTCCCTAATACAATTTTATAATTACTATATAATTATATAATTATTTTTTATACATAATTTTATTATTCCAAGGTAATAAATTTTATCTGCCTTTTCCCTTTTCCATTACAAAAAAATGAAAAACATCAACTGTGCCTCGTGCGGACTAATGACACCACAAAGAAACAAATTTCATTTTTCACCACAAACTCTCATAAATTATTATACTGGTAAAATCAATGATTAAGTGTCAAATATATAATATAATAATTATTATTATCAAATAAATTATAATCCACCTTTATTCCATCTCATTCTTTGAGATAAGAAAAATGTTAATTGTGTGTTCTGTGGACTACCACCTCTATAGAGTAACATTTATCATTTCTCATATAGTTTCATTATTATTGATTAAAATATATTCATATATGGTTAAAAATATTTATATAATATAAATAATATCATTATTTTTATTTAATATTGATGTTATTCAAAAAATAAACCACTTTCATAATCATAATCATCAATTAATTAGGACATGTTCATGTTGGGTTTGGTCCAACCGTGTAGTTGAATAATTCAATAAAATAATATCATGGATGACTATGAGAACATAATTACTAATAATATATGATATAAATAATAAAATAATCATTTTATTTTTGATTTATAATGGTAACATTAATATTAAACTCATTAATTAAAATACCACCAACAGTTTGTTAGAAATCATTAAATCATGCTTGTCTCCAATTACATTTAAACAAATGGAAACAAAAAATACCATGTAATGAACTATAAAATCATAAATAATTATAGATAATCATTTATAATAAATTATAATATCATTTAATGATTAATTGTTTGTTAAAATAAAGAACAACACTGCTACTATGAAACTAGATCAAAACGATCAAGATTACCAACACTCAACAGTAAAAATAAGCTAAAACGTACTAATATATTAATAAAAATGGTCATAATTGAATTATATAAAATATAATGTATATGAATAATATTATGAAGCATAATATTATGATTATTAACTTAGACTAAATAATAATTAATTTAAGGATTTGTGTTAACTTAATTTTCATCCATTTAGTTACAAACATTATTATTGAATGCTTTTTTAATTGTTTTTTTATTATAAAAAATGAATAACTTATATGGTATTTCGTCATTTAATTATGGGGTTATGAAATTATTCATTATAAAATTATTATCAAATGATTCTTACCTCAAATATTATGTTATTTGAAAGAGGTTTAGAGTCTCAATTCTTACCCCTTGTGACGTATTTCTTATTAAACACCATGTTATATTTTTTATTGTTAACATAATACCCATTGACCATTTTTTATAAATAATATATATATATTCCTTTTATTTAATTTATAATCTGAAACTTTAACCTTCAAGGGGTATTTATTTGAATGTTTTGGAATCCATAAGTGTTATTTGTCTAATTTTTCAATTCCATGAAACATATTTGATATAGTGAACCGTACTTTTTTCTATGGTGTATTGACTTCCCTATGGACTAAAATCATATTTAATATCATTCATTTCAATATATTTTAATTTCATGTTGTCCCTATCAAGTTCTTTTTATCCTTACATTACCATTACCATAAGGGTGTTCACATATCAATTTTCTTTATTGAGATATGATTCGTATTCACCACTTGTTTCCTATATATAGTGTAAATATTTGACATGGATTGATTTATAAATCCTCTAATAATATTTTCCTTTATGGGACTAAAGATGAGGGAATATTTAATAGCCATTGTATTCTAATGTCATCCTCTATTATAGGAATGATTTTCCTTCCAATGCATTTCTTATGTGAATAACGCCTTTTCATTAGTTTATTTGAAGGGAATTCACCTAGATCACTATATATCGATTGATTGGGGGAATTGTTGGCTTAAAAATATACCATTACTATATATGGTAATATTTTAAGGGAATATTACAAAAAAATATATTCCATTTATTGATTGGGGAAATATTGACAATTTGTATAATTTTTATTTTAATAAGAATGATTATTAATTACTATGGAATATTGGTTATGTATTTTATAGTTTATTCCTTCCCTCATATGATGAATGTGTTGAAAATAATTATATATGGATGGGTACTGATACAGATATATTTTTTATTCATCTATAAGTCACATGAGAAAAATTAGTAGGGGTATTTTGGTGTATGCTAATATAGAACAAAATATTTCCTTAACATGTGTCCATAATGGTAAGATCAATATGTCTATTGTCATGATATTTTGGAAAAAGTAATTGAATTAGATGTATGAAATTATGAATTTCATTACTATAGAACCAGTTAATATTATCAATGTGTTTTTTATTTCCATTGTTATAGGTGGATGTATTATGCTTTTAGTTTCATTTTTATGGGATTTTTTTTTCTTATCTATTTAAACCATATTATTTATGCTAATCATATAATCACTTATGATCCTTTATTTTTATTTATTATGTTTATCCTTACTTATAATTTGATCCCACCCCTTATCATGTTTCCATTTCCCTAGTTTATGATGAAAAGTATTACATATGATATGTCCAGAAGAAAATAACACGTGCAGAGATTTTGTAGGATATGTTAAATTTTTTTATTTATTATGTAGTTTATTATATAATGGGGAATATTTTATTTAGTAAAGAAATACAAGATATTTATTAGTCAATTTTTTTCCTAATTATCTAAATCAATTAAAATAAAAAGGATTGGGTTTGTATGTAATGTAATGTTTTCTTTAAGTCATGTAATTATGGGATAGTTATATTTAGGATGTTATAGTTAGTATAAAAAATGGTATGTAAAGTATGTGTTTTTTACACTAGATCTGAGATTGCAGTTATAGGAGTCTCATTAAATAAACAACCAACCATTTAAAAAAAACACCTTAATTATAAGACCAAATGAAACCTAATATAAATATTATTTTTAATTACTTGAAATATTGAAATCTAAATTCACGATTACGGAATTTTCAAAATATTCAACCAAAATTCCAAAACCACCAACAATTTCACTTCATTTTAAATACATAATGAAATCTCTTCAATAATATATTATAAGTTGAAATTACGTTTTATTGATAAATTTTTTCAAGAATTCATTTTTCATATTTATTTAACATTTTAAAACACAACAACCATTAAAATATTTTTATTTCCATTAGAAGGCGAAACATAATAATTTATATACACATTAAATCATTTTCAAAATGATTTCTCAGTTTTTTTAAATCCACCACTTAACAAAAATATTGATAATAACAAAATATTTCTTTTTAATCCTCACATTAAAACTACATTGGAAATAAATATTGTAAGCAATATCCCTTTATACACCAAGAATATTAAAACCCTTACATTAAGACCCACTTTAATTCTAAAAAAAGTTTCAAAAATTTCGTAATAAAATCACACATTTATAAAAACACCAGAAAAAGGAAAGATCACTTTTTAAATATGATTCTGAAATAAAAATATTTATAAAATCCTCTTTATCAATCCAAAAAAGGCCTTTAAACACTGAGAAAAATAAAAAATAGCATAACACATCACAAATAATAAAATCCCATAGCATAATAATATATTAAAACCCCTCCTTAATCCATCCCCATCAATAAAAAATCTCTTTGGTTGAAATCCAAAATCATGAGGGGTTGAAAAAACAAATCCGAGAGGGTTGGAAAATTGTGCTTGGTTTTGTGAGATAGTTTGGTGAACCATGTACCAATCGTACACTAGGATATGTGGAGTCCCCAAATCCCTACTACATGATATTCAAAAATATTACCAAACCATATGGTCTAACCATTTATCATAGAAACATAATCCAAATTCACACAAAATCTAAATAAATATTTATGTTAACTTATAAAATACTCTTATGGGTCAATCATCATCTTTCAAATTGAAATTTTAAAAATAAAACTAAAAAAAAAACATGATTCAAAATCTAAATCCCAACTACCCTAGTGTACTTGGGTTTCATTATGAAATGTGGTGATCCTGAACCTACTCATGTTTTAATTCTTGAGTTCTAAAAAACTTATTCTATCTTCTAGAAAGACACGCCCCCTAATAATAAGAAGGATCATCACGATTGTTGGTTGGAGTGGACAACTCAAGAGGGGGTGATTTGAGTTTCCAATTAAAATTTATATTTAAAAAAATTTAAAACAAATCCCCCAATTTATAAAAATGGCTCTATAAACTAAAATAGTAGAAGTATATAATTTTATATTTTCAAATAGATTATAAAAAGTTCAATCAAAACTCATCTAAACAAGGTTTTTAAAAAATCAATAGCTCTTGAAACAATTTTTCTTGTTTCTAACACAATATAAAAAATACTTGTTAAAGATAACAATCTATGTAACTTTTTTATCTATAGTTTTGAAAAATAAAATAATTATTTTTAAAAACATATTAAACAAAATAATAAAACACCAAAAGAAATAAAACAAGTGTTATGGTCTCAAATAGGGACCTATTACTCTTTACTTGTAAATAACCCATTGCTTATTAAAGAATAAATTGATACACAACTTGGATTAGGTTTTCACAAACAAACACCACACAAGAATTCCAAGTTACACATATCCTGTTTCACTATTCTAAATGGGATATGGGGACTAAAATAATGAAAGAAAGAATATCATATATTCATCAATACAATACTAGATCCTATGTAAACGGATAAACATATTATACCAAACAAAAATCAAAATGTAAGATAAAATAGAGAGATAGAAAGATAGAATGTGAGAATGTTTAATGGAAAAAAATCTAATCAGCTTCAGTTGATCAATTATCATTAAATATGTCCTTGAAAAGATTAAAATATGTGTTTCATTGAGAGGTTAGTATAATAGAGTATCATGGAACTATTTAGTAGTATGTTAGTATATCTCTCATTAGCACGCCTATACAACTTTTTTTGTCCATGAGTGGATGTACTTATTAAAGAAAGAACCTTTTATAATTATCTATCATAAGGGATTCATAATTTAATCCTCATAATCATTCAATGTTAAATGCATTGACTCTATAATAAGTGATCCAAAATATAACCCATAGATATTTGAATATACCATAGTTATTAATTTAGACATAGTCACTTAGTCTTCACTTAAGCATTGTTAATTTGAATAAGATTATATTTTATGGTTACTTGTAATGGTCAATTTCTAGGGTCACTTTCCATGGTCACATTCCATGATAACTTTTCATGGTATCTTGGCCTCTTCATATGGTTACTTCACTTCATGTGGTATTATTTTTTCTTCATGTTCTATCTTCATCACTTCTTGCGAGCACTTCAATTTTTCTCAGGGTTACATCATTACTTCAGGTTGTAGCTTCTTTTCTTCTTATGGTCAATTTATCTCTTCCCATGGTCACTTGATTACTTCATGGGACCACTTATTTACTTCTTGTAATATGTTGAATCCTTAGTGTTGTCACTTTAACTTCAGCCTATGGTTAGTTCAATACATAATCCCAATTATTTCATCTGATGCATGATCACTTTATTGATCATGTAGTTACTTTTATTCTAATATCTAGCCACATACACATGGTCACTCGAAATTTGATAAATATATAATTTTCACATATTATATACTATATTTAAATGTTCTAAATCGCACAAAAGTGTTATTTTATGGGAAATTGTCACATTTTTATGTTTTAGTAGTATTTTGAGATCAAATGCAAAAATTGCTTAATTTTGTTGTTTAACTGTTTTGTTTTTCTTCAGTATTTTGGCTCTATTATTTTCCCCACCTAACCAAATTGTTAAATTACTTTTTTCTAGGTTTCCTTACATCATCGGACGAATTTCATCTTTCTGGAGGCCCAACTCAATCAATCATTTGGAGGCCCAAAGTCAGCTCCCAATCCGGACCTCATAAACTGTGCAGAGATTTGGAATGTTTTAAAGATGAGCTTGTATCTCGAATTATACCATTCCATTGGAGCTGTAATTTAACAAGGATCTGAAAGATGAATTAATTAACATCTTTCATTAATGATTACACGTCTGAATCCTATGGATAAATGGTATTTATGGCATGGGAAGTTGGAGTTGTGGAATACAAGGAGTCAAATGGATAGATTAAATGTTTCTCACTAAAATAGCCATATCTCCTTTTTACATCAACCAATCAGACTGAAATGTTGTGGAGGGAAGTGGAAGAAGATATGTAACAAATTTAAAGAAGGGACAAATTACCAATTCTGGCACTAAATGGGTCTAAATGTCGATGCAATCAGAAGGACATAATTTGAGCGAGATTTTTTCATCCATTTCACCAATAAATTTGTGTCTTCTCCCCCTTTTACAAGGATAACCATTTCAAGGGAGAATGGTTTAGTATTTTTTTCTGTAATTATTCTTTATATTTATAATATATATTACTGTATCTTTATTTTTCTTCTGTTGATTTCTTCTTTTCCTTCATTTCTTTTATTTAATGTGTTTCTCCCACTGTGATTCTTTCTAACTCCATGCTTGTGGAGAGATAACCCTCACTATTGTTCGAGGGGGGAAGTGGTGGTATTTGAGTTTATTATGCTTTATTGTTTTATCATGTTTTGTTCTAAGAATCCAGTGGTGGTTAAATGATTGTGGTGAGAAGTCTCCCCACTTTCTATACTATTGTCTTCTTCCTCCACTTTTATTACTTTTCTTCCCATCAGTATCCAATTCATTCAAACTGTGGAGTTTTGATTGGGTAATGATATGGAAGATTTTACTCCTATAAGAAGAGTTCTTGGTGTAGGGTAATACATTTCAAATGAGAGGGTGTGGAGTGACAGGTCTTGATCTCCACATTGAATAATTCATTGATAGATATTTTAAATAACAATGATAATTCCACCATGAAACCCCAAGAACAATGGTTTTCTTCTACTAACTTCTTTGTTTCTTTTCTTTCTTTTGTTTTTATTTTTTATTTTTATATATTCATATATTTATAATATATCTATATTGTATGCAGTTCAAATTATTCCCCCCTCATTTATATTAGTATTATATTTTTTATATTAGTTATTTTTTGTAATAGTGACAATAGGAAATTAGTGCATGTTAGAGGCCTCCCTGTGATCAACCCTAGGGTGTGCCACTATGGTACATTATTAGGTTAATGATAATCTAATTGAATTGTGGTTTGTGAAAAAACCACTCTCATCAATTTGGTGCTGCTGCTGGGTAGGCCAAACACTTACACACTGTTTTTCATAAAAAAATTCAAAATCTAAAAAGAGTGCTTCATTTAATATCATTCATTTTTTTTGTCGAGATGGATTATTTTATTGAATTTTCATATTCTTGGCCTAGTTCTGAATTTTTTATCAGGTATGAGACTTTTTTTATCGAAATTGAACAAGATTCCGTGATGATTCAAAATAATTTCAAAACCCTTGAACAAGCAAGCAATATGGTAGCATCGCTGGCAGCTGAAGTTAAAGAAGTTAAAGATCTATGGTTGGAATGACAACAACAAAAGAACCAAGTTGAAGAAGAAAATGTAAATTTTTTTCACCTATATTTGAAGTTGAAGAACCCAAGGAGGAATTGAATATTCAATTTGAAGATGCAATCGTCTCTCCTTGACCATTTCTTGAAGAGGTTCTTGAAGACGACAAGCCAACTGATACAACTGTGGGAGATCAACATGCTTTGGATGATCATTGGTTAGATTTTGTTGAATACCAAAAGGTAAGTGATCCTCCAATATTTTTAAAAGAAGAATCAGTACCTCTATACCTCTCTTTTTCTTTGGAATAAGATGAATAAGTTCCTGAAGAAAAAGAATTCTCAGTGGCCTTGCCTGAAGGGATTGTGTTTCAAGGTGATTTCCATGAAATTGAATATTGTTATATTAATTCTTCATGTTTTAATCATATCCATGTGGAATTATTTTCTGACTTCCCTTATGAATTTTTTGAAACAACATCACATGATCAAGCCCAAGATGATGAAGTTGAAGATTCCAAATAAGTCATGGCTAAAGTTGAGGACCCATTGTTTATCCTCCCCCCATATTCTAACCTGTACCATGTGGAAAAGGGGTAGGAGATGAGGTACTCTATACGTGGGTTACTCCAAGACCTTTATAAGATTAGGATCATTTTATGAAAGAAGTTATGGTGGTTTTTGAGCAAGACACACTACCCACCATCAGATTGGAGTTAAACTACTACAACTGCTGGACTAGGGGAAGTACAAACCTAGCACCCACTTGGTGGTCAAACCAAGAATTATCCCTTTTATTTTCCCTTACTAGTTCTTTTTATTTATTTTTCTCATATTTTCTTTATTTCATGTGTTTTATGTCAAGTGGTAGTATCTAGGATCTTAACTCAAGGCTGCCACTGAAAAATAAATCAGGTTGTGTCTTTCCTTTTATTTATTTTGTTTGCTACCCAATTTAAAATCTATGTGAATATCTTTATTGATTTGATTTTAGATAAAAGAGGGAAGTAAATGGAATAACTATGGGGGAGATATTTCAACTTGTTTTTAGGAATTTTGTGTGTTCTTTTATTTTTCATGTTGTTTTTTTTGAAATTTTTTTGTTTTCCTTTTTTATTTTTTGGTGTATTTTTAGGAATCTTTAGATGAATCGAATAGTTGGGAAAATTCAAACCATATTGGTATTTTTGGAACATTGTTTGATTTGAGTATTTGAGGTTTAAAATTATTTCTGAATGGATTTTGTTTCTGATTTCTAATCTTTCCATTTGATGAAGTTTGATTGACTGTGAAACTCATCTGCACTAGTGTTGTCCAAATTGAAAATCATGCCCAACCTGAGAGGTTTTTAAAACGTTTTGACATATTATTTACATTTACCCATTTCTTGAGAGTTTTGAGACATGTTGTGTGATCCAGAACTTGCTATTTTTCTCTTTTTCAAAGCTGTTAGACTTCATTTAATGTGTCAAGTTTGATTAAGGCACCATTTTGAAAGCCCTTTTTGCATCAACCTCTTATTTTGGCCTACCTTTTCATCAGACCTTCTTTAAGTCCATAGTATCAATGAAATACCTTGTTAGGCATCCAAATTACAAGCCATTTATCCCTTTCCATCCGACTCTAGAAGTTAAATGCATGATTATTGATGAACTCAAGTGTGGGGGTGGGAGAATATGGGCATTGTTTTGCTTTCTTGAAGAATCTTTTTGAGCTGAATTGAAAATATTTCCATATTTATTGATGCCTTTGTGGAAGAAATGTCATGATGGGAATATGGATTGGTGGACCAAAATATCATTACATATATAATATGGCTGTTCACCAATACTTGAAGATCAAAAGCTGCCTCTCTTTTCCTTCAAAACATGATTCTAAAGAGAAATCTAGATCTGAATTCAAGATGAAACAATGCTACAAATGGGGAAAAGAGGGATGAAAATAATTGGTACTGAAATTATAAGTGTGAACTTCCCAAAAGAGTAGGTGTTTGGAGGTGATTAATTTTTGAGCTGATTAAGGAGTACACCATTCTTGAGCAAAACTCTTTTCATGAATTTACTTCACTTTAGAGAAAAACCCTCCTCATTCTGCCTCACATGTTTTTACATTTTAAACCTACCGGCCCTCATCATAAAAACAACCCATGAAAATAACCTCATTATTGACACATTTTTGACTCTGTTAAGTGGAGATATTAGGAGTATAGAAAGCCTATGGAGTTCACATATGTTTTGAGAATGAGAAAAACTCCACATTAAATATCCTTGAGTGAAGAGAGAAATATTTTTCCGGGGAGGAAGGCATGACATGAATGTGAGGATTTAAATTATATTGAATATATTCATATGATTTTTGAGGAGTTCTGAAACTTTGATCCATGTATGAGGCATGGTATTTTCTCTAATATGATAATTGAGTTGTGTGGTCATTTATGCTCTGAGAAGTTTGTTCTGGCCTTGGTATAAGATGGTTTCCCAGGAGTGAAATGATTAAGTGTGAGGGGGTTATAAAGCTATAATTTTCACATATTATATACTGTATTTCAATGTTCTAAATCCCACCAAAGTGTTATTTTATGGGCAATTGTCACATTTTTATTTTTTAGTTGTATTTTGAGCTCAAATGCAAAAATGGATTAATTTTGTTGTTTAACTGTTTTATTTGTCTTCAGTATTTCGGCTATATTATTTCCCCACCTAAAACAATTTTGAAATTAATTTTTTATAGGTTTCCTTACATCATGGGACGAATTTCATCCTTCTTGAGTCCCATCTCAATCAATCATTTGGTGGCCCAAAGTCAGCTCCCAATCCAAACCTTGTAAACTGTGCGCAGATTTGGAATGTTTTAAATATGAGCTTGTATCTCAATGTATACCGTTCCATTGGAGCTGGAAGTTAAAAATGATATGAAAGATGAATTAATTAACATCTTTCATTAAGGATGAAACATGTGAATTTTCTGGATAAAGGGTCTTTATGGCATGGGAAGTTGGAGTTGTGGAATACGAGGAGTCAAATGGACAGATTAAATGTGCCGCACTAAAACAGCCATATCTCCTACTTACGTGGACCAATCGGACTGAACATTTGTGTAGGGACGTGGAAGTAGATATGGAACAACTTTTAAGAAGGTACCAATTACCAATTATGTAATTAAATGGGTGTAAATGTTGATGCAATCTGGAGGATAGAATTTGAGAGAGATTTTTTCATCCATTTCACCTATAAATTTGTGTCTCCTCTTCCTTTTACATGGACAACCATTTGAAGGGGGATAAGGTGGAGTTATTTGGCTGTACTGTTTCTTAATTTTTATATTATATATTAATTTAGTTTTCTTCTTCTTCTGTTCATTTCTTCTTTTCTTTCATTTCATTTTTTATGTGTTTCTCCCATTGTGCTTCTTTCTAACTCCATGTTTGTGGAGAGCTAACACTCACTGTTGTTTGAGGGGGTAAGTGGTGGTACTTGAGTTTATTATGATTTATTGTTTTATCATGTTTTATTCTAAGGATTCATTAGTGGTTAAATGATTGTGGTGAGTAGTCACCCCACTTTCTCAACTATTGACTTCTTCCTCCTTGTCTATTACTTTTCCTTCCCATCGGTATCTAATTCATTCAAACTGTGGAGTTTGAATTGGGAATTGATGTGGAAGAGATTACTCCTGCATGAAGAGGTCTCAATGTAGGGTAATACAGTTAAAATGAGTGGGTTTGGAGTGATAGGTCTTGATCTCCATATTGAATAACTCATTGATAGATATTTTGAATAATAATGATAATTCCACCATGAAACCCAAAGAACAATGGCTTTCTTTTACTAATTTATTTGTTTATATTCTTACTTTTCTTTTTATTTTGTGTTTTCATGTATTTATATATTTATAACAAATATATATTTTATGCATTTGAAATTATCACCCCATTTATATTAATATTATATTTTTTATATTAGTTAGATTTTAAATAGTGACAATAGGAAAGATAGTGCGTGTTAGCGGCCTCCTTGTGATCGACCCTAGGTTGTGCCACTATGGAACATTATTAGGTTAATAATAATTTAATTGAATTTTGGTTCGCGACAAAACAATCTCATCAACCTTTATAGTTAGTTGAAATTCCTCACTTTTTTGGTTTAGTACACATGTTGTAGGTTGTCACGGTAACTTCAGGACTTGTCCATTTTATCATTTTAGATAGAGAAATAGTTGAATATTGTAAAATTTAAAATTAATTAGTAACACAAGAAACATGATTGGTTTAATTAAAATGAGCATGTTATGGACTAATCTTGATGATTAGAAATCATGGTAGATATATGAATCTAAATGAATATAGTAGTTTTATTTCTATACATTTCTCAATATTTACCCCTTTTAGTATTATCAAAAAAGAATTATATGTTAAAATCTAATCATGAATAAGAATAAAACATTGAAAATAATATTATTAGTTTAAAATCACAAATATAAACAAATTATTTCATTAATATCAAAAGGATTATAAACAAAGTTAACTAAAAGTCCCTATCATGAATTATAATTTGAATAAAATCTGGAACATATAGATAACTATAGAGATAATAATATTATTCCATTTATAAGTAGAGGCTAAGTCATGTTGGGTAGGTTTTGGTAAATATGTTGTAGAAGGTTATATGATATCTACACACCTGGAAACTCAATTAATATGTTGAACTGCTTATCTTAGAGATTAGGAAAAAGTGTTAACAAAGGTATTTGAAGTAGAAGGAGGGTTTGAATTAATGGGTAAGACAAGAGGATCCATTATAGAATCATTGGATGTGTAGAGGTCTGGATCTATAAATCTAGTGAAATAATTCAAAAATCCTAATCCATGTTCCATATCCTGAAATTGAACATCATTGTTCTCCATAAAATATTACAAGATAGGTGTTATAACTTTCAACATTTCTCCTTGAGACTTGAAGGATTGACTAAAGGGAGGCATTCTGAAATAAATACCAAGATAAATAACCACTGAATTTAGGTATGATTTGGTGAAGATCTATCTAATTTGGAAATCAATTTTTCTTTTAATCGTAACAATATCTTTTCTTTCCCTTTTGAGATCTCTGTAGAACAATTTGAAGGTCTTATCATCATGGGTTTGAAATCCTTTATACATTATTTCTATTGTATTCTAAAAATATTCAAAAAAAATTAAACTCATATATTATGGGTTGGTTGATTATATTTTTATTAATAATAGACAAAGAAGGAGAAGGAGGAGCTACCAAGTATGATGAAGGGTGATCAGTTGAAGTAAAAGACTGAAAGACATAATTTAGAAATCTATGATATAACTACAACATAATGTATTGAAGATCATATTTCCAAGATGAAAGAATAAACTCTAAATTACTCAATCTCATATTTGATAAGTTATATTTTGAGATGTAATCTTGGTTGATCATGGGAAATAACTAATGTGGTTGTCCTGGCTATATCCTCCTCTCTAATTGGTTCCACAAAGTTACAAACCCTAATAAAAAGTTCTTTCAAAACACCCATTAGATATGATTTAAATTCATTGAAATCCTATTTTGTCACATAGGATACCAAATAAATAGTAGAAGGTATAGGTATAGATGGATTTTAAGTAGAATACTTACAAATAACTTCATCATTAATCTCCACATGATCGGAATGAATTTATGGCTCACGAGTACCATACTTATCAACTCTATAAGAGATTTATGGTTTGCTACAAGAGGAGATATACCATTTCTCTTCAAAGGTTACTCATAAAGTTTCGTAGGATTAAGATCAAATATATCTTATAGAACTTGATCAACTGATGGTCTGAGATTTGATACCTCAATTGTTCCTTTAGAATCAATATAAACTATCAAAAATATAGCCAACACCCTCTAAATATAAGGGATGGTAGGTCTACCTTGCATAGGTGGTCTATCTATACCATCATCATCATCATAATAATCTTAATAGTAATCCATGTTTTGTTTTGTTGGTCCCGAGGACTTATCCACCTTAGAAGTTGTAGCTTTTACACTAGTTCTAGGAGTAATTCTAATTACTGGGATTATAGAAGAAGAGATATCATAAATTTATTTATTTTATTCTCGATTACTTAAGTCATCCCATTTTGGTTACCCTATAATACCGACCACTGATATATCAGTATTAATTAGATCTTTATACTATAATTCATCCTCATGAGAAGGTTGAGTTAAAAGAGATTTAGAATGTTCAAATGAAACTATAAGAGATGATTCCCTATAATCATAATAAGTTTCCCTATATTCCTTTGTTTTTTCCATATTTGCATCATACTGAGGGCTGATAAAATGGAACTATAGATATTTACCCATTTTCCATTATTATGAAGGGTTTCACCTCTAGTATGATGTACTCATATGGTATTCAATTGGTTTATTCGTAAAGCAAGAAACACCAAACGAACCTTTTTTCCATGATTCATGAACCTGCTTTCCAAAGGTAGGCACTTGTCATATGAATATTTGGCCAACTACACTTGGGGACTCCATTGGTCAAGAGGATGGAAAGTCAGGCTAATCACACCATTTTTGGGGGAATTATTTCATACCTGGGACCCTCTTATAGATTTAATAAATGTTTATCTGTTCATTAATCCTTGATTCTTCCTTCATTTTTTTTCCAAGAATGTGTCCATGGATTACCCATGGGTTTCAAGGTAAACCATATACACGCATGGGTCAGGAATTACTGATACAACACTAGTTTGGCACTCTGGAGTTTATCGTCATCTAGGGAGGATATATATTCTTTCGATATTGGGATCAAACCAATAATACATGCTTCCTACATATCCCCAGGAGAGGAATTAGAACCCATTAAGTCTTGTGCCACTTAACTGGACACATCACCTTTTAAAGTCGTGCGACAAGGGACTCATCCATTTAATTTTAGCATCGTTCATCAAGTACATTTAGGCAAGCGATGCCTAGTCAATATTTCATGTATTACTTATACCAAAGCATCCTAGGATGCTCATGAGAGGCATGGTCTCCTAGGGTGATATGGCCCTATTGAGGATATAACTCGATGAACACTAGGCTGATTTGGGTGATGGGTTTGGACCTTAGGGAGGGTTCTTACATATTCTAGCTTGTTGTGAATAAAATCCATAGTAGTTTAGTTTATGTTGGGTCTTATACCATGAAGGAGGCCCTGTTTGGGGGGCATGATTGTGGCTTGACATTTGAAAAGGATCCCCTTGAGCTCGGGGCTTCCGACATGCATCCTACCTATCCTGTTTGGAGCAAGAATCAGAGTTCCTGTAGTTCATTTAGTTTGGGGATTAGAAATGGGAGGAGGCCCATGTTTTAGAGTTATAAGGGTTCCATGATCTCCAAAAACCTCCAACACCACATGAGTCATGCTTTGTGTGAGAAACAAGAGGATGCAGTGGATTTGGAGATCACACATTCCACTTCATCTTCAGATAGATGGTACTGGAGACCAAATGAAGAGGGGGGGGGGCTTTGAATGTGTGAGTATCCTCTCCCATGTGGATATCCAGGATAGTCACATTTTCAAATCTACCCGGACATGCCTTGGGCTGAGCCTAAGAGGAGAAATAGAACAACCTCCCATGGAAAGGTTAGGGGATTACCTTAGGGGGAGTGCCCTGAAATGAGTTATAGGAAAGGGGATAAGTATTGAACCTTGTCAAAGTGAAAAGTAGGTGTGATACCTTTGGATTGCCAGTGTCCCTCATTGAATGGAAATGCTAGTGATTACCCTTGATCCCAAAAATGGGGAGGTTCACATGAGTACTCCAAGGTTGGGCCTTGGGTTACCACAAGAATGTAAACTTAGAGACATTATGTGGGTCCACATCATTTCTTGGATTACCTGCATGACTCCACTTACCATGGGTATGTAAAATAAAAATGACACACTGATGCACCTGGAGATTTTTATATGGGTCTGATAGCATTGGAAGGGTATTTGTCCTGATACCAATAGGCTAGTTACTAGAGTGGATTCAGAGGATTAAATGAAAATGGAAGGGAATGATCAAGACAGGAAGAAATAATGACTGAAATTACCTCATTCTATTTACCACATGTTCATGCAGGGTGGGGTACCCTCTGGATGGCATACTGGCATACAGGAGGAGGGGTCGTCCATGTACCGAGGTGGTACGTGGACCTCAATGTCATCTGTACATCACAGTGGTACATGGACTAGGATGTTTTCCACGTACCATAGTAGTAGGCGACCTCGGGTTTCAACTGCATACCATGGTGGTATGCGGAGATGGTGTCCATCCGTGTAGCAGATCGCTATGCATGGTAGGGTTTCGTTTGTATATAAATGGGATAAGTGGTATGCAAGATCGAATATGGGGCATTATTCCTACAGTTCATGAGAAGTTCAACCGAGAAGCGGTTATGGTTCATGGATTTCCAATTAGGTTCACATTTTTCCCATATTAGTATGATTACTTATTTTTATGGTTCGTGAAGTATTTATACCAACTAGAAACCATTCATCGTTCCACACACCATCTATCATTTTCCTTCATAGTATTCCATTTGTATACTCTAATATCTTTGAAAATATTCTTCTCAA
This sequence comes from Viscum album, assembly GCA_963277665.1. Lineage (NCBI taxonomy): Eukaryota > Viridiplantae > Streptophyta > Magnoliopsida > Santalales > Viscaceae > Viscum > Viscum album. The sequence continues at coordinate 717,644,261 of OY728129.1, read as the reverse complement.
TATTCTATTTCCTATAATCCCCTCAGGGTCCTTTTATAGGGTGATGAGGAGACTATATCTATGGGTCACATGACACATTTTGTGGAATCCCATGGGGGAATTTATCAGACCGCGGATGACTTAGTCAATAGAGGTTTGTAGGGATGTGGTTCGCGGTGGAATAAATCACCACCTCGATCTTTTGAATGATGAAATTCATGGGATTCTAATAGCATCACCTCATCCAAAAACTGAGTTTGCAGGGATAGTGTGAAGGGGAATACATCTTTGTCATGTTTTCTCCAATGACACTATTCATAGGGCCATAGTTAGAGGGTGTAATTTATGCACTCCCATTTCTCCAATGAACTGGTTTGAGGGGTTGAGTTTCCATTATACATTCATTCTATAAACTTCCTGGTTCATTAGACAATACCTTGTGGGCCATCATTTCACAGGTTTTTCACATACCATTTGGTTCTCAAGAAATATCATATGCATACGATTCTTGGAAATCAGTATGTGGACCACTTTATTCCTTTTCCAAATTCCATTTCTTCTATTTTCTTCTTAAGTTTTAAATAGAACATAAATCTTATTCCTTCATCTAAATTTTGGGAGTATTTTCCTTCTCTTTGTATAGTTTTCAAGACCCTAAAAATAATTCCATTAGAATAGGTTCCAATTGGGACGAAGAGGAGGATATTTCAATGTAGAAAGTGGGCCTGAAATGAACTAGTTTTTTGTAGACAGGTGGAACCTGGGGAGGAACATGCCTATATATATGGGGACCATGTCTTTTTTCATTTATTGGACTTCTAGACAAAAAGTGTTCCGCAAAGTGCTATCTCTTTCCCTTCTATCATGTACCAGCTTCCTTCATGAAATCCATCATTCACGAACCATGTTTTTCATTCTGAAAGCTATAAACACTTAATTGTGATTCTCATCTAGAAACAGACCTTTGAATCTGTGAACCAAATTGTGAAACTTGATACATAATTTTGAACTACAGTATAGTAATACACTACGTGGATTACTTTCTCTACATACTAAACCTCCATTCGGAAAACTAAATATTAAATTTTAATCTTAAAATTTTAGTTCTTTAATTCAGATGACTGCATAACGATGCTTAGGATGTAGTTCAACATGTTTTTAACCATTTAGTTAACTGAACATTGCTTCATGGGCCAATGTCTTATAGAGAGTTCCATGAACCATTCACGGTGTTCAATATGCAGAGACGTTGCATAGGGATTTCTTGTATCCCTTTGACAATTTTTTTTTCTTTTTCCCAATATTTTGTTGGACTGAACCTTTTTAATGGATATTTTAATGTAGTATAGGAGATAAATCTTCCTCAATCTGATTTCAAAGTAGTTTCTTTTGTTTATGCTTTAATCATGCCCCTTTCGACTGTCAATGAAAGGAAAAAGAGTATGGAAGAGTCTGTTGATGAAAAAATACTCACCAATGCATTGCACCAATCCTTATGAAATTTCTTACCATGACCCAGAGGGAGTATCCAATCTTAGACTAGCTTCCCACTTAATGATTAAGTCTATTGTCTGTTACATCTATTCCAGATCCATGTGTGGTTTAACAACATACTTCTTGGGTATTCAAGAGAACATTCCTAAGGCCATTATCTCATCGAGGGAATGATTCCTACTAAAAGATACATCTGTTAGGATCTTATTAAACTGTACTCCTCTGACTATAGAGGAAGTGCGGTGGAAGCCATATTAAGTCGCCCATTTCTACTAAATCATTGTGGAAAGGGCCATAAAAAATAACCAACATGACTGGTCATTGATGTGAGAAGTTCGCTCTGGAGGTTAGTTTGGCTTTGATTAAGGATTACTATTCTAGTTCCTTTTGAGTTGTGAATAATTCTATGTGGAATTGCAAGCTGTGGGGTTATATGAGGCTATCTGGGTATCCCAGACCTTTTCTCATTGGACCAACACCCTCATTTCACAAATCTTAATAAGATGAAGTTTGGATACCAATACATTTCATTTATCCCATGGGGAAGTCTTCATTAGTATTTGGGATATTCAGATGATTTCAAGGGTCCCTACTTCCAGGGAAATGTATGATGAGTTTATACCCCCTACTTACTCTTGGGACAACAAGGAGAGGACTCCTCCTTTGTATAAAATGCTTATTTCCCAAGCAAATAAAATTTTCAAGTACGTTGACCGCTGCCCAAAAAAAGACATTAATTCTCGAAGTGGATTAATGTGTTTTCCATGATAATGGGCCAGATACTAATGTGCCCATACCCATGTCATATCCATCCATGGAATCTCAAATGCGAGCATTTTTCCACTAGATTACCTTAGAGGATGTCCGGTTTCAGGAATGGGGATGGAAACTCATTCCATATGTGGACTACTTGTTTTGGTTGGCGGCCTTTTCGGCCACGTTTTTGAGAAGCTGGATCTTACCAGCACGAGAATATAGTGGTGTGAGAGTCACAACCTTCATCATGGTATCTTAACTATCCACCATAAAATGCATTAAAAGGGCCATTCTAGTTTTGGAAAAAATATATAGCTTACTGAGACATGTTAGTATTGGAATTACACCTCATCAGATTATTGGGCCCTTCCAAATCCTTTACGGATGGATAGGAGATCACATAAGAGAATACACATTCATAAATCCCTTACCAATTCCATATATTGTTCTTTTATCGTACCTTCAAAGCACCGAAGAGGTTATTCCATCAGGTGGGGCCTCCCAGGATAAGTAGGAAGACTAAATATTTTTTTGAAAGGTGATGCCTTGGCCGAGAACAACCAAAGAACAAATATTATTAAAATAAAGTTTATAGGATTTGAAAATACAGGATCATATTACAATATTATTCATGAAAGGAAATGATATCCTTGGGGAGGTCTATAAACCAAAAATGTCTTGATCTACTCCCATGTTAGACATGCCATTTGCAACCGTGTTTGCTTCCCGATAAACATGTGTGATGATATAGTTAAAATTGATATGTGACGGATTGCATTCCATCCATCGGATAGTAATCGACCATGAAATATGAGTAACACCATTCCAAATCGCTTAAACAATGGTCATCGAGTCACTTTCAATCTAGAGGTTGTTCCAACCAAAGATCTTGGAGAATGAAATGGCATGCTTCAAACTTATCATCTCAGCTTTGAGGGCTGTAGAAATTCCACAATTACCCATGAAACATCCAAGAATTTGGCCGAGGAGATTTCTGAAGACATCCCCACACCCAGTAGGGCCCGGGTTTCCCTTGGAGGCACCATCAATGTTGATTTTGATCCATCGATGGAGAGTGGATCTTCAGAACACCTCCAAAGTGTGATGTAGTTGATAGAGGTTATCGTTAATCCATAGACGATTCTAGATTCCAATGTTGTGCACTGTGTTCTAGCAATGTCCCTTTTCCAAAAACGTAGCATCAAGTATGGAAATAAGTATCCACATTCAACCTGAATTTAGATTGAGTGAGTAATTGTGATGTATAATAGCATTCTGATCATACCAGATCACATGGTGGAGTTCAATAACTACAGTAAGAAAAAGGTCCATGATTTGTTGAGATCCTTCTATTTATACACATTTCTTTAGTTGATTTTTGATAGAGTCAAGAATCAACCATATGAAATTAAAAATGTCAAGAATATAGTTCTAGAGAGTAGAAGTTGTAGAATAATAAAGGAAGAGGTGGTTGGGATCTTCATTGTGTTAGTTACAGATTTTACACTTAGAGAAAAGATGGTTTCCAAAATATTTGAGGCAAATATCAGTGGGGAATATGGTGTGAGCAAGACGCCAGATGAAGGTAAATATCGAAGGTTTAATCCAATGATTGTTAAAATGATTTATCCAACTGTAATCATTCTCAGGGTTACAGAAATAATAATTGTAGAAATTTTTAGAGTTAAGTATACCTTTGGGAGATGGTTCCCAAATTAATAAATCATCAATGTAAGTGAAATAAAAGATTTCAATGACATTTAGAATAGTATCAAAGAGGTGGTCATGTTGAGAGTTGAAAATTTCTCTAATAGTGATGTTGATATTTTCAGGAGTTTCATTAGAAGATAACAAACAAATTAAAGGTTTACCAGTCAATTTATCCAACTAGAATTTCATGGAAGAGTTTCTAGAGACCATCCATCTAGAATTATTTATAATATTGGTGAATGAGTGTTTGATGGTAGGACAAATACAAGAGAAAATATAGTCAAAATTTCCCACCTTATGTTTGTAAAGGAATTTTTTTTCATAAATGTTATATTATCTGAGGTGTTATGAAGAAGGTTCCAAGTGAGCTTAGCCTGAAGGGCTTCATTAAAGAATTTTGAATTTTTTATACCAATACCACCATTCTCAATGGTATTGCAACAAGTTTATTGGGGAATAGTCACATGTTTCATTTCCAAAGTACTACCAGTCCAGATGAAATATTTAATAGAGATGTCCATCGATTTAATAAGGCCAACATGACATTCATAGACCATTATGGAGTAAACCATCTTGGAGACAATAGTAGATTTAACAAGGAAAGTCCTAACTTCCATAGAGAGATATTTACCTTTCTTGGAAGAAATATGAGTTAGAATTTGATCAACAATAGTTACAAAGTGATAGGACATGGGATTGCCCCAAAAGATAGGAACACGAAGATAAGTGAAAGGGAGCGTACCTTCTTTTTGTCCAAGGTCACTGATGATGTTACATTTTCTATTGGGAGGAATGTTCTTCCCAAAGAAAATTCAGCATTTTTTCCAAATAATGGTTTGGCCGGAAACATATTCATAGCGTGAGAGAGTAGTTTTGAGATTAAGAGTTTTTCTTTTATCACCTTGAAGGAAAGAATAATGTCATCAGCATAAAAAAACTGAGCAAGAGCATTTACATTCCTAGAGACATGGATGGGTTTCTTCTTATTCTTGACCACCAGGCAATTGATAAGACGGCTAAGATAGTCCTCTACTATCGAGAAGAGGATGGAAGAAAGGGGATAACCTTTTCTGACACCTTTGGTGCATTTAAAGTATAAATTAGGAGAGCCATTGATCAAAATGGAGATAGATGCCGAGTTGAAAAGACTACTGATAGCAGTGATGAAAGTGGCATTGAAACTAAAACCTTACAGGACCTTGAAGACAAAGCTTATGTCTATAGTGTAAAATTCTTTTATGATGCCATGTTTAATAGCTATGGATCTATTTTTTTGTTCAAGTTATTGACACAATCATAGGAATAAAAAATACAGTCTTGAATAGATCTACCATTTATAAAACCAAATTGGTTCCATGAAACAATTTTGTTCGTGATAGTTGAATGTCTGTTTGAAATGATTTTTTTGATAATTTTATAGTGATTATTGATAAGATAAATTGGTCTAAACTAGTTAGTATTAGAGGAATTATCCACTTTGGGTATTAAGGTGAGAAACTGTGCACTGAGATCATGAAGAAGCACTCCATTAGAAAAAAATTATTTTACCATCTTACAAACATTGATATGAATCACATCCCAATAATGATGAAATAAACCATTATTAAAGCCATACTAACTTGGAGAACTTTCACGATTCAGACTAAAGACAATGTCTTTTGATTTCTTGCTCTATCAGAGTGTTGAGGAGGAAGGTGTTGTCCTCATATGTGATCGCTAAAAGAATGACCTTAGGAAGGTGGTCTTTGTTAGTATCAGGACCATTGAAGATGGATTCATAGTAGGAGACAATGTGATGAGCAATTTAATATTTATTGTCAAGAAGGATTTTCCCATCCTTTAGAATGGTTAACGGCCTACATGCCTTTCTTATTATTTAATGATAGTTATATAATTTAGTATTTATGTCAACTCAGTTAACCATTTAACATTAAATGTTGCTTTTATCATATTTTCCTTAAATGTGAGAAAGGAATTTAGTTTGAAATAAATGTTTAGTTATTTAGTAGGATAATTATTGAGGTCAAAGGTGGTATTATAGTTTTGAATATCATTTATTTCTTTCTCAAGGATCATGATATCATTGTTAACTTGTTTTGATTTAGATTTGCACTAAGATTTTAGAGTCATTTTGAGATGTTTTGATTTGAGGTTATAGGTAAAGGAATCATTGTGACGAGACATTGAGGAACAAATGTTTTTGATGATATGGATGAATTCATAATCAGATAACCACGCAATGGTTAATCTGAAAGGCAACCTGGGTTTCATGCCCTTGGAGAAGGCATTGACCAGGATGGGGTAATGAACATAGATAAGCCTGTGAAGAGTGGTGCTGGATATAGTACCCTAGTTATCTAAAGTAGGGAAATTTGTGAAGGATCTATCCAATTTGGAGGCAACCACTTTGTTTTAATGTCTCTTATACTAAGTGGATTTTTCACTAGTGAGGTTAATTTCAATGAGATTATTGTCTTCGATTGAGTATTTAAATTATCTCATGGATATAGAAGCATGAGATGGTCCAATTTTATTTCTTCAGTTAATAATGGCATTAAAATTAACAATAAGAGAATGAAGACTAAATAATGAATGAGATTTGATGGATTGAATCAACTTTGATGACCACTTCATCTATCATCCTTATGCTTCCTCTACTAGTACCATTGTGGACGCTTATTCAAAAGACTTTTTCAACTAAGGGTAACTATTTTCTTTGAGAGAGGGTAATTTGGTTTCCTGTACTGATAGAGAACTTATCTATGAAGGATACGTACCTTGTATATTTGGCCGTTAGTTTAACTACATCCAAATGTGGTGTCCCCATTCCCTTAATAGCACACCTCAGGAAAAACATCTTATCATATCATGATTGTTGTGAATATTGTTTAATTGGGAGGATAGTCATTACAAGGTCATGAATCCTGATTATGAGGGTTATATACTCTTTCTTACAATAGGTTATGCTGAGGTTTGGGCCTAGTCATATCTAGATAGCCACCTGGATGATCAAGTTCCCACTGTTACGACCCCCAAGGCATCTAATGATAAGGGGAATGGAAAGAAAAATGATTTTTTGGGCATTCTCGACTAGGGAAAGTTCTTCAGAAGCCTCTCAATTGTCCCCCAAGGAATTACTTGAGACCATGGGGTGTGAAATCACAAGAGTTTAAGGCTACCATTGGGATTCAACCACCCATCCCTTCTAACACCAATTTCCTGGTGGCCTAAAAATAATTTTATTGTTTGAGGAATCACCAATATTTTCACAATCAGTCCCCCCATGCCTTGTGGAAGTTCCTCCAAGAGAGGGAGGTTTAACTTACCAACTTGGTTCACATGTCAGCACCTACTGACATTTCTTATGATGAAGAGCCTAATAGGGTAAACCATTACCTTCCGGACCTCAAAACCTAGATCCATTCTTGAAACAATCATCATAAATACTCTCATCTTGTACTTTCCATGCTGAGATCAAATACTAATGAATATGGTGACGATGATGAAAAATATTTGGAGGTTGAAAAGACTGCTGATTTTCATTCTGAATCTGGAGAAAGGGAATCTTCTCACTCGTGGCTAGATCCTCTTAAAAATTCATCTCTTGAAGTTCCCCGGGCTGTGGAGGCACCTAGGAAATAACTGCGAGTGATGAAACCTGCTTCACATCCCAAGGATGATCCTACAACACTAGAAATCCCCATTAGTGATGCATTTATGAGTTCATGGAGGGTATGGGATGAATTAATGGTGAAGTTTTTGGATGAAGACATTTGGAAACTAGTTCAAGGAGGGCACTTTGATATTTCGGGTTTTGGGGAAGCCATTTCCCCTAACATTTATTTCTACTAAAGAACAGCCGGATGAGGTAGCTACATACCTAATCAAGATGGAAATGTGTCTCTTTGTTTCCAAAGAGAGATTTTACCTATCTATCAAGGTGGATTGGTTGGTGGTACTCTTTGCGCAAAATGATATTGGATGAGATATAATTCTATTTACTAACCCTCGCTTTAATTTCCTCCATTGTAAATATTTTGATCTCCCCTAGTTTACTTCCAAAGGGACCCGAGGAGTCTTGGGGGACAGTTATTTCTAAAGTATACACCACCAAGGGAACTACAGTAGGGGAACATGTCCCCTCATATATGGGGATTTCTAGGGAAGGTTCTCCCTGTGATTCCGAACATATGGAGGATGTTATATAAAATCATGCTGGTGAATTACATACTCAGGATGCACTTGATATTCACATCAGGGAACTATCCCCATGGTGTTATAAGAAACAACGACAAGCATCCCAACTACCTAAATTCATCATAATAGGGATTACATGTAACAATCATATATGTCTATTAGAATTTTAGGCCAAGATTTTTTATCTTTCTGACCATTTATCACGTGCATATTTTGATATTGGAAAAATAATTAATTAGGCACTAGCTTCCCAGGTGTCTGTGGCTCCTGTTCATTATATGGTAGAAGAACGACCCCCATAAGTCGGGGTTGAACAGGGAAGAAAGAAATGACTGGCTAGAGAGACCAAGGGTGTATTGATCCCTTTGGATGTTTCTGTACCAAATCAGACAACCTATGACCTACTATGGGATGAACATTTAGAGGTTGAAATCCCGACCGGACGTGTTGATCCTATCTCTATAGATAAGGATGGGAAAACCTTGACAGTAGAAGTATAATTGGGTGATGAGCACCAATTCCATCACTACACCAAAGGGGATCCTGGTCTCTAGGAGTCAACCACCCTAATTCAGGTGGACCCTGCCCTTGTAGAGGGAGAACCTTCAGAGGTTGATGCTCCAGTTGAGATTATTAATCCTAGTTCCCCAAAAGTCACACCTATAGGTGAGGCTTCTCATTTATATTTCGAAAATATGGAATGAGCCATTGTGAATTTTTCTACAACTGTAGAAGTGGTTGTGGCCCCATTTCCTATGGGTTTAGAACTGGTTGTCACACCTCTTTCCATGCTGATTATTCCTGCATGACTATTTTTGGTAAGTGATAATCTGGAAACTTCTTTAGAGGCCACTGGTCTATTCGGGCATGGACCTGAGTCCCATGATCCCTTGGACATCCCTAAATCATGACTGCATATTGAATACACAACACCATCTTCATTGGGTGGTAATACTAGCATGGAAGTTTAGGGTACTGATGTTTCAAAAAGTGGAGGTTAGTTTTCCAATACTCCTACCACCACCCTTTCTTTCTCCCCCTTTATTTACATGGATTGATGGTGTTTAGTTGATTTATTTATGACTTTAGGATCATAACCGAAAGCACCGGAAATTACAGTAGGGACTTCAATCCTTCCCTCTGTTGCAACAGTTAGTGGGGAGGCTACTGAGGGATCCAATTGCACTGTGACCATTGAATTAGGCCCCTCCCGAGAGACATTCATTCCTGAATATATTTTTTCACCTGTGAGTAATATTGAGACCAATTGATAAGGTCTGGTAAACCTTAAACTCGACCTCCAAAGGGCATGGAAGAAGATCTAGGGATTAATTTCTCAAACAACACTGGACGAAATTCCAAAGAAACTACCAAATTTACATTTCTAATTTATGGCCCTAGGGTTTGAAGGATTTTATTACCATGAAATTGTTGATATAGTGAGGCAGGTGATTATGGCTAGGGAAAAATATGGCATGATTGGGTCCTATATTTCTGCTATAGAGTCTAGGGATAATCTTGTAGCAGCTAGAAAAATTCTTGTGTATAAATCTATTGATCAACCTGGAGTAGTCCTGGGGCTACGGAGAGAACTATCAAAACAAAGGTTATTGGTAGAGAAACTTGATCAGGAACAAGAATAGTGGAGTAGAAAACAAGAGTGACTCAAATAGGAATGATCACGCATTATTACCATAGATGATGAGGGAGAATAGCTATTGGATGAAGGGGAAATGGATAGTTTCGAGGAAGTGTAGGAGGAGGAGTATTTTTGGGAAGATGTAGAGGTTCAGATTGTGACATTGCTAAATCTACGTTAGACCATTGAAGCGTTGAATCAAGAATTGATAAAAATCTACAAATTCATTGAATAGATTTGTTAATGGTCATGTATGGACCACATGGAGAGACCTCATGTTGTGTAGACCCTCCATAATATTTTGTAATATAGTGAAAAGAATTATATCTCCAATGATTTTCCTTGATTTTCCTACAATAGAAAACATCAATGATCAACTGAATTATAAACCATCATGCCAAATAGATATTTATTGAAATCGTAATCTAGGATAAATAAAATAATCAAATCATGAGCTAATTTTTTCAAAAGTAGAGGGGATTAGCGAGTGTGGTTTGACTCTTACAAGGGTCTCCAGAAAAACCCTACAATTTTTTTTACCTTTTTCATTATCACCATAATTTTTCCTAAGTCTATTATGGTGTGTGATTTGTGGGTGTAACTATACTTTTTCATAAGACCCACTTTTTAGGGTTTCCACATAACAATATTTATGTGTTTTGGTGATTTATTGACTGCTTGATGTTTATCCTAAACCGTATGCAGTATTGGTTTAGCGAGCTAGTACTCAACTTTTGTACAAGGTATCCTTTGAGGGTTTTCACATTAGTGGGTGTTGTTTCTTTTTTATTGGAAGTTTAGAGTCTTGAAAACTATACTATCATTACTAATGTTTTAGTTCAAACAAATTTGACCCTGAATTGTGAGGCAAGGTCCTGATTTTAGGATTCATTAACCGATATTGTCTCGGAAACATTCAGACATGGATGGGGGATTTTTCTTGAACCTTATATGTGATTTATAGATAAGTGACATGATATGGGTCATAAAATCCATTGGGAATACAAAATAAGAAAAAACCTATCTTATTGAAGAATTTAACTTTGGTTTAAATTCCATTTTTTTGGACAACATATGAAGAGCCTTGGGGAATTGTATACATAGTCAAACAATGGTGTCTACAGGATACTAGAATTATATTTCTGATGGCTATGAAATTTACATATAATTTTTTTTTCTATAGAGGGCCACTATGGGTGTCCTATTAAGGGAATAGTGTCTAAATGTATAGGTGAATTCACATTAGTTATGGTTTATAAATCACTACAACATGAATTCAACTTCTGTAAAGGAGGGTTTGGGCATGGTGTAGTTTAATGTCATCCAACCAGGACATTTGAGATTTCTTTTGAGAAATCATTTCAATTTGACTAGAAGAGGGTAAATGATTCATCTGTTTAACATTAATTTGACCAGAAATGTTCTTTATCAAAATGTATTGGAAATGGGAAATATATAAATCGTAATCCAAGGGGTTTCCAAATCCAAGGATGAGGCGAAACATATATGTCATATAGGCATATAGAGATAGGAAAAGCATCTATTGAGGATGAATTTTCCTTTGGATGACATGCATTTTTGTGGTAAACATATGCATAGCCCTCATGGAATTGTGTTTATAGTAAAACAATGGTTTCTACAAGACATTAGACATCTAATTCAGATGGAAATGGATGGTTATTGAGATTCATACTTTTCTGGAAATAGTGTATGGTGTGTATAGAAGGTTGCTCAATCATGAAGAGGAGGCATTTTCGGTTGAAATTTACTGGGAGTACTGAAAATAAATAGTGTAATTTTTATCCTACCCATATGGGTTGTTTCGTTACATAGGTTTGAACCTCACACAAGCGGGGAGGGGAAACTTCTGTTTCATGGATGGATCCGACACACGAGATTCAAATGTCACTACATATCCTATGATGATAATAATTAAGTTGTATGTAGTTTTTACAGGCTCATTATTATGTAGATCTGATTCATGCATATGGATGAGGATTTTTTTGATAAAGATTCACTAATATGGAAGGGTATGTGTCAAAATTTCCTTCACAAATTCATTTCTTATTTAGGGACATGAGGGGAAATACCCTTTTATATGACCTGACATAAGGGTGAATTCCGAGTATCAAGAATAATGTAGTTTAAACATCATGCTATTAGGATATTTATGTAATAGAACTGAGGAAATAGTGGGTAATCATGCTAGGTAATTCTGTATTGTCCAGGATGTGGGTAGGAGGAAGAGTGTAAACCATGGTTTTGAGGGAACTTGTATTAGGAAAAATGACATGGTACCTAGAAGCCGTTAGGCGTATGGAAATGGGAGAAGCCTCTCATAGGGACAGATTTTCCTTTTTATGAAAGTCTATTTTGTGGAAAACATATAAAGAGCGACCAAGGCATTGTGTGCATAGTCAAAAAAATGTGTCCATAGGACACTGGCTTTCAATTCTCCATGTCCATGAAGGATTATGATGATCTAAGATCACTCAAAGCATGGAGTTTGAAACATTGTGGGAGTGTACCTGGATACATTAGAATCATTTGGGCCATTGTATACCCATAGATTTAGGAATTCCCCTATATAGACCAAAATCATACATTGGGTGAGGTATTTTGATTTCCTCAGTGTGGTTAGGCCCATGTTTGGAGATCCTGGCACCCGAAGATTGGACACCCTACCTGGGTATGATTCATAGAAAGGGGGAGGTATATTTTTTTCTAGGTTTGGGGTATGTTATTGTTTAATGTCAAAAAGTTAGGACATTAGGTGTACCAATACAGAGGGTAAAATACTAATATTCCTATTAGAGTCTTGAAAATAGGATTAGTCATAGTAAATTGATTTTCACTAGCTGTGTGGGGTGTCCTTTGCCAAAATTCCAAATCCCACATGAGTTATTCACGGCGTGAGAAACAAAGGGTTTAAAAGGGTTTCATTCAACCATTTACAGATGATAGGATGAAGTAAAATAGTATTTTTGGTCCATATTGTTTAATGTCGTGCGATGGGTACATTGGGAGACTTCATGTAAATGAGCTAGCTATTGTGGTTCCATTTATGTCTTGTGGAAAGGAAGTTTAAAACATAGTTTAATTTTCATGTTACATGGAAAAAATATAAAAAGGGTCATGTGTAAATATGAGATAATCAGGCCGACATATTTTTGATACTCCTCAGACATTAGTGGGGGGAGAAGGTGTAAACCATGATTTTAGGAGACATCGTGTCAGGAGGGATGATGCGAGTCTTCAAAGCCAGTGAGTGTATGGCAGTAGAAACAACCTCTCTTGAGTATGGAATTTATTTTGGTTGAAAGAACAATTTTTTTGAAACTTTTGCAGATCTCCAAGGGCATTGTGTGCATATTCAAACAAAGGTGTCTATAAGGTACTATTCATCCATTTATGATAGCTGTGGGTGATTATGTGGATCCAAAATTTTCTGGGTTATGGAGTTTGATGGATGAAGAAGGGATGTCTAGAAATTTAATAAAGATCTTGACCATGATTAGTTCTAAGGTACAAGATACATTACATGCAGGGGGTTGGGGAATTTTTTCCATTTTTTTATTCTGCATGGTGGTACCCAGGATTTCAGGCACGAGTGTCGCTACGTATCTCGTTATACTGGGAATCTAGACACATTTAGTTCTTAAGATACCGTACTTTTTAATGTCGTGTGGTTAGGAATTTTTTGGCCATGCATTTTAATGTCATGTGGTTAGGACTCATTTGGCCTTTCTGTTTAACATCAAGTGGTTAGGACCAGAGTGAATCTATTTGAAAAGAATGAGGTGAGTGAAGTGTCAAGTTTGAACCTCATGGAGGTTTCTCATGTATCCTAGTTAGTTTGGAATTAATTTCAATGTACTTATTAAAAAATGTTCCTTATGTCGGTCTAAACCATTCAATCGAAAAGAAACAGTTTTTATGGAAGTTAGACCAGGATGAAGGATCTGGGCATCAGTATGTATCCTGCAGGGGTAGGAATCAAGAAATACATAGTTCTTGAAAACTATCCATAATAGTCTAACCTGTGTACATAGAGAGGTGTATTTTTTAGGTGGTAGTGAGACCAAGGCATAAGTTCAAGGTGACTTTATGTATCCTGTGAGGGTAGGAATCAAGTCGTGCGTATTTCTTGAAGGATGTTCCCTGCATATGTTTGTTCCATATGTAGTGAAGAAGGATTTTTTTAGGTGGTGGTTGGATCGGGGTGAAGCATCAGGGAGTCACTACGGATCCTGTGAGATCATGAATCAAACAACACTTTGTTATTTGGGTACCCTATAGTTTTATGTCTTACGGTAATGACTTTTTATAGTAGTGAATTGGTATTATTGTGGGGAATCCTTTATTGAGACTCCTCATCCCCTGTGAGTAGTACTCAATCTAAAAAAAGGTCTTAAAAGGGATTAATATATCAAATAGGGGGATCATGAAAAAGGACAAGGCATTTTCCTTCAATACTTCTCAACAGCTAGGCCTATGTTTGAAGATCAAGGCACTCCTTACATATTCTATAGGGGAAGAAATGAACCCATATGCAGCTCTTACAAAGAAACTCTCTACATAGGTCTGAACTTTATATAGGGAAATAAGGTATTTTTTTGGATGGAAGTTGAACTGGGATGGAGGATTCGGACGTTACTACATATCTTGTGAGAGAAGGAATCAAGCCACATGTAGTTCTAGAGATTCCCTAGGTCAGTCATACCCATTCAAAGAGGGGGGGGGGGCATTTTATGTTTTTCTTTATTTGATGGTGGTTGGACCTGGATGGAAGATATGGGAAATACTACATATCTCCTAGGGGTAAGAATCAAGCCACATGTAGTTCTAGAGTTTCCTCCTTGTATAGTTTTGTATCATACATAGGGAAGGGGGAATTGTTAACCATTTTTAATGGGCCTATAGCCTACATTTATCCTCTGTTTATCTATTGGGAAACTTTTACCACCATTCCTAAGATCATGTGAGCTATGCTGGGTGTGAGAAACAAGAAATATCCAGGGTATCTTCTTATAATGAAAAGGATGTTGAGAGTATAAAAGAGGAATTTTTTATTAGGTTTTGGATAGGCCAAGATCTAGGATCAAGGGTTCTCTATGTATCCCATAGGTTTATGGGAATTAATTCGTACGTAGTTCTTAAGACACTATGCTCCTTGTACCGGTCCAACCCATGCACAGAAAAGGGGGGGTCATTTTTTGACGGTGTCAAGACTAGGATGAAAGATCTTGGTTTCACTAAGTATCCCATCGAGGTAGAAATCAAGTCAAAAGCGTGACATGGTAGATGACTGATGGCAGAGGAAACATCCCCTCAGGTTATAACATTGTTGGGGCAATGTAGTTTAATGTCACAGGGTAAGGATAAAGATGCTGATTTGTTTAACATCATGCAGCTTAGAAAAATTCATCATGCAGTTTATCGTCATATAATTAGGACGTCTTTCATACATTATAACGCCACATGCGAAGAAAAACTTTGTCCATGAAGTTTAATTTCATGAAGTTAGGACTCATTAATTTCCCTACAAAATCTTGAACTATATGCTGGGAGAGGGGAATTGTTTATTTTGACTGGTGGATAGACCATGACGTAGAATCCAGGTGTCACTGCATATCCAGCGAGGGCTGAAATCAAGCCATGCATAGTTATAAGGAATCCTCATGCTAGTCTAACTAGTATATGGATACAGGGTAATTTTATACCATGTTTTCAATATGATGAGATTATTATTATCTTATTTTCTTTTTCCATGTAGGGGAAATCCTGACCACTATTCCAAAAATCACGTGAGTTATACTCAGTGTGAGAAACAAGGAGTGACTAGGAGTTCCCTTGTAGTATAGGGGAAACAAAGGATATAACAGAGGCATTCCATGTCATGTTATGGATGGACCAAGACTTAGGGTCAAGGTGTGTCTACGAATACCATTGGTGAATAGGAATCAAGTCGTATGTAGTTCTGTAAAAGGCCCTCCCAAAAAGGCTTGAGAAATATGAAAGGAGGGAAATAAATATTTATCTTTCCCTTGCACAGATCTGATTCATGCACAATAAGTAATTATTCTGGAAGAAGTGATCACCATGTAGTTTAACATTATTCAGTTAGGATGAAGATGCTATGAAATTTTACATCATACAATGTGGATGAATATGTTATGCAATTCAACATTGTGCTTCATGGATGAATTCATCATGTTGTTTATTATCATGTGATCAAGACATCTTCTGTATAGTTTAACATTAGGTGGAGAGGACGTCTTTCTATGCATTTGTCTATATGAAATATTTATTTAGGAACCTAGAATTGGTGGGGGATGTGGTGAGCTTTCCATCCATTTAAATCAAAGAATATTCTCAATTATAGAAAAAAGTTTTTTTATAACAAATGATCCTTCCCATTTTTGCTCCAACTTTGGAGGATTCTTCCCAAGTATCATCAGGATTATGAGGTCCAAAACCATTTCTCCTTCGAGGTAATATTGGAGTAACAAATTTTTATTGAAGGCTCATGCAATTTGATATTGGTATAATTTCAGAGGGTGAAAAGTGTGTAATCGTTTCTCATCTAACCGCTCCATCTCATCAAACCATTTTTGGGATTTCTCATGTACACATAGTTGATCAAAAAATAGTGACACAAAGTGATGGTAGTTGAATTTCGACGGGCAGAACATCCAATATCCAATATAATAATGAGTATGGGGTTACTTGAGTGGCAGTACGGGTTACAGTCTGGTAACCCCAAAGAGCATGGTAGAACTTGTCTGGCCACAATGTCTTATCCTTGTCTTCCATTTTTTGGAGTATGATGGATATAGTCTTATTAAAAAACCTTTTCTGTCTGTTGGCCGCTATATGGTAGTGGGGTGAATGGTTATCTTTGATACTATACTCCTTGTAGAGTTTTTCCAATTCAACATGGCAGAAATTCGTGTCATTTTGTATTAATATTGTGGGAGAGACATCAAACATGGTGATGATATTGGATTTCATGAAGTCGAAAATGATTTTTTTTTTCAACTTCTTAAGGGGTAAAAATTCTTCCCATCTAGAAAAGAAGTCATTTTTGGTGAGAATAAACTTGAATTATCTGGTCGTAGCAGGAGGATATGGTCCCACAACGTCCATTCCCCCTATGGAGAAAGACTAGGAGTACATATCTGTCTGAATCAACTCCAGGGGTTGATGGAATAAATTGGCATGGAATTTTTAGGAACGACACTTTTTGGTGAAATCGGCATAATCATGAATCATGTTGGGCCAATAGTATCCAAGACCTTTAATTTGATGATAGGGTTTGGATGCTATTTGATGTACCCCATAAGTTCTGACATGCAATTCTTTCATGATGACAACGGTCTCTTCTCCATCAATGCACGTGAGAAGGACTCTATAAATTCCCCACTTGTAGAGAACCTTTCATTTACATGTACTATTGTGAAACAAGAAATTGATTAATTGTCTTCATATTTATTCTCTTCTATCCCTATCTGGTCATAGTTCTCCCTTTTGAAGATAATCCATAATAAGAGTCATCCAATCAGTTGTAGGACCATACAACTCTGAGATGGTATTGATCTCATTGATTTACTCTATCATGGAATGAACATATGGTTAAAACATCTGGTGATGGGTAATGCTGATGACTATTTCACTCTGATCCATATTTCCCAGATATGTGATTGTATTTTTCAATGAATCAGATTGCACATTTTTTGACTGAGGGAAATACACCAATTTCATATCTGATGAGAATTCTGCCATAAATTCTCAAACATGGTTCATCAAAGATAATAAATCCTCTTTCTTGATAGCATAGTCACCATTGAATTACTTTATGATGAGTTTAGAATCACTTTTTATCTTTATGTGTTCAGATCACACTTGGAGTGCTAGTTTTAGGCCTACGATAAGGGCCTATAATTCTGATTCATTATTTGTGCACCCCTTTAATTGTAATAAGTAATAAGGAAATAATACCTTTTCCAGGGATACAAGTATGACTCCTAGAACCACTATAATGAGTTCAGGGACTTCCATTATTTTTACTTTTAGGCTTATAGAGTCACTATCGATGTAAATTTCCCACATCTAGGAGTTCTCTTGAACAAAGAACACCTCCTTATTAGGTAATTTTACATCCAATGGAGTCACTTTTGCTGAGGGGTGTTCTGTCAAGAAATCTGATAATTCATTACCTTTGAAAACCTTCTTTGGTATGAATCGTATATTGAACTATTATAGGATGAAAACCCATCATGATAGGTGTCCAATTAATAGTGGATTACTAAGATGGTAGTTAGGTGGGTTTCTACAAGAGACCAAGTGGACCTCGTGGTGATGCAGACAATTCCTTATCTTCTGAACTACAAATTTTAAGTCTAGGAAGCTCTTCTCAATAATTGAATACTTGGTTTCAGTATCAATCATGGTTCAACTGAGATAATAGAGAGTATTTTTTCTTCCAAAATCATTCTTTTTCATGAGGAAAGAACCTAGAGATTGATCTAAGGTGGTTACATACAGAATGAGTGATATTTATTTGATATGTGAATTAGCCCTGGTGGACTCAAGAGATATTTCTTGAAATTGTTGAATACTTCTTGAAAGTCATTATTCAATTTATATTCTACCCCTTTCTTCATCAAAATGGTGAAGGACAAAAATTTTCATATAAGTTTCGATATGAAGTGCCAAATTTAAGCTAGGTTTCCTTGGATTCCTCTTAACTCAGTGTGGTTTTGAGGTTCTGATATTCCAAGGATAGATTTTGTCTTCATAGGGTCGAAATTTATGCCATAGTGGTGTATAATAAAGCTGAGGAAATTCCCTAAGGTGACTCCGAAGAAACATTTTAGGGGGTTCATTTTCAAAATGTGTTGTCATAAGTTACTAAATATGGTTTCAAGACTTGGAAGGTATTATAAATGCTGTATTGACCCAAATATCAAATCATCTGCATAACATTCAATGAATTGTTATAGGAAGGGTTTGAAGATGTGATGAATGGCATGCTACTCAGTGGAACTGACACTCTGCAATACAAAGGGAATAAACTTGTAGAAAAATACCACATGGGGGGATTTGAATGTAGATGATTCTTTATACTCTTGGTCTATTTTTATTTTATTATAACTTTAATTAACTTCCATGAAAGAGATATCATAATACCTGTAAGTTTCATCAATCTACATTTATGTGATCGGGAATGGGAAATAGTCTTTTGACAAGGGTCGGTTGAGGTCCCTAAAATTGATGTGAACCATGATCTTACCATTATTATTCTTGATGAGGACAATGTTTGATATCTATATGGGATAATAGACCTCCCAAATGAAGTTGGATATTATGAGCTTGTTGACTTCAGCCTCCATTTTGGCATCATGGGTTAGGTGTGTCCTTATGACAATTTCTTGTAACCATGGTGATCTTATGGTAGGCCCAGGTGGTGAGTGACCACTTCAGGATCGAGTTCTGACATTTAAGTATAGTTCCAAGATAAAAAATCTTGATTATGATTCAGGAAATAGGCATATACCTATTTCACATTGAATGGAATGACCGCACTAACAAAAGTGGGTCGCATGTCTTCATCCATACTTGAATTGAATTCCATAAGTTCATAAATGGTGGTAGAGATTCCTTCCTCAAATGATGGAGGGGAATTCCTCATGACCTCTTCTTATTTCTCCTCTACATACTCATCATCTTCATCTTTATCTTATGATTGGGGAACAATTCTTGGGATGATCATTCCATAGTTTATGGAAGAGTCATACATTTGGTGTCCAAGAGGAGAAGATGCCTCTTATGTCTCAGCCATCAGTGGAGGCTTCGTTAACGAAGATGTAGTGAGGGGTAAGGTAGTTACCCAACCATATTTTAGTGACAATATACCCCCTCTTTCCTCTATGGGTAAGGAAGGGATTTCATGGTGTTTTGATGATGGTACAAGGGAATATTTATCTGAACCTTCCCTGTTATCTCAAAAGTTAATGAGTCTTTCATCATTATCAGGCTCAACATCCGTAACTAAAATCAGGAGGTCTCTGAATATGCATCTAAATTTGGACTTGTTCCCTCAATCAAATTGATGAGCAGTTGGTATTCCTTCCCGAGCGGCTTGACGAGTTCGTTGGGAACCATTTCCAAACCATATGGGGTTGTGATCTGATGAATTCTGTCAGCTGAGGGTTGCTTCCCCTTCAACTTGTTGAACCCTACATCAATATAGTGTGACTCAAAGGACATAAATGGGTTCTTATTAGCATAAAATTTCGCACTCTATCCATTAATGCTACCCTTTATGTAATGATGGTACGAGGAGGGGGCTGCTGAATGTTGATGCATTGAAGGTCTCCCTAGAAGGGCATTGAAAGAAGTATTAATTCAGACCACCCGAAATTATGGATGAGCTATGAGGTAAAAAAACTAGGGTTTGATCTTTATTTGACATAATGGCTTATACATGCTTTTGTCGTATCATAACTGGGTTGTGGTGTAGGGTGTTAGATCATCTTCATTGCAGCCCAGCCGATGAAGTGTCTGTAGTGGGAGGAGATTAACCTCTGATCCATTGTTGATGAATACCTTTCTCATATCAATTACATTTATTTTACCCAACACATATAAGGGTTTGATGTGTCCTCTCATGGTTAAATTTTCATCTTGATCCATAAAGGAGGTAACTGCAAGGAATTTTGTAGGATTGGACTCTGTTTCGTAGAGTTAAGCGGTTTCTACTTCATCATTAAACTTCTGGGTGCTCCACAAAGCTTTGATGAGTGCATCCCTAGTATATGATAATAGATTTAGTGCATCCATGATTGAAATATTAGCTGGTACTGAATCCAACTACTTCAGAAAGTTATATTTATGATCGAAAGTATGACACTTCCAATCTTGGGGATGCTCTTTCACAGTAGCTTTATGGGATTGGGAATTTGATGGAGATGGGTGGGTCATTGGGGTCGGATCCAGAGAAGCTTCTATCTTATTTGGATTGGGTTGAGTGGGTCTTCTCTCCTACTAAGTGAAATTAGTCATCTGTTCTTCATATGATATATACTCTAGAAGGATTGGGCTGGGATGGCTTCCTACGGGGGTTGGATAATTTTCTAGTCCCTTTTGAAATTTCTAGAAGGTCCTTCTGCGGGTTTTCGCAACAACAAAGGTTTGAGAATGGGTATGACCATAGGATTTATTTCGGTCATGGATGTGTGTCCTTGGATATCAATGTCTTATAAATTTTCTTCCTCCGACCCCCAAATTGGGTGTGGGGAATCCTGGTTGATAACAACATTCATCCTTAGAGATGGGATCCATCAAGTAGATGACATCTAAGGAGACAAAAATCAGCTCCTCTTCCTATGATGAATTTTCCTTATCATCTACCCCTAATGGTGCTATTTGGAGTGGTGGTGCCTATTGTGCTATTTGGTTGGGCAGTTCCCATATCTTCATATCTTTTGGTATAAAATCTGATAGTGTGAAAGCTAACTTTGGCATCAGTTCAAGTTCATCTTCCTGCACTTTCTTTCTACCTTTCTGATCAGACAACCTTCGGGACGACTATCCCTTGGAGGATTGCGGACCAAAGGATGATGATTGTGATTTTTTAGGAGCCATGAGAGGCACGGTTGGTTGCTTCAACTATTCCTGGATTATGGAATGTTCTTGGTTGACTATTTTTTGAGTCAACCAACTACCAAAATTTTTATCCCTTTTGTTAACATATTTTTTCAAATCCCCTTTTTCATCCGGAGAAGTGGTGAAAAACACATGCCACTTGTATTAGTGATGGTACTATATTATATTTTCTGGAATCTATAATCTTTTGTAGGAGTTCCTTGAAGATGAAACACTTCTAGATAGTGTGTCTCAATATTTCGTGTAAGGGACAGTAGTCGAGCCAATCATCAATACCGACTTCATCAACCATCTTTGGCTATAGTAGCCGAAGTAAGTTGAAATTCATGGAGGATATTAAGTAAAGAAAGACTTGATCATATCAGAAAGAGTAAAAATTATATATGTGTTCCTGGAACTGATTTCTTTTCACTCCATAGTGCTTGTACTACCAAGGTAGGGATGGATGATTTCATTTAGAAGGCCCTACACAGTTTGGTGGGGGCCTTAAAGATGGAGCTATTGTAGGAGGTGTCTTAAGAATGAAAGATGCTGCTTCAACCCTCCCTGCTATTTTTACTAGGGTGGATGGGGCTGCCCAGGACTTGAGATTAGTCTTTTTCAAGGAATATTCTATCATTTTAGTGATGGAGGATAAATCCCGAAACCCAATTATATATTTCACTGGAATAAGTGGTGTTCAGAACTCATTATGGAGATTGTCGATGAACATGGATAACATCTAATCTTGGGGAAGTGTCCAGTTCAAAGAATAAGTCAGACCATTCAATATTACAATGAAGTCTGAAAATCTCTCATTCTATCACTATTTGAAATTAATGAGGTCATTGAATATTTTTTTTGGAAACATCGAGGTGATTTGGAATAGGAACTGGAATCAAAGATCCTTCTATCCTGTTATCGAGTTAGCTTGAAAACTAGTTTACCACACGAAGGTTGAACCGTATAGGGCTCGCACAAAGCATATGATCTTGACAACTTATTATTACTTTGGGGTTCCCATAATGAGATAAATGTAAGAAGCGTAGTGCATTAGATACTGGTCCGGGTCCCCTAAGCCATTGAACACTAGGAATATGAGATTCCGGAAATTTGGTAGAGGTGGGACGTTGCTCCACCAATTCGGGTAAGGATTCCATTCAGGTTATATTTAAGTCTACTACCCCTCCATTACATCTATTTGAGTTGTCAATAACTCAATGGTATTATGGATCCCTTCATGCACGTCTTGTTAGACCTAAGCATGAGCGAGTGGAGTAGGGGTCATGATTGGATGGGTTGACGCTTCTATAACTTGATTTGAATATCCATCCAGTGGCATCATCTGGGGAATTTCCGATATCTGTTATTATTTATTCCGCAATAGAGGGAAATCTTGATATCCTTTTTTGGATTGGGATTAAGTAGATTGATGGTCCTGACACTGCCTTAAATGTGCTTTTTAGCCTTTATCCTTCCATCGGGATGAGACTGTGAGGCCTCAGTATATACGATGGAAGTGTGTGTTGATGCTCCACCTGAGGAATATACCTAGTAGTATGAATTTCTCTTATAATATAAACAATGAATCTCATTATATCTTTCACTTTTTCTTCCTAGCAAGTGAATTCTCCTCAAGCATGGGGGAATCATCTTCATGAGGAGGATGCGGTGGGCTGTATACCTTGCTCTTATTTGTTTCTTTGTTGAGGATTATTGCGGTAGGTAATGGAAGATTAACCGAGGGAGGACAAAAATTTAGGACAACTCTTGGGTTTCGAGTGTGCACACCTCCAGGCTTGGTGTGGACCATCTCCAGGAGGGAACCCTCATATCATGTTTCCATGTTATTTGTATCATTTTTAGCAAGGTTTGTGGGGATGATGTTGATGATGTTCACCGATGCATACCACATTGGGGTAGCATACCAATGGATGAATGTTAGGAGAGATTATTAAATCCTTTGTTGGATATTATCCATCCATTTTGTGATACACTTTGAGTTTCTTGGTGAAGGGTGACTCAAAGGGAGCTATGATATGACCATGCAATATGCCTCATTTCTAAGGGATGGGAATCATGGGACTTGACAGAATGAGTGACCCCTTAATCCATTGTTCTTCCCATATGGGAGATGGTATACGTCCACTGGTGGGAATTTGAGGTAAAAATACCCCCATTCTTATGGGATGGGGTTTCTCCAGTTCCTTTATTGATGTGTCTTGGCCTGTATTTGCTGGTATTATGGGGAAATGTTGTGTTAAAAATTCCTCCAGCCCTGTGGGATGGGGCATGTCCCATATTTCAGCTACTAATACCTCTATTTACACCTTCTTGATCTTACTCATCACCATGCATGAGTGAGATGGATATGGTGTCAGGTTTGAATGTGAATTACTTATTCCTGATGACATGATAATTTCTATTTGATTGGATTCTCTTAGATATGGGGCATGTTGGATATTCAAAGTACCTTGGATTTTGTGCTTCTTGATGGCTTGCTCTCATTAGGAAAGATGCTTCCAAGACTTACTCAAGGATGAATCTTGTCGGGCGTTTCACCTTTCCTAAGCTGGGACTTCATTTGATTTCCATTTGGGGATGATGAAATTGTATGATGTCACTTCCAATAGGTTCTACTGAATGGGAAGTGGGGTGATGTGTAGAGATCCAAGTTATCCCCATCCCCAGTTATGAACACCAGATGTGGTGCCACTGATAAGGTAGTGAAAATTATTCCGCGTGTACAGGTAGGCCAGCTCAAGGTCTTTCTTTCACCTTTCTGATTTTGGAAACTGTATAGACGGAAGGTATTCAAGGTTTATTTGATACAGAAGTTCTCCCAGGACATTACCATGGTCCACATACACATCATAGGGTAGAAATTTTTCATTTTGATAGATGAGATTTTTCTAGATATTAAGGCAAATGTGATACATAAATTTTTCCAACAACATCATTGGTATGTTTTAACAAGAAGTTTCCATATGAAAATAAATCATTGGTAAGTTATCCATAGCTAGTTGCCTTATCACAAGCAACATGTAATGTCCCAGTTCCGGACGCCACCCAGAGGAACCCCATACCCGGTTGGTCACATGGCCTCAAGCGCATTCCCCTGAATACCAGTGGATTTCGACTAGTAGCGAGGACCTTGTGTGTGATAGTGGGGAAACAATGCCCTCATTGGTAGAGTAACACAGTGGGAGAAAACAATATGCAAAAGCAGAAAAAGTAATAATCCATACAAGAGTAAACAATGGAAGACTGAAAGTAAGAAACAATTGGAGCACATATATAAATGATGCATGATACATATGTCTAGGAATAAAGCCAAACAAATCACAATGCTAGAATACAAATAGTTCTAAACCAAAGTATGAAAGAAAAAAGATAAACAGCTCCTCACCATCGCAATCCATAGATTAAAACCATTCTCTCCAGCTCTATAGTCAATCAAGAACCTAAAGTAGAAGGGAACTTTCCCTTATCTATACCTGAAACAAAGTAATCTGTTTGGGACCATAACCAACAATTCATAGGATATAAACCTCCCTCTGATACCACTTTGTAACATCCCAGTTCCGAAAGCCACACAGAGGCGCCCCGTACCAGGTTGGTCACATGGCTTCAAGCGCATTTCCCCGAATGGCAGAGGCTTCCAACTAGTAGTGAGGGCCTTGGTTGTGATGGTGGGGAAACTATTCCCTCATTGGTAGAGTAACATAGCGTAAGAAAACAATATGCAATAATGAAAAAAGTAATAATCTATACAAGAGTAAAAAACAGAAGACTAAAAGTAAGAAACAAATGGAGCACATATATAAATAATGAATGATACATATGTCTAGGAAAGTATCCAAACAAATCACAATGCTAGAATAGAAATAGTACTAAACCAAATTATGAATGAAAATAGATAATGAGATTCTCAGCATCATAGGCCATAGCTTGACCCATGCTCTCAAGATCCATAGTCAATCAAGAACCTGAAGTAAAAGGGAACTTGCCCTTATCTATACCTGCAAAAAAGTAATCTGTTTAGGCCCAAAAGAATAACCCAAATAGGGTGTGAGACTAAATCCCAGTAGGCAACCACCCAAAGATCTGTGCCAAATAGTTAGTGAGTAAATATGGAAGGAGGTAAGTAAAAGAGCAGTAAAAAAATCCAATGCTTCAAAGCATTCAATTCTATATATCAAATAATCAGCTAAAATCAAAACATGTTACCCTCTAGGAAGTACACACAACCTATCCCATTTGATACCACTATAAAAATATACAAGGAATCTCTGAGGATGCTCCCAGGGTCAATTCCCATTATATCCAAAAGTGGTTAAAGACTCTCTATGGAATCTCACACGGTCAATTCTCCTTATAGTCAAAAATGATTAAAGAATCTATAAGGAACCTCATATGGTAAATTCCCCTTATAGTCAACAATGATTACAGACTCTCTGAGGAAGCTCACACAGTCAAGTCCCCTTATAGTCTACTACACCAAGTTCCCATGGTCCTGTGTAAGTCAAACGGGCATAACAGTGCAATACAGCCAAAGTAAACCTCCATAATAACTTGGCTAACCATCTACAGAAGACCAATAATGTCAGGTATCAATAAACACTCCATACTATAGTACTAGGAATGGGAATAACATCAAGTAAGCCTATCAAGCCACCAGGACCAAACGGTCGTAAACAGAACATGCACGAGAAACCATATCCAAAGCATAACAATCAACCCTATTCACATCCGAATAACCTCTACTTAGGCATACTAGCATGATAGGAAATTAACAAGGTTAAAACGGTAAACATGAAATACCCCCTTCAAGGGTATTGGTCAAAATTTAACATATTTCTCAAAGTATAAGAATGGAAAGACACAAACTGCTTACCTTAGTGTTGGGAGATCGTTATACATAAATCGCAGGGCTTGAATCACCTTAGAACGCCAAATATCTATAAAAACATTTAAAATGTTCAACAGAGGAAATCTTAAGAAAGAGGAGGAATCATGAAATGATGCTCTATAAGATGATAGAGCATTCCAAGGTGATTCCAACGCAATTGACGGTGGTAGAATCGGAGATCGGATGCTTGGTCGGGGTCTTAGAGGAAGATCGCGGCCGTACGAGAGCTCTCAGCCGAAAGAAACCTAGAAAAAGATGTTTCTGGAGATGAGATGTGACCCCAGTACGTTTAATGAAAAAAATAAAATACACAGCATGTACTTTGGAAGTACACAATGTGTACTTTCTGTTTCCATACTTTGCTTTAGATGGCCTCCAAGTCACCCCCACATGGCCATGTGTGCAGGCATTACACGGCCAGCACACGTCCTCCTGTGGCAACACAGTAAACAACGTGTACTTAAAAAATTTCCAGAAAATCCCATACTTCTCAAAAACAACTAGAAAAGGAAAACATACCTGAAATGAAGGTCCTAGTTCTTACATAACATATCTTATTCTCATTCCACCATGGACTCTTCTGGTTGATCCAATTGGTTTGACTACTCCTTAATTATTTCATTCCAAGCATCAGGGTTAGTGAGAGTCTCGTAAACATGTGAATGATATGAGGGTGGCTCAAAAGATGAGTGTGGCCCCAAGACATCCTATAGTTGAGAAAGAATATCTCTTTTCATGGAGAGAGTACCCCGTTTATCATACTCCATTTTCCAAGCGCCTTAGTATTTGAGGTATTTATCTCATTTGACCCAATGAAGGGTAGACCTTCTCACTGGCATAAAAGATTTCTTCAGCGAGGACCTTCATAGTCGATTCTTTGATGGTGAGGACTACCATATCAGCTTCACATCCATCTGAAAAGAGGACTTTTGTAGTGTATACCCTTGGGAGGACCACCAGGGAAAACCACAGTAAGGGGAGGAACTTCTTGTTTCTTGGAGTCATTGAGGTCATGGCCTTCATATTCACTGCTATCATGGTGAGGACTATCATCATAGCTCTAGTGGAAGGGAAAGTATCTACAACATCCATTATGGGGAGGGACTTAAGGATGTACTAAAATGAGGGGAGGAGCTTATCATTTCTTGATGTCACTATGGTGAGGGATTTTGTAGTGACTTCCATCATTGTAAGGACTAAAATTATAGCTTGACGTCCGACTATAGAGAGAAACTTATCTACATTTTATACTCTAGGGAGGACCATCAGGGTGGACTAAATCAAATGGAGGGACTTATTACATTATGACCTTCTATTTGAAGGGATGGACACTCCGAAACTCATCAGGAGATAGGCTCTCGGGATTGATCATTTCTAGCCCATGGAGTAACCACGCATGGGTGCTATAGGGAGGACCTTTAGAGCTGTAGGTAGAAACACTACAGGGAGGACCTTTGAAAATTATACTATCATTTCCATAGTTTGGTAATGGATTTATAGGATCTTGAGCCTCTACTGATAGATGTTTGATGGATTCAAGAACTACTTCTTCCAGTAGAGAGGAATCATGAGTGAGCTCTTCATTTTCTGGTTTCCATTGGTGTGTTTCATTTTTGTGAACTATCTTATAGGAAACTGGGGTCCCCTACTATTAGTAATGACCTCCATATATAGGTCCCTATCTAATTGGCCCCCCCGAGGTCGATGCGATATTACAATGAAAATATTGAGTTTTAAAAGGCCCATATGCTTACTCGGGATCAACCACCATGTTGAACCAATGTCCCATAGTTAGAATGGGAATTTGTTCCCGATATGAGTGTCCTTGTATCGTGTAAAATGGAGGTTAACCCTACTAGACTAGAGTAGGGATGCGAAACTACTCCGGGGTGATTATTATATTATTTGGAGGAATCACCCTGCCCAAGGAGATTAGGTTATGGGCTCAACTCCTTTCTTTTTACTCTGACACAATGACATATTAACTTGTCTCAAGGATATAGTTTAGGATCTATGTATGATCCTCCATCATTTATAAGATGTGTTGAGATACGTCTTTGGCTGGAATGGGTATGAATTCCCATTCCAATGTTGGAGAATGAGTTTGTGCCTGCTCCAGTCCTCCATGAGATTCCAATGTGTACATGTGGTTATCTTGTATTGGGGCATAAGAGCTGTCTTCTCAAGTTGCCACTGTATTTAGATGGTGGGATTTGTAATTACGAGTATTAAATGGAGTCTAATTTTTACCACTGTATTTGTCTCACGGTCTAGATTTTCATCCATAGGAATTTGTTTTTGCTCATATGTTATTGCCACCATATTTAGATGATGCGATTCTTATACACTAGCAGCGTTGCGTGACTACCCATAATTTTCAACCCTATTTAGATAGTGCCCATTCAATTCATCATCAAGAATTTCCACATACTTATTTCTAGTTGCCGTTTTATTTAGATGGAGGGATTCTTGCACATTGGCAGAGATTTTCATCTTCCTATAATTTTTTTTCTTTGTCTGCACGATGAGGCTAGCGATCACCAGCAGGAATGTGTGTCTTCTCATATTGTGACTCCCTATTTCTATGATCAGATTCATTGGATCGAGCGGGGATATGAATCTTCTTGTAGATTTTCGCCGCATTTCCATGGTGGGATTCAAGAGGACAATAAAAATTGATCGCCTTCCCATTATATGCCACTGCGTTTTTTGTGGTGAACCTCCTCCTTAGGAACCAAGGTGATAACCTACTCCTGATTATGTGTTTTACACTTTCAATGGGTAGCCCTAGGGCCCCTTTTCCATTGGACTTCAGCACGTTCCCTCTGAATTGGATCCTCTTCAGAGCGAAGATATTTGATTGTATGCCGCTAGTAGTAGCGTCCTCCGGTAGGAACCCTAAAGTAGGGTTCTTTTTCAATTGGGATGAATTCATCAGTGTTTACCTCATCTGCCTCCCTGATATAAGGGAGTTAATTATTGTTTTACTTTGGTTATATGCTCCCAAAGTAGTTGGAGAGGACAGTAGGGATATTCTATTCCGGGATACCGGTCGCAGTTGAAGAGGTAGTTGGAAATCTTTCACTAAATAGATGGCCTACATTAAAGTCTCCACCTTGAAGAGAACACCTCATTAGTGGTATTCTTTGATCAGCGTGTTTCAAAAAAATCATTGAAGACGCTGGGTAGGTGACATAGTTCTATTTGTCAAGGATCCAGTCACCTGTGTAGATTCTAACGCATGTGTCTGAGGAATTTTTCGAGATTCAATTTGGATAGAAGAGAGATATGTGAAACCCAAAATATATATAATAAGAAGAGACAGAGAATCCCCATCAATGTATCATCTCATGATCACATGCATGGTTGGTGATCTTTCTCGACCCTCTTCCTTTTAAGTGAAAAAGGGGCTTGAGGTGGGGTGACCTTCCACCTTAGATAAGGATTCACATCAGTTTCGCCATTTTTGTTTTGTCCCAATTTACATCGTAGTGTATAGGGGAAAAACAAATGCTCTTATGTACCATATCTACTTCTTTGTTATCATTGGGGTAAAACAATGACCTTGGTTATGGATTCACATCAGGTTCACCATTGTTTTCACCAAAATTCGCATCGTAGCATATATGAGAAAATAAAATGGTTCAACATGCCACATCCACTAGTTTTTATAATTGGGGTAAAACCACCACCTTGGTTGAGGATTCACATCAGGGTCTCCATTTTTGTTTTGTCTCGATTCGCATCGTACCAGGGGCCGACGAAAGGGCTTGATAGATAGTGACCCATTTTCTATTGTTATTAAGGGTTTCACATCCTTCACGATTTTCTAGGATGATCTCCAACGGGTTTATTCATGGATCAGAAAACACCCAATGACCCTTGTATCCATGAATAATGATACTTATATCTAATGGAAGGAGATCATTGGATGATGCTTTTTCTAATGACCCTTATAGGCTTCATTGGTTGAGAGGATGGGAGTTTGTCCTCATCACACCATTTGGGGGGGGGGGGTTATTTCCTTCTCTGAGACTCTAATATACATTTTAGAAAAGTTCATATGTTCATGAATCATTTGTTCTTTCCCAAGAATGAGTCAGCAGATTACCCATAGGTTGCATGGTTAACCATATATATTCATGGGTCAAGAATTACTGAGATAATGACAGTTAGGTTCTCTGGAGTTTTATCATCATCTAGGGATGAATGAAATTGCTTTGATATCAGGATAAAACCCATTATATGGGATTCCTACATGTCCTCATGAGAGGAATCACAACCCATGTAGTTCGGTGCCACTTAACTAGACACATCACCTTTTAAGATCATATGATAGGACCCATCCTAGAAGTTTTAGTATGTGGAAAGGGAATCTAGGTGGAGGAAGCATAGTCATGATTTAGTGTGGGACATACACCCATGTGGCTGAGGACACTCAGGAGAAACATAGTCTCCTGGGTGGATATGGAACTATCGGGGATATGCCATGATGAACACTAGGGTTATTTGGGTGTTGGGTTTGGACCTCAAGGAGGATTCCTACATATCCTAGTTAGTTAGGAATCAAATCCCTCATAGTTTAGTTTAGTTTGGTGATTATATGATAAATTAGGCCTTGTTTCTGGGGGAATGATTGGGGCCTGACCTTTGAAAATGATTCCCTTGAGTTTAGGCCTTCAGACATGTTTCCTACTTATCTTTTTTTGAGAAGCAATCAGAATTCTTAAAGTTCATTTTGTATGGGGTTTACACCTGGGAGGAGGCCCATGTTTTGGAGTTATCTAGGTGTCATGATCATTTCCAACCTCTAAACCCATGTGATTCATGCTCGGTGTGAGAAACAATAGGACGCAATGGATCTAGAGATCGCATGTCCCACTTCATCTACTGATAGATGGTACTGGATCACCATGGGAGAGTGAGAGAGTGTCTTTGAATATTCCAGCATCCTCTCCCTAGTTGATATCCAAGATAGTCACATTTGTAAATCTATCTGGACATGTTTCGAGATGATCCTAAGAGGAGAGAGAGTACCACATCCCATAAAAAGGTTAGGGGATTACCTCTAGGAGAGTTACCTAAAATTATTTTTGGGAAAGGGAAGAAGTATTACCCCTTGTCAAAGGGAAAATAAGGTGTGTTACCTTTGTATTTTAATTTTACCTCATTGAATGGAAGAACCACTGATTACCCATGATACCTAGAACATGGAGCTTCACATGAGTACTCTAAGGGTGGACCCCATGTTAACATGGTAATGTAAACTTAGAGACATTTTGGGGGCCCATAACCTTTCTTGGATCACCCACATGAC
The DNA here is from genome assembly GCA_963277665.1 of Viscum album. NCBI lineage: Eukaryota > Viridiplantae > Streptophyta > Magnoliopsida > Santalales > Viscaceae > Viscum > Viscum album. Next base: position 717,612,608 of record OY728129.1, on the reverse strand, counting down.
TCTAGTTACCATTAGTATGTAAATTCAAAAGTACACACTGATGAGATTGATGGTTTATCTTACGGGTCCAACTGATTTGGAATGGGGCTTTGGCCTGATGCCCATGGTCTGGTTAACAAAGGGTATTCAAAGGATTAGATGGATATAGAAGGGAATGATCAGGAATTGAAGGCAGAAAGGCCCAAAGATACCCAATTCTACATACCAATTGTTCATATGTGGTGGGGTAAACTCCCCATGGTGTACTACCATGTGGGTGGAGGGGCCATATGAGTACCGAGGTGGTACATGGACCTAGATACTATTCGTGCATCTTGGGGGTAAACATACCTCGATGTGGTATGTGTACCATATTGGTATGTGGTCTCTACATTCATTCGCATACTATAGTGGTATGCAGAGATAGAGTCCATCTGTGTAGTAGATACCTATGTGGGACAGGGTTTCATCCTCATATAGATGTGAAATGCGGTACACCTTATCGAAGAAGGGGCATTAGTCCTATAGTTTGCAGGATGTTCATCCGCAAATGGGGCATGGTTCATAGTTCTCTAAATCAGTTCATAGTTTTTTCCATATTATTTTGCTTTTACCTTTTTATAGTTTACGGCGTGTCTATACCTACTAGAAACCATTCATGGTTTCATACTTCATTGATTCTTTTCCTTCGAAGTCTTCCGTTTGTAAAATCAAATATATCCACAAATCATCTTCTCTATATCCTATTTCATATACTCAACTTTGGGTCCTTCTATAGTGTGCCAAGGAGACTGTATCTATGGGTGACATGGATATTTTTGTGGAATACCATGGGGGGATTTCTCAGCTCATGGATGTATCAATCAATAGAGGTTTGCGGGGCTGAGGTTAGTGAGGTTGTGGTTCATGGTGGTAGAAATCGCCACCTCAATCCCATGAATGACACAGGTTGTAAGACATTGCCGGCCTCACGTCATTTGTGAATTTAGTTTCTGGGGACGGTGTGTGGGGGCATACCTCTCCATCATATTTACTCTAACAACACTATTTTCGGGGCTACAGTTCATGGATGTAATTTCTCCCCCTTCATTTCAACAACGACGTGGTTCACAGGGCTGAATTTTCATTCTTCATTCATTTTGCAAACTTCATAGTTTGTTGGCCAACAAATCACATGCCATCATTTTTTGGGTTGTCCACATACCATTTAGTTCATGGGAAATATCATCCACGAACCATTCTGGAAAATTAGTAAAAAGATCACTTTGCTACTTTTCCAAATATGATATATTCAATTGCCTTATCAAATTTTGAATCGAACCTACATCTTATTCCTTTATCCAATATATGAGAGTATTTTCCTTCCCTTTATAGAGTTTTCGGCACCCTACATACTCACTAAGATTATCCATCTAAATTTACTGTTCTTACACTTCCACAAAACACCATCCCAATCTTCTGAAGAATACAAAACAACATTATCAAGCTCTATATTAGGATCCACTTGATCTTTTGGTCTATGTAAATCATTAACAAGATAAAATTTCTCATACATATGTTCACTATTAGCCACCCATTATTTCCTCCAAAGGTTCCAATTTACTCACATATTCCAAATAATATTTTTGTTTAAGAAGAAACTATCCAAGGAAATCACATCCCCCCTCAGAATCTAATCCCTTAAAAGAAAATAGGGATGAAATAAACATTGGATAAGTATAAGAATTACAATTTAAGTAAGTTTTATATAGATTAGACATTTGAATCATCATATAACTAGATAAATTAACTTAAATACCATTATTCATGAATAATAAAAAGAATAGATCTTGTTGCCTCAATATCTTAAATTTTTCATTCCTATGATAGATTAGATTTATGATAAACATAACCAATAGTCTACACTCTCAAGTAAGCTCAATTATAGTCAACCTTTTAGGTGTCTTGTACCTAGAAAATTCTTCATGGACATTATGAATCTTTGAATGGGGGGGGGGGGTGATTCAAAGGATACATGCTCTGATAATCCTTCTTATCACCCATATTTGGAATAGTTAAGCTCACAATACAAATTATTTAAGAAAAACAAAAAATTATCTCCATTTACCATTTTACAAATGGGTTCTCTTTATATTTAGGAATAAAATTCATATGGGTATAAAACTCATTAAATAACCTTAGAAAAATTGAATTACCATTATTATTGAACCATTAAATCCATCAATACATTTAAATAAAACCCCACAATAAATATTTTCTATACATGATCCATTCTACATCAACTTTATTTTCATTATAGACAGTCCAATCTATCAGATGTGGGTTTCTCAGTTTGACTGTGGCACTCGAGATACGTTTTTCATACTTTGGTATATTTGAATTAGGATATAAAATATGATATGTAGCATAATGTTCTATTTTAATTCTTGATATATTTTAATTTTGATTTAAACTCTGTAGGTTTGGGTTTAAAAGAATGATAAGGGGTTTGAAAGAAAATTTCACAAGAGAGAGGAAGTAGGCAAGTGTTAGGTCCACAAGGCTGAATACCCTGGGAGGGGGGGTGAATCAGGGTATGACTAATTTAAAATTAAAGCCCGTTATGATATTGTTTTGCTGTTAAGAAAAACACTCTTCTCTCTCTTTCCTATTGCACAAAGTAGACAGAAAGTAAAGCATGCACAGGACACACAAATTTTACTTGGTTCACCGCAAAGGGCTACGTCCAAGGAGCATACGCCGACAAGTTGCCGGTCGTACCAATTCCACTAAACTTCACTAGCTGTGGATTAAAATGTTCGGGTTAGATCACTTCTATGCCCAAGCTCACTGCCTTTACATATTTTAGGGTCATCTCACTTCTTTCCCAAGAGTCACTCCCTGTTTCTCTCCCTCTGGCTCACTACCGGTGGAGAGGATCACCTTTTTCCTCTTCCTAAGCTCACTGCTCTGTGAAGGGATTCACTCACAGTTTATAGACCTGTAGTTATCTTCATTTCCATTAAGAAATGCATCTTTCTCTGTATTTAGATGCTCTGTTGAAGTTCAACTTTCATCCACTGATGAATAGTACTTTGCCTCTGACCACTGGGAAACAACCTTTGGAAACACCTTCGCAAAGCACCCTACTTCGCGAAGCTCCCAATTTCGCGAAGCTCAACAAGCCTTCGCGAAGCTCCTGCCTTTTCGCGAAGCTCACTCACGAAGCACCCTCACGAAGCACTCTCGCGATGCTCCAGCCGTCGCAAAGCAACGACCCTCGCGAAGCTAAGTAAGAAAACGCGGAGCTCGCAGGTTTCGCAGAGCTACAATAGCCGCCGTGAAGCACCTCTTTCACGAAGCACACTGGCTCCGCGAACCACCTTCGCAAATCGAGAGCGAATGATCTTCTATGAAAATGCTCTCTACTTCGATCGAAGGGGTCGACCTCTATTTATAGGCGATTCCACCGACCCTCGTCCCTTCCGCACGAAGTCAACGCCACGTCATCTCAAATCGCGAAGCTCCAAAGATTCCACCGGAATTCTGTCCAAATTGCGATGCTCCACGGAAATTTTCCGTTCGCGGAGCTTGACGTAGTCACGAAGAATCACCGTCAACATACCTTTGCGACTTCGCCGCGAAGCTCCCTCGCGAAGCCCAACATTCCTTCGCGCCTTTGCCGCGAAGCTCCTTCGCAAATCCCTTCACCGCCGCGATGCGCTTCAGCCTCTGTCGTTCGTGAAGCTTGACGTAATCACGAAGACTCACCGCCTCCATTCTTATGGTTTTCGCGAAATCCAATCCATACATCCTATCTTCGCGAAATTCATGCCTTTGCCATCTGAAATTATGCTCTTCATGGAAATCCACTTTTCGCGATGCTCACCAAACTCCAAATTTTGGACCCCAAAAATTTGGCAAACACTGGGAAACGACACCACCTTGTACTGCTCTTTTGTACTGCCTCCAGATCGTCCTTTCCTTTGTCATCGTTCTTTGTCAACATGGAATGTCAACAACTTCTCAAGAACTCGACAATTCTCCATGGAAACCTGCTTTGTCAACAAATACAATCAACCCAAAAATACTTCAATGTTACCCTGAGGGATTTTTTCCCAACAGCAAGGCATAAAAAAGAAGAAATTATTTTTAAGTAATGATACATGTGAAGATTTATATTACAATTTATAATATCATTAAATCAAATAGGGATTAAAATAGGAATTTAAATAAAGAAAATTCCACCAAAACAACTTAATAAATAATTTAATCATAAAATAGTCATAGTGGGTACACTTATCATGTATTCACGATAGAATATACAGGGCAAAATAGGTATAATAATTGTAGATTTAAGGTAGCTATAGTGACTACTGATTCATGATAGGTATATTGACTGTATGGTTAATGGTTCATGGAATCTTGATTGATCATATGAACAAATGATCATGGTTACTTAACTGAACATGTGAGCGTAGACTCATAGTAACATAACTGACCATGTGAAAAATAACTCACAGTCACTTAATATACTTTATGAATTAAAATTCATGTTTACTCTAAAATAAATATTATAGAGAAATATAAAATTATGAAATTGAGTAATGGACACAAAAAATAACCATTATAATAAAAATTATGAAAAATATAAATGTTAAAACTGAAATGAAGGATTTAGAAATAATTAAACATTCCTAATTAAAGTTTGATATAATTAATTATCTCAATATTTAGAGGATCTGTAAAAATTTCAGAAAGTTGATGTTTATTACGAATGAATTGAGGTGTAATATCTACCTTTTTAAAATGGTCTCTCAAAAAGTGATGTCTTATATGAGTATATTTAGTCCATGAATGCGACATAAGATTCTTATAAAATTTTAGAACACTTATTTGGTCACCGTTTAAAGGAACATGTACAAACTAATATACAAAATCCATTAATGCATCTTTCATACAATTTTTTTTCACAACAGCTACCAATAATTATATACTCAAATTCAACAGTTGATAATGAAAAAGAGTTATACTTCTACTATTCCATGAAGCTAGAGACTTTCCCAAAAAGCAGCATGTTCTAGAGGTGTGTTTTATATCTACTTACAACCACCAAAATATATATCTGAATAACATACTAAATAAAGTTATTTTCTAAAAGGATTGAACAATCTTAAAAAGGTTTTACTTTTCAGGAATTTTTTTACAACATTAAAATACGATACCTTGGGATTTTTTTTGAAAGTAAGAACACATTTCCACACTAAGCATAATATCTATGCTCATAGTTGTTAAGTATATTAAAATTCCCATCATACATATTTACAAGGATTGATCAACAAGTTTTATAATTTCATCAAGATCTAACTTACAACTTATTCTCATGGGATTATCACAACCTTTAGTAATATCACGAACAAATAATTTTAAAAGGAATTTAGTTTATTTTATCTAACTTAAAATAATCACTTAAATATCTGTAAAAATATGAAAACAAAGGAAGAACTTTAACTCACCAATTATACTCATTTCGAATTAATTTTGTATCATTTTTGAAAAATATGTACAAATAAAAATTTCATGAAGAACTAAATATAATATCATTAATATAAATTGGAACAGTAAAAAATCAATAGAAATTATTTTTATAAATAAGTTATAATCAAATATACCTTTTAAAAAACCATTAGAAATAAAAAACAAGTCAATCCTATCATAACAAGCACTAAGATCTTATTTTAAACCATAAAAAATATTTTTTAGTTTAAAAGAAAGATTTAGAAAACAAGGGTTTTGAAATATAGGGGGTTGTTCAAAAAAGAAAACATCAATAATATAACCATTAAGAAAATTAATTTTTTCATCCATTTGATATAATTTGAAATTCAAATTTTCTGTATAGGGAAAAGAAATTCTAATATATTAATGTATTGATAGTGATGAAAAGTTTTCTTCATATTTAATTCCTTCTTCTTGACTATAATATTCCGAAAATATTCTATAATTATTTATAATTATTATTCAAAATCATCAACCTTGTTCATAAACACCCACTTAGTGCCAATGTTTTGGAAGACTTTTGGTCTTTCCTCTAATTTTGATAATTTTTTTCTTTTAAACTAAATCAAATATTTTTAATAATAAATTACCTAAAATTAATCATATATAGATTTAGTAATGTTTTTATGTTCAAGTTTCGATAAGAAGTCTTTATGTTTAACTTGGTTTCTAAGTGAATATTTAGGCAATGTTCATTTATATATATTTCATAAAGAAACATCTAAAGGATGAAATATTTGAGTTATAATGACTCCAAGGAGAGTGTTACATGGTACATAATCTTCTTCTTCAGGATATGATCCAAAAAATTCATTAACAGTGTGTGATTTTTTAATAGATGATTTTATAGAAACATCATTAAGCTTAGTTATGGTTTTGATATTAAAGTTAGAAAAAACATCCTCATGGATTTCTAAAGATGTTTTCTTCTCATGTGGACCTGTTTTTTAAAATTTAATATCTATAGATTCATCCATAGGTTTGATTCTCTTATTTAACACATTATATTATTTACTAGTTATTGAATAACCAAGGAGTATTCCTTCATCACTTTTGGATGAAAATTTATCTAAACACTCTTTTATGATGAGAAAAAATCACCTTGCATATAAAAACTCTTAATTAATTAACATTTTTTATCTATTCGAAAACAAATATGGATTATTATTTACAAGAGGTCTTATAATAATTATAATAATAATCTAAAAATCCATATTTATATATTCTTCCAAAAAATAAATATGTAGGTCATACTCATGGAGCATGGTTCACAAAATCTATGGAAGTTTCATATTACTTCATTCTACAACACTATTCTATTGGGGAGTCCAAGTATACAAAATTTTTAGATTATGTACATGTTGTGAGCATAATGATTCAAAATCTTTATTTTCAAATTTAATTCTAGGATCACTCCTTAAAGTCTTTATAGAAACACCACAAAGATAATCTACATATTTTTCATATTTTTTAAAATAATAACAAGAATTATTTTTTTGAGCTAAAAATAATAACCAAGTGTATCTTGAAAATCCATCTCCATTACCATAGCCATAATTACTCCCATTTATTATAGAAACACTTAAATCTCCAAACAATTCCATGTGAAAAAATATCATAAATAAGAAATTGATACTTCTTTCTTTAGGTAGAAATAAATATTATGTTTTCCCTTTTTAACATGTTTTACATACTTTGTCTTTTGGGAATTCTAGTTTTAAAATATCCTTAACTATACCATTACTAGTTAGATTTTGAATTGATTTATGGTTTTGGGTTCGTAGTCTCTTATTCCATAGTCAATATTCTGTATAAAAGTCACTAAAATAATACTTTTTTTGAGAAAATAATGAATTTTAGTCATCAACCTAAACATTATGATTTCATAAATCAATAAAGGGTAAAGAATATTTAGAATAAAATTTTTTAAATAATTTTTTTAATCTTAACATGGCAGCCATCATCAAATAATTGTTAAATGATACTAATATCATACTTTAAACCATCAAAAACTACATCTTTAAAATTAATACAGAATTATTGTTACTGATATTATTGAGTCTTATTATTTTTTCTTTAGCATTATCACTAAAATTTATATTCCCACCATCAACCTTTATTTGGATTTTAAAGACTGAGTAGTCCCTATTCATGTTTCTCAAACTTCCACTATCCAAATAACATAATTTTTTTACCAGTACTCTTCAAGAAAGGTACCTATAGAAAATTTAGATAAGAAATTATTTTGGAACCTACACTTTCTTGGGTCCAAATAAGTTAGCAAAAAGAGATTTGGAAATCCAAATCAACTTTATAGGTTTACTAAAAATAAAATTAATAATTTTAGAAGTAATAATTTTATTAGGTCAATAAGAATATGAATTGTTCATATAATTGGAAGAACTTGATATATGAATAAATTTATTCTAATAAATTATCTTTTAACTGAGATGGTATCCAATCTTAGTTGTGTACTTTAGTGTGGTCTATTTACCATTAATCATAGTCAAGGTTTATCCCCCATTTATAATCCTTTCATGGTCCCTTTTATGATTGTTATTTTGAGTTTAAGCTTAATTTTGTTTAATAAATTATTTTCATAAGTTATTTTACAGAAATATCAGATTTATTATAGATAAATAAAGAATTATATTTATTTATCTTTTTATACTTGTATTTATGTTTATTAAACTTTTTTTCCAACATATTAAATTATTCAAATAAATATTAACTGGTAATATTTTCATCAATATTCTAATTTTTAGAGAAATTAAAAATATGAGCATGAGATGTAGAGACAATTATTATTTCCTTAGATATGTTTTCCATAAAACACATATTAGCTTCATCAGTATCATATTCTCTACTTGAATCAGACTCTTTAGAACTATAATTAGAGGCAGTCTAGGTTTCCTTCAATGGTTTCCTTGTTTGTTTTTCCTTTTTGCCCACACAAATTCTTATACTTTAATTGTGTACAGTCAAATTTGATACCCCCTTTTTACTTATATTCATAAAAAGTCATTTCACCATATGGATTTCCCTTTTCCTGCTTCCTCTTATATAATAGTTTCCTCTATAATTTTATTTATTGAAAATTTACTCTTCTTATAGAAATTTTTAAATATCTTAGATAGATGATCCATCTCCTCATCATGGTCCGAAGGTAACTCATCCTCACTTAAACCGTATTCATTGAGTTTCTACTTCCTTATTCACCTAGATGTTTTGAAAGAAACTAGTTCTATAATAGGTTCATAATCATTCTTTTTCACTTTCAATTCTTCCTCAGACCTCATAAATTTTCCTATCAACTCCTTCTCTGGAAGTTCACTTATATCACATGATTCATGAAAGGAAATATTGGTTTGTCTCAATTGAGCTTCCAAGAATCGCAAGAGTCTCATCAGTTTATCATTGTCTTAATTTTTTTTAAGTACATTCATTGTATTAAAAATTTTATTGAACCTAAGATACATGTTATAAATTTATTCATTATTTTTCATCATAAAATTTTCATATTTAATATTTTAGGTTCTTGGTTCATTTAATTAACTTGTGATGTTCCTTCATGAGACACAAAAAGCGTATCCCAAATTTCATAATCAGTAAAATATATTCAAATTCTATTAAATTCATCTTATCATAATGAAAATTATAAGGAATTCAAGGATTTTCAATTATATTTATAATAAGCCATAGTGGAATAAATCCAATCAGCTTTAGCAGATTTAGGCTTTCCATAGTTGTCTTATATTATAGTCCAAATATCAAATCACACATTTTCAATATATATTTTCAACTTAATGTTACACCGATAATAGTTGGTACCCTTAAAATTTTGTGGTAAATTTGTGGCTGTCAATTTAATAATATTATTATCTATAAGGATATAAATTTATAAATAAAACTGAAATTTTTATACATTAAGGTAAAAACTTGATCATAGTTTAAACTAAATATAAACATATAATATCAAATTTTGGTTGGAGTGGACAACAGAATACGGGGTCAATTAAGTTCCAAATTAAAGTTTCCATTTAAAATAATTTAAAAATTAATCCCCCAATTTATAAAAGCTATAAAATTAACTAAAATAGTATAAGTATATAATTTTAGATTTTCAAAAATGTTCTCAAAAGTTTCACCAAATCATAGATAAAACAAGGTTTAAAAAATCTTTAAATTTTAAAACCAATTTTCTTGTTTCATACATCTATTATAAAAAAACAATGATAAATATCAAAAAATATTTCTATATAGTTTTGAAAAATAATATAGTTTTTCTTTAAAATAGAGTAAATAAACAAGAAAACCCATAGTGGATGTAAACAATAGGTTTAGTCAAAATCTGATAACTAGTCCTCTCCACTTGGAAATCACTTTCTACCTTATAGTTTTTTAAATAATAAATTAATCTACAAAATGGATC